>CM052450.1:11894949-11969508 GCA_028533085.1 Varecia variegata | reverse complement strand
ATTGATATTATCTGATCTGAAGACCTCAGAGAAAAAAAGACTAGAAAACTCAATAAAACAAAACACAAAAGAACACAGCCTCAGTTACTGTGGGATAATATTTTGATGTCTAAAGTACATGCATTTAGATGTTCCAGAGGGAGTGGAGAATGGGACAGAAAAAGAAAAAAAAACCTGAACAAAAATGGCTAAAAATTTCCAAATTTTTCAGGTTAATAGTACAAAGAGAACCACTTAAGTACATCATAGTCAAACTGCTGAAAACCACAGATATAAAAAAATTATATAAGCTTACACCTTAAGAAGCTATAAAAAGAAGAATAAATTCAACTCAAAGTATATGGAAGTAAGAAAATAAGGCTAATATTAATAGCAGGTATCAATGAAATAAGAAACAGAAAATTAACAAAGAAAGAAGATTCTTTATGAAATGTAACAGATTGACAAATATTAATATTAGTAATATCTGGAATGAAGAATATGTATACCAAAGAAATTTGAAAAGTAGAAAGAAAATATTATGAATAACCAACAATTAACTAAAGTAGCTAAAGTTGGCAAATTCCTTAAAAAATACAACTGACCAAAATTGACACAAGAAGAAATGGAAAATTCAAATTGCCCCATATCTATTAAAGACATCAAATTCATCCTCAAAACCCTTCTTACAAAATAATCTCCAAGTCAAAATGGTTTCATTAGTGAATTCTATCAAATATTTTAGGAGGAGTTAATGCCAATTCTACATAAATTATTCTAGGAAAGAAGATAAAAAGAGTGAGTACTTCCCAATGCATTTTATGAGGCCAGAATAACCCCAATACCAAAAACCTGACAAGGATATTATAAGAGAACGAAGTTACAGACCAATATCCCTCATGGACATGAATGGAAAAAAGAATGAACTGCTAGTATGTATGAAACCATAAAGCTGAAAAACATTATGTTGAATGAAAGAAACCAGACCAAAGAATTTGTATTTTATACGTCCTTTTGTAAAAAGTTCAATAAAGGAAAAAAATCTAAAGTGCTAAAAATTAGATGTGTAGTTTCTTATGAGGTGGGGAGAAAAGAGGTGGAGATTGGCCAGGAAGGGGCATGAGAGAACTGTCTGGGATGCTGGGTATGTTCTACATCTTGATTGAAGTGATAATTATATGGATATATAAGTATAGATATAGACGGACATAAGATAGAATAAAAAAACTCGTTAAATTATATACTTCAGGTCTGCACATTTCCCTTCATATATATTTGACTTCTGTTTTTAAAAAAGATATCTAGAAGGCAAAATGATAAGAGTTCATTGACCAATTACAAATGTATGTATAGAGTGAAATGCAGTCATGATGGATTAGAGATATTCAGGAAGAAAAATAAAGTTTAAGGACAGCTTTTTCCTGCCTTAAAACTGCTTACATTTCTCCGCCTGGTGCTACGTAGATGATGGAAGGAATAAAGAACCCAATAAGATTATGTCTTAAAGGAGTTTAGAACTAGTGAAGGAGTCAGAAATGTACATAGTTCTGATTTAGTCAATTGTAATTCATTCATCCTATAATTGAAATATAACATCCTACAGGAAATGGAATAGGTTGTTGATATCCCATGCTGCCAAGTGTATTATTTTGGAAGCTTGCTGGAGACCGTCCACAAAGCATTGTCACAGCTTTTACACTGCAAATCCTGGAAGCTTTTTTTTTTTTTTCTTTTTTTGTATTGGCAAATAAGGACGTGCACGCAGAAAAATGATGACTGCAAAAGAAGGGGACAGTAAAAGAACAAAGGGAAGAAAATAGCATGGGAAAGCATTGCTTTATAACTACTACATACTGATTGATAGAACTGGCATCTTTCAAGCTCTGGCACAACTGCATTATGAAGCCGTCACTTCACAGGATATTGATGAGTACTCTGAAACGTGCAAATAGCAGGAGAGATCATTTTTCACCAAGTTTTGGTTAATGAGGATGGCTTAAGTCCCCAGGGGATGGCAAAGAAGAAAGGGCAGCGTTGGCTTTCACGCAGAGCAAAGCCATGTCACCCCGCTGCGCTTGGGAAGGTATGGGGAGTGATGGGAGCTCTCTGCCAGCGTCCCACTTAGTGTGGGGCGGGTCTACCTACGGCCCCTCCTGCTAATTGGAGAACACGCAAACTCTAGTTTAAAGAAAACTAACAATTGTATTCCATAAAAATCTGTTGGTGAGGTGAATTAGCTTAAATACATTTCATTCATGATACCTTGTAGTTTTCCAAGAAAAAAAAATGTAGTTCAGGGATGTCATAGCGGGTATCCCATTCATGTCGGGAGAGGTACCAGAGGGTAATATCGGTTATTAGCCATTTTTATGTACATAAAAGTAAGATAAAATCCAATATTGATTTTTAAGAATTAAATTAAGTCAATAGACTTACTTTGATATTCCCTTCAAATTTTTCAGTTGACATTGCTTTAGAATAGTAGACTCAGAAGTAGAAATTAAGATAAATATATATTTCTATATATGGATATGTGTATATACAAATATATATATAAAATATATACCTGTAATTCTCTATTATAAAGAATGCTCTTTAAACATGCCTCTCTATCTCTCCAAATTTTTTTAATCTACAGTTTTAGATGTGGATTTAAACAATTAATTTTATACCCATGTATCTTTCAGGAATTATTTTGCATTTGCATTGTTTCATGACTGTGCTGACAACTAATATGAATGGAACCCCATGGAGATATATGCATTGTATTGGCAATGGGTTAATTCTACATTTTCTGGTTCCATTCCTAAGCACTATTTTTTTTTTTTAAGAAACTAAGTCTTCTCCTTTCTTATGTCCCTTATTGTAACTCATTTCTCAGTCTTCTACAGTTTTCTATTGAGAGATCCTTCTTTCCAGAAAATAATTCCAGGAGAGCATGCCCAGAGCAGGCCTGGGAGCAGAGAAAGCCCAACCTAATTCCAGGAGAGGCTTTTTCCCAAAAAGATCCTGAGCTGGCCAATAGGAGATGTCTATGGTTTGACTCAATGATCTCAAAAGGCCTTAAATATCAAGGTTTATCTAACGCTTTCTATTTAACATTATACTCTGTGAAAGTCTTCCAGTTGACCAGAATCATATGGAAGCTTGAGGGGAAGGAAATTACATAGTTAAACCATAAAGTTTTGTAGTTCTTAAGACATATTACCTCAGTTAATTCCAAGTATATTTTTTTTCAGGTCTTTAATTTTAGGAGATATATTACATTTAAAAAATATCTTTAAAGTTTGACATACTACTTTTGCATTTCATATTATAATCTTTGCATTTATTCATTTTTTTTTTGTAAAATAAAGAATAAACTTTGAGATTCAGATTGTACTAGATTGAATTGCTCCAAACTCATTATCATATGAAGATACAAACTCCATTGCTTAGCATCCAGGATATCGGACAATCATTTTTATCCCTTTCAGGCAAGGTGAGTTGAATCTCACTTAATGTCAGAGTAAGCTTTGAAAAGCGAAGACCAGGAACCATGTTGGATTTTGTGTTTCAGTAAGTCAACTTGAAAAAGAGAGATTTAAAACCAACAATGAGAATTTCTCAGTACTTATCATGCTTCTGATTTTCTTGAAAATGAGCCTCGCCTGTTTGCAGGACGTCTTTAACCTTCAAACTGTCCTTTCTCCAACAGCCTCACTCCTTTAGAAGATACATGTTTACTTAGAGAAATCTAATTTGTGTTTTGTTAATGTGTGCTGTCTTTACTCGCTATATTACATTAAACGAGAAATAGAGTTACCAAAAAATCATCTCACTTGAAATCATTCATAAGCTATCAGCAAGGGAATCCATATACCAATTTCCTTTTTGCTTTATAACCATCCACAGCACTAACTTGACCTTTACCTAAATAGGACTATAATTGCAGTTAAGATTATATAATTTACAATAACAACAAAAAATTACTTTGGAGGAACCGCTACCGGGCACAAATGTCTCGCAGCCATTAAGTGTATCATTCATCTTGAGAAGAAAATTATTCTTATCCACATCGACATTTTTAACATAAACTGTAGTACTCTCTGTTGGCACCTTTTTACGTACCCATTAATCTCAATAGTAAAGTCTCAGTCTCACCCACCTAGTCTCTGAAGTTTGGATGTCACTACTGTGTACAATAAAAATTGTATATTCATGAACTCCATTTGTTTTATGTCCTTCTCTCTGTCAAACCCTCCCAAGCAGCATATGCTTTGCTCTGTGGAGAATAAAATCAAATTTGTCTGTCTTGTCATATTGTCATCAAAGTGATAGTATCACAATTAGATTAACATTTTGTGAAGGAGCTGAAGGGAGGGAAATGAAATAGGAGCACATTATAATAAAGCCCACTTAACCCTTTCAGTCACAAATCCCTTTTTCTCTAGCACCCGGAGGCAAAGAAGGCAATCAGACTCTAAAATAAGTGACACTGTCAAATTATTATGATCTATGTTGGAATCAAATAGGTCAGTTACCAGGCCTGCGAGGTATATTTTCATTTGAAGGGACCATTAAGATTTTGTGACAACAACAATCTTAAGAAGTAAGACACTTCCTGGGGTTCTTTAAACTAATCAGTTTGGGATTAAGTCAGCAAGAATTGGTCAGAGTGGTTGGGGACACTGTTTGACCCTTAATATATTATCACTCATTGAAGTCTTAGGCTCCAAACTCAAGGTAAATTTTATATCTCCAAATGTCTAGGTCCTAGGAAATTCATTTAATTAAAATTTCTGCATACCACATAGAAATTTTATTTTCACCCTGATAGTTTAAAAAAAGCACTATGAGGCTCAAACAGAAAATTTCATGAGTCAGAAGTGGGGCTTGAACTAAGAATGGGTTGAGAACGAATAACAATTCTAGTGTCAGTTATTCTGGCACGTTTTTTCCTTTATCCCATTGTGTGGGGAACGAAAGAAAAAAGAACTCACGCAATGCAAAGAAAGGCACCAGTTGAAATGGAACTTATATCTAGTTTTCACTCTTGCACAGAAAGGAGTGAACTATCTTCAGGCGATGTGGGCTGCCTTCACTAAGGGGTGTTAGAAGGCACAGGAAGAGTCACTGTCCCACTGTCCACAAGGGTGCTGAATGACAGGCACCCCAGTACTTGGGGCTGCCATGGAGCTCGTGGTCTGCAATGATGTTTGGAGCGAAGTTGTAACCACACTAGACCAATCGGGCTTACCTTTTATGTGACAAAGTCCCGAGTTGTTTTTCTGTTGCCATGGAACCCCAGGTTGAAGGTCAAGTAACCTGGGCATGCCCAGATGCATCAAGCATGCACCCATGGGTGGAAGCTCAGGCTTAGACCCAGGAGCAGGGACTGAATTAAGAAACGGGCATGGCAGGATCCAATCAGATTGAGCCCTGGCATCGCCCCATTGCAAGATCCTATCAGATCACCCGTCTTTACCCTCTGACTATAAAATCAGTCCATCCCTCTTGTTTAGGGACACACTGCTTTGGGAACTATCGCCGGTGTGCCAAGTAATAAAAACCCACTTGCTATAACCAACTTGACTGGGTCTATTGACTTGACACCCACTAAGAAAAGGAACCCCTCTGTTTGGGAGGTAACAAGTGACCTCCCCATGACCTTTTCCCCAGAAAGGAGGCAACATTTGGAGGATTAAGACTCACAGGTCTTGGAGTACAGACATACCTCAGTCAGCCTCTGTTGTCCATAGAATCACATAACCCTTCCCCACCCTGGAACCATCCCCTGCCTTCAACTCCTCTAACTTCACAGTATTTGACAATCGATTTAGCATTAAATCATATATTTAATGGTATTATCAATCAGTCTTACCTCCCCAGCATCGTTTCCTACCAATTCCCTACAACTCTACAGGTCACGCTATTTCCCTTGTCTCAACAGTTGTCTCTCTCCTACATCTCCATCCCTTTATACACACCCTTGCTGCTTCTTAGAATGCCCTACCCAGTCCCTTCACTAAGGTTCACTTGTCTTCAGACTTAGCTCAAGTATGTCATGTCCTTAAAGAAACCTCATGTAAATCCCCCCTCTGGGACTTCATGGCCCCCTTTCATAATTTCCCCATAAGTTATAATTATTACCTATATTTTCTTAGACTATAAGACACCCAAACAATAATTTACACTTATTTTTTTATCTCTAATATATAGAACATTACCTAGCACCTGGAAAGTACTCATCAAATTGAAATGAAAGAATAAATGCATGAAGAGTCTCTAAACACTTATGAAAGCCAGGGATGGTCTCTAAAATGCCAGATATTCACAGAGGAAATATCATATGTAATAAAAATTTATTTCATGTTTGGATTGGGGTTGTTTACTTATATCAGGAGAATACACGGCACATCTTGACTTGCGCAACCCATGGGACTCAAGCTCTCATTTTATTTTTGTGAGAAGGAGGAGAAACATGGACTGAGTGCTGATCCAACTAAATGGATATATCAATGAATAAACAAAAGAAACCTCAAATCATTTTGGTTACTAGGCAACCATTTCCTGGAAGAGGTTTGTAGTAGTATGTGGGGTGACATATGTGTTTTGATCTTGGCTTTGAACTCTTTATTATTTTAAATCAATTTATCAGATAATAATAACAATAATTATTAATAACATTTAAAATATTACTATACACTTTTATACATTAACTCATTTGACACTTGCAAAAAACTCTTTGGGTTAGGTGTTATTCTTGCTCCACTTTAGAGATGAGGAAACGAGGGCACAGTGTGCCTGATGACATGTTGATCATATCTTAAGATGACATAAAGCTGAAATAAGGAGTTATCTATTGGATCATAAAAGCAGGTTACAACAGAGCTCAGTAGACTGGAATAATGGATGAAAAATTCAATTACTATAGTATGAGGAATCTTTGGCAGAAGTTTGTAAAAGGAAAAAAAAATGAACTTTTACTAAAGGCCTGCAAAAGATCTGAAATAATGGTGCTGTTCAGCACTAGGAAAAATTGAGTAAGTTTATTTACTGACTCTTCTCAAATCTCCATTATTGCCAATAAGAGCCAGGTAGATTTTTAATATCACTCCTTCTTGGAGATGAAACTCAATAATTTGACACCAGATGCATCAGAAATTTCTGCACATGGAATTACTGAAGCCAATCCAAATGCTATTACAACATTCCATTACCATATTCCAGGATAACCTGCCAAATTCACCTCTTGTCCTTCAACTTTGTCATTTATCATCGTTAATGATGCAGTTTCCTAGTCTCAGAAAGAGCAGCTGTTAGGTACCTATAGGATACCCTCCTCAGTTAATTCCTCTCAGGTGGTGTCTCCACACTCAAAGTATAGAAGGGAACTGGGGCAATTTACCCAAGTTCAACACGACTTTAGCATCAACACGTAGATCTTTTAGACAGGAGTATTTGGAACTTTTAGGCACACTTTATATGGAAAATTGTAGCAATTCTTTACTTCATTTTTTTATGAGTAGAAATAGTCTACAAAACAAGCAATTTAGAATAAATTGCATATGTGTTATCAGTCATTTTTTACAACATGATCCTTTTCACCTTATGCCCTCTCCTCCATCATTTCTAGGGAGGCCTCCAGAAACTTTATAACAACAAAGAAAGAAGTAAACTTGTATCCCACACTAATTTTATAGATTAGGCAGGTCTGAAAATGATGGTTTCAAGGTGCTCTCAAGGGTGGTGGTGAAACAGCAGCTCTCTTAGAACTACTCTTCAAATCCATTTGAAGAAATATAATAAAATGATAAAGTGTTTCTTTGATTTTCAAATGATTTAATATTTATAAAATATGTCTATGATTTCTTTTTAATGCAATTTGTTATATTTCTAATGTATATCTTGATGAATATTCTACGAGCTCTTGAAAACAATGTGTATTCTGTAGCGGTAGGTACGGTGTTTTATAAATGCCACTTACATCAAGTAAATTGAGAATATTATTCAAATCTCCATATACTTACCAATATGTTTTTTATTCCATTTAGAAGATAAGCTTGTTGAGCTTATTGAATGTGTAGATTACTATTTTTCATCAACAGTAATTCAACACATTCAAAAAGTAGAAGGGGGGGAGCTTTCAACCATTATTTCCTTAAGTATTTTTATGTTCCTTTTTATCTCCCTTCTCTTTCTGGTCCTCCTACTATGTATATGTCAGTGTACTTAATGATGTCCCACAATTCTTTGAGGCTTGTTAATTTCTCTTCATTTTTTCTTTCTGTTCTTCAGATTTCATAATCTCTATTAATCTACAAGCTTATTAATTCTTTCTTCTGTCAACTCAAATCTACATTTGGGCCCCTCTAGTGAATTTTTTATTGGGGTTATTGTAATTTTCAACTCTGCAACTCCATTTGGTTCTTTTTTTTTTTAGTAAACTTTTTATTGTAGAACAGTTTAAGATATACAGAAAAATTTCTAAGACAGCACATTGAGTTCCCACACCCAAGATCCCTTATTATTAACATCTAGAAAGGGGTGCTAAAATCTTCAATCATGAGGTGGATTTTGCTATTTCTCCCTTTAGTTCTGTCAGTTTTGCTTTAAGTCTTTTGTAGCTTTGTTATCATATTGGTACATATTGAATCTTGTTATGTCTTCTTGACCGACTCTTTCATAATTATAAAATGACCTTCTTTCTCTGCCAATGGTCCTCTCAAAATCTATTTTGTCTGATAATCAATTTTCTTGTGATTAGTTTTATTTGGTATAGCTTTCTCTCTTCTTTTGCTTCAGTTTGCTTGTGTCTAACATTTTAAGTAAATCTCTTGTAGATAGTAAATAATTGAGTCATTTTTTAATCTGGAAACTTTTCTTTGAACTGAAGTGCTTACTCCATTCATATTTAATATATTATTGAAAAGGTCTGGTTAAATTTACCATCTTCCTATCTGTTTCATATTCATCCACTCTGTTCTTTCTTCTTTTAGTAACGCTTTTTGAATTATTTTGGATTAATCAAAAAATATTTTAGTATTCCACTCTATCTACTCCATTGGCTTTTACTTATATCTCTTTGAAGCAGCTAGAACAACATTTGGTACATGATAAATGTTAGTGTCCTTTCCTACCATCAAACATGATAAGATGTACCAAAACAATAGTCTTTCCAGAAAAAAATTAATCCAAAGGCTTTTCATATAATTTAATTGTTAAAGACTATAAAATGTTAAAGTCAATGATAGAAATCACCTGTTTCAACTCTTTTGTTTCTCTGGTTGTAAGAAACAAGGAAGGAGTAATTGGGGAACTAAAATATTCTGGTTACTGTAACTTGTTTATTGTAGATCCTGGTGGTGGGGGGAAATTTTCTTGATGAAAATTATTCAATAGCCTGGAGAGAGAGTGATTCTGAAATCAGAGTCCATTCTTGTCTAGTCATTGATTGTTATGTGTCAGCCACTTTTTTAACTGTAGTCCAAAAATATATCCATAGCTTTATGAGTGCATGAAGAAGCATTTACAGCTGCAATAATTACAGTAGGTCACAGACTACACAAAAATGTTGTTGACAGGGTAACTAGAACAATCAAAGTAATGTGAAAGTATTTGAGAGGAAAGAATTCTACATGTACATATTCAAATCAATTTGTATTTATTTCTTTACTCTAAAATCTACTTTTATGAAATATCCAAAAGTGTAGGGCATAGCACTAAGCTCTAGAAAATCAAACATAAATCAAACATGATTAAGGCCCGGTCATTGCTTGAGAAGCTCATTCCAGTAGGGAAGTCAGATATATGGACAAAGCCTGAACATAACAGGAAATTGCAAGAATAGACATGGCCCCAAAGTGCTATTGAGATAGGAAAGGGAGCCATTAATTCTGCATCCCTAGGAATTGGGTTGGTGATTGGTAAATTTGAAGAAGGCTACAGTCAGGAGGCTATAGTCCAGATGAATCTTGGATGATGACCGAGCATTGGTCAAATGGGCAAGAAGGGACCAGCCCATCTGATTTTGAGTTTAATGTTTGTAAATGAAAATACAAAACAGGCAGAGCATCTGTCTTGTGATGCATACTTGACAGTTTTTCTGCAGTTTATACTGGCTTTCTATTTGTGATATTCCTTCCTCTTCCTAGAAAATGTTACAGTGCTTTGGAAAAAGCTCCCTGCAATATATTTACTAACTATTTTTCTGTGCCTTCTCTCTGTCTTTAGACTCACTGAACATCTTAGAAAACAAGACTATGCAGACATTCTAATATCTACGGCCATCACATGACTCCACTTGCTTGGTGTCTTAGTTTCTGCTATCTTGTTTCTGGAATGAACCACTAACTCTGTCTGCACCTGAAATGTTCAAGGACACGCTGTGGACACAGTAGTGTCTAGAAGCCAGATAGACGGCTTCAGGCAAGAGAGCTGCAGTGGAAAACTGTCTACATCTACCTAAATTAGAACTGACAACTCAGCCCTGGATTTATAATGCAAAATTCTTCAGTATGGAACATTGGAACCCAGCTAGAAAAGGAAACAGCGCAAACTGAGTTTTTCTGTTTGTTTGTTTTGCTTTGGGGCACTTCCTTTGTTGTCCTTTGTATAAATGTCTCTTTACTTTAAAGGAAAATATTTCTGATGTTAAAATGATTAATCAAAAGTAGTTATGCCATTTTAATGTCCAAAGTGACCTGACTGTAGCTTATAGTTAGTGTATGTGCTGCAGAAATAGGATGAAACAGAGATTTCTGAAGTATCTATTATCTTCCCACTGACTTGGTGTATAGCTTTTCTTATAAAGAATTCATGTCTTGAAAAAAGTTGGTTATTACTAATATGTAGAACATGCTAATAAATTCTTATCTCTTAGTTTTTACTCATGTTTGGCTGTTTTATCAATGGTACCATGACTTTTGACAGATCTACAACCAGTAGCCCCTAAAGCAGGGTTCCTGTATACAGAGGAGTTGTGAGAATCTCTTAGGTATAACAAACAATACAGCTTTCATTTATATTTATTTTATGTATAAATTGTAAAAAAAAAAAATGCTAGAAAATGCTAGGCACAGTGGTGCACACCTGTAGGTGTAGTCTCAGTTACTCAGGAGGCTGAGATGTGAGGATTGCTTGAGCCCAGAAGTTCAAGACCAGTCTGGGCAACATAGCAAGACCATGTTTCCAGAAAAAAAATTAAGCTTTACTGACCTTTAATGTAGGGATGGACACCACTTACCCTTTTGGTTCTAATGTGACATGTAGACGCTGTATATCCTGAGAGAAGAGTGGAAGCGTATACAGCACATCCCTCAGGCCTTCATTTGCCAGCTGCAATATATTGCAGTTTACATGCTATAGGATGTTATCAATGTGGCTAATTTTATAAAAACTAGTCCATTTAACAGCTTAAAAAAATTTTTAAACAGGTGATATTTGCATATTGTACGAAGTCCAAAACACTTAAGAGCATAAAGTATGAAACGTCATCCTCCCACTCTTGTTTCCAATCCCAGTACACATCCTGGGGATGATTAGAGGTGTCAGTTTCCCATGGTCCTTCCAGAGACATACTATGCATACACAAAAAGCTGACATACCTCCGTATTCTGCTTCCTACCTCTTTTGTAATAGAATTCTTAGCATCCGATAAATATTTTGCACCTTAATTTTTTTCACTTACTTTGTCATGGTGACAGTTGCATAACAATACAGAAAGAGTTTTTGTATTCTTTATGACTGCACAATATTCCTTATGTTTTGTTAGCTAACAATTTATAAGTGTATAAATTTATGGGGTTCAAAGTAATGTTATGATTTATGAATACAATGTGGAATAATCAAATCAAGCTAGTTAACATACTCATCACCTGAAATACTTAACAATTTTTATGGTGAGAATATTTGAAATTTACCACCTTAGCAATTTTGAAATATAAAATACTCTGTGATTAACTATATTGACCATGTTGTGCAATAACAAGTGTTGTCAAGGATGTGGAAAAAAGGGAACTCTTGTAAACTGTTGGTGGAAATGTAAATTAAATTAGTACAGCCATTATGGGAAACTGTATGGAGGTTCCTCAAAAAGCTAAAAATAGAATTACCATATGATCCTACAATTCCACTTCTGAGCGTTTACCCAAAAGATTTGTAACATTCCTTCTTATAAATACACCATGAATTGATTTACCAGTTCCCAAGTGATACATATTTATGTTGTTTCCTTCCACTCTTTTGCTATTGCAAACAACACTGCTTTGGATTACCATGTTTTATGTGCCATTTTGCACGCGTGCTACTATCGCTGTCAGATAAATTCTTAAGAGGTCGAATGTCTGGATCAAAAAGTGTGTGCATTTGTAATTTTGAAAGACATTGCCAAATTATCTTCATAAATGTTGTACCAATTTACACTCCCACCAGCAATGTCTGACAGTGTCTGTTTCCCCACAGTCTTGCCAACAATAAATACCTTGGTATAATTGGAGTTTGCGATTGAAAAATGAGCATGATGATTTAGTAAGATGAGCCAAGAATGAACTTCTTCCACTTGGATCTATCTTTCTTTGTGAGATGCCTCTTTCCCAGTAATGACATCCCTTAAAACTCTGTGCTCAAATAAAGACCTTAAAACCAGATCATCGAATCACTATATCACGAGGAATTAACCAAAAATTTTCAAAGCCAGTGAAGCATATTCAACCATAGTTGCTATTACATTGTGCTTTTTTATACCATCAATAAATGAAATAAAATTACTTTTAAATATTGTTGATCCTAGCTTTATCTTCTCCTTTGTGAATATCTATTTTATGTAGATTTTATATGTAGACACCATATATATGTAGTTTATATATGTTATATGGTAAACATACTATTAGTATGTTATTCTATAATTATTAAGTAAAAATTTTTATGTAACGGGGTTGTCCAATACTTTTTTGCTGATGGAGCCTGGGACAAAAACATTTTGAAGACCACTGATCTGTATAATCTAAATGGCTTATAAACTAATGAACATTTCAAATTGTAACAACGAGCATTTAAAACATGTAACTTTTCCCTCCAACTTACTTCCCCAGGCCACACAGTTCTTGCTGGAATCCGAGGACCAGGCTCCAGGCTATTACGATCTGGAAGGCCCCTCTCAGAGTGGACTTCAAATACCACCAGATTGTAAATATATACATATATATATATATATTTTTTTTTTCCTCTCCTCAGGGAGGATTATACTGAAAAGTCTACAGTCTTCACTCTACCTAAGAAGACAAGTTGAGCAGAAGAAGGAAGGCTAGCCTGCTCATTTGAAGGGTACCGCTCAGGAGGAGGATGGGGATGTCGGTGACCGCCCTGCACACAGACTCCGTGCATTGCTCCCAAGGCATATCTCCGAGAAGTCTCGTAACAGCTGCTCCTGAAGCTGGGACTCTGGCGAGGGCTTTCTTCCCCAGCAGCCAACAAATACTTCCCTTCCTGGCAGCAGCTTCTGAACACAGCTCCTACAGCAACCCGTCTTTCTTTCAGTTTATGGATTCCTCAATCTCCGCACCGCACAGCGAAACTTCTAGGGAGCACCTGAGAGAACTGCCTACTGAAAGGCGCTCTTTAGGATCACAGCCATTGAAAAGTATTGTCCCTGATGTTTTAAAAGTTGGAAAACATAGAAAATGACAAACAAAAATTTAAAATTAACCAGAGGAAATTGTTTTTAATGAATTATATTATAATTCAGAGATAAACTGCTGTTAACCTTTTACCTTGATCCCTTCCCGTCTTTTCTCAGTATATGATACAGTATTTTGCATAATGGGAATATACTATATATCCACATATATATATGGTTTTTGCATTCTAATTTTTGCTCTCAGTGGAATGCCATGAATACTCCCCATGTCATTGAAAGCACTCCCAAAATAACTTTTTGATGACTACTTAATAGATCCTTGTATGGTTGAATCTCATTTAACTAAGCACTGTTGAATGTCTGGGTTGTTTCCAGTGTTCTAATTTCAATGAGCACCTTGCTACAGTGAGTTTTTGCCCAAGTTTTCAGTTTGATTTCTTAATAGAATTCCTGAAAGTAGCTGTACTGTGTTGATAGCTCTTGATTCCAGAGTCACACTCTGCATTTTAGCCAGGAGCTTTGTCTGACCACACCCACACTTATTTGCTGCTTTTATTCACTGCTAATTTAGTAGGGAAAAAATGGTAACTCGATACTGCTATAATTTATATTCTTTAATCACTAGTTAGATTGAATATTTTTTGTATATATTTCTTAAATAATTTTTACAATAAAAATTGTATAAGGTCACCATAGGAAATTTGCAAAATAGAAGAGTATAAATAAAAATCATTTGTAATTGCACAACTGAGAGATATAGTTCCCATTATTGATATTTTACTTTTTATTGTTCAAATCTTATTCCAATGAGAATTTATGTGTATTTTACATAATTGGATTATATAGCATATATAATTTAGGAGCTTGTTTTTTATTTAAAGTATCTTTCATGTTGCTAAAAAAATTTAAAACTATAATTTTAAATAGTTACATAATTTTCTATGCATTGAATGTACAATAATTTAAGCATCACCATCTTATTAAGCTTGTAGTTATGATTTTTTGCTATTACAAATAATGGCATTTTATTGTTATTTAATTAGCATCTTTGTAATTACAAACAATAAAGTTGAATTCCTAACTGCTTCCACTGTACTTTTGCTTCTGTGGGTTATCAATTTATATTCCTTCTCTCATTTTTTAACTGGCATTAATGTTTTTTCTTATTTATAAAGGCTTTTTTGGCTTTTGAAGATATTAACCCCTTATCAATCACATTACAAATAATTTTCCCACTTTAGTTGTTTGATTTTTATTTCTGTTTATTTGACATCCAAAAGCTTTACATTTTTATTTGATCAAATGTATCCATGCTTTCCTTTAAGGCTTTGTCCATTGCTTTTATGCGTTGAAAAAAAATCTTTTCCAATCCAAGATCAGTTAAATATTCAACTATGTGTCCTCCTATTTGTGTTTTTGTTTTGTTTTTTAGTGTTTTTATGTTTTACATCAAACTAATTTATGTAGAACTGGTTTTGGCATATGGTGCAAGAAGATGGGGTCACTTTTTTTCCAAACAACCCACCTCCCAGGCTTTCCTTTAGTTTGAGAACTTCTATTTTTCATACAGAGAAGTCATTATAAATGGTGAAACTCATACATAGTGAAAATCTCTCATATAGCACCTAAAACATTATATGTAGATATATAATTATCTATAAATTTAACATAGGCACTGTCTTCTCCAGTGTTGGAACAATTGATTTTTTTTTTTAATCTATGGCACAAGGTAAATAAACTAGCTTGGGTCAATATTCTAAAGGGCTTTAGAATGATACTCAACATGAAAGATTCCCACACTGTAGGAGGTTCAAAGGAGCTAAGAATGAACAAACATGAGGTTCCCATGTCTCTTTCATGCTGAGTCACTGTGGGGCATGTGGTCAGAGAATGGAATGAAAGACCTGTTACATTGAAATTGTATAGGCTCACCAGATCAGTCTAAGTCTTTCTCTGTTTCTCTCCCTCTTTAACATAAGTTAATATGTGTACGATGTGATCTTACTGTACCTTCTCAGAAACCTGTTCAGATCCCTGTAGCTGTGAGGTAGGCTGACACTTCCCAGTATCACACTCTTTGCCCTCTTTTTTTTGTTCCTGAGCTGGATCTCACTATCCTATTCCTCAAAGGTGAGTCCTGGTGGTCCCTAAAATTATCCTCCAAGCCACAGAGTTCCATCTTAGAATCTATTAACTTCCCCTTTGTAGAAGCTAAAGCAAGTCCATCTTGGATGCTAATCCACCATGTTGACTTCTGATTAACCCCAGTTCCAAGAATGCCTCTAAGATTGCTACTTTCATGTGCTTACTATAAACCCTAAAACAACCTTGATGTTACAGTAAACATACTTATGATAAATCCTGTCCTTAGGCAAATTCTTGCCTTTCCCTGAAGGGTGGACGTCAGTTGCCCTACACATTCCTTCTCTATGGTATAGGAGCCCTGGGTCTAGGAGGGAAATGGGGGGATCCACCATCTTGTCTCACAGCTGCCAGAGAAATGGCTTCTATTCATAAGTTACTATTAAATTTTTTTTTTCCTGAGGAATTTGATTTGTCAGCCTCTTTGTTAAGTTACAACATGTAACTTAACTCAGCTTCCTCAGCCTTTAGGGGTAGGATTGCATAAGACTTGCTCACCACAAAACACTCCTCGGTGTCATTATCAAATATCTAGAGAAGCATTATCCCATGGAAATAGAATACAAGCCACATATTTAATTTTGAATTTTCTGGTAGCCACATTTTAAAAAGTAAAAAGAAACAGTGAAATTAATTTTAATAGTATGTCTTACTTAATCCAATAGAGCAATCCTTTCAACATGCAATCAATATAAACATTATTAATGAGATATTTCACATCCTTTTTTAAAATCCTAAGCCTTCAAAATTTGGTGTGTATTTGATACTTGAAGCACATCTTATTTTGGACTCGAGACATTGTTAGTGTTCAATAGTCATACGTGGCTAGTGGCTACCATATTGAACAGATCAGATCTAGAGGGCTTGCTAACAATCCAAAATTCATCATTAAACTCATAAGCATGTATGTGTTTTATGTATGTGTTTTGGATAACCTAGAAAACTAACTCCTCAATGACTCCATGCTACACCATTTAGAGAATAAGTACAGTTAAGAACGAGCTGCTTCTTATTTCTTTTTCTTATCTCCGCTTCTGTGTCATTTCTTTTCTTTGCATCCGTATCCTTTAAATTCCACATTTTCCAGAGAGCCTATCACTTGTGTTGGACACAGGCAGCCCCAGATCAAGGGGTATGAATGAGTCATGAGACTCAAGGAAGAGACCTCTTAATGAAAATCATGAGTCAGAAACATTAAGACATTTTTCCTTTCCCCAGTGGCTTAAAATCTCTTCCACTACCCTGCAACCCCAATATGTCTCCCTTCCCCCAGTTTCGAGAGGATAAAAGATTTAATTTTATTTTTAACCAATATATGTGGAAAAATCTGCATTTTCTGATTGTCACTTATTTTAGGGTTGTAAGCATTAATAAACAGAGAATATGTATCTTCAATAGTGGCCTAATTTTTTTAAAGCAGTGTGCAAATGTAGCTTTTGCTGGCATTGTTTTGAAATGAATAGAATGCTCTCAGTAAACTTTTACATTACTCTGCAACATGTTTTGTTAGAAAAGCCTGTGGTAGTATCTAAAATTGTGTAAATCATCAGTTTTTAATCTGGCAGGAAGTAGATAGTGGCCCATTAAACTTTCGTAATTAAATTTTCCCTGTACTCCCCCATAGAACCATTATCTGAGTTTTCTAATTAACACAAGAGGAGGGAGTCAATTCAGATTGATGGGATCTAGAGCCATCCCCTTTCATTTTAATGACCTTTAATAAACTTTTATTACTATTGATATTGATAATTATAATACACCCTTTAATTCTGCAATGTGATTCTAAGGACCTTTTCAAAAATTGCAAAATTCACCTTTAAAGCAAGACTAGGCAGAATTATTATATTCCCAAATGCTGTGCATTTAAGGCAGTGACTTTAAGTAAGTTGAAGGGTGGGCAGACATTGTATTGTTGGTTTTTCCTTTCCTTAAGCCACAGTGCTGGACCTTACATAGCCTCCAAGTTTCACAGCATAGCTCCCCCAAGAATGGCAGTTGGGCTGAACTGGGAGGTGGTTTTTGATAAATAATCCACAGGGGGATAGGTGGAGTTTACTAAATTTGTCTGGTTTACAATTGGAAAGGCATTGAGACCAGGAGGCCAGATGCCCAAGAGGATAAGTCATTAGGCAAGCAGGCTGGTTTCCCAGAATGTTTTCTGGAGATCTTGCCAGAGTTTTACATAATTCTACACCCTCTTGGAGCTGCCATTCCTGTCATTGGAACTGATCCTTCCAAGTGAGAAAATGAATTTGCCAACAAGAACACATAAGCACTGAGAAGAACATTTCCATTATTACTTATAATTTGCTTCAGAAATTGGGGTACTAAGAGGGTAAGTTACCAAGGTCATGTGTATAGTAAATGATGGCGCTAGACGTTAGCTTATGCAGTAACTCAAGTTATAATGTTTCCAAAATCACAATGGGTAACCTATATGGGACTGACTCTGGGTGCCTCAGTTAATGAAATCAAAAGCTGTAAATATGAGATCTACCAACCTCATGGTGTTTAGAAGAAACTGAATGGAATGGTTTCAAACTCCCCTCATCGGCCGGGCGCGGTGGCTCACGCCTGTAATCCTAGCACTCTGGGAGGCCGAGGCGGGTGGATCGCTCAAGGTCAGGAGTTCGAGACCAGCCTGAGCAAGAGTGAGACCCCGTCTCTACTAAAAATAGAAAGAAATTATCTGGCCAACTAAAATATATATATGTACAAAAAAATTAGCCGGGCATGGTGGCGCATGCCTGTAGTCCCAGCTACTCGGGAGGCTGAGGCAGTGGGATCGCTTAAGCCCAGGAGTTTGAGGTTGCTGTGAGCTAGGCTGACGCCACGGCACTCACTCTAGCCCGGGCAACAAGGCGAGACTCTGTCTCAAAAAAAAAAAAACAAACAAAAAAAACTCCCCTCATCTATAAAGTGGGAAATAAAATACTTTATGCCATAGAAATGTGAGGATTAAATGAGATAAGGTATAAAACATGCTTAGCATAGTCTGGTTCAATAAATGTTACTTCTCATTTTTATTGTAAATACTATTTTCATCATAACTCAATCATTCTTTTCAAAGTTTGGTGCTTTGATATCTCAATATATGAACAAAAAAGTATACATTAAAAATAAAAGTCAAAGACTTATATGGGAGGGGAGATACTGTGATCATGGAAGTAGTTTTCCCAAGGTGAGGCTCATCCATTTCACTCAGGCTGTGCTAACCACTGCAATTTCCCCAAATGTGAGAAACTAGACTACATAATTTATGGTGGTGGGGGATTGCATTTGTGCTTTCATCTAAAAAAATTAAATGAATGAAAAAAAATATTTAAGTAAAATAAAAGCCTAGACTTACCCACAAATAGAGATAGCAAGGACCTGCTTAAGATCACAAATATAAGATGTGATCATTGAATGCAAAGATTTTATAATTTAGCTGCTACATTAATCTAAGCATAAGGTTTATACAGCCTTTTGTTAAATAATAGCCGGAAAAATGAAGAAGAAAGGAAAACTCTGAGGGATTTTAAGTGGCAATAATCATGATTAGAAACCAGACATGTTTTAAAATACCTGTGGAGAAGTTGTTTTATGATGCATTGGAATACCTGAGACCAAATATACCCTCCTACTGAAACAACTAGACAAGTGGAGGGAAATATATGAGGCAGTGGTTTTGGGGACAGCACAGAACTGTGATCTATTAGAGAAAGGAAATAAATGAAGTGAGCCATACAACTGCCCCATGTTTCTCCCTGGAGGAACTTTCCAGACTGTGTTGTATTAAGGAGATCCCAAAGAAAGCATGGCAATCTATCTCGTCGAGTTGAGGAGATACAGATCAGAGCTTGGGATGACTGAGGTGACTCAAAAGGAGAGAACTGTATGGAGAAAAAGCTCCAGAAATATTGATAGGGGTCTTGTGACTCTGTTGTTGAATACTAAACTCCACATGAATAATAAGGTAAAAGTCCATGTTGCCAGGCAAACAACAACTCAAGAGTTGAGGGGCTGAAAGCCACTTTCATTGGAGACCCCAAATTAGTATGCTTTCACAGTGATGCTAAACTAGCCTCAGAAGAAAGGAAATTCTAGATCAGGGATCGACAAAGCATGGTCAATGGGTCAAATCCAGTCCATGACCTGTTATTGTAGAACCCACCAGGTAAGAATGGTTTTTACATTTTTTAAAGTTTGTTTAAAGAAAAGGAGGAAGAGATAAAGGAAGACAAGTAACAGTGATTGGATGTGATCTAGAAAACTTAAAATATTTACTACCTGGCTCTTTATAGGAAAAGTTTATTGACCTGCCTTAAAAAGTCTCTAAAAAATAATCCTTGAAATAATCAAACTGATCTGAGTTTAACTAAACTAACTGATACAAATGTATCAAACAACCTTACTGAAGAGGGTGGGAGAAAAGGTGCTTACCTTAGTAACGTTAGAAATGAGTAGTTTTTAAAGTGAACAAGAAACTGTACACAAGCACTGTACTCTAGTTGATAAAGTTGTACCTCACAGAAATATGGATTAATAATTCTGATACTAATAAAACTGAATGCCAGTAAATGGATGGTGGATGGTAGGATTCAGGTTTCTCACACTTGGAGTGGGAGTTTACAAAAACGTAGGCAGAATGATTCTTGTGCTAATGTTGGAGACATCAGCATGAACTCACGTTTAGCTTAATATACATATAAATCTTCAAATATAGAAATATTTATAGGTATATATTTACACTTGGGATAATATACATACACACATATATTTTCTTTCTCTGTCAGCTGAGGGGGCTTAGAAGCATGACACCCAAGTAGCAATAAGCATACATAGCACCTGGATCTTGGTTTCTAACACCACTCTCCAATTAAAAAAGCCAGGGTCTTTGAATAAATGGCTGATCCTAGGACCAGGGCAGGAAATACACAAAATGAGCCTGGAGTATCTTGTAGTGCTGGAAAGTAAGGAGGTGTTCAAAACAAATAAACAAACGAGCCCCACAATGATGGGAGAATGTCAAAGGGAGACAGGACAGCAATTTGTGCAACCAAGTAAATAAAATAGTGTTGTATTATATCAATCAATCAATAAACTATTCTAAAAAAGTGACTCTTTCTAAATTATTTTATAAGACATTATTATTCTAATACCAAAAGCAGACAAAGATATTATAGGAAAAGGAAACTACAAGCCAAATCCCTCATGAGTATAGATGCAAAAATTCTTAACAATATAGTATTAAGTCAAATCAAGCAATATGTAAAAAAAGGATAGTTGTAGTGGATTTGTATTGCATCAACTTCACTAAGCTGGAATTGTGCTTTCCAGAAAGTCTCTCCATCCATAAGTTAGCATTGGCTGAAGAAACATTTTGCATGGGATATGGAAGGTGGAAATGAAGCTATAACCATATTGCTTTTATGCATGGAAGGTTGATGTGGCCACCTGGTGTTGTTATAGTGCACACACATAGTCACTGATCTGTTGGCTCACCTTGTTGGCACTGCACAGTAGCCGGCCTTTTAGTTCCTTTAGCTCCTGTTGGATTACCTCCTTTAGCTTTTCTGAATCTAGGGCCAGAGTTTGCAGCTCCGGAAGCAGCAGCTGAGCCTGCAGCTTCTCCTGCTCCTGCCAGATCTCCTCCTTCAGGTTCTTTGAATCCTTGGCCAGCGTATGCAACTCCTGGGGCAGCCGCCAAGCCCACAACTCTTCCAGCTCACACTGAATCTCTTTCTTCAGGTTCTCCAACACTTGGGCCAGTCCCAGCACCAAAGATAGGAGTAATAGCAGTACATAAAATATTTAGCTAGCTCCCACGACTACATAAAGCCAAATTCCTATAATAAATCTCATAGTCTATATCAAGTATAGTCGTTCTTTTCCTCTGATCAAACCTTGATTGATGCAATAATATATCATGACTAAATGGAATTTATCCCAGGGATGCAAGGTTTGTTTAACATTTAAAAATCTAACAATATAATTCATCATATTAACAGATAGATGTGAAAGTTGTGTGATTATCTCAATAGGGACATAAAGAAATACGAAAAAATTTTAAACCCAACACCTATTTATGATAGAAATGATCAGCACACTAATTATAAAAGAAAACTTCCTCAACCTACTAAAGGAGATCTATGAAAAACCTATAGTTAATATCATACTTAATGGTGAAAGACTGAATGCTTTTTGCCTATCAGGAAGAAAGCAACAGTGTCCAGTTTTACCACTTCTATTTTTTTCTTTTTCCTAGAGAGAGGGTGTTGTTTGTCACCCAGGCTGGAGTGCAGTGGCATGATCATAGCTCACTGCAGTCTCAAACTTCTGGACTCAAGCAATCCTCCTGCCTCAGTCTCCCAAGTAGCTGGGATTACAGGCACAAATGACTGCACCTGGCTCCTAAAAACATGAAATATGTAGGTATAAATATAATATATTGTGTGTTAGACTTGTACACTGAAAATAATCTCAGATTATTGCTGTGATAAATCAAAGAAGATCTAAGGAAATGGAAAGACTTCCTATATTCATTGATTGATTGGAAGATTCAATATTGTAAAGATGTTAACTTTCCCTAAATTGATCTATGGATCTAAGACAATCTCAATAAAAATCTCAGCTGGATTTTGTAAAAATTGACAAGCTGGTTCCAAAATTTATAATGAAAATGTACAGGACCTAAAATAGCCATAGCAATTTTGAAAATAAAGTTGGAGGATTTACACTACTCTGATTTTAAAACTTACTATAAAGCTGCAATAATCAAGACAGTGTGGTATTCATATAAGAATCAATGGAACAGAAAAGACAGTCCAGAAAGAGATCCACACATATACAGGCAATTGACGTATGACAAGGGTACCAAGGTATCTCGATGGCAAATGGATAATGTTTTCAACAAATGGTGCTGTCTATCCATATGAAAAAAATCTACCTCGATCTTTACTTCACACCATATACCAAAATTAACTTGAAATGGATCATATACTTAAACATAAAAGTCAAAACTATAAAACATCTAGAAGAAAACAGAGGAGAAGTTTTGGGTTCTTTTTAAATCTCAAAGTAGCCCAAAATCTTAGATAAGACACAAAAAGCAGAAACCACAAAAGAAAAAATTGATAAAATGGACTTCATCCCAACTAACAACCTCTGCTGCCTAAATACACCATTAAAAAAAAAAAAATGAAAAATCTCTAACTGAAAGAAAACATTCTGACAAAAGACTTGTACCCAGATTTTATACTGGAGCTATGTCTGAGAAACTACTCATATCCAGAATTTGTAAAGAACTCTTACAACTCAATATTAAGAAGACTAAAGCCTAGTTTTAAAAAATTGATGAGTTGAACAAATTCTTCACAAGACTATATGTGAATTACCAAAGATGCTTAATATTATTAGTCATCAAGAATTTTCAGAGCAGCTTAATTTACAGGAGCTAAAAACTGGAAGTGACCCAAATGCCCATCAACAGGTGGATATGTAAACAAATTACAGATGTGCCTTGACTTACAATGGAGTTATATCCTGATAAACCCATCATAAGTTGGAAATATCATAAGTCCAAAATACGTTTAATACATCCAACCTACAGAACATCATAGCTTAGCTTAGTCCACCTTAAATGTGCTCACAACACTTACATGAGCCTACAGCTGGGCAAAATCATCTGGCAACAGAGTATACCGCAGAGTATTGGCTATTTATCCTCATGATTGAGTGGCTCGCTGGGAGATACAGCTCAACCCAGGATACCCAGTCAAAAACTGAGAAAGTTTTATTAAAGTTTCCCTCAGTGGGAAAGTAATTCTGGCAAAGTGAAGCAATTGACCAATTCTCTTCCCAAAAAAGCAATTATAGAACTGGATAAAATTGCCAAAAACTACCATTTCAGGGCTCTGGAATTTGACCAAAAGCAAACAAAAAAAAAAAAATTAGAATCATGATTCATGAAAAATGCTGGTCTTTTTGTAAGAACAGTGAGAGCATGGGGAAGTCTTACCAGGGGCTCTTCCCAACTCAGCTGGTGCAACAGTGTTACCAGGGCAGGGCTGGCTGTGGAAATCAGCAGCTTTGCTGACTGAAGGGGGTAATTTTATTTGGAGCAGAGGGAAAGGAGCCCACACACAGTAGTGTTGTCCATAAAAATACTAAACTCAGTGGGAAACAAAAGACTGCAGCTTTGCTATACTGAAGTTACCATCCCACTTGGGGTTAGCAAAAACTTGTAGACTGCCCATAAATTTGACAGGGAAAGCCTTGATGTAAGAGAGCCAAAGAGAGGCTCAATACGCCCTCCGCACATTCGTGGGTAAATAGGCTGTGCACATTCACAGGGAAAACACATTCCACTAGACCCCACCTACCAACACTGTGACACTGGGGATCAAATTTCAACATGAGTTTTGGTGGGGACAAACTCGAACCATAGCAATGTCTTTCCACTTCATAAATAAGCATTGACCTATTTTGGCTTGTTGTTTTATAATATCAATAAATTGGAACTTTCAATGGTAAAAATGGAATGTGATATTTGCCCAAGTTTTGTAGAGTCAATTTGAAGCCCTTTTGCTTCAATTCTTTGGCTTTTATGTAAAAACTCTTTAGACTATAGTTTTAAAATAAAGAAAATAAATTATCACTAGGTTGTATTTATTCCAGAACTGCAAGATTGGTTTAATAGTCGAAAATCAAAATAATTGGCCACATTAACATACTAAAGCGGGAAAAAGTGATGCAGAGAAAGCATTTGATAAAACTTAACACCCACTCATGATAAAAACACATAGAAAAATAGGAGAAAAGAAAACTTAATCTGATATAGGATAGCTATCAAAAAACTTACAACGAATACTATATATATTAGCAAAATATGGAAAGCTTTCCCCTTTAAAGTAGGAAAAATTGCAAGAATGCTTGCCACCATCAACATTAAATTGGAGGTTGAGAGGGCAATAAGTAAAGAAAAAGAAATAAATTGTAAAAGGATGAAAAAAATTGTCATAATTTATAGATGAACTGTGTACATAGAAAATTTTAAAAAGAAATCAACACATAAATTATCAGAATTATTATTTAGAAAGGTTATTAGATAAAAAGTCAGCAAATATCAGTTGTCTACACGCTTCTAAAATAAGAAAAAAAATAAAAAAATAAAAAAAGTCAGCAAATAAAAATCAATTGTATTCTATGTTCTAATGACAAGTAATTAGAAAAGTGAAATTTTAAAAACATATTGTCTACAATAATATCACAAAATTAAGCACCTAGTAATAAATTTAATGGATATGTGCAATATCTCACAAAAACTATAAAACATTACTGAGAGAAATTAAATAAGATCAAATAAATGGAGGAATGTACCATATTCATGATTTGAAAGAGTCAATATTGTAAAGATGTCAATTCTCCCTCCAATTACTCAATAGAAAAACTGTAATTCCAATGAAAAAGCAGCTTTCTTTTGTGGAAATGAAAAAAGTCTTTAAATTCATAAGAAAACAAAAAGGATCAATATTATCCACAACAACCTTGAAGAAGAATAACAAAATTAGAGAACTAAAACCATCAGAAGACTTATATTAATACATCTACAATAATTAAGACAGCATGATATTAGTGCAAGAACTGATAAACTGACTAATGGAAGAGAATAGAGCCCAAGAACAGACTCACATATATACGAACAAGTGACATTCCAGTGCAGCGGGGAATTTCCCACTTGGATGTCCAAGTGGGAAAAATAAAATCTTAACCATCACCTCATACAAAACACAAAAATCAACTTCAAATTGGTTTCCTAAATGTGAGAAGTAAAACAATAAATTTTCTAGATTTTAACATGGAAAAGTGTCTTGTGGGACTTGAGGATGGGCAATGACTTCTTAAATAGGTTACAGAAAGCACTAATCATAAAAGAAAAAATTGATAAATTAGGCCTTATTGATTTTAAGAACTTTTATTCATCAAGACACCATTAAGCTAGTGAATGAAAAAGCCACAGAATGAGAGAAGATATATGTCATACATATATCCGACAAATTGCTTAAATCCAGAATAGAAATGAACCCCTACAAATCAGTGAGAAAAATATAGACATCCAAAGACAAAAGATTTAAACAAGGCATTTCAAAGAGTATATTAAATAGCCAATAAACATATGAAGAGGTATTCAACATCATTCACCAGAAAATGCAAATTAACCCACAATGAGATACTACTTCATACCCTCCAGAAAGATTAATTTAAAAGAAAAAGTAATACCAAGCGCTTAGCAATAACGTGGAGCAACAAGCTCTGACACTGCTAGCAAGACTATAAATTGCTACAACAACTTAGCAAAACGGGCAATATTTATTAAAGCTGAACATATATACTCAATGACCAATTCCACTTTTAACTTTGCACCTTTCAGAGAATATATATGTATATGTTCACTGAAGACATGTTTATAGCAGCAATATTCATAATAGCCCCAAACTGGAAATTACCCAAATACCCATCAACACCACTGGGAATAAATAAATTATGATATACTCACACAATGGAATATTGTACACCAATGAAAATGAAAGAAAGATTGCTACACATGAAACACAGGTGAACCTCACAAACATAATATTAAACAAAAGAAGTCATGTGCAAAAACTATATACTGCACGATTCCATTTACATAAAGTCCATAAAAGCCAAAATATGATGCTAGGAATAAGAATAAGCTTGTATTTTAAATAGTCTATGTTTATCCTTCCCTTAAATGTTTATACATGACTGAAGACACAGAAATTGGCTTGACATAATATTATACATGAAATTGAAATGTAAACAAGAAGTCAACTCTTGAATATCCTCTATTTAACCTTTTGCATGATGTTTGTGTTTCCACTTTGGGTTTTGTGCTAAGACCAAAGTTTTATTTCTTTCAATACAGTATCCCTTATGGAAACACTTGATCTTTTGTATATGACTCCAATCTCTTCTCTTTAGAAGACCTCCCCAGTTAACTGCTGTGATACATGTTAGGTAAAATGTGTTGGCTATTGTTGGCTTGGAGACCGTCTTCCCCCAAATGCATGTCTACCACACTGTGCCTGTGTCCAGCTCAGACACTCACTGAAGGCTCCTAAACAGAACTGCTTCTGCTGTCAGAGCAGAAGAACAGGAGTTCAGGAGTCTCATCCCTCACAGGGTTAGTGGAGGACAGATGACAAACAGAAAGAATCATACTAGTTGTCCAGCGCCAGCAATCCATCCAGCCACAGCCCTTGTGACAACACCTCCCCTGTAGAAATTTAGAGCCTCCTCCCCGCCTCTCATTTCTTTGTCTTTTACCATCCTTTTGACAGCAACGCTACTTGAAAGAAAAAAATATGTGCAGAGTTATGATGC
The DNA here is from genome assembly GCA_028533085.1 of Varecia variegata. Lineage (NCBI taxonomy): Eukaryota > Metazoa > Chordata > Mammalia > Primates > Lemuridae > Varecia > Varecia variegata. The sequence continues at coordinate 11,942,381 of CM052450.1, read as the reverse complement.
AATTTTCCCCATTAGTATAATTTCACTAGCATATGGTACTCACCTTTTTGCTGCTTCAGATGATTGCCAATTTCTATAATAATTTTACTTCCCTTTCTGTCGATGACTTTCAGACGTAAGGGGTTGATCCTGCTTTCAATGGGCACATCAGCAATAAACTTCCGCAAGGCTGAGATTTGTGTGCCATATACTGAAGGTGAGAGTTATTGCTTTACCATTATAATGCTATTAGAAATACATTTTTTTGAGACAGGGTCTCACTCTGTCACCCAGGAGTGCCGTGGCATGATCAGTGCTCACTGTAACCTTGAACTCCTGGGTTCAAGTGATCCTCCTGCCTCAGCCTCTTGAGTAGCTGGAACTACAGGCACGTGCCACCATGCCTGGCTAAGTTTTTCTTTTTCTCTCTCTTATTTTTTTTGGTAGAGATGGGGTTTCACTGTGTTGCCCAGGCTGGTCTCAAACTCCTGGGCTCAAGTGATCCTCTTACTTCAGCCTCCCAAAGTGCTGGTATTAATATTAAAGGCGTAAGCCACAACACCTGGCCTTGGATATACATTTTTTAAAATTTTGTTGGTGCTCTGAGTTTAAGTCTTACCTAGAAGAGGGATAATCCTTTTCCAAGGCCACTGATGAGTTACTGTGCTCTCTTCCAGCATTAAATCTAGACTTCTCAGCACATCCCTTGAGGAGGTGGTGAGTCCTGCCCATTGATACTGCCTTGTCTTTCACCTGTACTCTACAGGCAATCAGGGGGCCAGCCACACCTGCCTAACTGCACTCCTCTGGGGTTGGGAGGGGCTTCTCCAGGTAGCAGTCTCCTACTTTTTTTTTTCCCCAGAGACATAGTCTCATTCTGTTGCCCAAACCGGAGTGCAGTGGTATCATCAAAGCTCACTGCAGTCTCAGACTCCTGGGTTCAAGTGATTCTCCTGCCTCAGCCTCCCAATAACTGGAACTACAGTCACGTGCTGCCACACCTGGTAATTGTTTTTTTTAATAGAGACAGGATCTCGCTATGGTGCCCATGATGATCTCAAACTCCTGGCCTCAAGCAATCGTCCTGCCTCGGCCTCCCAAAGTGCTAGGATTACAGGTGTGAGCCACCACACGCAGCCCTACTATTGAGTATTAACTCCTTCCCAAAAACTTTCTTGATGTGGTGGTGAAAGTATAGCTCCCTGATGCCATGAGCACCCTGTGCATACTCATGTCATTGTACTTACCGTGTAATCCTGGGAGGAGCTCATTGCTTCTCCGGTTACCGCTCTAGACCTTAAGCCTCTGGAGCTGTGTGTTTAAACTCCCAGTCATCACAGAGCCTGCAGAAGGCCCCCGGTGTGTTTGTTGAATAAAGCAAGCAAGCAAGCAAAACATCAACAACATGGCAAAATCAAGTGTAGTTAGTGCTTTAGTAGAGGTGATTTCCTGCAACTTGTCTACTCTAGTGAGATGAATTGCAAGAGCCTGAACTTACAGGTTCCTGCTGTTCATGTTTAGCCATCTTAATGCATCACGGCTGATTGGACACACGGAAACTCTCAATTAGTCTTGTTTTGCCATGGTGCATACGGCTCTATCAGGAAATAATAAGGAAAACACCACACAGCTGCCTGATATTCGTAAAAGGAGAGGCACTATATCTGACCCTAGTCCCAACATTACTAAGATTATTGCCATTTGAAGGACTCTACACCTCGGCCTCTGCTGTGCTGACTACTTGTGGTTATGCTTCAACAGGTAGAAACTAGGAAGGGGTATCCTTATCCAAGGAAATTAAATATACAAAAACAAAAATCTTTCCTCCTGCACCACTCCTCCTCCCCACCCCAGAACCTTATCCTTGCTTAAGTGAACACACTTCTCTTTCTTTCAAAAGAAAAGGAGCTCCTTTTGTTATACCTAGGAACATAGGTGAAATTTATTACAGAGGAGAAATTGGAACTCACAATAGAACAGGATGGTCTAAAATGCATAACAGTTAGCATTGAATCTCATGCCAATTGCATCAGACAACTCAGTAATGAGCCAGATGTGAGAAAACACATCAAGTTCTGTTAAGGCAAAGGTTCGAGGCTTACTTGACATGTTGTGTTCACCATCCAGTGTCTAAAGAGAATAATCCAGAGAGAAACAAATATGGAAGCTGACTAAAATGGTCACTGCCATTAAGCATTAAATAACTCGCAGGATTCACAAGACATTCTAACACACACATTTGATTTGAGGTGAGTGGAATTCCTAGGAAGGATTTGTGAATTAAGAACTAAATGTAGAATGAACAGTAAATGTCACGATAGAATCTTTAAAGTATTTGATTGACTTTCCTGCAATATTTCCACTGAGAATAAAACTTATGTCAAGATGGAGTTGGAGGTTCTTTTGGAAATTATCTAATTTGTGAGAGGCATACAGCTGGGGCTTACAATAAGGACTTAAATAAACATAAAAAATGCACAGATGCACACACATACACACAAGAATGGGAAAGTTTTACTTGACCCTTAAATAGAGACAAACATTCCTGGCCCAAGTGAATAAAAGAAAAATTTCATTGAATTAAAAGTGAAATGCTATTATTAACAGTACTTGGTTATTTACTAATTCTTGATAATAATTTTCTGAAAAATATCAAAAATGTTATGAAAATGCTCTTGAAAGCCACCTACAATGAATATATTTTCAAATATATTTTTTTCATTTATGCCCTTCGAAATTAGAGTTTAAGTCATTAGTTAAATCAATAGCAAAAGAAGGATAATGGCTAATAGGAAGAATGCTTTGTGTTTCCATCACCTTCCTTTCAAGAGTCCAGGCATTTTTGTCGTTAGAGCCGATGCTTAGATGTGAAATTGTTTTTACTGAGTTATTGATGACTGTATCTACACAGAGCCTAAGTCAAATTATAGTATATTATGGAAGCAATAGCTTCCTTCAATCTTTTGCATTATGGTACTATAAGAGCCACCTAAGCCCATTACGAAGCTGCCATGAATATTGTGTCTAGACTATAAGTCATCTCGGTTTTAACCAAATTAAGTCTCTACTACATGACTCAGATTTAGTATCTTCTGAACATAGCAATGTAATCTGCAACCATGCAATTATTATAAGAGAAAACTAAAACACAGTGCCTTATGCACAATGGGCATACAATAAATATTTGTTGAACTAAAGATATGACCTGGACCTACCACAAATCTTTCCTATTTTTCTTCTACAAATGAATTAAGAGCTACCAATCTATAACATTTTTATCATGTCATCAGCCTTGATATATGAAATGATATTCCTGAGGAGAATTTGGAACTCACATTAGCCAGAATAGAATAGACTAACACATCTTTGCAAAGAACAATGCATCCTTTTAATCGACACCGGTAGGTAATCAATTTCCCAGTGGTACTGTCAATATAGGTCAGATATTCTTCTTAAAACCGGCTTCACTGGCAAGGATTACTCCAAGAATATTCACAAACAGACTAAAGAATAAAGATTTTTAAAGAAATACTGTAAAGAGTGAATATCATTAATAAACAGGAAATACATCATGCATTTAAAAGGAGAAACAATAATATACTTTTAAGTCTAAACAATGAATTTAACTTTCTCTAAATATCTAGATTTTTGCCTGACAAGAAGTCTTGGATATATTGAGCCAGTGGTATGCTTTGTACTATGAGCATTTAAAGGAATTAATCTCCCATCCATGAATGCTTAACTTAAGAAAACATGGTGTTCTACACAGAGGTAAACCCCCAGCAGCAATTCATCTCCACTAAGAAGATCAAGAAGAAATAGAGGAAACGGATTTAAATAAAAGAATAAAGAAAAATAGGTTAGGCAACTTGAGTTTCTATATGGATTTTCTACTCAATGCAATTACTTAACAGGGACTTTTTGGAAACCTTTTTCTGGAAGGATTTTTAAAATGAAGTCTGTTTTCTCTCCCTGTGACAGTCTCAAGGGGGCCTTGCCTAAAAGTGGGAGTGAGAACAAACTTTATTTTTGTGTTAATGAATGTTTTGGAGTTGGTATTGAGCTTGAGTTTATATGGGTGATTAAGTTTCAAACACTAATGGTTTTTAAGAAGGCCAAGATCACCAAGGTGTCTATTTTTAATCATATATATTAGTACATATATTTTTAATTATATGCATGTAAACTTACAACCGTAAGTGACTCAGACATAAGGAGCAACTAGATGAATAATTTGGAGGAGATATCCATTTGAATAAGATTAATATTTTATCTACCATTTAAAGGCTGATATTATCTTAAAAGTATACTAACTGAGATAAGTTAAAGTTCCTGAAATAGTCGAGGGGGCCCAGTTAGAAAGGATGGATTATGCTTGGAAGATACTCTTTTCTGGAATAAGCATTCATATATATGAGCTTTTTCATTATTGTTTGTTTGTTTTTTAATTCCCATAGGTCCTGGGATCTTTTGTTTCAAACCAGCCAGGGGAGAGTCCTGAAGATGTATTTCTTGCAAGAGTCCTGTTCAATTTTCTCAATTCTAATGGTTATCACATTTCCCAGTCTCAAATACACTGTAACGAAGTCAAGATGCTTTCCGTTAGGCAAGTACCGGATACCAGCGAATGATTTGTCTGCGAAGGCACATGAAGAGTTAAATGCAAAACACGAGAATTAAAGTTAAGCAGTAAAAGCAATAAGTGTTTTACTTCTATCTCATTTGGGACCTCCTAAGGGAAGAAACTAGTGAGCTATGCAGACTTGAGGGGAAATAAAAAAAGAAATTGTCCCAATGCTATTCAGTAATCAATTGGAGAAAAAAAAAAATCAGTCAGTATCAGGTAATAAAATATGGAATTAGGGTAGCGCACTTGCCTGAGGATATATCCTGTAGTAAAGGTTATTTTTCATGATTTATAAGGGTTTTTAAAGAATGCCACAGGAGAAATGAAGACTTCTGAAAGCTTTACATTGTTCTGCAAGTGCTTTCATAATACTTGTTTATGTTTTAGGGTGGGAGTGGGGGTGGGGGAGAAATTGTACAGTGAGGTGGAACGGTTATTGACCAGATTGATCATGGGAACAAATCTGCCGGTGGTAACCTTGTTTAATGATATGTTGCTGGGCTCAGCACCTTGCTGAGGCTGTGATTCTTCACCGGCTGGGGCCGCATGATGGATCGCGGTAGGAAGCTGATGGTGCAATCACTCACCGGCCGTCAGCGACACCTGCAGCAACCTGACACCCGCCCCCGCTGAACGCAGCAGCCGGGCTGGCCGGGCCACTGGGAGACACAAGGGCTCCTCCGAAGAGCACACGGGAGCTCTCTGTCCGCCCTGAGCCTTCCTTTGTAGGGCATTTCTTTCAAGTTTTTGCTTAGGATTTTTTTTCCCAAAAGAACTTCAGTCCCCTTCATCGCTTAAACGTCTCAGTTCTTGTCGCACCCACAGCTCATTAGGACTTATTTTACTGTGGCCAAACAGAAGATCACACAAGGGCCTGAATCTGAATATAAAGACTTAAAGATTCAGGGAATGGAATTATTGTGTAGCAAAATGCAAGATCGTATTTTTCAATTTTTAATAAATGAATTAGTGGGGTAAAATCTGTTTGGGTCGTTTGTATAGTGAAGTCTGTTCCGTGCACCTACGTTACCAGGGTGGTGAGCTCTCTAGGCATCGGATCGGTGCCGTTTGTCTTTGTACATCGGTACATCACACGTAATTGTTTGCTAAATAAAATAAATCAAGACACATGCAATTGTGAGAGAGATTGCATGTGAGAGAGAGGTTTCAGAAAGAACAAAACAGTAAAATAGTGTAAGTGAATACTTTTTTCTTTTTTTCAGAGACGGATTTTCCCTTTATAGATCAGGCTGAGTGCAGTGGCACAATCATAGCTCACTGCAGCCTCGAACTCCTGGGCTCGAGGGATCCTCCCTCCTCAGCCTCCTTAGTCACTGTGACTACAGGTGCACACCACTATGCCCAGCTAAGCAAATACTTTTACTGTGTGACTCCTGTACTAGACCTATCTGTAATGATTCCTTATTGCTTATCCCATTAAATCTAAACTTGTCTGCCTTGTAAAATAGATCCCCAACACCAAACCTAATTTCTTTAATCTCTAACATGATGTTTTGTGCCTTAGCCAGGACTGCTTCATTGTTTGCATGTTCTCATTATCCATGCTAATTCTTTTTTTTTTTTTTTTTTTTTGAGACAGAGTTTGACTCTGTCACCCGGATTAGAAAGTGCCGCGGCGTCAGCCTAGCTCACAACCTCATAGTCCTGGTCTCAAGTGATCCTCCTGCCTCAGCCTCCTGAGTAGCTGGGACTACAAGCACAAGCCACCACCCTGGCTAATTTTTTTTATCTTTAGTAGAGACAGGGTCTCCCTCTTGCTCAGGCTGGTCTCAAGCACCTGACCTCAAGTGATCCTACCGCCTTGGCCTCCCAGAGTGCTAGGATTACAGGCGTGCGTGAGCCACCTCACCCTGCCTATCCATGCTAATTCTTGACTTTGCACGTGCTTTTTCTTTTCCACTATTCAAAGTGTGTTCCTCTTTCCTTCTATTTACCAGCTCTTCTAGAGCCAGGCTGGTACCACCACTTACAAGAAGTATTCCTTCGTTACTTTGGCTTTCACTTACCCCTTTTGTTAAGATGTTTACTGTTTGCCTCCCCACCCCCCCGCCTTTTTTTTTTTTTTTTTTTTGAGAAAGGGTCCTGCTCTGTCACTTGGGCTAGAGTATAGTGACATGAGCTATAGTGCATAGCTCAATGCAACCTCAAACTCCTGGACTCGAGTGATCCTTCCACCTGAGCCTCCCAAGTAGCTGGGATTATAGGTGCATACCATCACACCAGGCTAATTTTTTCTAATTTTTGTAGAGACGGGGTCTTGCTATTGCTCAGGCTGTTCTCAAACTCCTGATCTCAAACGATTCTCCCACCTGGGCCTCCCAGAGTGCTAGGATTACAGACGTGAGCCACTGCACCCGGCTCATTCCCTCATTCTTAACAGTCCGAGGCTCTGGTTTGGCATGGTTCTGGCTCAGCATGGTTCTGGTTCCAAGGATGCTAATTCCATCCTCAGCTCTAAACATGGAACTTGAATTGCTAACCCCAGGCACTGAATTACCTCGATAACATATTTGGTTCAGAGACAGGCACATGAAATTTATTAGGGTTTTGCTAAAATGCTGGGACGCAGATGTACTCTCTTTTCCTACACTACATAAGCAAGCATGCAGGCCTAGAAACTTTTGGAAAACATCTTGGAACTATGAACAAGTTAGACTTAGGAGGAAGTGGACACTGCTGTAGATAAGGAACAGAGAAGGGAAGACACAAGACATCTGGTGAATCCCTGAGATACTCAACTGGGCCTTTTCCGAAGCCAGTCCAAAGCTGACTCCATTTTGTAAGCTGAGTAATCTCTTTAGGTTTCAGCCAAATTTTGTTACTTGGAACGAAGAGCACCACCATCTTCTTTGAATGAAATTTGCATTTATAATAAATAGGCACTGCTCATTTTGGCTTTCCTATTTTTTTTTAATAAGCAACTATTTCCTCTTCAACAAAGTTGAAAGTTTCTTGAGGATACAACAGTGTCCCTTGGCTCTTCTGTTTTTCTCCTTGGCAGCTTCCACTGTGCTGGTAGAGTAGACACTCAATACACACTCATGGTTTGATTCTCAATGACACACCTTACAGCCTGCTAACTCTAATGGTAGGGCATGCTCTATTGGACTGCCGTACAGAAGTCACTGTCGCCCCCTGTATCAAGAAGGAGATTTACAGACGGAAGAATTGAGTTCTCTAAACAGATTTTTACCATACTTCTATTTATCTATTCAACTAACATTTGTTGATCAAGTCTATGTTACATTGCCTATTCTCTTATGGGCATCTCGATCTTGACTGATTCACTAAAATGTTTCCAAAAATTGTCACATGTCATTTTTGTCAAACAACTACTGCCCAGACTATGTTATTTCTCCATTCTTCCTGCTGCTCTCCCTCCTTTTTTGTGATCCAGAGTAGGAAGTGATAGACACAAGAAAAACAGACTTGTAACCCACCCACGCTCAAAAACTATGGCTAGTTTATCAGAGCCTTTAGGGCTACACATACACAGTTGTCATTAAAAACAAAACACCTAACTACTGCATGTAGACATTACTTAACACACTTGTGCTTTATGCCATTAAAACTAATATAGGAGATGTTTGTACATGACATCAACTTTAAAGACTTCAACTTAAGCAAATTTTATAGAGTCTATAAACATAATTTAGACAGATGTTTCATATTTCTAAGACTTTATAGACAATTTCATTTCTTGCATAAGAAATATCTTCTGATAGAAACCTACTTCAAATATAAACTATTTCAGGAAAATATCCTTGAGAAAGAATAAAACATCTTGCTACCCTCTAAGATAGTAATTCTCCATGTTTATTATGCATAAGAATTGTCTTCGGAGCCTGTTAAAATACAGGTTCTGGGGCCCCACCCACAAAGAATCTGATCCCATACCTCGGGGGTGGAGCTCCCGGCGATCAGAGGTTGCCACTGCTGATCCACAGCCCACAGTTTTAGTAGCTCTGCTCTGAATGCTACTCTGCTAGAATTTCCCTAGAATAGTGCCAAGATCTCTTCTGCCAAACTAGGGTTTTACTGACGCAAGTAAGTGGCAACTGTAAAATTGGAAAATCAAGTTTCCACCTAAATCCCTTTTATTTTATTCAATTTGTTTATATGATTTAGCATCATCGCTCTAGTAATTTTTCAGAATTACTCTCTAGCTAAGGAAAAAAAAGCAATAAGTCTAATGTTCTGGGTTCATCTATTGGGTTGAATGGGTACCTGTATCTTGATTTGGTTATATGTTATTTGTCTTTTTCCCAGACAGGCACTTGCCTCCTGTCTTTTCTGTATTCTTGATATTACTAATTATATTGCTGTCACTTGAGAAATACTACTATGTATATTATTAGTAATACTACTACTGATAAATCGCTATGCCAGTCTACTTCAAAAAGTTTCATTAGCAAGCTATGTGCACGATACCTTTCAGGGAAAAAGACAAAAAAAGAGCCTTATAAGCCATGATGAATCAAAAACTGTAAGACATTAAAAAAATAACTGTACCATGATCTACAGGGGAAAAAAAAGGATGGACAAAGGTGAGAATTGTGGGTTTCCAATAGAAAGTTCAATCGAGGTGTCATTTCCTTAAGCTGTCTCGTTGGCTTACTCAGCTCACTTAGAGACATATTTGTAAAGATATTGTCCTAGATTTCAACCAAAAGGTGCTTCAGGTGTGCTGAACCCGATAGACAGCGTCTGTAGCCCGTACAACACAAAAATTGAAACAAATAAAAAAGCAGAGTGACATTATTTAAGCTAACCAAAAATGTTTTTAAGCTTCAGCTTTTCATATTTTGTTACATTGCTTTTCATCCTTCACTCCCACCAATGTGACATTATGATACTCTTTGCAGAATATAATTGTGTATGGGTGTGTGTTTGAAAGACAGAAACGTATAGATGCTTTCATTCACTGAACAATATTGCCTATTATTTAGGAGTAAACCCTCTTCACTTCTCTTCCTCCTGAGATGGTCTCAGGGCAAGCAGCTGCAAAGACGAAGAAAACATTTCCCTGTTTACAGAATCTGGCTTTTTGGCTGGCTCATCTAGTGGTCACATTGGCAGCTTTGGGTCTGTTTTTTTGCATATCATATATGGGCAAAGAAGAGGTTAACTTGCCCTTGTGTGGTGTCTCATTTGGCTTCTCAGTCAATTTGGGGGTCTATATCAATATTTAAACAAGGTTGTAAAAAAAAAAAAAAGACAAGAAAAAACAGCATGGAAAGGACAGACACACTTACCCAATGCCAAAGTTTCTTTCATCCTCTTACAAAGTTTCTGTTTCATGTAACCATAATCATCTTTCAACTTGTATTTTTATTTGTAAATCATAAATGCAATTCAAAGTGAACTCACCAGTATTCAAGGAAACTGCAGGTTACTCTTTATATATACATAAAAGTTATTTCTTCTTTGAATAAGAACCTTCAAACAGTGGTATTATAATATAGGGTAGAGGACATTTTTCGTCTTATAATAATAAATGACACACTAAAGGAACATTCTGTATCATAAACACTTTATAACTACTGTTCTTGCTTGATGGTTAACATAAAACAAAACAGTTAACTATGAATCTAGTACAGCCTAATGCTAATTACAGTATAGTGATGTGTATTTTAAAATTATGTCTTTATATTTAGCATCTTAAAATACACTGTCCTAATAGCCAAAATAATTAAAAGCCCTCAGATTAATAAAGTCATATTTTTTAAACATTGTTCCAAATGAAACCAACATACAAATTTTTTAAAAATAGTGGTTGATACTGTTTGTATTTACATATGATATATCTACAAATACAGTAATCCACACATTTACTCAGCATTATGTTCATTTAAATAGTGTCTATTAATTTTCTAGTCATTGAAAACTTAGTAGAAAACATTTAAGATTTTATGTCCCTTTTCATTCTAACTCTTGTAAAAAAGAGAAAATGGCCATATAAATTAGCTTTTATTAATGTATCTTTATAAATTCTCCTTATATAAACATTTACCCCAAATGATTATTTGGGCCATCAGATTTTTATTTTGTTTTTTTGATAATTTTTATTTCAAAATATTAGAGGGTACAAGTGTTCTTGTTATATGGATGAATTGTATAATACTGAAGTCAGGGCTTTTAGCGTGCCTGTCACCAGAATAGTGTACGTTGTACCTGATAGGTAAGTTTTTATCCCTCATCCTCCTCCCAGCTCCCTTCTTAGTTTGCAGCGTCCTTTATACCACTTCATGACCATGTGTGCCCATTGTTTAGATCCCACTTATTAGTGGAAACACGTGAGTGTTTGTTTTTCCATTCCTGAGATACTTCACTTGGCCATCAGATTTTTAAACTGTTGTATTTACCAGATTGTTGCTACAACAGGGGAAATATAAAAACAAAAAATGCTTTATAGATGTAGGTCTGTTTTCTAGAAAGGTATTTATCAGCTAAAATGTTTATTCCTCCTTCAGTTTAAGAAAAATACATGAAGCATAAATTGACGTTTGGGAACATAGTTGGCAAATTTTTCAGAGAAATTTAATACGGTTTGCTGTAATTATAAAATGGAGATGTATTGATATAGAAGAATGTTCTGGTGTCAAAAAAATTGGGAGCATTTTAAGAACCATTTCATTCCCCACTCCTATCATTTTAAACAGTCTATCAGGCTGTATTTGGAAACCACAAGGAAAAATATTAAAGCATTGCAGTGGGTGCATGAACATCTGTGGATATCATTGAAAGCCACTTAATAATCCCAATGAAAGAAGTTTTACATTTTAAAATCTGAGATCTCCTTATGCAAATCATTTTGCCTTTAGCCATTTCAAAAAGAAATGAAGGACCTAGAGGATTTTACAGTTTTACATAACACCGGTGAGATGGTTGTCAACTTTGATCTTACATTAATTAGTTAAGACTGATCACAGCAAAAGCAAACTAAAAAATCTGGGTCCCCAGCTAAAATGAAGAACAGCCACAATTTAAAACGATAAAGATTTTCGCTGTATTTTATATTATATTCTCTATGTTTAGTTTATCATTGAGTGGCACATCATAATACAATTTGTTGTCTAGTAAAGTGATTCACAATGAAGTAAGTGCATTTTTTCACCTTGTTATATAGACATCAATCTCAATATCAGGAGGTTGTATCCTTAAGCCACTTGGGGTATAAACCAAACATGTTTTGGGTTTTTTTCTGTTTAAAGACTAAGATTTAAGGAAAATAACTCTACATTCTTAATGTAATTAAGGGAAATTAGGTTGTGGGTGTACTTCTGTTAACATATCTACTCTAAATGAAAGGAAGTCTGTTGTGCTACGATTAGCTGTTTGGTTTTGTTTTTCCCCAGCATGAAGTTGATTCTAAGATAAAGCTTAAAGCTATACTAACTTTTAGAAAATATGACCTTTCTATTATATATGAGGAACTAAAATTTAAAACTCATCCAACAGCCAATCCCTGCAAAGAATTTCCTTTTCCCTACAGGTAGTATGAAATGGAGCCCAAATGACAGGACCCCATCTGAGTCTCCCCAGCTCCCCCAGTCTGCACAAACCCACTCTATCAATCATGGCAGGATAATGCATAGTGGCTGCACCTGTGACAGGAAATGATTGAGTGCTGAACACAGGGCCTGCTTCGCCTGTCGCTTTGTGCATTTGTATTTCTCCAGGGCCGGTTTGAGAATTTTCAGAACTTGGAGGCGGGGGAGGAGGGATGCCCATTGTATTTTGAAAAAGAAATAATGCATTTTGATTATCAAGACATAACACAAAAGAGAAATTAGGCAGTAAAATGCCCCAGTCCACTCAGGTGTGTGAGAGCGCCGGTGCAGAACAGGATGCAATATTATTTAGCTGCAATTTAGTTTAGATAAGTAGAGGATGCTGATCATGGCCATTCTTTTGGAGATGTCTCACTCACCAGTCACAAAACAGATATTTGTTCCTTTCTGATCACATAAAAGAAAAAGAACAAAAGGTCCAGGCTGACCTATTGTCCACAAAGACTGTATAATATAACTTAGGTTAGGATCGCAACAAAAAATATATATATATATATTTTTTTTCATTACTTAAGTTCTTCCTGCTGTTTTCTTTTGAAACCTTTGATTTACTGTGATGATCTAGTTATTTAAGTGGTTTGAGTTAGTGTCATAATCTGTGTTTAAGAAATTGCAACTATAATATACACAGTTTACATAATTTTCTGCTAATGCAGCCACTTATTGAAATTATATGTGGTGGAAACATATTTAAAGGGCCTATTTTACAGTAGTTAATATTTTATTTTCGTTAATCCATCTGTGTAGAATTATATGTATATGTGGTTTTCTATTATATCCATAAAGGATAAAATATTGATAATGTATTTTATTGTGTACGTTTTTCATATAACTCGAGTTTGGGTTTTAAAATGACTAAATAAATACTTTTGTTAAAATAATAACATTGAGGGCAGGGAATAAACAAAAAGTAAAAACTCCACGACTTAATAAATGAAAACTCTCCCTTTACCAGGTGGGGGGGGGCAGGGAACAGTAACAATAAAAACAACATCTGAATATGTAAACTCAGTTTCCCGGGTCATAATTTGCATTTTTTTGTCTGAACCGCCATTCGCTGTACAGGACATTAGCACATGTTTAGACTTCTAAAAAATTCTGTGGACTGTTTACCGCATGCCCTTTTATTTTTGCTATGCAGGATTATTATCTTCCACTTTCCCTGCATGTAGGCAAATAAAATTACGGAGGAAGAAAATGAGCATTCGAGCGCAGGCTCGTTGTAGGACAATCGGATTTCGCTGGGTAATGTATATGCAAACATACAGGAGCCGTTTATTTCATTGTTTGCACTGCGGAGATTCTTCCTCGCCGCTCTCCACGCCTTTGTTGACCTACAGCCAGTAAAGTTGTGTGGCTCTAAATAGACAGAGGCAGCTGATTAAGAAGGTGGGGGGGAGTGACTTTCTCGGGGCGCTCTCGGATCAATCGCCGCTAAGGCGATGCAGGGTGAGGGGTGGACCAAAGTAAACTGCGGGGCAGTCTGGCTCAGTGGCACACGGTGCCTTCGCCCCTGAGCTGCTGTGGCCAGATGTGCGCCACTCTAGACCCAAAGCGGTTTTCTCCAGCAATTGGTCAGCAGCTGCACCGAGGGAAGAGGGTGGGGGGTCTGGGCAGGTCCGAAACAGGCGGGCAATGCGGGCCGATCACCGAGCCGGTGGCCGCAGGGGACTCCCGCCTCCCGGTCCTGTCCCGCACGTTCCGCGGCGCGGACCGAGGCGGAGCAGGGCCGACCCGCGAGCGCCGCGCGGCACCCCCACCCCGCTGCCCAGGGCGCGGCAGCTTCCATCTGCCCGAACTGGGGGTGTCTCCCCGCTCACCCCGGTGCAGCCCGACAGCAGGCGCCGGTCCACGGGCCGAGGGAGGCTCGCCGCCTCCGCGCCCGGGCCTGCAGGTGCCAGCGCGCCCCCGAGCGAGCGGGCGGCCGTGTCTCGGAGCCGCCGACCGGGCCCGCGCCCTCCCCTCCTCACCCCGGGCGCCGGGTGATCTCGGCGGCGCAGGACCCCGAGCGGCCCCCCAGCCCGCGCCCCCGCGGGGACACGAAAGGCGCGGGCGTCTTGGGACGGCCCCTCGCGCAGGGCCCCCCACTGTCCCGCCGCACGGTCTCCGCGCGTCCCTCCTTGTGCGCGCCCCACGTCGCGCTAACTGACCGGGCGACTCACTTTAACCGCGGAGTTCCACAGAAATCATGAGGTGCAAGGACGTGTCGCCTTACCCCCCCCACTCATGGGCTAGAGAGGGAGGCCGGCGAAACAAAAGACGTGAAGGAAAATTAAGCGACTTCTGAGGCGGCGTTGAACTTGGCGGTGGGGGAGCGGGGAGCGGCGCGGCGCGCGGGAAGGGAGCCGCGGGCAGGGCCTCCACGCGGGCCCGAGCAGGGGGCACGCGGGGAGTGGAAGGGGAAGAAAGACGAACATCTGGGGATCGGACCATATGCTGAAGCTTTGTCTTGTCCTTCAAAGTTCGGCTGCCCTTGAAGTGATTTGTCAGGCGGCCCACGGGTGACAGGGAGGATGTGCGGCGGGGAGCGCGGGGCGGGAGGCGCCGCGGGGAGACGAGAGGGCAGGAGAGGAGAGGAGGGAAGAGCGCAGCCGGGGACAGGGGCAGCACAGTGACCCCGCCGCCCTGGAAAAGCAGAACCCGGTATCCGCAGAGGTGCGGAGCCGGGGACCGGGCAGCGGGGCGGTTCCGGGGGACACGCCAAGACAGCGACAACGAAGGAGCAGCGACGCAGAGGTTAAGGAAAAGCAAGGCCGAGGAGAAAGAGAGTGGGAGAGAGGGGACAGGAAAAGAGGAACTAGACGGGGAGAATAAATTGCAGACAGTCACCGAGGTGTCCTAAGAAAGTGCATGCATGTCTCCTATTTTAGGAAAAGTGGCTTTGAGCTCCCCTCCCACCCTTTTTTTTCCTTTCTCTTTTGCCCGCCAACTGCTGAACTGATTAGACTGTAATTAAGGCCATAAAGCCCTCAGATTATACACCTGTTTATTCACTAAAGTCGGGGTCTCATCAAGCAAATTAGCTGCTTCCAGGCTACACATTGGGCCTAGAGCTTGCCTGATTAATGAAGTTTATTGGGAGCTGTTAAAAGTATTAACTGCAGAAAATCTCTGCAATTCGTCATATTTAAGGGATGGAAATTAAATCTTGCTATGCAAATGAGAAAAAAAATTTTTAAACCATCTTTAGGGGTTACTATCTGCATATTATTATTTTTTAAAATTCTGCTCAGGAAATAGGAATTAGCAGGAAGCATTGTTTGGACTTAAAAAGTTATCAAAAATATGCAATTGCACCTTATTTGGCATTATGGTGGGGAGAAAAAAAGAAAACATAAGAAGGAAATTCCCATATCCTCTGATTCCCAATGCAAAGAAATTTTTAAGACACCTAATCACAAAGCCAGCTTTCACAAGAAACCTAATTTTTAAAATTGAAGTTAATGTAGCCACCCACAGAATGAGATTTGGGTTTAAGGTTTGATGGGGGGGATGGAAATGATGAAATCAACAGCTAACTGAGAGTGAAGGGGAGTTATGCAAGTGCCCTAAATAAGGAGGAAATGTGGGAATGGCAGAAAATCAGTAGAGGGGTAAGAAAAGGCACCCCAAATAAGTCAATATTCTTAGAAACTGGCCATAGAAAATGTTTCTGTACCTAGTGTTTGTAATTGTAACCACTGTGGTTCTTTGGACCCGTTGAAAAGGTGTGATTAAGAAAATAAACAAGGGAAGTGAGGGAAATATAACCAAGTGGAAAGAGGAAATGGAGTGCAAATTGAGAACAGAATTTGTAAAGTATGTATTTACTTTAGGTGCTGCTTGGTAATATCATTGTCACACAAATGTTTATTAATGGTTGCAATTATAGCAGTGAAGGGAGGGTGATTTCAGTACATTATTCTTGAAAAGGGGGAAGGAACTCTTTTCCACAAGAGTAACAAAAGTCTAGATATAGATGCCTTCTATTTCAACAAAATATTGAAAATAAAAACATGTAATGGATAAATTATTTTAGTCAATAAAAAGCTTATCATAATGTAAATCTTTCAAGAGTTAATTTTAAGTCATTTCTACTATTTTTTCTAAGGACATTTTAGGAATTAATCCATTTTGAAATGTCTGTGTATTTGTTTAAGGACAATGTATGTTTTATAATTTCAGTAAAATATATAAAAAGGTAGCATACATAAAATCTAAACTATATGAGACAAAGGGACAGGCAGAACTAATAAAAAAGTAGGTAATTTTAAAGAAAATGTATCGTATCATGCTAGTCACCTCTAATGGATTCAGTTTTAAAGTCTTTGATAGATCTTTATAGTTATTCTCACTAACACTATACTTCAAAATTGATTTTCTTGTTAATTCTAACCTTTTTATTTTAACAACTTAAAGAATTGAGATTTACTAATTTCTCTCATCTTAATGAAGTCACTTATAGTCAGCTAAGGAAAGTTATAGTAATCATTTATATTAATATTTCTCTTTTAAAAGTCAAAAAAAATCTTTTCAGTTTATGCATCCCTTCCCTTTGGGATGCATATAGCTTCCTGAAACTAAAATAATGTAAATTTAAAGTCCAGAAAATTCAATAACAACACCCACAAACATAGATAACCTTGAAAAATAGTCTTCATTTGTCTTAATCTTTAAAAATCTTTAAATTATTTGTTTACTGTCTCCTAAAAACTCCAATATAGTGTAAGTCTGAACCACAAAAATCCCCATTTGTTTCTATCGATATTATATATCACATTGACTCACAACATAATTATTTTATAACAAATGAACTATAAACAATTTAAATATTGGAAATAAAAAGTAATTGTTTAAAATAAATTTGGATAATGACCAAAAATTCTTGATAAATGCATATGCTACTATCCTTTGGATTACTTAGAACACATTTTATACTAATATTCTAATTATTAAAGGATTATTCAGTAAAATGAGCATATATGTAAATTTAATTCATGTTTGTTCAAATGAATACAAGTTTAAGAAAGACCTGTTTCTCTCATAATTTTGAAGTAAACTGGAGAAAAACAATTATCCTTTGTACTTAAAATTGGTCATTTATTAGGACTTTGATTTACTTTTAATGTTTGATTTAAACATATAAATGGAAGAAGAGAGACAAGTAAATTTTCTGAGAGTATTTTTAAAATACATTTTGCTATTAAATATATTTTAGACGGTATTTTGTGTCTCATTTTTAGGATCAAAACATTTGAAAATATTCTGCTGATCTTAGGAGACTTGCTATCATGGTATCGTGTGTCTAACGGTTCCTTTAAAATATGGACATTTTTGTACAAAGATAATTTGCCTTCAGAGTGTATAGTCATTCAGAGTGGGCTTCCGAGCTACTAACTAATGGGTATCAGTTATTGTCATTAGTATTTCTGATCTCTAGAGTGGTATGGATAAAGAAGGTCAAAATGGTCCCTGATGAAAAGAAACTTTTAAAACGTTTGGAAAAGTTAATGAATTAGATTTCCCCGCACTTGAACATATTAGGATTGGGAGACCAAGACTCCCATCAGCCAAATCAAGAATATTCACAGTTGGCAGGAAAACTCCAAGTTTCTTTTTCCCCACCAGAGAAATGTCCTCCCATAGCTGAGAGGTGGTAAGCCATAGAAATGACTATATTAGCTTAAAGAGTATGTTTCATTAGCAATAAACTGTGAGTATACTCAGCCTAATTTTTGTTGCATTTATTTCATGTAGCTTTTCATAAGTGCTTGAAAATGCTTCTTGTAAAAATATCCTTTTTTCTTTATAAACCATGTTTTTGCTGTGAATAAAATGACAATGTTAACAACTATAATTATTGTTTTGTAAAATCTCTGCAACAATAATGAAAGTTCAATGAAAGGAACATAACTATTAATAGAAGAGATGTACAACATTCCCCTTTCTTTTTTAATAGCCTTTTAATGATTTATGACATAAAAATGCTACTCCGGTTTGCCTTTAGTAAGCAGTACTTTACCAATTATTTTCTATCTTAAGTGTTTGAAATATTACAATATAAAATGTGTTCTTTATGACCTGCATTTTTATCAAAATCTTCAAAAAGTTGAAAGTGTTTTGGTGCATAGTTAATATGATCAATTGGTTTTAAAAATTTATTTTTCATTTGTTTTCACAGAATAGTATATGAAATTAAGAAATATGGTGTATACCTTTAAAGATGAGCCAGCATGTCCACAATATTCAGCAAATATACTTATTATACTACATTTCATATTTTGAGTTCTTAGAACTGATAGATAGCTTCTTTGTATAAACTGACTTAAATGTTAGAATTATAGTTCAAAACTGTGTTTTGGTCCTTTTGGTAAAATTATTAATGGAAAAATAGGTACGTTAAGATAATAGTATTTTCATTCTCAACTATGCAAATACTGCTCAAAATGAAATGTTTCATTATTTTATATTTCCAGGGCAACCTTTTGAGTCTAGACAGGTCAGTAGCAGGATTTTATTTTGATACATGTTATGACCTAATTCTTTCATGTGTTACAGAAATCCAAAGTGGGTAGAAGGTGCTTCTTTTTTCTTTTGATGTAAGTCTAAATTGCAACAGCTAAAATGCCTTCCCATAATTGTAATGAGATCAGTGGGTTTTAAGTATGGAATGAATCAATTATTGTTAGCAGAGCCCCCGTGTAAATCATGGAATGCCAAACCAAGCTCAGGATTATAAAATGAATCTTTGACAAGTATTCAAGGTTTCAGCATAGTCTCAATAATGAAAATGAAGTACCTACTATCAAGTGAAAGCAAAGTTTTATTCACTTACTAAGAAATACGTGCATATTCATTAAAAGAGGTCAGATTGAATGAAGCTTTTTTAAAAAAAGGGCATCTAGCAGCATTAAAGATAAAAATCAATGATAAATATGTACAGTTTATGTTAAAAAGAGAAAGATTCCAAAAGCATATTTAATAAAATGAGTGAGAAATAACTACATTAACACTGTAAAATAATAAAGCAGTTCTTATATTTTTATTTTAATAACACTTTTAATATCAACAACAATCAAAGGATTATCATAAAAGAAATCAGGACTACTCATTGTCAGTTTTAGCAGTTCTTGGAATTTGATATTTTTCAACTGGGAAAAACAGAACAATAGAACATAAAGTTTTAATAGATGTGAAGACAGAGAAAAATGTCTATTATATTATTTTTAATACACTGCCAAGAGGCAGGCAGATCCTAAAAGGGCTGAGAGATTCTATTTAAATATTTCCCTCGTGCACACATTCCAACAGTCTCTTTGCTTTTCTTTCTTTTCCTTTCCTTTCTTTTCCTTTAAGATAACTGTCTCATGTAAAGTCACTATAACTGCTCGTCTAGTAACTTAAAATTTACTGTTGTAAAAGGCAAGTCGGAAACATAAATGACAGTAGCAGGTATACAAATCCTTACCAATTTACTAATATGCCTTAATGCTTATGATAGGGTTCTATGGTTTTTAAAAAAACATTTTGAGTGATCCAAAATATACATTTTTCTGGTTTATCCTATTCCAGTTACATACTTCTTGAAATTATTTAGGTTCTGCACTGTATAAAATCAGATGTTAATTTAACTCTTTTGGTAAATACTAAACTTAAAGTTATAATACACATAAACACTGTAACACCAGAGTTCTCCCATTACTTGTACATATTGTTTCTTATACTCTATTTCTATTAATGCATTTCAGGGGTTATGCACAGAAATAAAAAGCATGATTTTTAAAAAAACATGTAATAAAGTCTTAGCTAAATACAATATTCACAACACCTTACATAAAACTCTGAAAGATAAATTTGTAGTTTAATAAGTTTTATGCATTTGGGCCATAACATATGCAATTTTTTAAAAAAAGTATAGTACTCTGTTTATTTTTTTTCCAGCTAAAATTATGTTACATATGCTAAATTATGCTTACTTCTCATATGAGAAAATTAAGAATTTTGACATAGGTGTTGTAGATATTTGTGAGAAAATAAAACCTATGTAACAGATTTTATGTGAAAAACATATTACTTAAATATTTTCCTGTTTTTTTATTTCCTAGAATAAAAAATTAACTGTATTTTGATATTCTAAAGTTTATCAATTTTTCTATATTTTATTTCAAATGTAGTTATATTGTTTTGACATGTATGTATGCCATTTTTATTTTAAAAGGAGATCTGTTATTCATGTGCATGTATAAATGTAAGGAGGTATCTCAAAACAAGTATGAAACTCTTGAGTGAATTGAAAATCGGAATACTGTAAATAGAAGCTGTAAATGTATGCCTGAAACAGCTAAAATCAATGTCTGCGAATTCATATTCAAAGGCAAGTTTTTAAATCATGCGCTGGAATTGAAAAAGAGAAATGATTTCAGAATGGTGAGCATTTACAAATAAAAACGGTGACTGGTGTGCAATGAAGGATTTTAAATTTGCAGTGAAAGTCTGACATCTGGTGGTCGAAAAGAGGAGCTTCAGAAGAGAAGGAGGCTATTTAAAAAACCTTTCAGCTTTTATAAAATAAAAACCAATTTAAAAATTATAAGAAATTCTTTCTTTTTTCTATCTTCTAGACATTTTACATAACATTCTCATCTTTTCCTAATGATTTTACCATAAGTCTTCTTTTATGTTTACATTTCTTAAATATATGTTTGTGTTTCAAGAGGATCAAAATATTGGTCAGCAGATCTTTTTCAAATAATAATAAACATACATTTAGAAATGGTTTAATACTAATCAAAGTGATCCATATAAAATTAGTTTTATATTATACTGTTGAAATCAAAATGAACCTTTCCCAAATCTTCCCAATAAATGAAAAAATTAAAAATTCCCGAAGAAATTTAGTCATTTTTAATAAAGAACAACAGCCAAAAAGTTTTAAACTTTCAAATTGAAAGTTGATTCTAGTTCTTAATAAACATTAAAAATATATTTACTAGAACAAAACAATCAATAAGTAATTACTCTTTTAACCCATAATACCATTTTTTATTTAAATGGTGCAAAAGAATTGCCAAGTTGATACAGCAAACTATGTTCTAAAATTAACAACCTACTACAGTGGAATTTGTTTATACTAGGTGAAATTAATCTTGCTTAAATTATGCAGTAAGTAAATTATAATAACAGTTTTAAAATAAAATTAGTAATATTAATATTTTATAAAGTAGACTTTTCTAAGGTACCTCATCATATTATTTTAACATGTTCTTCAAATAACTTTTTAAAATATCACTATATAAGAATAACAGAAAGCTTTTTGTTTACCCTTAAATTTCAACATACAAAACTAGGAATTAATGCAAGATTTGATATCTTCTGCATATGGAAGATATGTATATTCTTGCTCTTTGTTAAAAATAACTTGAAATTTCTTTGTGAATTTTTAATTTTTTCATTTGTTTATTGGGAAGATTTGGGAAAGGTTCATTTTGATTCTAAGAGTATAACATAAAACTAATTTTCTATGGATCCATTTGATTAGTATTAAACTATTTCTAAATGCATATTTATTATTATTTGGAAAATTTCTGCTGACCATATTCAAAGTGAAATGAAGTAGCCAGAGGGGGAATCGTTTGCATAATTTATGTTCCCTACAAGATTTGACCAAACAGTGTGAAAATTGTTGGCAATGTCAAAAGCATATTCTGGTAATTGCCTCAATTCCCATTTTGCTTAGTGTATGTAGGCAGAGTCTTAGTGCTAAATGTGTTGTTTCTGGTTGTAGCTCTTTGAGGTCTTCATCCAAGAGGCAGTGTGACACTCAGAATAGAGAATGCTGATGATGTATGAAAAGGCGTCTGTCATTGTAGTTTCAGAAATCTTTCTGCAGTGGCAGATGTACAGTAGTATCATAAGATCAACATTTCCCTATAGCTTTAAATAGAATTCATCTATGGGGTGGATGCTTATACTGGGTTGGTTATTGGTCTTCCTCATTTATGCCACTAGTATAGTGCAGGAGATTGAATTAATAATTTATTGTGAATTTGCTGAGTGAACTTTCAGGAAGACATTTCAGATGCTCAGGAACCCTCAGTAGTGAGGATAGGAGGGGTTCCTCCCTGCCCCGGTGCCCCTGCAATCAAAGACATAAAATTATTTCTATTAATTTATTCATGAAAAGTTGATATTCCCACAAATTGAAAGGAGTTTCACACTGTTCTATTCTTACAGCCCAGGTTATTTTAGGAGTGCTTATCAAAAAATAAAAACCATAGGTTTTTTTTTTTTTAGAGACATTTCTCTTTATTCTTATATATTAAATAATTATTGATGTGATTACTTAATGTATCAAAACTCTTTCCCCAACTGCTTTGAAGATAGGAATTCTTTCTCAGTAGACACTTGTAAGTAATGCAAAGTAATTTCACAGCATATTAGAATAAAATCGACTAGTCTATTAATAAATGTTGGTGTTCATTTTCTTCATAACAACAGACAAATTTTCTGTCTCATAAAAATGAATATATTTTCATTCCAGAATATGCTTTTGGGGGGCTCTTTAGTTGGGGAGCCTGTGTTCTTCCCTTGAAGCACCCTAGCAGACTCTAATGTGAGTGTTTGCTGTTTGCACAGATCTGAGGAGAAGGGACGATAACAGGTTTTGCTCACCTTAGATTTCTCAGTGCCTGGCACAGAGTAGAGTTTCAATAACTATTTTTTGAATGATAAATCAACAATAAATGAATGCAAAAGTGCTTTGCTTTCATCCCCCTCCAATATCCGTAACTTTTTCCTAAGAGAGCATAAAATTGCAATATGCTTCTATCCATGTTTGAGAGAAAATAGTAAGATAAATAAATTATTACAACACACACAGAGACACATTATGTGTGAAGGCTTTGAAGGTTCTTTTCTTTGGACAAAAAAGAAAAAAGAGATGAGAATCGTATATCAGAAACCTTCACAATTAAGCAATCCTTGGGGTCCATGTTATAGAAGTAGGTACATGAAATAGGTAACATTTTAGCAGCTAATATCTGCATTGATAATGTTTATACAGTGCGATGCCATCTGCTGCATGAACATTTGCACATATTAATGGGCCCTGAGCTTGCAATAATATATTTTACATGCAGAAACATGTCAGAAATTTGTAACAGATCAAATATGTGGACCCATAACAGACATTCCATTATCATGTTAACCATAATCTGAACACTTGGTTTTCTGATGATCTTACTATAAAACTATGTATTTTTAGAGCCCTCTTAATTTCTACTCTTTCCCTGACCACATTACTCTTCTCCCTTTGATGATATCCTGCAATATTGACCCTCCAGCTTCTCATTTGACATCACCAACTCTGTTTAACTATTTCCAAATGACGTAGTTGTCTTCCCCAAATGGCTGTAACTTCTCCAGATCAGCGAATGTGTTCCCCTTCTCTGACATCCACATGATGATACACAGATGCAGGGTTTTCAGAGATAATGTTAACTTTTGAAGTGCCAGTACTAAGTATGTCCTGGATATTTGTTTCTATAGAAATGCCACTAAAATTAATACAGATTATATGAAACATAAAATGTTTTCTTGTTGGCCAGTTCGTCTAATATTGTCTGGTCTCAACACCAGTCACTCTCTGTACATTACCTATTTTTTTTCATAGTGCTGCTTACTATTTTAAATTACATTATTTTGTTTTTACTTGATTATCATCTATCTCCCTCACTAGAATCTAAGCTCCATGAGGACAAGGGGCCTTTCTGCCTTGTTCATAGCTGTCCCCAGTGGCTAGAACTCTGCTTGATAAGTGTTATTAATATTCCCTTACCTGCTCCACTTAGAGTTGATACCTTACTAGGATTAGCTTTATAGTGTTAGAATTGAATTTAGAGTTCATTTAACCTCACTGTCCATGCAGAACACAAATCTCTGAGAGAGAACTTATGTGGCCTCTGCTTGTATACTCGTGACACGGGGTCTGTTGCATATTGAAGCAACCTGAGCCATTGTTAGAAAGCTGTTGTTATTAAAAGTTCTTTTTTTTTAAGTTGACATCATGTCGTATGCCTTTATTGTGTACAATATGATGTTTTTTCCTTTTTGTAATGGCTTGAAACCTGTCTTGCTGATACATTTCACTGTAAGTCCTAGTTTTGCTCTATGGAACTACAAAAACAAGTCAATTTCTACATAATTACTCTTCCGATATGTTCACACACCACACCACACACACACACACACACACACACACACACACACACAATTTTCCTCTTTGAATAAAACGTTACTGACATTGCTCGTTCACTCTGCTAGGTGCGCCAGACAGAAACAATCCCTGCTTTCATGTCCACGGAGTCAAATGGGAGAGACAGATAATTAAACACATTATGTTCATAACACATGTTAAGCACAATGCTTGAATAAGAAGTACAAGATCAAAAAGAACCAAAGTAAAATCTGGTCCAGATCGAGAGGCAGCCCAAGTTGTGCTGACTCTAAGACAGATGTATAGTAACATCCTTCTGCATCCCTCCCCACCCCCCACCCCAAGACGAACATTACTTAGAAACGCTTCTGAAATTGGATTTGTGGTTTTCTAGATGTGATAACATAGTAAGACTGGCCTCAAAAAGTCACAAGGCAAGAGGAGAATCTACCAAAAAGAGCACTTTACATTTGGTTTACTATATATAAGATTGGATGTTACTATCAGCTGCTACACTTTCATTTTGTTCTAATTTTTGAGTGAGCTCTTTAAAGATTGGATTGGCTTTCTAAATCTGGTTTCATACTTTTCCTTATAAAATAATGTGTGATTCTTATGAAGAAACCTGTGCGTTTCTGGACCTTGCTCATTTCTAATATGTACATTTGATTTTCTATAGCAAAGATTTTCATTATATACATTTAGATCATTAATCAAATGAGTAGCTCCTTGTACTAAATAATGCATGTCATTAGCCCTGTCACATGGTCATTGATCATAAAATTTTGAATAGAGATGCTTAAATGTTATGATATATACTTCTAACTAGACTTCATCAGTTTGCAGGGTAAAAAATAACCGCAGTTATAGGGATTTGCTTTTCAAACTTTTTTCCCCCAAGTTTGTTACTTACGTCCAATCTTGCTATTGTTTCTTATCAAACATGCCTGCCACTTTTTATCACTCATCCTAAAAGACATCCTTCTCTTTATACACTCTCAACACAAACTCATGTTCTCCTACACTGTTACTCTCTAGTTCTCTTACTTTCTGAACATAATTTGATCCTTGTTACAGAATCCAAATGGTCCTGAAATTGCATGGAAAGAAAAAATGACTTCTTTAGCTCTGAGTAACTAAGCTTTGGTCATTCCCCAGATTTTAGTCATAGAGAGAAAATAGCCAAATTTACATAAAAGAAAGAAACATGGAATACAGGAAACAAGAAAAACAAGCCACACGGAAAGGTCTGTGATAGTCGTGGCAGATTGTGTTTTCCACGGTATCTCTTGACCCATGTGCTCTTCTACAGCCTCGCCCCTCCCCATCGAGAGGCAGAGGGTAATCCCCTTCCCCTTGACTCTGGGAAGGCTTCTGCCTCACTTGCAGCCAATAAAATGAGGCAATAGTGATGCTGTGTGACTTCTGAGCTAGGTCATTGTCTTAGTCTGTTTGTATTGCTATAAAGGAATACCTGAGGCTGGATAATTTCTAAAGAAAAGAGATCTGTTTGGCTCATGCTTTTGCAGCCTGTACAAGAAGCATGGTGCCAGCACTTGCTTCTGGTGAGGGCATCAGGAAGCTTCCACTCGTGGCAGAAGCAACGGGGAGCAGGTGGCACAGGGCAAGAGGAAGGAAGCAAGAGAGAGACAGGAGAAGGAGGTGCCAGGTGCTTTTAACAATCAGTTCTCTCGGGAGCTAATAAAGTGAAAACTCACGCATCACCGTGAGAATGTCACCAAGCCCGTTCATGAGGGAATCTGCCCCCATGGCCCAAACACCCCCCACCAGGTCGTACCTCCAACACTGGGGATCAAATTTCAACATAACATTTGGAAGACACAAACGTCCAAATGGTATCAGTCATAAAAGGTTGTAAATGTGGCTTTTATCTGGCTCACTTCTTTCTAGAAGACTTCAGCTGCCATGTAAGCAGCCTGACTACCGTGAGGCCACCATGTTGTGAGGAAGCCCAAGCTAGCCCATGAGCAGAGATCACACAGAAGGTCTTGACACCACATGAAGAGAGTGAAATGCCCAATCAGTCTTCAGCTGATTGCAGCCCCAGCCCCAGCCCCAGCCTGGCCCCTCCTCTAGCTCCAGCCACCATCTAACTGCAATCACAGAGTCCCAGAGCCAGAACCACTCAACCGATCCCTCCCCAAATTCCTGACCCACAGAAACCATGAGGAATAATAAAATGAATGTTGTTTGAATGAATTTTGGGGTCTTTTGTTATGTAGTAATAGACAACCAGAACAACAAAACAATGACTTTCAGAAACTTGGTGCTAAAATAAAGGTAATGAAGGGTAATCTTGTTCAATGCACAGCTTTAAAAGCAGTGTAGGCTGAGATTCAGAAATATCCAGTCTGCTCAAAAGGTCTACTGGCTGTTGATATTTGTACTATGGCAGTTACCTATATTTATATTTACCAAGTTTTATTAAGTATTATTTAATTTTATAAAATGTTTCACATTCATATAATATCCAAAAAATCAGCCTCCATATTTTCATTAAATCTAGCAAGAGGTTGTATTATTATGTCTTATAATGGTAGGTGGTCAAGTGGAGACTTTTTAAAACCCTTTTGGGTCAGGCAAGGTGGCTCACACCTGTAATATTAGCACTCTGGGAGGCTGAGGCAGGAGAATTGCTTGAGGTCAGGAGTTCAAGATCAGCCTGAGCAAAGCAAGACCCTGTCTGTACAAAAACTAGAAAAATTAGCCAGGCATGGTGGCGTGCACCTGTAGTCCCAGCTACTTGGGAGATTGAGGCCAGAGGATCACTTGAGTCCAGGAGTTTGAGGTTGCATTGAGCACTCTGCCCCCACCCCTAAAAAAAAGAAAAACTAAAAAAAATCCTTTTAAATGTTCTGCTCAAAAAATGTGGAAACCTCTAATATAAAACAGCATGCATCAATTAAGATTATGTTGGCAGCAAGTAAGAGAAACTCCTAAATCAAATTGTTTTGGACAAGGAAACGTTATCTCAAGGTATCCAGAAGTCAGGGATCTGCAAGGACGGCTTAGGCTTTGCTTCCTTGAGTCTCTTGGGTTTACCTCATTTGTGGGTTGGCTTCATCCTTCTATTGGTAGCAAGGTGGCTGCAGGATTTCCAGGCATCACGTCCAGACACAGCAATATCCACAGAGAACTGCCTCTTGTAACGAATTGCATTTTGAATGGAAAACTCTTTAGCATTTAGTGTTCACTCATTCAATAGTTATTTATTGAGCAGCTAATAAGTGCCAGGCAATATTCTAAGTGCTTGAAATGCAGGTATGAGGGAAACAATACACTTCCCCTTATGACTCATTGGGCATAAATGGTTTACATGGAAATCCATAGCCAATCAATGGAAATAGCCATGGGACCATTATGATTGATTGAGTCCCAATCCAGGGTATTCTGCCCCCCTTGCAAAAAAACCCGAAAGATCACCCTCCCCTAAATTAGGCTGGGGAGAGGTGAACATATTGGAGTTTCTGAACAATTTAGAGTTTTTCTAGCAAGAATTCAATGGGGAAAGAATATTCAGTAGGCAATCAACAGTGTCTGCAAACAGAACTTATAAGAATATTCAATGTGTAGAAACTATGCAATAATGCAGAAGTGTCTTGGTACATAATGATAGATTAAATAACTGGGATTTTTTTAAGTATATATAAAATAATCAAAATTATATTTTAACAATCTTTGCATATTCCAAAAGACCAAATAGCAATATCAAATGCCAGTAATATATTGCCTGTAATTAAGGTAATGAAACTATTTGTGTATTTGTAGTCTGTTTATTTTTCTACTTTTTCTCCTTTCTTTAATGATCTTGTTCTTCTTTAAATAAAAAATAAGTTCTTGTCAACTGTGTCCAGATACATTATCTACTGCCGAATCCAAATCAAATAAAACAAATTTATGGAGCCTGAAGTTCCCCAGCCTCAGATCAGAGCAATGACATCTTTATTATTATTTTTTTTTCAGTACTTCCAGCTCATCCAAGAGACAAGCAATTTTAAATAAAGAAGAACTCCCTTGCCAAGAATCTGTAGGTCAAGGATCAGGAATGTATAATATTTTAGAGTTCAAATATTTATCAAAGATTAAGATGATTATAAATTCACTCAATATATATTCTTACAATTGTATTTGGTTTTGGTTAATGTTAACACATCTTATGCTTGAATTAATTATGATTTACTGGAAAATCTTCTTTAGAGTATAAGGAGACTATTCCAAGCATCAGTATTTTGATATGCCTGGAGCCTAGTAAAGTTAGTCCTGAAAATAAACGGTAAATAGTCTGTCTCTCCATCCCCTTTACTCTTTGGTTTCAATTTTCACAGGGACTCACGTTTGAGGGGCTAATTATGATCACACAGGCCGTTGGGAGACACACACATTCTTTTGGGAAGAAAAGCCATGAAATGGCAAGGCAGGAAGACTGCTCTCCACCACTGTCATCAAGGTAATCTGCAAACTGCACTCAGTGAGAAGTGTAAAAAGGCTAAAAAAATAAAAACCCAAACCAACATGCATCATACTTTTTCAGCTACACTAACACGCCTATACTTATTACCAGGACTCAATTTAAGATTTTGAAAAAGTAGTGATAAAAGAAGACACATTCCGTGATTTGCTTTTTAAAGGTGACTACCTGTAAAGCTACAGAGAGCAAAATCTCACAGCGAGTGTGAATTCATAATCACTTGTACACATCTAAGG
The DNA here is from genome assembly GCA_028533085.1 of Varecia variegata. Classification (NCBI taxonomy): domain Eukaryota; kingdom Metazoa; phylum Chordata; class Mammalia; order Primates; family Lemuridae; genus Varecia; species Varecia variegata. The sequence continues at coordinate 11,913,262 of CM052450.1, read as the reverse complement.
GCAGATGCTGAATCCAGTCGTGGAGATGTGTTAGCTGTTGGCCTCTCAAACTGCTTGTAGGAATACTGTGAGTACTGCTTTTTCCTATCAGGTTGACACCTCAACAGCTCAGAGCTGATAGGATTCTTCATCAATCACTTTGATCACAATGGCTGTATGGACAGGGGATTTAAGAGGGCTGATCTGCTCTGTCACTTTGGGCTATGTGAAGAACATTGTTCTTTTTTTTCTTTCTTCCTTTTCTTTAGGCCATCTCATCCATCAACCCAACTACACAACAATTGAGACCTAAAACTAAAAAACACATATAATGACACTTGGTTAAATGATTGGGCACTGCTAAACCCACGAGGAATCAGACTAACCATTAAATTTGATTTAAAGAATCGGCCCACCAATCGTTAGATACTCATGTAAACAAATGGGTATTCGGAGTCATGCATCATGTAGCTAGAGTTTGGTATTGGAGAGACTTTAAATATCCAATGTCACAGGATACATTTTTAAAATCAAATTAACGTCTTTGAAACTCTTGAATAAAGAACATGCCGAGCGAGTCAAAAATTACATTCTTAGAAAAGAAGTGAATACAGAATATTAAATTCTGGTAAGTTTTAAAATGTGGTCCAGATGCAGGAGTTTGTAGCCGACAGGTTCAAAATAAAGTACAAGCAGGGGATAGATGTGCCAGCCCGAGATGTAGTGATGCAGCCTGAGAAGCGTGAGTAACATAGTTTCAGCGGTCTGTAGGGACAGCTTGGGAGTCTCTGAAGGCTTCTGGACACCTTGGAGGTCACATCTCCCTCTGAATTTAAAGGTGCCTTATTTTGTCTTTTACATCGGTGAATATGATTAAACTCCTGCTGTTGTGCTAAATTTCCAAGATTGTAAAAAGGCAGGGGAATTAAAAAGGTCACTGCAGTATTTCATTTCACTAGCAAATCTGTGGAATAATGTTATAGGAGGACATAGGAAATTACTCAAAAATAGAACCTGTTTCCAAATTCTGGAAAGTCTGAGTGGGAAAATCTAGGTGGGAATGAGATGTCTCTTTTAAGAATGTAAGTGCAAAACTGGATGTGACACCCACGTGATAGCCTCCAGTCAAGAAAATTGGGATGCCATTTTTATAGCAAAAAGAGGCTATAGTCTGATCACTTAATGTGAAGAACTGTCAGGAATTAGTTGCAATTTCCATCTTTCTGTGAGCATCTGAAATTGTTTACATATTAGAAATGTTGATTTCACACTTTGGCACCATCACTAAACAATATAATCTTCCTATTTTGTATAATACCACTGGTTTACAAAATCAGAAGTGAAATTTTAGATATAAATAGAAAATTAAGAAATAGTGAACTCAACAAAGATAGAACATACATATGAATGATCAAGCCTGCATCCATTCAGGACAAAATATATAACATTTTGTATGAGTTTATAAGATGAAAAAATGCTCAGGTATAGGCATATAATAAAAGTAATAGTAATACATATTAATGCATGTGCACTTTGAATTCTGTTAAGAGTCCAAGCCAGGCGTGGCGGCTCACACCTGTAATCCTAGCACTTTAGGAGGCCAATGTGGGAGGATTGTTTGAGGCTAGGAGCTCAAGACCAGCCTGGACAACATAGTGAGACACCATCTCTACAAAAATTTTAATAAAATTTTAAAAAAGAAAAAAAATTTTAAAAAGAAAAAAATCTAATTAGTAATATAATATTTTGTGATATTTTGAAATTCAAGTTGTTTCAAAGATAGATCTTAAGCAGGTCCATCTAAAAAACTGCTTCAAGTACACCCTAATTTAGTGTCTACACAACATAAAATATTAACATAGAATATCTTCAAAATAAGCTAGTATTCATGATGTTTGATTATATAATATATAAAAAAAATCTTATAGTTCTTTAATATTTGAATTTTGGATAGAATTTTTTAGGTCCTTCCAGGGTAAATGGTGTGCTTCATTAGTAAACATTTATTGAACACATAAAATGTGCCAGATAAGTGCTTTATATGCACCATCTCATTTAATTTGCTCAAAAATCCTATGAGGTAATATTATTATCCCCATTTACAGATTAGGAAACTGAAACATAGAAAAGCTAAACTACTTGGATGAAATATACGGTAGAGCTGAAATATCAACCTATAGCCAAAGCTCTTACTGTGGAGACACAGTTCAAGCCACAAACCATAAAGTATTTCACTCACGGCACTCTAGCCAGGGTGACAGAACAGGACTCTGCCTCGAAAAAAAAAAAAAAAAATCTGAACGTTGGTATATGGATAATAATTAATCTAACTTGTACATGCCAGATAACAGAGTTGCCTACTTGCTTAAGACTATATCAAAATGTTAGGCTGTGATCAATATATATAAAATCTCTCAAAATAATTTCTGAGTATTTTTTAAAATGTGCTTGTGGACAACAGAAAGATAGCTTGGGAGGACAGATATCTGGGTGTCTTGAACTGTGATCTCTTCTCCAATTATTGCCTGAGACTGCTGGATTCACCAGTATGCTGAATGATTGGTTAATGGCTTTAACTACTCTTAGTACAAGCTAGTGGTGGTATTACCATTATATAATTTACTGCCATACAACAGTCTTTAAAAGAAGTCATCTTTTTTTTTTTTTTTTTTTTTGGTCCTCAGCAAAAGTTCATGAATAAATGGGAAGATATTGTAGCTCACACATCTGTGAGGTAAGGGCATCCCTAATTGGAGGGGCATATTCAAAGCTCTGGTATCTCTCTCAGAACCCAGAAAAACTGAAGAAAATGGCAACTCTACCAGGTTCTAGGTGGACATGTTCTTATACACTCTGAACCCTGTATTTCATACTACTCCAACTTGTGACTCCTTAAGACAAAATGCAGACTCGAGCGCCTGGTGAGTATTTTATTTCCATGGTAGGAGAATGGATTACTGCGACTGCTGGGCTATAGCATTCTGATATAAGACAGAGAGATGAACATTAATATTCAAGTTCTTTCCCAAATTCTAAATTTCTACATCATAGCATCAGAATAATCTGTTTACAGAATTCATATTTATATCTTGAATACTAAATAGTGTCCTGCCTTTCCCTTAGGATTCTCTCCTCATCGGGTGCATCAACAGCTCTTATTAAGTGGAAGCTGCACCGCTTATTCACCCCCCAAAATAATCCCTTCCTGTGTGGCTAGCAGATTCAACACTGTGGATTAAAGAGATCCAAACCAAGGAATAGAACCAAAGCATTTGCCCTGAAGGATTTAGTTATCTATTTGAATTATCTGTTATTAGAATTACCCTACATTTTGAAGGCAGTTCTAATAAATATTTCATTTGTTTCTATTGAAAAACAGTGGTGTTTTATGGAGACACATATGCATGCTGAAGTTTACCCATGTTATCTTGAAAAAGACATCTTACACGAAGTGAAAATAGTAGATAGAAGAAAGTAGGAACATAACAGCAATCATTATAAATGTTTATAGACATAACTAAAGCCTTATCTAAAGTTCATCCTGTTTAAGGACATGTTTTATGTTGTACAATTCCTCTTAGAATATCAATTTAATAAGCACCAAATGAGGCTGAAGACAATGCTGTTATAAAAAATGGAGAAAAATGATTAAAATATGATAATTATACTGACAGCTTATATGCTCGATCTAATCAACCAAGCTTCCAATTTGTCATAATGTACACTCACTCATACATTATTGCTTAATTATAGCAACACTTCTATTTGGAAAGGTTGTCAATCATGTGAATACCCATCATTTTTCTTTTTTTTCCCCTATGAAGGGGCATATATTAAGCAAGGATTTGAAGCTACCATGCTATTGATTTAACCCTTGGAATATTTTTTGTGCAAAAAGTATTGTTCTCATTGAATGTTTTTCTTTGTACACAGATTCAGATAAGTTTATACTATGTAATATTATTTTTATGTCAGAATTAATATAGAATATTCTAAAGTGAAATTAAATATTGGCAGGAGTTCATGATTTTATGGTTGTTAAGATATCTATGTGATTACACTAAAAGACAAAAGACATAGCCTTTTTTTTAAGAAAGACAAAATTTGATCAGAGTGTTTCCCCATTTGCCTGTGATCCATATTGATCAAGAATCCTAAAAGAAATGGCAGTGAAGGTGAAATTTAGATAGCTCTTAGAAAAGGATGCGAGTGCTTATGGAAATTGACTCTACCCACACAGCAAATTCAAGGTTTCTTTTACCTTTTACTTCATCTCCTCTGGCTACATCATTCTTCTTCCAATTGGTAAAAATGTTTAATACATTGCTAAAACAAGCATCCAAGTGCATCTGCCAGGGTCACTACTGAGAGTTTAGTAACTTCACCATGTAACCAGGTCTCCTCTAGCAAAATAAAGTGATAAATTAAAATAACCATTCATACTATTGAAAATGACTGAAGCTTTATCTCAAGTATTTTAAACATATTATTGGCATACAAGATATGTATTAATATGTATATGCATATATGTATCTATATCCTCTCTATATATGATATATAATATATCCTATAGTGTATATATACTATATAGTGTATATATAGGCTGTCTATGTATATCTGACTATATACATATATAGTGTATTCTTAATTTTTTAATGTATATATCTATCTATATGTGTATGTAGGTATATATGTATCTATATATGTATCTATATCTTCTCTCTATATGATACATAATATATCTTATAGTATATATATACTATATAGTATATATGTAGACTATGTATATATGACTATATGTGTATATAGTGTAGTCTCAATTTTTTCACCTAGATAATTTAATAGATCACTTTGTCAAGAAGGTCAGATTATTAGCTAAAAATTGAAAAAAACTTCTTACTAAATGTGGGTATTTCGGGTCCTTAGAAATCTGCATTATTCTTTCTATGACTCTGTTCAACCACTAGAATAGACAATCCATTAGAGTGGGGGGAGAGAGAGAAATAGAGAGACTGACTTTATTTCTTCTTCATTTCTCCAAATATTCTCTTTTGTAAATGTAAAATAATGAAGCAGATGTTCAAATTTGTAAGTTCCATTATTCCCTGAAAGCTAGTTTTGTGATGATGAGATATTCTGATATGTACAATTGCAAACATGGACTATGAGCCCATATGTCAGTTGCACCATGTTCCTGTTACTCTCATGAATTACTAACTCTTAAGCAGTTTGTCAAGTGTTTTAATCTTCAAGGCCTCAGATATAATAGCTGCATCCAGGGACCTGTGGGCATTTGACACACATACATCATTATTTTCGAGATATTTATTTAAAAATTTATTACAACTGTTAAAATACCAAAATCTACAGACACACTTAAAGCTGAAAAATAATAGCATCATATCACTCGGATCTATAATTTTGTTTGCAATCTTTGACCAAGTTCTCTGCACTGGGGTCCAACATAGGCTTGCACCATAGGTCAAGTTTAATATCCAGGTAGTTTCATTTCTTAATTTTTAGTATTTTTTACTTTTCTGAAATAATAGTTATAAATCATTAAAAATCGAAACAAGTGACCATCAGATAGTTACAGATATTACCATTAAACTTGAACTAAAAAATTATGAAGTGATGTTCACCAGAAAAGAAGTTGGCATCAGAAGCTACATAAAGTCTGCTCTGAAGTGTTTCTGTTACTATTGCTGGGTAACAAACTATCCCAAAACTTAGTGGCTTAAAACAACCACCATTTAATTATATTGCATGGATTTCAGAGATTCATGGAGGTCTCAGCTGGGCGATTCTTCTGTTCCTCATTGCACTGACGAAGGTCATTCAATGGGACCCAGCTGGTGGATGGACTCATCTGGAGAGTCTACAATAGCTTCATTCACATGCCTGGTGCCTTTGTGGGGGCAGCTGGCAGGGTAGGCACAGGTGGGACTGACAACTAGAGCACCCCACGTGGTCTCTCTAGCATGACAATCTTGAGATAGACAAGGCAGCTGGATTCTCCAGAGCCAGTGTCCTAAGAGAACCACTGAATGTATTTATCATGAATAAAATAGCTGGTTTTGAAGAATTATTGGTAATGTTGTAACATGTGCCTGATTTTGCAACAAGGCTGGATCTCTTTGTAACTTGGTCTTCTGATCTCATTTTTGCCACAATTTTCAACAGTTTTATACCGGAGGGTGTTATTTTGAAGCTAGTCTGGAAAAGCTCCATTTGTTTACCAGAGAAACCACTGGGTTTGGTTTGCGGGGAATGGGGGCAGGGGGGGTGGACAGAGAGAATATGAAAACTGATGTTTCATGCTATTATTTCACATGGTTTAAATGCATTCCATTGATCATTTGTGTAATAAAATTTAATTTAAGAAGATTCATCATTATATATTTTTGTTGTGGGAGCTGCTTGGGTAACATTACCATGATCACATAGTCACTTGTCCCAGCAAATAAATATAAAACTATTCCAAAAAGAACTATTTTTATGATATTAGTTTTAGTGTTTATGTACCATTTTTTACTACTCTTCAGCATCCAAAATCTCTTTTAAATCATTCATCTATCTTTGTAAACTGTGGATAAAATACATCACCATCATTATAATTATAATCACCATCAGTTTGCATTTATGGAGAGAATAATAAGTGCCAGACACTATTCTCATTCCTTCATGTTGAATCAGAGGTAAAAAAGAAAAAAAGAAAAAAAAAAAAAAAGACACTATTCTTAGCTCTTTATCTGTATTACCTCATTCACCCTTCATAACAATTCTGAGTTTAGTACTATTATTATTCCTTATTTTCAGCTGAGGAAATGGAAGTATGGAAGGACTAAGTCATTGCCAGAGCTATTTTCTGCTACTAAATATTAGAAACTATTAGAATTGGGATTCGAACCTGAGTTACCTGGCTACACCAACAATAGCGACAGGAAATTTGTTGGGAAAGCCCAGGACCATGCTTTTGCCTTAATTGCAGCCTTGTTGCATTTTTGCTCTAGTGTGGTGTGGTCCACTCTGCAGGCTTTCTCTTCCTCCCGGCCCTGGGGAGCTGTTTCACTGGGCTCTGTTCCCCCACCTCCTGATTACTCAGTTTTGATACTCCACTGACTGATCTGGAGTAAGGTTCCAGGTCCATCCCAGCACACTGGCTTGAACTCTGCAGCTCCATCATTAATCTGGTTGCCTTCTGCTGCTATCATATGTTCATGCAAAATCTGGATCCAAACATCCTAAGGAGAATTTGGAAATGTTTATAAATATCTCAAACAAACAGCATAGTTGAACATTGGGGGCAGAGTTTGCAGGGCTGAAACTATCCGAAGAATTATCATACGTTTTTATTTCATACAACAAGATAGCTAACAACAATCTTTGCTTACTATAAAGAAGGCAGGAAAGATTATTCACGAGTACCACACTTTTAAGCTCAAAGGAGAGTAAGAATGAAAGGTGACGTAATTGTATAGGGGTATGTGGGCAGCTCTTCACTATACCACTCAGGATCCACTGAGCCCTGCTCCCAAGTGTGTGCCCAACAGAGACCAGGGGAAAAAAAAAAACAAAAAAACAAGGACCTTCTAGTATTCAAGAAGAGTGTTACAGAGAGTCTAGATTAGCTGTATACAGGAACAATCTGACATGGAGAATATTTCAACAGGACACTGAAATCCCTAATAACTTTAGATCAAATTTCTGCCAATTGAATGAAGTGAAAACAAAACCCAACCAGGCCCTCTATGTAGTGGTATTAGATCTTAACAGCCTATCAATGATCAACTGAATTCTTTATTGACCTGATTAAATGTACCATAGAGTTTGATATCAACATGGGTGTCATTAGGTACTAAAGAGAATCTATCATCTCATTCCATGATGATATTTAAAGATGTAAAAACTGCCTTCCTATCTCAAATAAAGAGGCTGTCTTTTTTAAAGAAAAAAGAATCAACTAGACCATGCCTTAAAATGTTTCTCATTCTCCTAATCAGTTACTATGTATATAATACATATATAAATCATGACTATGTGTGTGCATGTATGTATATGTATAATTCAAAAAAGAGAAGTCCATATATTAAACTTTTTTCTCCTTAACTAGTATTATGATTAAAATATTCAACATACATTTATTGCAAACCTACTATATGTCACATGTTGTAAATAGGGACTTTTACATCCACTCTTGCTTAACGTTGTTATTAAATACTCATTTTCATTTTCCTTGTAAAAAATAGTCTAATACCTTTGTAGCCTGAGGGAAACCACTTAACCTTTATTCTTCAATCTTATTTAAAATTGAGATGATAATATTTACCTCCCAAGACACCATGCATACTAATTAATTAACGTTGGCAAAGATCTTGAAGACAAAAAATGTGGAAATTCTAAACCTAATATTATGTTTTTATTCTTTACAGTGCCCTTGATATCCTTCTTCTTTTTTCTTTTATTTCCTAACAGAAAGGTAACTTTCAATTTAAAAAAATTTGACATTGACTATACCTACCAGCTGTTATCAAGATTACTTGGCTAAGGATGATATTTACCCTAATGTTTGCATATACATACCAAAATGTGTTCACCAAATATAGTAAAGGTAATTTAATTTAATTTCAGTAAAAATAATATGATGAAATTCTTTTAATATTAGCTTCCATGAGATTTCAAAAATATATGAATATATAGGATGGAATATAATGCTCTTATGTTTTATGTTATCAGTTACATGGGATACTTCAAGACAGCTTCAATGTTAAGGAAACAAATGGAAAGAACAAACCACTCCCCTTTTCTAATGGGAATCTTTTCCATTTAGGGTAGCCCCACATACCTGGATGTATTTTAGGGACACTCAGAATACTATCCTTATTCTCCTGAGGCTACTTTGCAATGATTAAACAACAATTTTATGTACTTAATAGCAACAGTAAACCTCTTTAAAAACTACAATTGAATTGTATTCTTACTGAACTTCCTTGAAAACAATATTAAAGTTTTCAAATATAGCACATTTCATATGGTATTCATCTCAATCACACTACTGTGATTCCTAATACTTGTAGCAGTGAAAAGACCTCAGAAATCCTGAAATAAAAAGAAATGAGTTTGCAAGTAAACAGAATGGGCAAATCCATGAACTTTTAGTGTACATTTTTAAAGGCCCAGTGTTATATTTTCAAAGAAAAAAACCTTCTCTTTCTCTCAATTTCAATGTCAATGTTAATCTCAGTGTCCCCTGCCCTTTCCTTTCCATTTCTGGCCCTAATATCTATGCATTGTGAGGTGGTTCTGCAAAAGCGTTACCTTTCAATAGAAGACAACATATTTGCCCTAATTTCTTCTATATTCTGAAATGTAAAGAATTAATTTTGAAAATAACATTTTGTAATCAATAAATGATTTATTAAGTGTTTGTCTTACTGGGCACAAAGCAATTCTATCACCAGAATTAATATAATACAACATTTGTATATATAAAACCTTATAAATGGTCCAAAATACAAGGCTGATATAGCAGATAAAATCTGTGAGGACCTTGCAATTTATAATACATATAGGTTATATTGAAAAATAAAATACTACTAGACTCAAAATAGGTTGGTGTATTACAGTATAAGGCCAAAATTAGGGCAAAAGAAAGATAATTACATGAACTTGGACTATCGATTACGCCATCTTAAATTAAGGAAATAATAGTATAGTAGGAGTTGAAAATGAGATAACAGAAGTGAAATTGTTTTAAAAATAAACAAAACTTCTATATAAATAAAAAATATTATTACAATTATATAAATCAACATGAACTCAGGGAAAAACTACTCCATGTTTCAAAAAAGATAGGATATAGAGAAATGATACAACTCTATTCCAGACTGAAAAGTTTTCATAGGGTAACATTAAAATGCTCGAGACTTAGAAATATTGCATACTTAAAGTTCATGCATAATATGCATGCTCAGGAATAGCTCATGCTTCCAGGTCAAAGTCTTCACAATAGGAATAAGAGGACTTCCAAAAGAGAAAGTTCTGGGGATCTTGGGACTGAGGGAGGCCATATTTATGAATGAATGAAAGGTGGTAGTTTGTAACCCAAGTGTTTGCTGCTTTGTTTCTCCAGTTTCTGCAGCCACCTTTGCGTACGACTTAAAAAAAAAAAAAAAAAAAAAAAACAGAAAGAAAAACAAAAAACTTCTGGATGATGATATTTAGCCAATTAAGAAATGAATTAAAATTAAGAATTCAGGAATAGAGATGGAGAAGCAGTGCTGGAACTGGGAGTAAGCTGTAAATTCAATCTATGAACGAAACAACTATGACAATTGAAGCTATGAGAATAACAGAAGGTAAATAGTACAAACTGTGAAAAAATGAAAATAATGCATAATTAATACAATTCATGAGGTGGGAGAAACTGTGAATATACTAATTTCCTTATCTTGCCCAGCAGGGAATCAGTCAATAAATACTGTCTAAAAGTAAAACTTGACATTTAACAAATAACTAAAGTTTTTCATAATGCTTTTTTCCCTTGATTTAGAAACGAACTCCTCTTAAAGTAGAAAATATTTTTCAGAAGTTCAACAGATCCTTTAATTACACTTTAGTTTCATTTGCTGCTGTCAAAAAAAACCTAAAGACTTTTTATTTTTAAATGCCATTGCTAATGTGATTCCATTTTTATAAATATTATTTCTCCCAACATACCAATTCATTTTGGCTTCAAAATATATACTTGCATGGAGTCATCTGGAAGGATGATCACTTAGTATATAAATGATGATTATATCTGAGTGATATTTTCTAACAATTGTTCCTTTCATCTTTGTAACTGTATTTCTTATAATAGGCATGTATATTTTAATGAAAAATTAGTATTCTGCAAAACACTGTGAAAAGTTATAGACGATTCATATAATGCTTTATAATAAACAAGCAAGCTAACAGCCCCACAGGGCTGGGTAAGAAGAGGGTAGAATGCAGGTGCAGAGACAAAAGAAACGGGAAGAAAAACCTTCACACCAGGAAGAAAATGCTCACCAAACCTATAGGTATGATTTGAATTTTAGGATAAATGTGAAGGATGTTAAAATGTAGCAGAAAGATGATAGCTATTTGGCACAGGATTGAAGAAAATACTTATATTTTTTAAATTTTTTTTCCTGTACAGTTCTCCTCCAAAGTGACTCACAAAGATCTATGGTCTTAGGAGCACATGTCCATCCTGGTTCCAGATCCCAGCCCCACAGTGAGAAATGGGAGCACATTCCTCTGCCAGATACGAGTATATCGGCTTCTAGGCTGTCTGGTGTCCAAAGGCCAGAAGAAGAGTTTGGCCTGTGAAGTGCTGGGGAGAATGTGGGATGATGGAAGATGCTGGTTGCCATGTGTTCAGTAGCCTGAGTTGGGTCAATACATAGGAGTGGGAACAATCTAGGAATATGAAAATATATTGTGAGAATTTATGCAGTGTCAACATTTAAAAAGGAAATCCAAATGTTCAATATTTATAAATATCGAACAAAAGACAAGAAGAGACAATGTATGTAAGTATACCTACTAAACAAACACCAAATTGCCCACCTCATTAGGAATAAAAGTTAAATTTTGCCATTTCATGTGATAACACCATTTTTAGCATTGTAATTAATACCAATGTGATTATCTATTGGCACTGTTTGTCCCAATCTCCAAAGCCTTAGATCTTGGGTAACTGGCTGCTGAGATCATTTTCTGTGGTCCCTTGCTTTGCCTTAGTATAAAAGTCTGCCACAAGAAAAGATGAAAAAAGTACAGACAAAAAAAACCAATTCCACAAGAAATAAATGTTTAAATTTTTTAAAGGGAGAAAAAAGAAGTAAAACTAGAAAAAGAAAAAAAAGAGGTCAATGTTTATTTAGTCTCAGTTTACCTAAGTAAAAGGGCAATTTAAAAGTTAAGAAAACAATATCTAACTAAATAAAAATTTGAATTAGCTATACCAAAAATACACATAAAATTAAAAAGTAAAAGACAGTACAAATTTGCAAAAATACGAAGAGTTCCGTCCTTAGTATATCAAATCTACTTTTAAATCAATAAGAAAATCAGTAACATGAAAAGGACATGAACAAGCAATTTTGCAAAACTAAAATCTGCTTAACAAAATATGGTAAGAGAAAACGTCACCAATAATAAGATGAGTAAAAATTTTTAAAATGAGCTGTCATTCTGCACTTCTATAATTAAAAATAGTAAAATCTGATAATATTATTAAATGTTATTGACAGTTCAATGAGACAGGGACCTTCATACACTGGCAGTCAGAGTATATGTACTTTGATATGACTTATCTGCAAAGCAAATGAGCAATAGGAATATCTAAAAAAAAAAAAAAGAAAAGCATAGCCTTCAACCTAGCAACATGACTGCTGATCTCTATCCTAAAGAAAAAAATCAGAGAGACTTACAAAGATTATTTATAACAGCAAAATTTTGAAAACAGCCTAAAAATTCAACAATAAGAAAATGACTAATGAATAATGGTATATCCATTAAAAATCATGTTTTGGAAACTAAAGGCCTACGAAATGCTTATTTCTCAATGTGAAATGAAAAAAAGCAGAACTCAATTCTGTGTACATGATAAGATTTCAATTTTATAAATCATGTACTGTGTGTGTGTATGTATCTATGCATAGAAAAAAAAGTTGAGATAAACATACCAAAATGCTATTAATAATTATTTTTCTAGTTTGTAGGATTGTGCATAATTGTTTTCTTCATACTTTTATTTTCAAGATTTTTAAAACTAGAATGGATTAAAATCTTTCTCTTAAAAATTAAGATCCTTTTTATCATTTAGAAAAGTAACACTCCTCAAAATTGACTCTAAAGAGTATCATCAATTTGTGGGAAACTATGCACAAAGAAATTTATCACAGAATTATTCACAATTTTAAAAATTTCCAATAACTGTAATGCCCATTAAAAGAAGGGATAACTAGTGCAATATCTCTACAATAGAATATAACACATTTATTTAAACCAATGACTATGATGATTATGTAAAAATGAGGAGAATATTTAAACAAAAAAAGTCATCAAATAGCATGTGAAGTTTGATTAAAATTGTCAAATGTATACAGATATATGTGCTTATAAAATATTAGAAGGAAACTTGCAAACACTAATAGTTATGTTACTTCTGTGTTCAATGGTGAATGAACTTTTTATATATTTATCTTGCTTCTCAAACTTTTCTATAATATGCCTATTTCATCTTTTATAATAAAACTTATTTAAAAGACAAATCATAATGTCTGAACCAGAGAAGAAAAATTAGCACAATCATTCATTTCAATTCTATTTATTCTTCTTTCTTAATGTCTAGCCATTTGTATGGAGACTCAGGTCCTTGAAGCATTAGTGTTTGTCAATAAAGTGTTGTCTGCCTCAATTTTGAGTTTATAAGGTTTTTAGTTAATGAATTCATTTGCTTCACATTTTAGAATGTATGCATGAATAGCATCTTTCCAAAGTTCTCTTGTCCTCTTGGGTCAAGGATACTGATGTGCCACATGTCTATGGAACTTGACTTTTGTTGATATCCTCAGAGTCAGAGACAATTTTTAAGGATGACACACATTTATACAGGGTGATATAGGGTAAAATAAATTTGCTTTAAAAATCTCAATCTTTTATAATTATATCTCACATATGATATACACATGATGAGACACAGATTCAATATTTTGTGAGATGGTTTTAATCTATGGTAGATTGTCAATTATCAAATGATTACAATAAAGGAATATGCATTTATTAACCATCCTTCTATGCTATAGAATTCAGGCTCTATAGACTAAACAAAGTTACCACCTTTTTGAAAGAAAATTTTGTCTGATACTTAGTTTTATTTCTTCATTTAAGATAATAAAACTTTTGGCCGGGCGCAGTGGCTCATGCCTGTAATCCTAGCACTCTGGGAGGCCGAGGTGGGAGGATCGCTCGAGGTCAGGAGTTCGAGACCAGCCTGAGCAAGAGCGAGAACCCGTCTCTACTAAAAAAAATAGAAATAAATTATCTGGCCAACTAAAAATACATATAGAAAAAATTAGCCGGGCATGGTGGCACATGCCTGTAGTCCCAGCTACTCAGGAGGCTGAGGCAGAAGGATCGCTTAAGCCCAGGAGTTTGAGGTTGCTGTGAGCTAGGCTGACGCCACCGCACTCACTCTAGCCCGGGCAACAAAGCAAGACTCTGTCTCAAAAAAAAAAGATAATAAAACTTTTGGAATTGTTCGTTCCATTGAGATGGGAGGGGGGAGAAATAAAGAAAGCAGCATATACTATAGGAATTTTCCTCAATAAGATGAACAAAGCATTGAGGGGAATCATGTCTTTCTCTAGCCAGGTCTTTGGGTTATGCCTTTGCTTTACCAGTATCAAAATGCATCCATTTCACTTCACCCATTGCCAAGAAAAAATGGGGGAAGGAAATAAGAGGCCACAAGGAATGAAAAATTAAAGATGAAAAATACATATCTATAACATCATTGGCTGATATATATATAAATAGTTGGAAACGTCATTTTAATTACTACCTTGTGAATACAAGAGTATTTGACTCAATACTAATGATCTTGATACTGGCACTGAACCATAACTAATGTCAAAAATTTGCAAAAATTCAAAGAGGAACATCACCCATAATATCAATGTGTCCTAACATCAAGGTCATTCTTAAATAATGAGGATTTTATCCACTTACATAATTTATGTGTAAATGAAGAATATGTATGCTTTATGTTTCTGAAGGAAAAAAAAAAAAACTTCTTCCAAGTTTCTGATCCCAGGCAGTGCTCTTATTAGTATGATTTTAAATGATATCATATTTCCAAAAAAAAAAAAAAAATCTCTTGAGAGTGGCTTGAGAGCTGCACCACTCTCTCTCTAAGAATTACCAATTACTATTTTTCACACTTCCTCCTGAGCTGGATAAAAATTATCCTTCTCCAATTTATCAGCAAATACATTATAGTTCTGGAGCCAAGAGTAAAAGAAGCTTTTCCTTAAATTGCCAGCTCTCAAGGGACTGGCCTTTTCTAAAGGTTAGAAAATCTAGCCCCCAATACCCATGCTTGATCTGTTTGAAGATTTGATCTGAGGAAGCAGTCTACCCGCTGTCCTCCTGTCCTCTGTGCCTTGGGTTGCAGGGTTGGTTTTCTATTTTCAATCCAGTGAAAATGTGTGTCTTTCAAACCAGTGTCAATATACTCAAACGGGGTCATGGAAAAGTGTTAAGTGGAGTCACCTAGACTGATGCGAACTTCAGACACTTTTTCAGAAAAGTTGGCTTTGAATGTTAGACCAGACTTGTGAATTAGTGAACATGCCTCCTCAACTTCTGCCTTCATTTCATGTTTTTTTTTTAAGATGTACTGCAAAGCTGTCAGAGCTCTAACAGCTGATCAACATTAACAGCAAGGGTGAGGGGGTCAAAAGCCCACTTGTTCAATTACTAAGATAAAGGAAACCTAAGTTCCGTGTGCTGAGTGCCTACCATATGCTAGGTACACACGATCTCACTTGTTAATTTCTCACTACAATTCTAGAGTTAAAAATCTTATTTATCATTATTACACAGATGAGAAGACTGAAGCTCAGAGAGGTTGGAATACTTACACCAGGTCATCAGCCAAGTAAGTGGCAGAGATGGGACGAACACTTTATTTTGTTTGCTGCCGGGATCCTTGCTTTTTCACCATCTACCTAGGAAGAAATGATATTCCAGCATGTGAAGTTCTGTGTTCTCACTGGGAGGTTAGAGAATAAAGAAATCATTGAACCTCTGAATTAAAAGGCCCAGACAGGGTCATTATCGTGAAGAACAGAGGAAAGTTACATACCGCAATGAATAGTTCTGTGCATTGTGGTTTTCTAATAGGAGGTACATAGACAAAGTAGAGGTGAAATACAGAGGTGGGGGGGAAAGAAAGACCAGAGTCCAAAAGAAGCAGAAGATAAGTAACGCAGGGGAGGAAGATCAGCTGAGAATGCACTATCAACAGATAAATGCAGACCCACTCAGCCCTGGGTTTTCAGCCCTGGTTTAAATGCAGCCGGTTTCAGGCTGCAGGTGGTAATGGCCAAGTTTTCACCTTCACATTACACCCAGCTCTTCCCCCAGAAGATCATTCTTTGAGCTGAAAGAAATAGGAGTCAGGAGCTGTGCAGTGGTGCATGCCTGCTCAGCTTATTAAAACATGGGAAGAAGGCAATATTTCACCCCCCAGAAATAAAAAAAGATAGACAAGTGAGAGCAGCTAATCCATCGGAAGAAATTAGCAGGCAGAGTATGTAGCTGTTTGAAATGATGAACGAGGCTGAAATAGCTACACAGGCTAACATCCAGTGGGATAATTACTCCAAGCTCTCAGGCTAAAATCTGTCTTGGAGGCACCAGGAGGCTTTGATGACTCAATTTCAATGGGCATGCTTATGAAATACATAGTAAAACCTATTAAAATCGAAATTGTTCTTGGTAGGTATTCTGTGACTAGGCTGCTGACCCTGTCAGGCGGCTTTTAATAAGGTACACACTATTTTTATTCTCAAAAGTGGCATGTACTTTAGCTGCCCACATACTCAGTGTTAACCCTATAATAACTTGCCCATGATTTTTCTCACATATGTGTGTTGAGCATATGTGTGTTCTTCTTATACGAAATGGTGAGTTTCCAAATGAATGTGGACATCCTTGGCTTTTACTATAACAAAAGCTGCTCCCTTTTGTTAACCAGCTTTCCACCTTCAGAGACAAAGACTTGTTGACAAGATTGTTCATACTTAATGTTCATGGAAACCTATGTAAATGTTTCCATAATATATATTTGCTGATCTAAAGCAACCTTGTTTGCCCATGGGTGGTTATTGTGTTCTGTGGTCATTAGGCTATTCATGTGAAATATATCCAACTAGAATCCAAAATAATCCCCACATTCGTAAATGAGTTAGAATTGAACAGATTCCACTCTCTACATGCCTGGGAATAGTTGTTTTAAGGAGATTTTCAAAGGGAGGAAAGAAGCTAGAGTATTTCTAGGCCCATACTAACCAAGTGCAATCAATCTCCAGGGCAGCAACATAGGTGTGTGGGGGGCCTGTTAGAAATGCAGACTCTCGGGCCCTCTACTTCTACTGAATTAGAATTTTCATTTTTATAAGGTTCCTCAAGTGATACGTATGCATGGTAAAGTTTGAGAAGCACTGTTCTCATGCACGACTGATTTCAGATTTCTATCATCCTTTGTCTTCTAAGCAACTTTGTGTTCAGCTAAACCTTTCTCAAAACATATTTGGAAGGGAAAATACACAGAATCAGAGGAAATCTACTCAAACTACCCATATTAATAAAACCACTTTTTTTCTTTAAAAATATTAAAAGAAAGTCAAAACCACTATATGATTTGAGGAAATCAAACAAAACACAAATAGATGCTAAAGAAAACGTGTAATTCATGGAGTAGAAGAGAAAGCGTACAAATCTCCAATTAGTATCTTCAGAGATCTGAGGCAATAACACAATTCATAAACAAACAAGCTTCTTTGAGAAAAGACCAATGGAAAAAAATGAATGAGCTCTTGTGAATCAAAAATAGGATTACTGAACTCAAAATACGATTTAAAAACTGGAAGTTAAAGCTTAAAAAAAAAAATCCCAGAATGTAGCATATTAAAGACAAGGGATGGAAAAATTCTTTCATGCACTCATTTGTTGAACAAGTATTCATTGTGTAAACACTCTGACTCAGGCAAAGGTTAGGAATGTCCGAGTAAACAAGACATAGTCTCTGTGCTCTTAGAACTGATGAGTTGAAAATGGCATAGATAAAAGTTAAGAGATACGAAGCAGCAATTAAGGAAACTCAATACTCATTCAAAAGGAGTTTCAAAAGAAAGAACAAAGAAAATAGAACAGATAGAAAAAGCTAAACAACAAACAAGTAAATAAAATTTCCCAGAAGTTGAAGAAAAACATGATCTTCACACTGAAAGAGCTCATCGAATGCCTAACAGGCATTCATCCATATTAAATGTCATAATACCTACCAAGGGAAGATCCTGGAAGCTTCCAGAACAATAAAAAAAGAGGGGAGGTATTATCTAAAAGGAGTAAGAATTAAATTAACAACAGAGTTTTTATTAGCAATATTGGGTATTAGACAGAACCCACTGAAAAAATATCTCAAATTCTAAAGGAAAATGATTTTGAATCCAGAGTCCTATTCCCAGTCAAAGCTGATCATGGCTAAGGGCAATGTGGAAGATCTAAAATAGAT
>CM052450.1:11866007-11894449 GCA_028533085.1 Varecia variegata | reverse complement strand
AGAGAGAACTAACCTGCTGAGAGAGAATCCAGTTCTGGCAAAATAAGAAACTGCAGGCAGAATTTTGTAGAAATCATCCTCTCATGTTTGGTGCCATCAAAACCCCAAGGAATACATTATTTAAAAAAAAAAAAAACTGTACTCACAGTCTCCGTTTAAATAAATTTATACAAAGAGAACAAGAATTCCCTATGCCTTTAGTAAAATCTGGATACAAGGAAGCAGATGCCCCAGCACAAGTCACAGGAAAGAAAAATCTATAGAAAACACAGAATCAAGATGGGAGAAAAAAAGAAAAAAAGATTCACGTAAGCTCGAACCAGACACATTTTTTCTCATTCGCTACTAGGTTAGGGTTACACCAGTTTGGTGCTGTGGAGGCACTAGGGGTTAATACTGGGTCTATCACATGGTTTTTGTTGTTTTGGAGGGTAAGGGAGGAGGGGATTCTCAATCTGGAGCACAGATTCAATCCTTTTTAAATGAATATTTGCTGTTATTTTTATGAAGCCCACAGTAATAGAGCCCCTTCAGGTATCCTTATGGATCTATATCTGAGTCCACCCTGCACTGGGCTTCTGCCATGCTGTGCACCCCACACCAACACTCATCGTCCCGGCCGCAATTCACTTGCAAGTCACTCCCCGCTCTTCTACAGGCTGGTTCACCCATCACTACCCACTTCTCATTGTTTTGGCAATTATTTGTATGCAAATGAGTAACAAATTCACACCGTTAGACCAGACCTCTCCTCAGGTTCAGGTTCATTCATTCACAACCCTTGTTGGATATGTAGTCCTACATGGTTGCATAAGCACTTAAAACTCAAGACGTCCAATATGAACCCATCCTTGCCCCCAACTTTCCTTCCCTTGTATACCCAATCTTCCCTCATGGTAACCCATCCACAAAGACCCCAAAGTTTGGAGTCATCCTTGATTCCCCCCCCCCCCGCCCCCGCAAACAATCAATTATCAAGATCCCAGTGAAATAAACTTCCTAAATATTTCTGAGCTCTTTTACTTGATCTTCCTACAAGTCTAGGCCATCATTTTCTCTCATGAGGATTGTTACAAAAACCTTCTGCTTCTAGTCTTGACCCCTCAAATTCAACCTCCACACAGCCAGCAGGGCCCAGTATTCATTCATTAATTTATTTCACAAATATTTATGGACCACAAATATTTATTTACAGGCTAGGGGGAAAGACTATTATTTTAGTGACTATATAAGGATGATAGCAATATAGACTTCAATACTATAGGGCAGGGTTGGCCACCTGTCTTTGAATAGCCTGTAAGAGAAGAATGAATCTCACATCTTTATGTGGTTGAAAAAAATGTCAAAAGGAAAAATATTTAGTGACATATGCAAATTCCATGAAATGCAAAATCAGTGTTCCAAAATAATGTTTTTGTTTCGTTTGTTTTAGAGATGGGGTATACTCTGTCGCCCAGGTCAGAGTGCAGGGGCATGATCATAACTCACTGTAACCTTGAGCTCCCACCTCAGCTTCCTGAGTAGCTGGGACTATAGGCACACGCCACCACACCTGGCTAATTCGTTAAAAATTTTTGTAGAGACAGCATCTTGCTGTGTTGCCCACACTGGTCTCGAACTCTTTGCCCTAAGCAATCCTCTTGCTTCGGCCTCCCAAAGTGCTGGGATTACAGACTGCCTATTGTATTTTTAAAATTTAATCATACTATACCCCCCCAAAGTATAAGAAAAAAGGTTTAGAGGTTTTTGTACTTTATACACTCTAAAAGGCTTGTTTTAATTTATATACCTTCAAATAATACTTAGTTTAATAGACATATATAAAAGTTACCCCTTTAGTTAGTTCAATAAATATTGGTTGAGTGCCTACGTGCTGAGTATTTTTCTAGGCACTATATATGCAAAGACAATAAATATAGGTCAGTGAGTTAGCAAAATAATTTCCATAATATTAATCAGAGTTATGAAAAGCTTTGCAAAGAGTTATGGGTTATGAAAGACAGAGGAGGGGTCCTAGGCAAGCAGGAATGTTCTTTCTGGTGGAAGGGACCACTTAGCTAAAACTGCAGACAGCATGTTTATACCCAAACCAATTCCCCTGATAAAAGTAATTCATATGTTATATTCATTTATTTTTGTGCTATAATGATAAGAATTATTTATATAATTTAAAAAGTGAAAAGTAATATTTTAGATTTTCCATAAACATGTTAAAACTATACAAACCTGAAAGCTTTCATTACTACACAACTGCTTGAATACTAGTATTTTCACCAGTTTAATGGCCATTGTCATTTGAGCCTACAATCATAATGGACATGGAAAATAACATAAATCTGATGAATGGTGCATAATGCAAATATTTTATACTTGTTAGCTGTGTATGTGTGTCAGATAATTGTACATTTACTACTCTTGGATCTCAATTAATTCATTCAGGATGATTGGATATTAGTGAAAATAAAAAAAATGCAAACACCATAATAATGTTACCTGAAAGGGTATTTCATTGCTTGTAGAATGTACGAGACATTTCTCTCATTAGCGTCTTCTACTAAATTAGGGTTTTATGCTGTTGGAGTATTTGTGGCTTAGTCAAAGCTCATAAAATACACAGTAGCCAATAATGGAGAGGAAAGATTTATTGGCAAAGAGCCAAGCCTCTAAGTCTTTTTTTTTTTTTATAGTCATGTCAGAAATTACTTAGACATATCTTTTCATATTTCCTTCAGGAAAAAAGAGAGAATAGATGTTTTTTTAAGTCGCTGACTTTTTTAAAAGGATAGATTTAAATTTAAAGGGCTTCCATCTTTTATCCTGGCCACTAAAATTTCATTTGCACTGATCAAATGCAAATGAAACATAGGTAACAGGTTACATAGGTAACAGGATTTTAAAAATTATTTATCATTCATTCCTCTGGTTATATTTTCCAATTCCACTGTCTACATAAGGAAATAACTTAAGATGGGCTGAATTCTTGACTTGAATGCACATTAGCAAACAAGATCAGAACTGGGAGTTGGTTTTAATAAATCATCGAAGATACTGTGCTATTATCCATCTACCACAGTGGACAGGAGCTCCCCATGAGTCTGAGCATACTATTTTCATAAGTATCATTGACTTTTCCAAGCCCCGTAAGTCTCCGTCCAACACAGAAGCTATGCCTATGCAACAGGGACATGTTGGACAGACGGACAGTGACTTGCCTAGAAGTCAACAGAACTTGAAGTTGGGACAGACATGAAGTTGAGGAGAAATGAGTGATTGAGAATGACTACAAAAACCTAACCAATCATTTTAACTCAGTAAACATTTGTTTCATGACTTTTTTTTTTTTTTTTTTTAATTGAGACAGGGTCTCGCTCTGTCACCCAGGCTAGGGTGCAGTGGAGTCATCATAGCTCACTGCAACCTCAAACTCCTGGGCTCAATTGATCCTCTGGCCTCAGCTTCCTGAGTAGCTAGGACTACAGGCATGTACCACCACATCCAGCTAATTTTTTCTAATTTTTGTAGAGGCAGGGTCTTGCTCTTGCTCAGGCTGGTCTCAAAGTCCGGACCTCAAGAGATCCTCCTGCCTCGGCCTCCCAAAGTGCTAGGATTACGGATGTGAGCTACTTCACCTGACTGATTTCATGATACTAAAGTTTCAGAGGCTTTGTCTAAAGCCAAAACATTTAATAGATTTTCAGGTTAGATAGTCTGTCTTTCTAGGGCTTTCTATATTTTTATCAGGCTAGTGTATTTAAATGTTATTACAAATGATACTCTTAAGTGAAATATAACACAGAATATAAGGTGTAAAAGTATTATATTCTCATTCAAAAACACATTTTAAAAACACCTTCATACCTTAGAAATAATATTAGGTACTACATGCCTTGAAAATAATAGTAGGTGGTACGTGTGTCCTTTAGTGAAGAATCTTATGGAATGCTATAACATTTATAACATAAAATATTTTTAATTAAAGTGCATAGAAAATATTGGCCCTTATGTTCTGATGCTGTGAACAAAGAATTAATAAAGAAAAAAAAAAGAAAATATTGGCCCTGATTCATATGATTTAAATTGCAAACTAGATTTTTTTTTTTTGAGACAGAGTCTTACCCTGTCACCTTGAGTAGAGTGCAATGGCATGATCATAGCTCACAGCAACCTCAAACTCCTGGGCTCACGATCCTATGCCTCAGCCTCCCAAGTAGCTGGGACTACAGGCACAGGCCACCATGCCCAGCTAATTTTTTCTATTCTTAGTAGAGAGGGGATCTTGCTCTTTCTCAGCTGGTCTCGAACTCCTGACCTCAAGTGATTCTCCTCCCAGGGTGCTAGGATTAGAAGCGTGAGCCACTGTGCCGGCCAGAATGTGCTGTGTTAATATTCTATGATACTGTGATTTTGAAGTTTTAAAAAAACACCTTTCTCATAAAACAAATAAATAATACTAACAAATAATAATAAAATGATAAAACTTTACCTTCCTAAATAAAACTCAGTTACTACATCTGATTTAATTCCCCAACGTCTCTGTATGCATTAATGACAAAAATGATTTTCTGATGTCTCTGGTATCAGAAATCCTTTCTGATACCTCCCCCAGGTTTTCTCTCTAGTCCTTCAGCCTGCCTTTCATTGCTTAAGAGTCCCTTTGGCATTCGAAATCTTTCCTGCCTTCACCTGTTTTCAGATAATGAAAATTTACTCAGTTCTGTGGAATCTGTCAGTAGAAATAAAATAGCCCTTCCCCTTACATGTATAGAGATAAAAGACCGCACGGCTCATCCACTGTGTACACAATCCCAAATCTTATCATTTTAGGACTTAGATATTCAGCATTTTCTTCACAGTTATGTTTTTAGTCAAAGCCTGTGACAGTTCACGTTACAATAGTCTCTTCTTACCCCCGGTTTCGCTCTCTGCAGTTTCAGTTGCCTGCGGTCAACTGTGATCTGAAAATATTAAATGGAAAATTCCAGAAATGAACAATTTATAAGTTTTAAATTAGGCATTGCCCTGAGTAGTGTGATGAAATCTCCTGCCGTCCTGTTCCATGCAGCGGTGGGGAACCTGTGGCCTTGGGGCCACACGTGGCCTGACTGGATCCTTGAGTGCAGCCTTTTGACTGAATCCAAATTTTACAGAACAAATCCTTTTAAAAAAGGTTTTGGTACTGTCAGTGGTTTCGGGCATTCACTGGAGGTCTTGGCATATGTTCCCCTTGGATAAGGAATGAATAAGGGGTGAATGCTGTACTTGTATTTTCTTAATGTTCAATCATAACATGGTTTAACAAAAGCTCAAAATTTAAGAAACAGTTTTCCTAAGAAAGCCATATCAGAAAGTCCAGTTTATTAATAGTTTGCTAACAAAGTGATGCTTAGACTGAATAAATTAATAACATAGAAATACGATTTTTATCATAGCTAATAAAAATATTATATTTTCAGTTCAAACGAATTTTCCCCCTTACTTACAGATTTTCTTTTTCAGACTGCTTTTGGAACACATTTACCATTCCTGCCATTGACCTGTTTCAAAACAAATTGTTTCCTGGGTCAGTTTTATTTCTTTGTACAAATAAGTAAGTGCCATTAAATGAATATTGCATTCAGACTCCAGAGCAATCAAACTTGATGAGTATTGCAGCTGCCCACTCTCCGTAGCTAACCCTATAATAGTAGGTGTTAATGTATGTCATTTAATGGACTTTTAATTTTCCTATAATTTAGGGAGTTATAAGGGGCAAAACATGGTAGATAAAGAATGATAGTATTCCAGAATTTTAAAAAAAATACCTTAAGTGTGAAACATTCAACTATAAGGAAGAGTAGAATAACATTTTCTACTGGATATGTTAACTATAAATTGTTTTATTTCAATACTTTAATGTATAAATTCTTAAAGCTTTTGTGGAGTAAAATATTCCTTTGTTTCTATTTTTTAAACCTATATTCACTGGGGAATTTAACTACATTTTAAAGCAATAACCCATAAAACAAAAACATCATTTCAGTTCTTTTTAAAGAAGTCGTAATTGCAAAATCCGGTTCATAGTCAGGTATGTTCCACTATGAGACTATTAGAAATCCTAAGATAATTAAAAAAGGTGGCTAGCTGAAAAATAAATATCAAAAATCAGTAACATTTTTTATAGAGAAATACTAACTAGAAAAATACTGGAAAATTATTATTCTATTCACATTAACAACAAATACATATAATCAAGTAAGAGATGAATACAATAAGCAAGATACAGGGTTTTGTGAAGAAAATCACAAAATTTTCCTATGGGATATGAAAAAAGACTGAAAACAATTGACTGATTTCTAGCTGGGAAGAGCTAATAGTCAATTTCTCTTGAATTAGTTTATGGGTTAATACAATTCCTATCCAAATTCAATAGACTTTTATTTTGTGCCTTTACGGAATGATTCTAAGTGCATCATGAAGAATAAATAAGCTAGCAAAACTTCTGTGTGTGTGTAGGCAGTTGTGTGTGTGTGTGTGTGTGTGTATAGATATATAAATATATATATAGAGAGAGAGAATGATGAAGGGAGAATTGAATTTTTATGTATTTAAAATTATGTCATTCAATACCAAAACAATTAACAAAATATACAAATTCAACACGAGGGAGACAGAACAATGAATCAATGAATCAATACATTGCAAATCCCCCAAATCTACCTACTTTATGTAAGAATTTAATATAAAATATTTTTTTGAAATCACTGAGGAAATGGCTAACTACTCACTAAATTGTACAGGCACATTTGAAGTGGGTTATCATTGCCCTAATTTTACAAATGAAGAAACCAAAGCACAGAGAGGTTAAGTATCTTGCCCACAGTCACACGGCTAATATTCAAACTCAGGCAGGCTTTTTCCAAAATCTGAGCTTTTACCATTTCACTATCTCTTCCTAAATTTTAATATTTACAATAAATTGATTTTATAAATAAGAAAATGAACACAGAAAAGTCAAGTAACTTCTCAAGTTCACATATCAAGTAAAAGATTGTTTTGCAATTTAAATTCAGCCAGTCAGGATAGTTATTTGGTTTTTAAAGTATTTTTTACTAATGAAATTAGAATTTACTAAATCCAGATCTTTTAAAGTCATCAGATTATTTTTCTAAAATCGTCTCATTCTCATCAGGTATGTTCCACTGTGTGAACACTTTTAACTGGATTTTGCATTTATGACTTCTTAAGAAAGAACTGAAATTATGTTTTTGTTTTATGGGCTATTGTTTTAAAATGCAGTTAAATTCCTCCAATGAATATAGGTTTAAAAAATAAAAACAAAGGAATATTTTACTCCACAAAAGCTTTAAGAATTTATATTAAAGTATTGAAATAAAACAATTTATAGTTAACATATCCAGTAGAAAATGTCATTCGACTCTTTCTTATAATTGAATGTTTCACACTTAATGTATACTTTTTTTAATTCTGGAAATTATAAGCTACCTGATATAGTGTTCTTTCCAGTGTTTGACTAAGAAACTGTGAGAAAGAAGAGATGTCTAACAACACCAACTATGACTTTCTCAATTAAATAGAGACATAGATCAAAAGTTATTTTTATTTTGCATAAAATTCTCCAAAAGAGGCTCACTTCAGATTTCACCTTCTTTGAGATGAAATCTCAACTTTATTTTGCTTCCATTCCCAACCTTATGACAAAATAAACTTCTCTCTCCTTACCGTGCTATATTTTCTTTTTTATTCCTACTTGTAGTTGAGCACAGACCCAATGTATTATAGTTATCTGTAAAAGTGTTTGTTGTGTCAAGATATCAAGGGGGAAGCATAAATTATTAGTGTTCTTAGTGCATATTACAATGCCTGGCATATAGTAGAAACTCCAAGATCCCAAATTGTCCTGAATCTGTTCATCTATATTTACAGAGCATCCTCCTATACAGTACAAAATTGGAGGCTGTTGAGACAGAGACAAGAACTCTTGACCCATAATCTCTGGAAGCCAGAAGGAAGCAGATAAAACAACAAATATAAGAATTTTAAAGTCTTGACTTCAATCTTGGCTCTATGACTTTTTAGCTATTGACCACTGAGATTCATTTATCTTTCTATAAAATGGAAATGATAATATTTACCTCCCAGGGTGAACAATAATGACAAGAAATTTGGTAGAAGGACCAATTATAATGTCCACTATGTGCTACTCATCAACAATGTTTATCCTATTAACATAATATACCCATTAAGCTACTGCAACATATCACCTCTTTTGTCAACTATTTTATACATTATTTTACCTGATCCTCATGACAACTCTTTAATTCAGCTAATGATATACTAAATTTACCAGTGAGAAAACTGAGATTCAGAGAGGTTAAGTGAGTTGCTCACGCTCACACAGTTAGAAAGAGGTGGAGTTCCAACTTAGAAGTGCCTGATTATCATCTTTGCTCTTAGCCACTATTTTTTTTCTACAAAGTAATAGCTAAAAAATTGCAAATCTTTATGCACTAACCAAGCTACATTCGAAAACATAAATACTAAATAGGTATAGATTTGGGGGGAGAGCAATAAAAAATAAGGACTTCCTAGATGACTTTAGTTTTGGAGCTGAAAATGGGCATGCACTAGTATTAATAGAATAAGGATTTACAGAAAACCAAATGACTCCTAAATTCCTTCGCTATTCTAAATTTTGTTTGTAATCTATAAGCGATCTACCAAATATTTCAGTTGAATGTCTCAATGACTCCTCAAACTCAACAGATCCAAAATTAATTAATCCACCTTTTTTTCTTCTACCACTACTTTTTTGCTATCCTGCCACCCTCTACATGCCCCCCCACCCCCAATTATTTTTTTCTTTCCTTGTGTTACTACATAATATCTGTGGAGTCCAACTCCATCCCCTCCCAACTGCCCAAGTCAGAAATCTGGAATTCCTCCTTCAACATTTTTTCTCTTTCTCAATTTTTTCACTAAAATCCCTCTACTTCTCCTCCTTCCCAATGGACACACCAAGTGCTAACCACAACAGCCGGTATCCAGGTGAACTCTTCAATCTGTTCTCCACACTTGAGCCAGAGGAGGGCTCTTTCCTAAATGCATTTCGGATGGAGCTGCGCCTTCAAGCAAATTTTTGAAAGGTTCCTTTTTGCCTTGGGGTGGAAGGTTGGGGAGCAAATCTTTTAGCAGCTTTTATCGTCCTCAACAAAGCTTTCTCCTATCCACCCTACCTGAAACCTGCTAACAGTACTACCGTAATGGTTTGGGCTTTTTTTTCCTGAAATTCTTTTTGGCTGGATTGTGCCAATACTCCCTCCACTTCATCCACCTTCAGCAGCCTGAATTCTATTAAAATTATCTGTTTACTGTCTGTTTCCAGACTTCAAATGCTATGCTATGCTTTCCAGTAACTAGCCTGGTGCTTGGCTGCTAAAAAAAAAATGACTCTCTCTCTCTGTCTCTCTCAGTATTGGTAGGTTGTTTACAAAACTAACATCGAAGCAATTTGA
Organism: Varecia variegata; assembly: GCA_028533085.1. Taxonomy (NCBI): domain Eukaryota; kingdom Metazoa; phylum Chordata; class Mammalia; order Primates; family Lemuridae; genus Varecia; species Varecia variegata. The sequence continues at coordinate 11,884,937 of CM052450.1, read as the reverse complement.
AGAAAGTTAATTCTTTGACTGAGGAAAAAGTATTCTGATTTTCATTACCTAGTTTGAATTAATAAGACAGTTCACCTCCAAGAAATGCCCTAAAACTTCTAACTGATGAATTTTTATACTGAATAACTTTTAAATGCAATATAATTTTTAGGCAAAATGTATTCTTCTAATCTCAGTTCCTTCCCAATTTAAAGGTAGCATTTACTTCTAAAACACTTGGTAAAGTTCTATTGTGTCCACATGGAAAGAAATTCCACAGTTTGCCCTTTTGTTTTTGCCTTCTCCAAAGGATTTTATATCTTGAATTTAAATTCTCATCCTAGAAGTCAATTTTTTAAAAAGCTATCTACATATATTTATATTTATCTAACAGAAAATTTTTGAGGATCTATCATTTGCCAGGCACTTTACTAGGTCCTAAGGATAAACAAAGATTTAGAAAAGATCTCTGATCTCTAAGAGCCCACAGCGTAGGAAAGCTGATAATGTTCACATTCAATGAAACAACATTTGAGATTTCTAGCCCAATGTTTGCTGCATAGAATTAGTGTGTGAGAAGAAATAATCAGTATCTGATATAGTAATTACTATTTTACTGGTTTACACAGAAACCTCCATTCAGCATCCTCTTTGCAGCTGAAATTATTTTATTGAACATAAAATTACAATATATTAACCAAAGATGTTTTGATTTCAGAAAACGGTATCTCTAAGTCTACATGCATTTAATACATATATACATTTTAATAAACCATAACAGATTTAGGGGGGAAAACAATGCCATATGAAATAAAAGTCAACTGATTGACAGGGGCAAATTCAAAACCTGGATAACTGCAATTATTTTAGCTGTTTCATTTTTGTCCTAATGCTAATGTCACTGGATTATTTTAAATGGTTTTAAAGTAGCGAGTTTGTGATTCGCCAGAGATTAAGGAAAGCATGTTTTCCTGGCCAGGACACTGACCTTCCAAAATCCTGAATTAAAATCCCTTTTGTACAAGTTGTTTTAACGTGAACTTGATACAGAAACTCAGAACCTGGGAAAGGAGATCTGAAAGGCACCTTTCTGGAAAACAATTGATTTGCTTCATTTCATTGAAATGGCTAATGCTTTGATGGTTCATATTTACAATGGCTTGTCCTGCTCTTCACTGGAGTTGATATGTTGGAGTCTTTGACACCATAAACTTGATCAGAACTTCCTCAGTAATAAACAGATGGGTTCAAGGCGTGTGCCCCTCCTTACCAGAATTCCGGAGCCCATTTGCGTACCAATTTGTAGTTAAAGACATGAGAATGGTGTTCTTCATGCTCAACTGCTCCAGGTAGTTGAAAATAGTTCTGGGAAGCTCAATATGCAAACTGGTTTGGGAGCCTGAAAGACTTCAAAGAGAAGAAAATCTGACCTTCCTTAGTAAAAGGCTGTTGCTCAGTTTAATTCACTTTTAGGTCTGGAATTGCCGTAGTTTTCATAAAACACGTGAGGAATGTCTATTTTCCTTCTAATTGATTTTCTAAACAACCCAGAAAACCAACAAGCTGGGATTCTAGTTTGTAAATTATTTCTAAATGCCAAAGATGTCTCAAATTTCATATTTCACAGCAGGTATCAAAATGTGTCAAAATTCAGTCTATGGTGAATCTCATGGTTGAAATGTGTGCCTGTCAAAGAGCAAGTGACACCGAGGGACACACATTAATGCGTATAACCCTGAGGCTGAAACTTTAGCAACTACCTAAGGGTCTGGGGTTTGTTTATTTTCCTTTTCAACTCCACTTTTTTGGAGTTGTTCTTGGTAAGTGTATTTTCTTTCTTTGTTTTTGAACAACAAATCCTATTTAACTGTGATCATGTTAAGGCCATTAAATTAGCACAAAATGCTAATTCACTATGCTCCTCCCTTTTTCCTTTTTTAATATCAGAAGGTTTTCATTGAACAGGTAAGTCCTGTTCAATGAAAAGATTACCTTCCTATGAGTTTACATAGGGATTTTGTAAGTGCCAGCATTTGGGTCTGTATGGTGAGTTCAGGGATAACCTAATAGTCACCAACAAAAATTCCTACCAAGACTTTACAAGATAAAAGAAGTCCCTTGAGGTCATAACTCAGTACCCAGTGATAGAAAAATTATCCTCTGCAGGTCTGTAGAAAATTCTTGACAACTAATAGCATCCCAACCCCTCCACACCCCTGCCTACAAAAAGAATTACATTAACCCCTTATGAAAAGCTTCAGGCCAAAAATTGAGGAATCGTTTTCTACTTTATAGTGAACTGCTCAACTTCTCACCCAGATTTCAACAAAATCCTTCTGCGATTCCCAGCCCTACTTTTAATGCACTGCTCCTGCATTTAACCTGTTTCTTTGTGTGATTAAAAAAATGACCGAGTCATAGATTTTTCATAAAAATGATGGCGATCACAGTAATAGCATGATTCATAGTAAAAAAGTCATTTGTGCAGGAGACAAAAGATAAGACGAAACAATTTTATGTCAGGATTTCTCAAGTATTTTTAACTTGAGTAAAAATAAGCAGATTGGGAATTGTTTACATCTTTGAAAACAAATTCCGATCTGTGAGAACTATTATGGATCAGAAAGCCTTTGTTGAAGCTGTTCATTACCAAGAAAACATTACAAAAAAAGAGTTGTATCTATTAAAACGCAAAATCACATTTTAAGTCAAAGTAAACCATACAATTGTAAATTTATTTTATTATTTTTAATGTATATGATGTGTGTGTATATATCAGAATAGTACATGCTGCCTTTTCTATGTCTCAGCTATTCAAATTGTCCAGAAGTTGATAAAAACAGAAAAATTAAAAATCTCCTTATTTCCAAATATCTTAATATTTGTTGTTATAAAAAGAAAACATACAAATAACTTTTTCTCAATTTTCTTCTTTAAGATCTTAGTTGCCAACTAAATAAGAGAATATTTACACAAACAAAAATTAAGAGGATAATTAATTAGAGCTAAATTATTCATATTAACTAATAATCTATTTCAGATTATGTAGTTACAGACTTAAATACTAAAATCAATAGAGAGGAAAAATTAATCTGAAGTCTCCACATGTTTATATATGTATATGTGTTTTTATCTACTTTTATCACCTCAGGTTAATCAATAAATAATGGCCTGGCAGCAAAATTCCAGAGGCTCCTTTTCATTTCAACAATGGTTCAGAATCCAAGCAAAAATGTGAAAGAAAATTCTAAATCCATTTCTGACTGTCTCATTGGATTGCTAGGTTACAGTTCAGAACTCACCTATCTTTCCTGTGTTTGTCTCAACTAGAAAATTGGACTAAAATCTTTCCTTTTCCATAGATAATTTATATAAAATGCCCAAAGCAAAAATTATATATCAAGTATAAAATAATGTCAATTTCCATGTTTCTTTAAAGAAAAATTATTGTGACATATAACCTGCACTGTTACAAATGAAAGGTGGAAATTTAAAGAGAATAACTGATAGCTGTTAAATCCCAAAGGTATGAAATCCAATCAGACAAGGGAAGAGTTAAAATATGAGAACTCCCAAAAGCTTAGATGACTTTGGAAACACAGATCAAAAACAAAGAGAGGGAAAGTATAATTAACTCCATTACTGCTCAGTCAAATGAAAACAGCCATGACATCCTTTCTTATTTATGACACCAGCAAATAGCTCAATTCCACTCCTGGATATTGCTGTAGGACAGCACTGGTTCCACAGCAGGTGAAACAGAAACAAGCTGCTAAAATTTATGTCACTAGATCATGTTATAGATATAAGATTTATGCAGAAGTCCCATAAAAATAAGTAGCTTTTATATCTTCTTATAACAATTCTTGTTCTCTAGCAAACAAAAGTCTATACACAGAAAGCTGGCATTTTCTAAAGTGCATTTAGAATAATGAAATGCATATTTACTGAAATATATAGTCTCAGATATTTGATGTGAACAATAACAATAAAAAGTTTTTATGTAATCAAGCTATCTATTAGCATTTATGAAATATTTTCATTTCTGAGTTGTCTTCCTTAGTAATTGGAAAATTCATCAACGTGGTGTATATTCACCATTGTACAAAAGGAGGAACAGCAAAGGGAATATACAGGTCACTCACAGTGTTTCCTGGGATGTCCTTCAGTTATTCTCCACCTTTGTTCTAACTTTTCTGGTCAAACCTTGCCTGACACCCCACCTCCCATCATTTATTCCAGTTGGAAATAATGGTACCCTTCTTCGAAGAATGCGAGCACTTGCTAACCTTAGTCTTTTAGCTTTGAGAATTTTGAGAATAGGAATTGTGTTTTAATCACTTTGTTATTCCTATCACCTATGACAGTACCTGGCATGTAGTAGTTACTCAATAAGTGTATGTATCAGTGAAGAATTTCATGTGCATATATATTCTATTACCTCAACTCAGATGGCAGGAACTCCCTCATATTTCTCTGTATCTTGTCTTCAATGTCTAGGATAGGTACCTCATCTATAATAGGTGCTCAATAAATATTAGTTGGTTGCCTGATTTCCTGAGTTAAATAAACAGTTTTACAATGATATAAAACCTCTTATTCACTGCTAATGAGAATATAAATTGGTCCAACCATTTGAGTGGCAATTTATTTTTACAGTGATGGTCAGGACTGTTCATAGCAGCATAGTTTGTAAGACTGAAAAGAGCAGAATAGATAAATAGTGGTATATTCACATAAGGCAATGTCATAGAATAGTGAAAAGGTATCAACTATCCCTACATAAGTCATCATGGGTGACTCTCCCAAATAAAATGCCAACAACAAAACCAAATTGCATATTATTTATATAAAGTTTTAAAGCATGAAACAATACTATCTATGGTGTCATATGCTACACATTGTAACTATTTTTCTTTAATGCATGGAAATAAAAAGCACTATAGTACATTCAGATAAGACTATTGCAGTCGTGGAGAGGTATGCAGGAACGTAGAACACTGGAGAGTCCGATTGTGTTGGTAATGTTTTACTTTTTAAGTTGGGAGCTGAGAACATGAAATTTTTAATTATAGGCAGTCCCCAACTGAAGATGTGTTGATTTATGATTCTTCAACTTTGCAATGGGTTTTGTTGGGGGGGTATTAAATGCATTTTCGACTTATTAGTTTCATCTTATGATGGGTTTATTGTAACATAATGCCATCATAAGTTGAGGAACATCTGTATTGTGATTCTCTACACCTTTCCATAAATCTGAAATAGTTTTTAAAGGAATAAGAATATAACATTAACAAGATAGTGGCCAATCTACCATGGGATTGATATCCTAATTAGATTCTTCTCCTTACCATTTCAAAATTAAGTCAAATACAGCCTCGAATAGAACTGTGCATGGACACATGGGCACCCTTTATATCAAGCATAGCAAAGGGACATGAACTCCAAATATTAGAGCTCACGAGATGAGATATGAAACCTTTGAAAGCAAATAAAATGTTCTCTTTAGTCACTCAGTAATAGAGACTGAGAGGTCAAAAAGCCACCAGAGATCTCCCGCCAGCAACCTCAATCTTGCAAACAGCTTCCCTCTACTCACATTGTTTTTATAAATTGAGTGACCCCATAAATTATCCAAATAACATAATTTTGAAAGTGAATGGGTCACTATTAAAAACTTCATGGGGACAAAAAATGTAAACTGAGACTGTCCCAGACAAACCAGGATGAATAGATACGCTATGGCTACAGAGCCACAATCGCTAGATGTCCCCTTGTAGTGACAGGTTTATCTAATTTAGTGGATTTTTAACAACATAGACACTTGATTTGAAATACTATTTTTCAATGAACTAGAAAATAAAGTGACAAAAATCGTGTGGACATAGCGAGGAATAGAGCTAAATTCCTCTTCTTTCATGGTAGCTTGTCTATAGATTTTGTCTAAAATGGATCATTCAGGAATGGCAGGTTGTGGGCATTTAGTTTAGAGTTATAGCAGCAATTTTAAAAGTTTTAAGTTGCTATTTCTAGGGAGTGGAGCTGCAGATGGAATATTTAGGGGACTCTTCTCATTTGATATCTGTTGACATGGTTTGAGACCTTCTTTACCATAAGCATGCATTGTTTTTAATTTAAAAATATTAAAAAATTAGAAAAATGATAGTATCCAGTATTTACAAGGGTACTAGGTAAATAATAGTAATAGCTGATATTTGTTGAGCATTTAATACAGGCCATGTATTATGTTAAATGCTTAATATGGGTTATCTCATTTAATCTTCACAACAGCCCCATAAATTATCATGCCCACATTCTAAACGAGGAAACTGAAACATTGGGAGGTCATTCGACGTATCCAAAGTCACACGGCTTATAAGTGCTGGAGCCGAGACTTACACCCAAGTAATCTAACTCCGAAGCCCAGCCTCTGAAATCATTCTTCTACTCTACCTCTCACTTAAACATTATGTGGCAGGGAGTATAAATTAATACATGTTTCCATATGGTATTTTGACAACATGTATCAAAACTTTTGAAGTATACATATATACATACATACCCTGACCCAGAAATTCTATTTCCACATATTTATGCTAAGAGATAATGGTTAATAGCCCCTAAGGGATATATGAAAGGCCATCAATCTCAGCAATGCATATAAAAGCAAAAAAAAAAAATTGGTAGCCATCAATAGAAGATTGATTTTTTAAAATTACAGTGTATTCATACAATATAATACCCTCAATCTGTACTTATGTATATGGGAGATTTACATTAACACTTATAATAAAACAGCAAGTTGCAAAACAATATGCATATATGATTCTGTTTTTGTAAAAAATAAGTGTGGAAGCCTCTTTCCCCAAATGCCATTTTCTGGGAGAGGTCATGTCTCTGAAAACTCTACCTAACTAGTTCTTCCCCTGTAGATTTTTCATCATAATTCTCTGTTCTCTGTCTTCATAAAAGGGTAATATATACTTATTTGTTTGCTCTTGTTTATTATTTGCCTGTCACCAATTTTATGCTAAGTAAGGGCAGGAACCACATCAGTATTACCACTATTTACCCAGCTCCAGGGGTATAGAATATGTGCTCCATAAATACTTGCTGAACCAATGTTGAACAAATTCATTTGCTTTCAACATTATGCTTTCAACATTATGCCTTCATCTATTGTTTCAGCTCTTACAAGAATGGTCAGCATGGCTTCTAGAATTAGGGAGGGGGGGTGGGAAACTATTTTCATTGCGGTAAAGTCAATCAATCAATTAATCAGTCTAGCAATACAAGGGCAGCACTGATGAAGTTACAAACCCCAGTGGATTTGCATCCGCAAGATTTGATCTAGTTCAGGCACTTACTAGCTAGGGATATCGGTCCCTTAAACCTCACCCACATGCTTGTTCCTTTCCTTTCCTTTCCTTTTTTTAAGTTTTAAGGCATAGAATTATTATTCTCATTGAGAAATTTATTCCAATCCTCGTATGCAGAGCAAATAACTGGCTACCTGCCCCAAGAAGGCTGGAGAATCTTTCAGTCCTCATGGCCCTAGGTGGACCAAGAAGAGTCAAAGGGCAGGGCTATTGAGTATGTTTTCTTCTTGTTTGTTTGTTTGTTTTATTTTTGGAAGGCATCAGAAGGTGGAAGTCATAACTTCAAAGGCTGCAAAGCCTGCTTTCCCTTTCATTCTTCTCCAAGAGAATAGGCTGACCTAGCCCCAGCCTCATACTGTCAAAAGAATCATAGTCATTCGATAAATATTTGTTGCAAAAAAGAATGAATAAATGAATATGTAAAACATCCTTTTCACTGGTCTTGCTGTGGCAGTAAAAGCCATAAAAACCATAACTGAAAAATGTAAGATTTGATAAAATAGAGTTTGGAGAAGAAAAAAAAATCTATTTATAAATTAATTTGTTTTCAATATAAGACCTTGTATGTAAGGTTCCAACACAGTGAATTTTTACAGTGAAGCTATAAACTCTAAAATGGGGATTATGAACGTGGACAATATAATTTATAATACTTGCATAGCTTTCAATTATTCAGGTGCTCAAAGCCCAACAAATTGAATAATGAACAGGGGTAATGAATTGAACCCTGAGAAGATGATAACAGAAAACCCTGAGTAGTCACCACCGAGGAATTCACGTACAGAAGTAGCCCTGAAAGAAATAAACTTGTTTGAAGGACACATTTTCTCTTTCAAGCCAAAACATTTACGGAACAGTAATGCAAGTAGGAATTGCTTTTAAGAAATACCTGTTAAAGGCATAAAGCTGCTAAAATAGTATATTTCAGATGACCAAACAGAGAATTAGAATCATAAATTGGCCTGTTACATTCTCTGAGAGCGCAGGTTCTCTATTTCATTATTTTTAACCACATTGAGATGGGTGGGAATGCGGTCATATAAATTATTAAGCACCATCGCTTTAGATTTAGGCTTGAAGGTGTGTTGATATTCCGCAGAATTTAAAGCACAGAGTTCTTAACAGTATTTTATACAACATTGCAGATCAAAAATTTAAATAATGAAATGGCTTCTGGACTCACTGTGCAGACCTAGGTTGGATGATGCACGCTTGTGTCTGCAAAGTAGGTTCTGAAGAAATGATATTTATTAAGACTTTTACCCACATCTCTGCTCCCAAGGGTACCACAGACAAGTGTAATGTGCACTTGCTGAAAATCATGGTAAGATTTGAATTAAATACAATTTGCTAAAGTCAATAAATATTAACAATTCCTCTCACCCCCAACCCCTATTACCATCACACACTATATCACTCTGCACACTCATCATCCTATTAGAGAAAGTCCCTTTACTCAAAGCCACTTAAAAATAATCTCAGTTTTCTAGAGGATTACAATCTGGGAGGCAATACTATATAATGATCAGTGTACCGTCTGTGGGATTGAACACTGGTTTCAAATCTTAGTTTTACTGTTTTCTAGATGTGTCTTATGCAAACTACTTAATTTTCTAATCTTCAGGTTTGTTTAATGGGGATAATAATAGTGCCTACTTCATAAGATTATTGGAAGTATTAAATGAGATAATATTTGCAAAACATTTAGTATAGCCCCTGGTCCATAGTTAGCACTCACTAAGTAGTAGCTATTATTACAGGCTAAAGCTGCATCAGCAGAGATTGTTAAATGTTTCTGAGAGATACTCAGGTGCCTGGCATCTGTAACCATGAGTCTACCATTCACAAGAGCTATTTAAATGACTGTTGATCCAGGGATTCCAGTGGTGGTTAATGCTACTGTACCCTTAGAAACAACTTTGTAGCAGCAAACATGGAGAAGTTCATGTGGACCAGTACTTACTGACTTTCGGCAATTATTTTGATGGGCAGACAGAAGGGGTGCATCGGTTTGGTGAGAATTATCAAACGTGTTACGTCTGTTAAACTTGTGCCTGTATAACTTGAGTTTGATTGTTCTGATCCTGAAATATTGCTCTACCCAATGGAATTGATGATGATTAATCAAAATCTGTCCTGGAAATACAGTACACCTCTAAAACCTGTCTTTCTAGTGAGAGAATCTCACATAAAATTCTCAATGATATTATATTTCGCCACTCCAAAAAAAAAATTTAAAACTATTGAGGTGCATCAAGACTTTTCTCAGATTCAAATATAAATCTACTAGAACATCTGGAGTGTTTCGCATTTCATATTTGGTCACTTATGAACTAAGGGAACATGGAAGGTGAAAATAGTAGGGACTTTAAAGCTCATCTGATCTGAACACTTTATATTAGAGATGAGGAAACAAAGATGGCCATAAGTTTCTTAAGGTAAAGCTGCAGACACCGCTCAGTAAAATTTTCTTTACATACAGCATTTACATACATATATCAAGCATTTGATTTTTCCTCTTGCTATTTAAGTTCTGAAACCTCCAGTAAAATTGCAAGATATTTAAGTACAGGAATCCCTTTTCCTTTTTTAAATTACCTATAATGTATTTAACAAGTTCACTATAGGTTCCCATTAAATACTGCCAAATGACTGAGTTCTAACAGGAAGCATTTCAAACTATTATAGCTGATAGACTACGAATTTTGAACTCTAAGAAACCTTGAAAAAAAAATTTGTTTAAAGGTGACCTAGAACAACAAAAGGGTAGTAATTCACAACATGACCTTGGATAAGTCAATTAACCTCTTTGGACCTCAGTTTCTTCACCTATAAAACGAAGGCATTGGCCAGGATGATGTCCGAGGAGCCTTCCAGTTCTACCATGCCACAATTCTGTGTCACTTCATTACCACGGTCTCTCTGCACAAGGTGTTAGGTTAGACCCGTCACCCCTTCTAATAGCCATTCAATCTCACTTCTAAAAGCCAGGTCCCACTGGTGTCAGAGAGTGTGCTGCTTGTTTCTAGTGCTCAGTGGGAAGTTCAGCGGTGGGGAACAGATGAGGATTGATGTCCCTGCTGTGGCCACAGCTGGGAAGCAATTTCAATCCTTGTGCAGAGGGGCACTTTGCTCAGGGCTGGGGGCATTTGAGATTGCTGAAAGGAAAATGGCCAGTGCTACAATGCCAACACAAGAGCCTTGTGTTTTGGTGTGTCTTTTGTGCTTAGACATCACTTTCCTCTAATGAGTATTTGGTGTGAAAAAAAAAATGTGTGTTTGTTGATTTCCTGGCATTTAGAGGCTTCCTTTCTGTTCAGCAAAGTACAGAAATGGGTCTTGTGAAATCACAGAGAGGTAGAAAATCTCCCTTTTACCCCCCCCATGCTAGGATCTCTGCTTAAATCAACATTTATAGCCAGCATCAGGAATCTTTGTCTACCCTCTGGAGACTTCCAGAGTGTACATAGATTTACAAGGAACTAAAACTCTTCCTCAAACTCATAAAACTGGCATGAAGAGAATGTCTTTACAGAGGAGAAGCTAAAAGAAGAAAAAGTTGGTTTAGATAAGAAGGGTGCTGTGAATTTTCTGACCTGCTCTGTTTCCAATGGGTGCTGGTTCATCCCTCCTTAGGCAATCTGGTGGTCCCCCGCTCCTGGGAGGTCACCATATTGATGCCAAACTTAGTGCAGATACCCAATTGGCATAGTGCATTACAGCCCAGAACTCCTAGACTCAAGTGATCCTCCTGCCCCAGCCTCCCTAGTAGCTGGGACTACAGGCACGTGCCACTGTACCTGGTGGTATGAGTATTCCATTTGAATAAATCTTAATAGTTAAGCTTATAGCAAAAAATGCACCCAGAGACAGGGAAAATAGGGTGACCCTATAACAATATCAAAGAAGTAAAATGCTGTATAATTTTTCAGTTGAGGATAGATTTAAAGATTTTATTACAGCAAGTTTCATTGACAAGGTAGGGTTGCAAATAGCAGTTGCTTTCTTGGACAAAGCCATGACTTAACCAAAAGCCTAGAGAAAGAACAGCACAAATAGAAAATTACCTGAAATGATAATCTCCTCCTTACCACCGTAAATTAAACCCCTTCAGCATATTTTTTCTAGAATGCTCAAAATTTCTCTATTAATACATTATTAATGTTGAGAAATAAGCTGCAAGAATAAGTAAGCCCTTAGAAAAGCATGCCAATGTGAGAAAGGATAAAACAAAATCTTATCATGAAGGCAATTTCAAAATGGAACAATTCCAAATTATCCCATTTGCTCCTTCTGAAAATTAACAACTTTGCTTGGAAAGTATTTTTGTTTGTTTGTTTTTAATTTAACAGCAGATTTGAAATCTCACAGCTAATGCCCTAAACAGTTTCTACTCCTTCACCTTCACTATCATTGATTCATTCCCTGACTCTCATTTTCTCCATAAATACTTGAGGAGTTAATACTGACAACCAATGTAGGCTCTTATCTTTAAGTAAATTATCAAGTCTACATCTGACTCAAACAGGAGAGGGTTGGAATACTGGCTCTTCTTATAAGCTGACCATAAGCAAGTAACTTAAAGTCTCCAAATATCGGTTTCCTCATCTGTGAAATAAAAACAATAGCATATTCCTAATGGTCTGCTATGGTACTGAAGTAACATAATATACATAAAATACCTGGGACAGTGCCTGGAACATAGAAGGATCTCAATAAATGACAGCAAGAATTATTACTGTCATTACCATCATGATTTCCCTGCCACACCCTTGTGTGCTGTTAGCTACCTTCCGAGGTGTGTACAGATAGATCTACTTTAATGCAGGTTTCAAACACAAGGGAATAGACTACATTCCCTCCATAACAAATCATCTTATGTTTCTTATTAATTCCAAAACTATAAAGTCATAGGAACAGGAACTGTCATACTTATCTAAAACTAAGGCCCATCCACTCAAGCAGTCTGTCATCAACATGGACACTAAAGACTAAATTGTTAATAATAACAATCATTGTTACCATTCATTGAGCCCTTATTATATACAAGGCATGTGCTAAGTACTTTACATGGATTGTTTCATTTAATCCTCACAAAAACTTCTATGAAGTTGGTGTTTTTATCCCATTTTCCAGATGAAGGGTGGGGATGTAGCGAGGGGTTGCTTGGGAAATATGCATTATCTTGCTCAAAGTTTACACAAGCTCCCTGGTAGGCAAACGAATCAATTAGTGAACCCAGGTCCCTCTTCAAACAGGAATGAGGGCCTGATTTTCTTCTACGGAAATATAACAGTATACAAATTTAAAGGAGGAAGGAATCTTTGGGATTTTTGTTTGTGTTTTAGTACAGACTATCTATCTTTTGAGAAAATTAGGACCTGAAGTATTTTTTCCACTTAAATAGTAAAATCTCTTGGATGTGAAGTCCAAGGTACGTATATTTCCAGATTCCCCAAAGTGATTTTTGATAACTTTTTTGTAAAGCATTGCTTACCCTAAAACCCATTTATAGTTCTAACTATATGACTTTGTTCACGTTCTTTCTTGATCAATTTTTACTTTTTGCTAGGGCTGCCTCCTAGAATACTGAAGCCTCAGAATTAACTAGGATGAGTAACATTGTAAATCATAACTTTTAAAATGTGCTCTAAATTTATTTAGATTTAGTTTCACATGGTGGTTTCTCCTTATAGTATTTCTGGCTTTGATAAAAATGTTCAGGTTTGTTTATCCATATTATTCATATCTCCAAGTTCCCTTTCAGAGGCAAAATTTTGGCCGTCTTCTAATTTTCTCCCATTTCCTTTTTTTTTACTTAAGAACATATTGTGAACATCTTTACGTGTCTGTAAATATTCCCAAGATTGCATTATTAATGGCTGAAGCGTATTCCATTGTATGGGTATATGATAATTTGTTTAACCGCTCCCAAAGTTCACATTAAATAGTTGCTGCAATTTTGTTTATTTGGAACTCTAAGCCATACGCAAATCAAATCAATCACCAGACTTCAACAGAAAAAGATTTCATATTAAAGTTAATAAACATCTTCAGTTTATAGATACCACACTGGAATATAAAAATATGAGCCTAGTCATTAAATACACATTTGGCTCCTCTCTCTCCAGGACCGAGTCCCTGCTTGGGGACGTTTGTTGACTGGAGAAGTACATTAGCACAACCGCACTAATGGCACTCTTGCTGCTTGCAAAACAAATCAACCTAGCTTTGTCCCAGAGAGAGATACGGCAGGCATTGGGAGGAAATCAAGTTTGTTTTCTCCTTCCTATGGACCTGTAGAAAAACATGTTTTCCAAAGCTGATTTGTAGCTTGCAGGCAAGTAGGGTTAGACTGAAAATGAGAGATGCCGGTGTACTCAAGCCACTTCATCCAAGCCAACAGAAGATTGGAGACGATGCTGTTGGGCCTCCTGGGCAACCCATGCCCTGGGAAATAAGGAAGTGACCTGTAGGGCAGCCTAATAATGAGCATCTCTTTTTATTATAAACCTCTTCTTTGAGTCTGACTAAATCATGGGGGCTCACTAACAATTCTCCAGAGAGAAAACCAGAAATAAGAGGCCAATGGAATACTACAAAAGGCTCTCAGGAATTTAGAGATGAGGTTTAGAGCCACAGCACTAACAACACCCCAAACCCTTATTGAGGACTTGCTGTGCGTCGGATACTATACTTACAACATTATGTATGTTTAACTCATTGAATTCTCACAACAACCCCATGAGGTAGGGACTAATATTATCCCCAAAGAGGCTAGGTGCCCTGCCTTAGGTTTCACAGGGAAAGAGACACCTGGCAGTCTGGTGCTTGGATTGATGTGCATAATTTCTACTACCCTGACTACTCTACCCTGACTCTCCAGGGTCAGGAGCCATCCTTCTCCAAGATAAAGCTCCCACCATTGTGCTGAAATCTTGGGTGGAAAAAATGGCCACCAATGGAAGGCTCTCTTGCACAGATCTTTTCAAAAGAATCCCGCATGAAAGAAAAACATGTAGTTTTAAGGCAGAACACGGCACTTTGATTCTAGGTTCCTATTTCAAAATCATTTCTCATCAAGAAGTGATAGAATTCATTTTTAGCAGTTTGTGGGAAGGTTGTAGGGAATTAGCTTATGTTTTTTACAACTGAGACTGTCCGAGGCTAGAGCCACTTAGGAGTTCAGTGTAACAGCAGAAGTCTTTCTAAACTGATTGATCCATAACTTCCATCAAGCTGCTGAGACTATCTAATTGTCATATAAAATATGTAACAAACAATTAACAATGTTTACATAGGCCAAGACTTTTCAAGGCACTTTTTAAAATCCTAATTCTCAGAACAGCTTCATGAGTTGAGTACTATTATTATTCCATTTTAAAGACGAGGAAACAGGCACAGAATGGTGAATACCTAGGTCATACAGCTAGTAGTTAGCAGAGATCAGCTTGGCTCCAGTGTCTTTGCTCTTAAATGACATACCATAGTGCCTCTGTGTAATAAAAGAGACCACCTAATACCTCTGACAATTAAATGTCTGTGCATATAAGCTATGATTGATAAGGATATACAAAGAGCTATGGACATCACAGCTCAGAAATTCAGTTGTCATATTCATGAGCATTTCATCAATACAAAATAATAATTCTTGGAACTCTGTCTCACCTAGGACTAGAAACTTCACATCACCAAACAGCTGCACTGCCCCGTCTAATTATTCAAACACGACAACTAGTTGGGTTTACGTAGAACAAGAAACTTGTTGGCTAAACGGTCTTTACACACATCAGTGAATTGTTTGGTGTTGTGAAGACATAGCTTGTTTGGGGAGGCATAGATAGCTCTGTTTGGTGGGAAAAACATAGGCAGTCTAAGACTCAATTGGACATTTTCAGCAAGGATTACTTTTATAAAAGGAAAATTGAACAGAGGTTTCGATCAACAGAGTAACTTTGGGTAGAGGGAGCTTTCCATTAAATATAGCATTGAATACATGGATTAGGAAACTAAAGTTCTAGTCCTATCGAAAATAGGGTGAAATTGTTTTCTTTCCTTTTCTTCTGTAATTCTTGCAAGTGTACCCTCTATAGACCTACTTTTGGATGTTATCAATTAGGCCCATGCCCCAGACACTCCCAAGGTAGATGAGAATTTTCCTAGAGGTCACAGAACCTTCTTTGCTATCTTGGATTCTAAAGCAGAGAGAAAAAATATTTTCTCATGTGATTTGGTAACTTACTACTTATTCAGATTCTAATGAACCAAATTATTGCCATCCACAAAGGTTGATTATATATGTTTTGTTAAGGTACAGATATACATTTGATAAAGTAACAAGTGGCCTCTTTTATATTATTCATCCCAATTTGATTAATAATTTTCATATTTATGATTTTCCCTTATTTTCTCTAACAATCAAAATCCCAAAGAACAAGACCCACGTTTCCCTAAACCTGGAATAAAAGCAGTAATCTGTTGATATGGAGTGGGGGGAGGGACCTCTTTATTAACCACCAAATAGAAAATTTTTACATATACAGACAGAAGGAAATCACCACTAAAGTTCTAAACACACTTGCATTATGCATTGCAATGAATACTATTCATTGAATCCTTTTATCTTTCCAAGATAAAAGGAATAGATTCTAGATTCTTGACAATTACATCTAAAGTGAAGGTATTGGCAGTTTCTCCTACAGTTAAACATACAAGTATTATAATGATCCAATAACTCTACTCTTAGATATTTACTCAATAATGATGAAAACAGGCCAGGTGCAGTGGCTCACGCCTGTAATCCTAGCACTCTCTGGGAGGCCAAGGTGAGAGGATAGCTTGAGCACAGGAGTTCGAGACCAGGCTGAGCAACAGTGAGATCCCCATCTCTACTAAAAATAGAAAAAATTAGCGGGGCATGGTGGCATGTGCCTGTAGTCCCAGCTACTCGGGAGGCTGAGGCAGGAGGATCGCTTGAGCCCAGGAGTTTGAGGTTGCTGTGAACTAGGCTGATGCCACAGCACTTGCCTGGACAACAGAGTGAGACTCTGCCAAAAACAAAAAACAAAAAAAACCTGTGCATATATAAATAATAAAATAAGTTCAAAATTAAAGCTTTTTAAAAAAGGGTAAAATGGTCACTCTTATTCAGACTACAGTTACTCTATGTTCTCGTGTGACAGCATTCTGTCTCTTCGGCCCTATTTTACAGATTTTTTTTAGTGTCCCCCTCTCCCTCTCAATTCACGCTGAGGATGAACAAGGAATGGTCTCTTGATGACCATTTCCCACTCAAGAGCTGATATTAACTGAAAATGTGGATGGGGATTTGCAGTCCACTCACACTTCTCTATCATTTCGACGGTATTTTTTTTTTTGTAGGTATTCAATGGTGACAAATGATTTTACAAAGGGTAAACAATTAGTATATAAGATTCAGCACATTAAACAGACTTCATAGTCTCTTTATTAATCTTGAACTTGGTAATTTCTGAAAAATTTGAATCAACGGGTTTCTGGTTACTTTCCAATGACATTTAACAGTTAGACTTAAAAATACAGAAGAAAGCATTATAAGTTTTATCCAAAATGATTATGGCCATCATTTGAATAAAATACAGATTTTGCAAGCTGTAAAGCATATCATTACTACATACTGGCCTAAGTAAGGTTTGGTTCACAAACTACAGAGCTCTAACCAAGTCATTAAATCTATCTAAAAGGGCCTCATTTGAGAAGCAATAAAATTTTTAATCATTTTATTATTAAAAGAGTGTTTAATATGTAGCTAATTAAATGCCAAAGGCAGGTTATCTGAGTTTAACCTTCAAAAAGAAAATGATGTATCAAAGTCTGCCTCTGGCATCATGGGATAGAAATGTCATCCTCATAATCATTGCATGACAACTAGCTGGTGGCCTTTTCTAGAGCTATAGTTAAATTACCTGATTAAATTAATAGCCATTTAGATGTTTTAGGAACTGCACAGACCTATACTAAATGAAAATTAGGTCCATTACATTTTCTGAGTGGGCTAGATAGACCCTAAAATAAAACACGTATGCCATTGCCCACATTACTTAGATTAAGCAATTAAAAGCTCTTTCTAAAAAGCGACTAATTCGCCATAATGTACAGACAACTGGATTTACACTAATGACCAGCAGTAAGTTTTTTTTCTTGCCATTTTCCCCTTTTCTCAGATAAATTCTGTTTGTTTATTTTAAAATACAAGATTAAAATTTGAATATATCACCTAAATATCTAACCAGATAAAACTATTTGTTGTAGCTACATAGTATATAAGACAATGAATGGTGATTACATGTAAGTAGAACAGTAAATAAGAAAGTAGAGTAGAAAATCATCCTTATTGGGAATTCACCCAATCATGGTTGAAGCATTCCAGGAAATAGCTTTCAAATTATTCAGTCTCAACTATTTGGAAAGAATACAAAGAAAACCCTCATGCATTCTTTCCTTACTAACTAAAAAATAATGCTTAGAAATATCAGAAAAATGTAAACAACGTATCTATTAATGCATTTAAGAAGCAAACCACTATTCCTTCCACATTCCTCCAGTTGAAAATGAATACGGATTGAGTGTGACCTTTAAGAATAGAATGTTTGACTGGGCACGGTGGCTCAAGCCTATAATCCTAGAATTTTGGGAGGCTGAGGTGGAGGGATTGCTTGAGGTCAGGAGTTTGAGACAAGCCTGAGCAAGAGTGAGACCCTGTGTCTACAAAGAATAGAAAAATTAGCTGGGCCTGATGGTGCACGCCTGTAGTCCCAGCTACTGGGGAGGCTGAGGCAGGAGGATTGCTTTAGCCCAGGAGTTTGAGGTTGCAGTGAGCTATCATGATGCCACTGCACTCTAGCCAGAGCAATGGAGTGAAATGCTGTCTCAAAAGAGAAAAAGGAAAAAAAAAGTTTGGTCACTGCTATGTTCCAAGTACCTAGAATAGTGTGTAATACATAGTAGGTAGTCAATAAATATTTGCTGGGTTAAGAGCAAGCTTAAAATTTTTTGCAGTTTTAATTAATAACATTTATTGAAAAGTCATCTTGAAATTCCTTATTTCGAAAGCATGCTATAAAATTAAATATTTGGTAAGTTTTAGGCCAGTGCCATTGGGTATGCAATTGTACAATAAATTCACTACATCAGTGTGGTGGTTTCCTTTATTTATAATTAAGGTGTTCCTTAACTTCATTTCACTTCACTTCATTTCATACTTACCAAAGATAAAATGTTGTGTCTTATGGACTTTGAGGGGCTCAAGATAGATATAAACCCTTAACAATATTTATTCTTAGAATCCTTCCTGTGGCTAACAAACCGTAGACCTACTATAAGATCTGGTTCTATTCACAAAGTCTACCTGTGACACATTCATAATGTTCCTAACATTAAATAGGAAGAACCAAGGCAGCATTTATAACAATGTGTAAACAAACCACTCTTTGGGAATCAACAATGCTTACACATACCTCGGTTGAACGTGGGTCAGTCTTTATTCATTAAATCAACATTTACTGGGGGCTTACAGTGCATCTGTATTGTGCTA
>CM052450.1:11826478-11865507 GCA_028533085.1 Varecia variegata | reverse complement strand
TAGGAAGGCTGAGAAAGCAGCCATATAATTTACAATCCTCGTGACTATAAAAAGCAGAGCGAGCAGGTAAGGTCGACAGTGCTGTCAGAGGGCCACCAGCCAGACCTCCAAAAGCGACAGGACCCTAATTCACTATCTGATGACCTGCACTGCTGCTCACAAATGTCCCAAGCTAGGACCATAGCTAATCTGCTCTGACAGAGGAGGAAAACAATAACCGAGAAGGCGAATGCAAACGATAGAACTAGCATTGCTTAGTTGCCAACATTCATTGAGAGAACAGCAGTGACAAGCTAGGCTATCCAGAACTTATGACCAGGCTCTGACTCTGAGACTTCGTAGCTGTTAGCGCAGTGCTGCAGAGGTGTGAAGTGCACGGGCTCTGGGTTCAGATTTTGATTCTTCCATTTGTGAGCTAGAAGATTGTAACCTCTAAGTTTCAGCTTCCTTAACTATAAACTGGTGATCAGAATAAAGCCAAATGCTTAGAGTTGTTGAGAGAAATTAAAAAACAAAAAAACTTATCCATGTGAAATGCATAATAGAAACTGGCACATATTAACACAATTGAGCACACACTAAATATTGCTTTTATGACTATGATAGATACATTACCAATGTAACTGTGATGTCAGGCTAGGTTTTTTTTTTTTTTTTAATTCCTCTATACACCTCTCTGCCTTTAGCTTCTAGGGACTTTCCTCAGTTTCTGTAAGTTAGCCTAATCAACTTGGCAAGTCACAATAATTAAAAACTCATGTCTTGACTATATCATCATAATTATCTGAATACCTGAGGAGGCAGTTACAATGCGTTCATAAAAAGAGAAACGAACAAAATGTTCCTGATGTGCATGATACAGCCTGTATTCACTTGTTGTGATCAGTTCTTATCCTTCCCTTAACACAGCTCACCTCAGAATAGTGTAAAAATCACAATGAAGATACAACCATTGAAAAATAATCTCATGTGCTATTTTGCCATTTACAAAACACAATACCACTCATAGAAGTTCACATACACTATCTTACAATAAAGAGTTCCATTAACATTAGAGAAACTGAACTTCTCATTCAGACTGGCCTCTGTATCAATGATTTCTTTTGTTAGTGGACAGGGAAATAAAGGAAGGAGCAGTGAGTGTTCACTCTTTACATTTTGGATTGAAAAGAAAATGATCCATGGGGATGGATGTTTTTGATCTACAGTGAAATATAATATTCTGTTCAGGAGTTGACATAGTATCACTGCACTGAGGGAGGCAGGTGGGAACAGAGGGGACCCTGCATATTTTTTGCTTGTTTCCTCTCTCATCAACTACAAATGTGACAGTGTTCGTAGCAAACCTATCCAGTGTATAAAAACCAGGCACTTAGGCATTTTTGAGTGATAATTCAATAGGATTAAATTACATTCATGTGACAGCTCAACCTCACTAATGAGGTACATTTCAGTAAACTGTTGACAGAACTGTCTGGAAGGTTCCTTTAATTTACCAACATGTAACAACATGGGAAAAGCATTAGTCAACTAGATGAAGATGAATAAGCAGTGGGGTCTAGGGGTATTTTACATTAATACCTGACAACCTGAAAGGGTTTTTGTCACCTGCTCTATTTAGCCCAAGGCAGGCAGAGAATAACTGGTACCTGTTAGTGTGATTGACTTACCAAAGCAATGAAAGGAATTATCTTGAAGAGGTCTGGGTGGAAAATATGTCAGAGAAATTTCTTTTCCTTTCAGTTAACAGGAAGCATGTTCCTTGCAAAGTGGGTGATGGTTGCAATGAAGTTGAAAGAATGCTTCAAATCTTCTCAGATGGCTTCACCAACACTTTCATTTTTCAAATTCTTTGAGTTTGTCCAGATAAAGAAAAAAAAATCTGTCTGTAAATATTTCTAGCCGTGTGTTGATTAGGACTAATGTAAGGTTATCCTTGCTCAACTAAATAATTTATTCCAAACCAAGAAAAGAAAGAAAATGTATGGAAGACAGAAAAGAAAGAAATAGGAGACAAGGAAACCTGCCTTACTGAAGCATCCAATGCTTATTGAAAAGAAGTTCAAGCTAAGATTATATTGGCCAATAAGAAGAAGGCTATGGTCTGAGAGCAGTGGCTCATGCCTTTAATCCTAATATTTTAGGAGGTTGAGGTGGGAGGATTGCTTGAGAACAGGAGTTCTGGGCCAGCCTGGGCAATACAGAGAGACCCTTGTCTTTACAAAAAATAAGAAAAATTAGCCGGGCATGGGAGGTGTGTGCCTGTAGTCCCAGCTCATCAGGAGGCTAAGCCAGGAGGTTCGCTTGAGCCCAGGAATTTGAGGCTACAGTGACCTATAATCGCTCAGTGACATTGTTGGCAACGTTGGCTAATGCACTCTAGCCTGGGTGACAGAGTGAAACCTTATCTCAAAAGAGGAAAAAAAAATAGGGCTATGAAATTATTTACATCTTTTATTAACACATTAACTGCCATGTGAGTTGTAGTTAACTAACACTGATTTTTAGCCCGGAGCCTCGTGAAGCAAAACCTGGGCAAAACCCTGCAGCTGGTTCATGAAAATCTTACTTTTTGATGTTCTTATTATTACAATTAATATTGACAATTTAATTCTAAAAATGTGGATTAAATGAATAGAAATCAGTAACAAATTTTTCATTAAATTAGAAAGGGTTGTTTTGTTTTCAAAGTTTTTATTCTATTTTCGTAATAAAACACTGTGGCCCCAAGGGGAAAAAAATTTTTTCTAGTGTGGCAGTCAATGTGTTAAAAAGTGTTCTGAAACTGTTTCTATGGTGTCTGGCAAGCAATATGGCTACAGGAAAAAGCAGATTAACTCTAAATGGATGAGTATAGTAACCGTTAGGGGGCACTATGGATCTCCAAATGAATATTTGGGCACCAAGAACTACCTATTTCAAGTTATTCTCTATTCTTAATCATTGTAAAAATGTGAATTTGTAGATGCATTCTCAAGACAAAGTCTACCACAAATGAAAGATGAGGATAAAGATGGAAATACTATCTTGCTGCATTTGTTGGCCAGAAATGACTCTAAACAACTGAGCATTTTAGAAGAATTAATGCTTGAGTATGAAACACAATGCAGGAAAATGTCAGTTTAGCAAATCCAAACTATCAACTAATCCATAAATCACATGTATTTGGCTTTGAAAGCAGAATAAGATTTGTAGGGTTTCTTTGCAGTGGGTTACCTTTCTCATTTTATCTTGATACGGCTATCGTTTTGGTGAGTTTGCATTTGCAGAATATACAATGATTTGTTGGAGACTACGGGCAGACAGGCTAGGAGGGAGATGGTGGGGAGACCTGATGAGAAAGAAGCACAAACTTTCCAACATTGGCTGAGCTAGTTGAAACGGCACATGGTAGCAATGCTGAGAAAATCACTCAGTGATATTGTCAACATATACATATATGAAATTTCAAGCTGGACCATGAGTAAGAGAAAAGATCTGCCAATAGAAAAGCTCTAGGAGGTCTGAAAATATTGATAAGGTGTTTGCATAAAAGCTAGCCCTTTTGTAATACCTTGAAACCTTTTAGGTTTCATCTCCAACACACCTGATGGGGCTTCTTCATTTGCGGGTCCCCAGTTACCATGTCTGACTCTCTGAACATTGTTTCCAATCTCGATAGTAATCATAATGAATCACCGAAATGTGTCCCATGCTCTATTATTCACAAAGAACTTTCTCACCTTATTTGTTATTCTGAGGTATGTAAGGCCTATTTCTTTTAATAACATTTAACAGATATTTTTATTTTGAGATGACAGTCAAAAGAAAAAAAAAACATATATTTTTATAACACTTGACTTCAGCAACCGCCCTACTCAAGGTACAAAACAATTAAATCTTTCAATCACAATTTCCCCTTAAGATAAGTTGGTATAAGAGTATCTACCCTACATCTCACAGGTTCTTAAGGATCAGATGAGAGATTAATAATACACAGTAAAGCATTCTCTAAAGTGTAAAAATGAAAGGAATTATTATTGTTGTTATTGTTATTTATTGGTGAGGCAGGCTCTGGTTCATGTGGTCAGAAAGGGAGGGGTTAACATGTGTAGTCAGACTTGCAACATCAAGCAAATCAACCGAATATTTGCCAAATACCCACCTCACTTGGCACCATATCCTATTGTTTTACAACCAGCTGTGAAGATATCTATAATTTTATAGAGGGGAAAATATTTATTTGGAAACAAACTGGGGTGAATCTTTGTGGTAGAAGGTAAACCAGAGAGGGGCCTGGGGGAGACAGGGAGAAACAGAAGAAGAAGGAAAAGAGGAGAGAAGAAAGGGTGACAACCAATCAGTCAAAGACCAGGGGCTCAGCCATGTGACCCCACCACTTCACTTGTCATTACAACCACGAGATGGTGGAGGTGAATAGATTTTGAAGAGAGCCAGTAAAAGGGTACAACGGAAGAGGGTCTCTCAAGAAAAAACAGAGGGAGAATCAGAGTGACAGCTAGAGCAAAGCATAAGGAAGCAAAAATGCAGGGCCTCTAGGGATTAAAAGGTAGAGGATTGAACTGCCACTGACAAGGATTGAGCTCTGGGCCAGGTGGACTTTAGAAGTCTAAGGGGCAGGGGCCCCAGCTGACTTCAGGGTGACATACTGTTTCCCCAAATAGGTGCTTGGCCATTAAAGTTCAATGCTCCCTAATGTTAGACTGCATTTACAAAATGCGACCCCAGGATAGTCAGCCCGGTGGATTGATTATCCACAATCAGCAGGAACATTCCTAGGTGAAGTGCAAATTGCTTTCCCTGGTGCTTGACTCCTCCAAACCATAATGATAATTGCCGCTGTGTTGCAAGCTGGGCTTATGAACAACTCAGGGGTCAGCGCCCTTCCCTCCAGTAAGGCTACCAAGTAGTGGGGACTACATACATCTGATTGTGACAAATTGCTAGTTTACCTGCTAATCAGCGCACAGTAGTAGGTATTTTGTAACATCACCAAAGCAGAAAACACCACTCCTCTCTCCTTGAAATAATAAAGGAAGATTTACTGCTCCTATATATTTTGGGTAAGAAATGAAATAGGTTCAATTTTAATCACATGAGCAGTAAATCAAATATCAAATTTAAAACAATGAACTACAAAGAGCCACCTCGAAGTCACTTAGCATTGATAAATTAGTAATGTATTATTAAATTATTCATATCTTCTTTTTCCTTTGGACCATAATGATATACTATACACAGCACTGATAATTTACTTAGGCTGAGTCCATTCATTTAATTATGCTGCTAAACTTGGTAGGCCAATTGGTCATCATGAGAGTTTCCAGGCAAGCTAATCACAAATATATAGAACATGTCCCGTATTGTCCCCAGCGGCTAAGTGCTAAAATGCTATTTAGTGCTCAGAAGGTTAATGTCCTGCTTATGTAAATTGTCCAATTTAACATTCAGCAGCAGTATCATAAATTCTGGCTCCAGGATTTCATTAAACGTATGTTCAAACTAGTTGACCTTAAAGGTTAACAAGCACAAGTTAAACAGGACAATTATTTAACTCACTTCTTATCAAGAGACTGAAGCGTACTAGCCATTTAATAGCTTCGCATACTTCACAATTAGAATTCGTATAAGGCCTCTGATAAAACTTCAGGTCATGAATTTTCATAAGGATGTCAGATAATAACTATTTATCTGCACTTGTTTTTCTTTCTTATAAACTTAAACTTTGATCTTAACATTCAATTAGACATGATTCCACAGAGAAGGAGTAGGTGACTCAAGAAGCTAGTATTCGCCTTCTTTGGGGTCTGCGTGAAGATTTAAAACAGGGTATCTGCATTGTCGTTAATGGAAATTAACATAAAAGGCATAGGCTCAACTATTAAGTGTGCAGAACTCAAGTGAGATATTTAGCCCAAGGTTGAGTTACAACATTGCTTACTGTTTTTGGACATTAGACTAAACATTTGATTCTTCTCCTAAAAGACCCCCCAAATACCTATTAACCTACTAGAGAAAATGCATTCTCCTTTGCATTTATATTATTATGGGTTTTGATATCACATAAAAGAAAGATTATGTGAGTCGGTCTTGTTTTCTCTCCTACTTCTCCTTGGGCAGTGTGAAATATGAGCAAAGCTCTGGGAGCGATTGCTACCCTCCTGCTACCTACAGCTCAGGTGATGCACCAAGAGAAGTCCGTGGGCTGACATTTCCACATGCTTCTCACTGCAGCAGGATGGAGCAATGGCTTCGAGGATGCATTAAATAGGTAACCATGCACCGGCAGTCTCAACAGTTGACAGCCACTGCACACCAGGACAGGCACAGGGAGCATTATCTCCTTGCAGATTCAACTGTTCATACTGCATGCTGTTTGGAAGATAAAGCAGCAAATAAGAGCAAACAGGATTTTATTAATCAATCATGAGCTGAATTTCTGTTAGGAGCTGAAATGGAGCAAAATGTGTCATAATTGCCTATGAGTACATTTACCGGGTGCATAGAAAGTAATTTTTAAAGTTTGGTAATGCTCGTTAAAAATAATTGAATATAACGATAGAAAAAGAATAGGTAGATAAGTAAGTAGGATGGTAGAGAGAGAGATATTAAATAATACCTATCCTTGGCCCAGCTCCTCATTCTGCACTCCTTCTTTCCCCCAGAGATTACTTATTGTTAGGAGCTGTTTAAGGAAATAATATACGAAAGAAATATCTTTGAGCATGAAAATATGTGACAGTGTTTTATACTCTCGTGTTGCTCTTCATCCAAACGTCATCTTTTGAATATTGGCTTCAAATCCTGCCTGAAAGGGGACATAAATAAAGTGAAATGGCTAATGGACTAAAAACACTTATGATCAGGTTTTCATAACTAACATTATTGATAGCTTCTCTCGCACATGCACTCGCACATAGCGCGATATCCATTTCTAAAGTAAGATTTAGAGCCCTATTTGCAATAAAAAGGCTAGCGCATGCAAATAAAGAATGCGAAAGCGAGGCCCTCGGATGGCATTCCCCGAGAGAGGGAGAAAAGAACCTTTTTCTAAATCAGAGTGCCACAGAGTTGACCACAGCGGGGACACAGAACACTTTTCCAGATTTCAGACGTGGCTGTGCTTCTCTTTGTGCTCTGGAAGGGTCTGGAAGGGCAGCGAGTTGCCAAGTCTTTAATTTCAAAATGACCACTCCTTTCAACTGAATGGCATTATTAGTATTTGAACTTGCTAGTGTAAATAGATTTGTATGTCTCTATGTCAAAGACAATAACAGGATCATCAGGCAGGAAGTGTCTGTAACACAATACAAATAAGGAGGCTGGCAAAATGGAAATATTTTCGTGGGCTCTGGTGTTTTCCCTATCAATTTGAATGTGGCTTTCCTGGGTTTTTCCTCCTTCTGACCTTTACTTTAGCAAAGACAATAAGAGAAATGCTTTTTTGATGCCTAGAAATTCATTTTGTGTAAAAAAAAAAAGATTTCTTATAAATTACTCTCTCTTTAAAAATATTTTAACTGCAGTTGTAATAGAAGATGCTAACAAAGCAGACAGCATTTTATCTGCCTTTTGCTATTTAGATATAGTTTGGGGGGAATAATTTTCTTCTATTTTTGTTTCTGTTTTTCCTATGTCAGCAGAAAAAGGTTTTTTTTTCTTCAAAATGTGGACTTTATAAAAAATTAAATAGAGATTACATAATAAGCTGTGAACTATGGTGTTACTAAATTAAATTAATTTCAAAGAGCATAGAATTTGTAGGATTGATATATACAGTTACTCATATTCACAGTTTCTATCACAGTGGGATCCCTCTCCCTCAATTATGGTAAAAAATATAGAAACACTGGAATCCTAGTATACTGTTCCCCTTGGAACTAGGCATTAATATTAGAGACTGTCACTGCTATATGCCAAAGAATAGTGAAAGCTTCAAAGTTATATAGCAATCAGTAGCAAAACTTTTCTTCCTCCTTTCAGAATCTCATGGTCTTGAAAAGTATTACTGAGAGAAAATGATGCTTTATATAAGGAATTGCAATAACAGCATCAAGCATGATAGTATCAGTATTTAGTTGCGAGTAGTTATTTTTGTCCTTTCTTTTGTCTAAATATGAGTGTGATAAAGAATAAGGAATAACAGATGTGGAAATGGGGAATGCAAAACGATGGCAAATTTTTTATAAATGGCACAGCCATTGCTCAGAGGCATGCTGAGGCCTCACTGCTGATAGCAGGCAAAAGCACAGATGCAATTAATAATATCTGGGAGGGAGCTGGGAATGATTAGACTAGCACAGCACCTCTGCCCACACCTCTCACCCCACCCACTCCCATCTCCTGAGCAACAGGAAAAGGCCAACAGTCAAGTCACCAATCCAGATTGATGCAGGCTGGCTCTGATCGAGATGGTGTCCACTGAGGGAGACACAGCTTGAATGGATGCTCAAGTTGTACAACATCTAGGGTTGTGAATCCTGGCTGATATCAAAAAAAGTGGATGGCCGGGCACTGTGGGTCACGCCTGTAATCCTAGCACTCTGGGAGGCAGAGGCAGGAGGATCGCTTGAGGCCAGGAGTTCGAGACCAGCCTGAGCAAGAGCGAGACCCTGTCTCTACAAAAAAAACAGCAAAATTAGCTGGGTATGGTGGTGTGTTCTGTAGTCCCAGCTACTTGGGAGGCTGAGGCAGGAGGATCCCTTCAGCCCAGGAGTTTGAGGTTGCTGTGAGCTAGGCCACAGTGCTCTAGCCCAGGCGACAGAGCAAGATTCTGCCTCAAAAAAAAAAAAAAAAAAAAAAAAAGAAAATAAAAGAAAAGAAAACTTAAGCAATTAGCCACGTCCACTTGGACCCATCCAGAACTGGTGTCCACCACAGCCCTCTCCCATTGGCTAGCTGCCAGTACTGAAGATTTTAAATCTATAGTCTCAGTCCTACCTAGGATTTGAGACAATCACAACAATGTTTGTAAGTATATAAGAAGCTGGGTGGATGTTAGATATGGTTTCCCTGAGGAAGAAACTTTTAACCTAACATTTAGGAGATGAGTAGGAAGACTTGTAGGGGAGAGAGCATATCTTTCAGAGAAGATAAGATGTCCAAAGGATGAAAAATGGAAGAGAATGACATTTTGGGCTGGATGAAGATAAGAAAAAAAAAAAAGAAAGAAAGAAAGGTAAAGAAAAATGGAAGAGAAGATAGCAAATTTGTGAAACTGAAAGAACTCCAGCATGGCTGAAGCACAAGGTAGGGGTATAATGGTCCAAGATGAGGTTAGGATAGGCAGGCTCTAGGGCCCAGGGTTTCCCAACTTCAGCACCATTGACATTTAGGGCCAGATAATTCTTTTCTGTAGGGAGTCCATCCTGTGCCTTATGGGACGTTTAACAGCATACCCACTAGGTTCCAAAAACACACCCCAGTCTGTCAATGAAAAACATCTCCAGACACCAGCCGCTTGGAGGAAAACTCTCTGGCACTGAGAATCACAGAGCCGCCCGGCCATTGCCTGGTCGGTCATGCAGGCCAGGTGAGGGTTTGGACAGGAAAGTATAAGAGATTACTATGATCTGATTTGCACTAAAAAAAAAATCTCTGTATCCCAGAGTGCATGCAGACAGACAGCTGAGAGTTTATTGCAGAAGTCTACTGGAGGGATGGTGAGGTTTGTTTGAACTGTGGTAGCGGCGACAGGATGGAGAAAAGCTGATAGATTTGCTAGGTGTTAGGTACTAGAATGCAAGTAGCATTAATAACCATCATTCACTGTTTCACAACGTTTCACTGACCTGCTCTGCTGGTTCTTCTTAAGGCTTTGAGCTGGGCTCCTTGTCTTACCACTGCTGACTTTAATAGATTACTTCTGTTTTTCAGAATCGGGAACTTTCTTTGCTTTTGACTTATAGAGGGTAATTTCAAACTCTGCACTTTTTATTAAGGTTGACCCTGGACTGTCTGTGATCTGAAGGACATTGTTTGCATTTTCTCTTGAAGTGAAACGCAGGCTAAACATGCCCCTTTTGATTATCTACCTGTTTTTTCCTGGGCGCAGAACTACTAGGAGCTTGTCAAAGCAGTTCCTATCATTTCATTGATCTTCATTTGACAAAGAAAACTCAGGGAGGAATCCCGAGTTTAAAGGAAAAAATATCATTGTTAAGTCTTCTATAGTCTGAGCATCTGCTGAAGTCAACAAATGGTCTTCCAGTTATCTCAGCGAAAAATCAACAATAGTCAGAATATATTTATTGCTCTATTTAGTGGGTTTCAGCACAATCTCATTACACCCACCCTCACACAGCATAAGGCCTTTTCCATTAGTAAAAGAAGGAACAAAAGGTCATAGCTTCCCTGCAACTTCTACCGTCCAATTAGAGAGACCCTTTACTAGAGAACATAATTGGGCCATTACTGAATCCCTTTGCAAAATAAAAAATATATAATTTCATTTTTGTTGGTTTTCCTGTGAGTGAGACACAGATCACTAATGGATATTCAAAAAGTAGCAAGAATATTACTGACGGATTTCCTAAATGTGAGATTCCAGCCCCAGAAGTTCTATTAATATTCCTTATTTAAAGGAACCTTATTGGCCTGGTAGCCATTTGGGAGCTGTGTCTGATTCAGAGCCATTCTAAGTGTCTAATTTTACAATAGTGAACCATATTCAATGGCAAACTCAGGAAATAATATTGGCACTGAGACCAAAAAATCTTTCCTTCAGCAAGGACACTGAGGTGTCCTTAAAGCCAACAATGCTCCAAGAACAATGTAAAAAGACTCTCTCAAAAATACCTGTGTGTAGACACATATAGTAACAAAATCAGTGGTACCCATTACAACCTAGAGCTGTAGGTATACACCTGGGTCAGGACATCCAAATCTGGCCTCAAGTCACTGGGAACCACTTGCTTCATGGAGACGCCTTCTTCTTTGATGGGCAGCTAGCTACTAAATTCTATTGCAAATCCCAACATTCTTCTTCCATTTCTCTTTTATTCTGTGTAATGACAAGGCCCTAGTGCCACGAGTTTGATGAAGTCAAAGCCCAATGTTGTCCAGTTTCCTTCTTAAGAAAATTGAATCTCATGTTTTCTATTTTCATATGAATAGGTCAATTTTAAATGGTAAAATGACCAAAGCTTAAAGGAAAATTAGAAAAGCAATGTGCTATAATTTTCTTTGAAAGTGTTTGTTGCCATAAAGACCATTTTCCATTTGTTGAGATAATGCCTGTAATTAGGTTTGACGAAGCACATCACGAACACCATTTTTCTTAAGGAAAGTTCTATCAATACCCTTAAAGGTGGTGGAGTCCAAGAAACTGGAAAATAAATGTTTTGATAGAGTCCAGAAGGCAGCCTGAGGAGGTGAACTTTGTTAGCCACGGAGAGGCCACTCGGAGCAGAGGAACGAGCACAGTGCTGAGAGTTGGGCGTATGAGCAGTGACATTTCCTCCTATGTGGCTCTGGGCATGTCTGTCTCAACTCACCTGAGTCTCTCATATATCTAAGGCTTTCTCAGACACTAAAATTCTATGATTAAAAGAAATAAAATCTAGAAGATTACATCTTCTATTTCTCTATGACTTCATTATGGCCGTAAGAGGCAACAGAATAGTAAATCCCCTTGTTAAGAATGAACGGTTATTAGTCTGAGACAGTGTTAAGAGGAAATAAAAGAAAAAAAAAAAAAAAAAAAGAATGAACGGTTAGTTTTTTGGTGATTATTAATAATTCCCTAATCTCTTTCTCAATTTGGGAGCTCCCTCACCAGACTTGCTGCATGCTGTGATCTCTTTTTATTCAGGCTCAGAATCTTTCTGAAAATAGAAATATTTTTCTCTCACTGCTAGGCACCAAGTGTGCAGATCAACACTGGGAGGCTAAACAAATTTCTCAATTGTCAAAACTTCAAGCCCTTCTTTTTGCTTTCCCTTTGCTGCAACAATGGGTCTGGTTGTCATTTGTGGCATATGTTTCATGCTCTGTAAACCTATATTTTTCTCTCACCCTATAATCCTATCTTTCTCTCTTCAATAAACGTCATTTTCATGCTTGCCTTAAAAAAAGGGGGGGGGGGCGGTGAGAAAAAAAAACCTTCAAGCTTCCTGTTATTATCCACATGGGAATCAGAGATTTTGAAAACAGAAACCCTATTTTCTTAGAGAAGCCTGAGGCCTGAGTGGTGCATTGTGCCTCATGCTAAGCTCGTATTTTGTCAGGGGCTGGAGAAGGGATCTTTAGAGTGAGGGAATGATTCTATATTTCGATTGTGGTAGTGGTTACACAATTCTGTACAGCTACAAACATTCAACACACGGTACATTTAAAACTCGTAAATTTGAGTATATGTAAATAATACTTTCATAAACACAACAGAGGGGAAACATGGACAGAACTTGTCCAGGCCCATTCCTCTGAGGCGAGTCCTGAGGTTCTGTAATACAAGGGAGCAAAGGGCAGCCCTTACTGTAGACGTTGTTTAGGCCACACATACTTACTGAACACCATTTGCCAGGCAATGCTCTGTACAATGGAAAGTGTCCTCTCCCCAGAGAACTTGAATAAAAAAGACTCTGCAAAGTCTCAAATTAAGAAATCCCAATCTTTTGGTTCTGATACAAATGGGCTATGTGACTTTTAGTGTAGAGTTTTCATCTTTACTCATAAAATCGTCAAAAAAAAGTGAAAACGAGATACGAAAGCACTTTAAAACTAACTTTTATTTTTATTTTTTTGTTTTTTTTAGAGATAAGATTTACATAATACGGGACACAGCAGGTGTATGAGGCTCTTGTAAAAAATAAATCCCTCCAAAACAGAAGGGCCACTGGGCTGGTACCTGGGTTCTGGTGGCAGCTCTGTGAACCAGACAGGGGTCTCTCTCTTCTGCATTATGCCTTCCTCTCAGAATGATCTAGTAACAAATTACTCTCATTTTAACAAAGTAAACTTCAGAGACCATGGAGAACATGGTATGTTTATTTGCTAGATGAAATAGAATATATATGCATTTACTGTTGCACAAAAATAAAATAAAATTCCAATCTATTTAATAAAATGAGAAATATGTGAAATGTTAAGCCTAACTAAAAGTGCAGATAAGCTATTTCTAAATCTTTAAAAAATCTTTAGCAAGACTCACGTGCATAAAAGTTGAGGAGCCAATTACAGATGTTTTAATTACATCTACTCCCTTTCCAATTTCACCTTAAAGTAACCAAAGTGCAATTTTTTTTAAAGGAAAGAAAAACCTAAGCCTGCGGAATGATGCATTAACTCTGTCATGAGGAGCTGCTTTCTCATTGCAAGTTAGTGAGATGTAACACACTCATTCAACATGTATTTATGAAGTCCTCACTCACTGAACACCAGGACCTGTTCTAGGCACTGGACATGCACAATGAACCACACAGACAAAGGTTCTACCCTCATGGAGACACACAGGAGGAAGACTGACCAAGGATGCCCCTGTTTCATGCTCCTCCCAGTGGCTTTCCAGCCCAATCCAGTTGGAATAAAATCCAAACATGTCCTAGCTTACCTATACATCATCTGATCTGATTCCTGCCTTCTTTTCCTTCTATCTCCATTCTTCTCCTCACCGCTGTGCCCCAGGCAAATTGGTTACTGCTTGATGTCTCAAACATGTCTTAAGTTCCTGTGTTAAGGCCTTTGCACCAGCTCCTCCCTGCCCTGCTCTGTTTAGGGCTGAATTGTTTATAACATTCATGTCTCAATCTACTCTAAGTGATTACCTCCCTTCCCTTGGGGGGCTGTCCTTACCCACCCATTCAAAATTACCTACCAGGCATTGTTGGTCTTATCATCCTACAGGAATTCTCTACAGAGGATCATTATCTGGCATTTTTCTTGTTTATTTCTTGACTGGCTTATTGGATTATTGCTCACCTCCTCCCATAAGAATATAATCTCCATGGAAAGAATATCTTAGTTTGTCTTGTTCTCAGCTGTATCTTAAGTACCTAGAAGAGAGTCTGACATATAAAAGGTACCTGGCAAATATTTTTTGACTGTATAACATTAACACATACATAAGATAATTTCAGATCTCAGTAATGCTATGGAGATTCCTTATAATAATTATGTTTCTCTGCCCAGTGTGGTGGCTCATGCCTGTAATCCTAGCACTCTGGGAGGCTGAGGTAGAAGGATCCCTTGAGGTCAGGAATTCGAGACCAGCCTAAGCAAGAGTGAGACCCTGTCTCTATTAAAAATAGAAAAAATTAGCCGGGCATGGTGGCACATGCCTGTAGTCCCAACTCCTCTGGAGGCTGAGCAGGAGGATCGCTTGAGCCCAGGAGTTTGACACTGCTGTGAGCTAGGCTTAGACCGTGGCACTCTAGCCCGGGAAACAGAGCAAGACTCTGTCTTAGAAAAAAAAAAAACCCAAAAAAAAACTATGGTTCTCAAATAATATTTGCTTGAACTAAATATTTCCTGCAATGTGAATCTAGATGATAATTTTGAGATATAAATAAATTTGTGTTTTGTTCTCTAAACCCCTCCGTCCTTTCCAGTTGCAAGCAGATACCTAGACCTTTGTATTACCCTGGCTTTGGGACTTGTGCAGGGCACTTGCTGAACAAACTGTTTGAAATCTGTTTGCTCTTTAAGGCTTTATGAAATCATGAACTCTCTCTAAGAGATTATGTGTCCCAGGGGTGTTGGAAGAGAGAGGAATGCCTTTAAGAGTAACAATGGAGAAAAGAGACATTTCCTGTGGACTGGGAACAGGGAGGGGGTGTTACTCCAAAGCTGCAGCGCAGGGAGGCCATGGATGTTTGGAAAAGGGCCACTCTCAGGTCATCAGACCATCTTTCCCAGGTGAGATTGCCTATCCCTTAGGCTGCCACCAGATTTCATAGTTGCTCTGTGACCCCATATCTACTAAAGACAGACTTTGGGCTGGGTTTGGTGACTCATGCCTGTAGTCCCAGCTACTCAGGAAGCTGAGGTGGAAGGGTCACTTGAGCCAGGAATTTGAGGTTACATACAGTGCGCTATGATCTGGCCACCGCGCTCTAGCCTGAGCAACAGAGCAAGACCTTGTCTCTAAAAAAAGAAAAAGAAAGAAAGAAAGACTCTGACTATCTTCTTGACACTTTATTGTTATCTTCAGCTATTTATTCTATTTTTAAAATTTACTTATTTATTGTTGCCCTACTCACATAGAATGTAAGCATTATAAGAACAAAGATCTTGTCTGCCTTGCTTGAAATCCCCAGTGCCTAAAACAGAACCTGGCACATAATAAGGGCTCATTACATATTTGTTGAATGAATAAATGAATGGCTTGTCTAGAGAGGCTGGACCTTGAGACCTTACCACCGGACAAATAATCACCTAACTTGGATGATGCATGCGGCCACTCAACTTCAGAAGGATGGAATAAAATGACCGAGTTCTTGAGGTCTCTTTCAGTTGTGTCTCTGGTATTAGGGACACACAAGTTGGGTTTAACTGTCACAGTGAAAGGAAGTGGTAGTTCCTCATCTACAACTCTCGATGTACTTTCTTTTTTTTTTTTTTTTTTTTGAGACAGAGTCTCACTCTGTTGCCCGGGCTAGAGTGCTGTGACATCAGCCTAGCTCACAGCAACCTCAAATTCCTGGGCTCAAGCGATCCTTCTGCCTCAGCCTCCCGAGTAGCTGGGACTACAGGCATGCGCCACCATGCCCAGCTAATTTTTCTCTATATATTTTTAGCTGTCCATATAATTTCTTTCTATTTTTAGTAGAGACAGGATCTTGCTTTTGCTCAGGCTGGTCTCGAACTCCTGAGCTCAAACAATCTGCCCGCCTTGGCCTCCCAGAGTGCTAGGATTACAGGCGTGAGCCACCGTGCCCGGCCTCTCGATGTACTTTCTACCAGCAGAAATCAAAGTCTGAAAGTCTGGCAGGATCAAGATAACCCACTTTTCTCTTTTGTTGGCTTGATCATTCAGAAATGCTGGGCAAATCTTGTCATTGGTGATGAATACTGCTTAAGAGACAGTTAAGTCCCATAGCCAGGTGAATTTTTAATGGAAAGGTTTTATGCAAGGTGGAATACGTCTCCTTGATGCATGATAGTACCCGTCTCACTAACGCAGGCTCTGAGACCAGGAGTCCAAGAGTAATTTGTTCAAATGAAATAAAGCCTATTAGTCTTGCCAGTATTCACCTGCCCTGTTGTTTAACACCAACCAGATGATGTAATCTATCCCTTTCTTGTTTACAGGGACGTTTCCAATGAGACAATCAAACACAGTACAAAGGGCTCAGTGTGTTTAGGAAAAATGAGGCCACTGCCTGGGTCTTAATTATATTCCACGCAGGAGTTCAGTGCCAGAGGAGAGTAAAGATAAAGAAGAAAGCTATCCCCTTTTTAAAGATGTACCAAAGAAACTTTTTAAATACTATGTCCCTAAAATTAAGTAAATTAAAACAAACTGTAGTAGGCTGAATAATGTCCCCAAAGGTATCCATGTCCTAATCCCCGGAACCTGTGAATTTTATCTTATACAGATAGTCCCTGGTTTACAATGGTTCAATTTATGATTTTATGATGGTGTGAAAGTGATACACATACAGTAGGAACTGTACTCTGAGTATTCATATACTATGGTTTGAATGTTTTTCTGTTTGGAAACTCATGTTGAAACTTAATCTCCAACGTGGCAGTATTGAGAGAGGTGATTTGGGTCATGAGGGTTTGCCCTCATGAATGAATTAATTATTTATGTATTAATGGATTAATAGGTTAATGGATTAGTGAGTCATCATGGGAGTGGGACTGGTAGCTTTACAAGAAGAGGAAGAGAGACCTGAGCTAGCCCCCTTACCCTGTGCGCCCTTGGGACTCCGCAGAGAGTCCCCATCAGCAAGAAGGCCATCACCAGATGCCGCCCCTCAACCTTGGATTTCTCAGCCTCCATAACAATAAGAAATAAATTCCTTTTTTTTTTTTGGTAAATTACCCAGTTTCAGGTAATTTGTTATAAGCAAAAGAAAATGAACTAAGACACCGTGCAACCATTCTGTTTCTCACTTTCAGTACAGTATTCAATAAATTACATAAAATATTCAACACTTTATTATCAAATAGGCTTTGTGTTAGATGATTTTTTTCTAATTGTAGGCTAATGTAAGTGTCTGAGCACATCTAAGGTAGGCTAGGCTAAGCTGCGATGTTCAAGTGTATTAGATGCATTTTTGGCCTGTGTAACTCCATTGTCAATTGAGGAGCATCTGTGTAGCAAAAGGCACTTTGAAGATGTGACTATATTAAGGATAGTGCGATGAAGAGAGTAGCCTGGATTGTCCAGGTGGGCCCTAAATGCAATGACAAGGGGCCTTGCCAGAGGGAGGCAGAGTGCCGTGGCATCAGCTTAGCTCACAGCAACCTCAAACTCCTGGGCTCAAGCCATCCTCCTACCTCAGCCTCCCGAGTAGCTGGGACTACAGGCACGCACCACCATGCCCGGCTCATTTTTTCTATATATATTTTTAGTTGTCCAGCTAATTTCTTTCTATTTTTTTTTTTCTTTAATAGAGATGGGGGTCTCGCTCTTGCTCAGGCTGGTCTCGAACTCCTGAGCTCGAAGGATCCTCCTGCCTCGGCCTCCCAGAGTGCTAGGATTACAGGCGTGAGCCACCGCGCCCGGCCCAAGAATCTCTCTAAACGCTAAATTTAGGGAAAGCGCTTAGAACATGCTTGGCCTGTAGAGGTTTGCTGTTATCTGTCTGAGGCATTAACCTTGTCAATAGTTGTATTCTGTCATTCATTCATTCATCCCTTCCAAAAGTATCTTTGAGCTCCTACTACAGGCTGTCCTGTTGCTTGTCTTGGGCGGCAGGCGGACAATAGAGAATGAGATATGTATTGGGGGACAATAGAGAATGAGACATATGTATTAGGGGGACAATAGAGAACGAGACATATGCATTGGGGGACAATAGAGAATGAGATATGTCCCTCCCTTCATGGAGCCAACGTTTTAGGGGAAAACATGGGGGCAGATTGTGGTAGCTGGTTTGATGGAACGCGGGGCTGAGAGAGCAGGTGACAAAGCTGACCTCAGAGAGAGGCTGGCCGGCAGAGGCAGGCAGGAGCCTCGCGGGAAAAGCGAGGGATTCGCTCCCTCTGCACCACAAGCCCTGCCCGGCCCGAGCCAGGTCCGAGGGAGAAAGGTGGGATCCAGGAAAAGAAAGTGAGATTCTGTTCGGTTTGTAATTGGAAGCCACTGAAAGGAAGGATTAATCAGAAGGAGATTATCTAATAAAATTTCAAGAAAGGTCTCGAGTATTGTGTTATCTTTTTTGGTCGTGGGGGTGGGAGGGGATGATATCATATTCTAATGATCGATCCCGAACGCATTTTCCTTGCTTCCTAGATGCTGCTGCATTCAGTACGCACTAAAGGACATTTCTGGAGCATCCCAAATCAGTATCAAATAAGGCAGCGGACAACGGAAGCGGCCGAGGGAAGGAAATGAAGGTGGACCGAGCGTGGCTGCGGCCAGATTGGGGCAGCGGACCAAAGCAAGGGCAAGCTGGCGGAGGAGCCGACTGAGACCATTCAGTGACTGATTTTTGTCGTGGAACCGACTTCACTTAAAGACATCTAGAGATTCAGACCTCCCTCCAATCCACATTCTGAGGCTCCACCCCCGGAACCCGGGCTAGGCGATCCCGCCCCGGAACTGTGTGTCACCGGAATTAGATACTGAAGTTTCTCTTGTTGCTACCCGGCGCAACTGTCAGGTGACGCTTCCGTCGCGGAAAGATGGCTGCGGCCGTTCAGGACTCACATGTGAGTGAAGGGGAAAAGCTGAAAAAGTCCCCAAAGAAGAAGATGAAAATGGAAGCCAGCGCCGTAGCATCGGAGCTGGAAGATGAGGTCAAAGACGTTTCCGACGTAGAAGGTAATGTGTTAGGGCCAAGCTTTGGCGTCTGGGAGGAAAGGCCGGGCTGAGTTCGCGGGAAGCAGGGGTTGCGACTGCATTTGCTGCTAACCTCCTGGGTTTTATCTTGGAACGACGTATTTTCAGGGTGCCGTTATTAATGAAAACGGGGGAAATAGCTGCTGCTACCGAGAAACTTACCGTAGTAAAGGCTGAAGGGAAGGGTGTATTTGAAATTCCAGGAGTGGGATGGGCCTCATAGGGGGCGAGGAGCAAAAAGGTTAAAAGAGGTAAGAGGAAGAAGGATGGTGTACATGGCTTTTTTTGTGTGCGGTAGGTGCGTGCGTGTTTTAGGGACTCAATAGCAGTGAATGAAAGAAGAGTTAGGTGGTTAAGGTGGAATAAAAAGCATTTGCTAACGATATCTCTCAGAGATGCTTGATAATGAAAGGAATGAAGGACGCATTTTGAGGCCTTCAAA
Organism: Varecia variegata; assembly: GCA_028533085.1. Lineage (NCBI taxonomy): Eukaryota > Metazoa > Chordata > Mammalia > Primates > Lemuridae > Varecia > Varecia variegata. Next base: position 11,846,113 of record CM052450.1, on the reverse strand, counting down.
CATTATGTGTCCATGCTGCTCCGCTTTACCATCATTCTTGGCACCAACTTCTTAGGTTACAAGAAATTACAGACAATCCCTGATTTCCTATTGCCTAGATATTGTTATTCCACACTTCTTACTTTATAACCTAACTATTTAATCATGTATTTATGGTAAAATTCAAGATCAATGATAATGATTTATTTTTATTTTTCCACAATAAAATGTCCGCAAGCAATCATATGATTTTGACAACTGTTGATTCTCTGCTTAGTTGTTCCATAAACACCTCAAACTCAATATTTACAAAACAATTTATAATTTCCTTTCCCAAAGCTGCTTCTATCTCTAAGAATGACACCACCGTCTACCCTTTGCCCAAGCCAGAAACGCAAGGGTAATTGTTTACTCTTCCCTTTGCTTCCATGTCTATCTGGTTTAGTTAATCCATTTCTTCTATTGCCTCCACCTTAGTTCTTGCCTCCATCGCTTTTGCTTATGTCAGTCCATAAGGATCCTGTGTGTTCTCCCTGTCAGTCAGTCCATAAGGATCCTGTGTGTTCTCCCTGTCAGTGCAGCCCTACTCCCAGCAATATGTCCTAGGCATTGCTGCTTAAACCGCTGTTGAAGGACCACTTTTGGTTTTGTTTTTTAATTTCCAATTTGTTATGGACAGGTATTTTTAAAAAAAAATAAAAAAGAATGACCAGAAACATGACTACATGCTTGGACATCACAGTAATATCAAATTGCTATGAAAGTTCCTAAACGCTTACTCTCAATTTATGAATTTAGAGTCGATTCTCACTATTTTTGGTAATGTTCTATGAAGCGCAGAAAACACTGAATTAGTGAATAGTGAACCATTGCTTTTAGGGGAAATACAGGGTTAGGCTCCTGCGAGAGCTGGTCAGAGCATTTTTGTCAACTTATCAGTATATAACCTTGTTCTATGTGTGTTTCTGTTTAAAGACATTTAGTGTATATTGTCGATTCATTAACATTAAACTCATGGCCAACAATTTGACTTGTGCCTGAACAAAGCTTACCTGACACATGTATTTTCTCTGTAGGGCTTATCATAGCTTTCTTGTGCATAGGGACACTAGACAGCACTTTAGCGCTATGCTTGGGGGTTATTTTAAACAGTGAAATCATCAAGAAAAAGCACGGAAATGTGAAACGTGGCACTACTGTGGGAAGGACATCTGTTTACAGTATGAAGGCTGAAACAAGAAGGCCGAGTGTTGCTTTATTCATCCTCACCAAATTTCATAGAAAACACACAAGTATAACCCATGTGTTGTTTGCACTTTATTTTTCATCTCTGGCTTTAATTTTTTTTGACACATTTATTAGAAAGGTAGAAGATTGTGTCTTCATGAGTGCAAAACTCTTACGTGTCATTTGTTACACTTTGCCGAAGTTTCCTAAATTCTGCTGTGAGGGCAAAGACCTTGCCAGCTTTGGTGACAGCTGTATCGCAGAATTTGGTATAGAGCCTGATTCCTTGTGTAGTACTTAATATCCATTTATTCACTGAATAAATTGGAAACTTCTCAGTGTGATTTTTTTTTTCACACTCTTCTCATATACCAGATTATCACTGAGGGTAAAATTAACAGTTGTATATAATTTGAACTGGAATGATAGCAAAATGACTCAGACTCAGTTTTTTTGTAAAATGTAACACTCTAGTAGGATTTGAAATTTGGTCAAGTTAGTAAAATCACAGGTGATCATGAATCATAGATACATGGAAGGTAAAATGCTGCAGTCTGTATTTTAAGTAATACATAAATTACAAACATTGAGGGAAGGGTGACACCTCTCCCTGAGTTATCTGTGAACTGCTCGGATTTATTGACTAAATACCTTGTTGGCAGTTTAGATAAAATGTATACTTGATTACTTAGCTTGTAGTCTTAAAAAAAAAAAAAAAAAAAAAAAAACAGCCTCCCTCGTTGGTAAATCACCTCAGGTGAAAAAATTAAAACAGTAGTTGACCATATCCAGTATAATAAAGGGGAAAATGATAGCTTCTACCTCTAAGTTATCCTTGAACTACTCAGATTTACAGAACTAATACCTTGTTAGAGATTTAGACACAACTAACTAGATTCTTAAGCTTGTAGTCTTGGAGGAAAAAAAAGGGTCTGTAGTCAGTAAATCAACCCAGGTGAAAAAAGCCATGGCCCTTACCCAGTGCCATGATCTGATTGACGACCTTTCCCCCCTCCACAGAGAATGTGCCCACAGGACTATAAAATAGTAGGGCGAGAGGATCATTCCAGGTTTTCTGGAGAGTTAAAAAGTCTGAATTGTCCTGGTCACACAAATGAAAAATGGCCATCTACTTCTAACACAAGACTTGATAACAATCCAGTTTAGAAGGGCCTAGGAGATATCCCTTCATTTTTGATAAACCACAAAGCTGTATTTAAGATATAATAACCTAGCAGATAAATGTGCTTTTTATCAAACTGTAGCTTATAGCCTCCTTCATCATTTAAGTTACTTAAAATAGCAAAGGAACATGCCTAAGAAACGAACTATGTCATAGCCCTACTTGAGAGGTTTAGCAATTTATAGGACAGACTCAGGAAACAGACCACTTCCAGGCTCTATCTGCTTTGGCTTACCCAGATGCCACATGTAATCCCAGCTGACAGTGTTTTCCCATGGTAGCACTTTCATTTTATTTTTGGTTATTTTTATGGAAATCTGGACTGACTTCATTTTTTTCAAAGGTAAGTGCTTTCAAAAAAGTTTCAAAGCATCAATTTTGAATATTCTAAATTTAGTAATAATTGGCAGGAAAGACTATGACATGGGCAAAACAAATAATTTACAACTGAATGGGGAGCAGTGGTTTTATAGAGCCTTGAGTAACAGAGGATACGTATGCTTAGGTAAACTCAGGGTGTGGATGGGGAGTAGACGGTTCTGGCTAACCGAGGCTTAGAAATTCCTTTTCAATTCAAGCTTTATTAAACTCTTTAAAAATATTTAATGAATAACTGCCACATTAGTTCAGTACACATTAGTTTGAATTGAATCTTTGCTTCAAAGCTTTGTAGTCTCTTGGAAATCCAGCAGCCCCGGTAGCTTTGCCTTTGTGACTTTGGGCATGTTTTTAACTTTTCTAAGCTTCTAAGCTTCAGAATCATCAGAACATTACAAGTGTTGTGAAATAATAATGCCTAAAAAATGCTTTAAATAGTGCTTAGCTCTAAATACGTGTTAGCTAGTTAGTGTTACCATTTTAAAGTACTTTGAAAAGTTGTAGGACAGAGACATTGACCACTTGTGAAATAAAGTGAAAGCTTGCTAGGGATTCAAGATGATGTTTCCCTGATGCCTGGGTTGTAGACTGTTACCAAGACCTTAGTCAGAATTATAGTGGAAGTGAAATTCATTTCCCCTCTATTTTTTGACATCTTTTTTAAGCTTTTGGGATTCTCCCCTGCTCTGTCCCCCAGGTTCTCAGAATCTTTGTCCTCTGATCACTGACTATCATTTGTTTAGTGCCTTCTATTGTGCCAGGTCTGTGCTAAGCACTTTTCATGTATCTCATTTAATGGTTGTTACAACTCACTGTGGTAGGTACTGTTTTTAATCCCAATTTTACTAATGAAGAAAGTGAGACACAGAAGGATTAGGCAACTTGCCCAAGACTATGCTGTTAGAAAGTACTGGAATCAAGACCTATTGTCAAGTCTGTTTAATTCAATAATCTGAGCTCTTAACTTCTATGCCATAACTGTCTGGTCATCTAAAGCTTCTCATTCAACACCTCACAAAAGATTCTAAATACCAGAGGTATTTCTTCCTTGTTCCTTTCTTCTTCTCTATCACAGCCACATAAAAATTCTTACTGTGTGTGTCTGTATGTGAGTGTATATCTGCGTGTGTGCTTGCCTGTGTTCATGTGTGTGGTGTGTAATCAACAAATGATGCTTACTATGGGCTAGGCACTCTTACGAACTTTATATGGGTTAACTCAATTATCACAAAAACCAGTGAGGTGTAGATACTGTTTTATCCCCATTTTTATAGATGAGGAAACCAAGGCAGAGAACTTACACAACTTCAGAAAACCATTTAGATTTATATCTGGAGTTGAGATTGAACCCAGGCAACCAGAATTCTGTGTACATACTCTTAACCACTGCTAACTGATCTCAGTCAGGTTTGTATGAGGAATTCTATTTGATTTAGGGTAAATTCTAACGGTGTGAAGTAAGTTAAAGGTTAACCAGCAGGCTTAATGCTTTCGGGTGGTATTTACATTTTAAAAGAAAAACCTTAATCCAATAGAGAATGTTTTTAAAAGTAAGGATCTAAGGTACTGTGCTAAGAGGGAAAAAAACACCAGCAGTTCATCTTCTTACTGGAAGCACACACCTGTGTGAACCTCTAAACTATTTAATACTTGCTTTTAATTTTGGGGTTAATGTTTATTTTATTTCTTGGATCATAAATTGGATTTTTGTGAAATCCCCAACTTTGCTTTTTTATACCCAGTTTTGACCATCCAATCCTCAAATCTCCCTGTTTTAGTCAATCTCAACTAATTTTCATTAATATGTTATTTTCAAATTATATTCAAATAATATCTTATTTTCAAATATTTTCAAATAATACCTTATTTTCTTTAACAGTCCCAGGCCTTTGGATATGCTAATTTCTTCTGCCTAGAATGCCAATAATAATATGATTATGATAGTAATTTTTATTTTCATACAGAGCACTGACTCAGATCATCACATGTACTTGATTCTAGGTTCAGTGATCTTGCACCCTAATCAGTTGACCTGGATTGTGGAATCCTACTTCCTTACCCTCTTCTTCCTTTCTATTATGTTTTAAACTCTTGCCTTGCCCTTTAAGAAACAATTGAATGTCATCTTTGTAAAACTTTCCCTAACCCATCCCAGGTACCCCCAAACAGTCACCCTTTCTTTCTTCATTGCTTTTTTTAAAGAACACTTACAAATTTTATTGCAATTGGTTATGGGATTTATCTACCCTACTAAACTCATGAGTTCCTCAGGGAAGGAAACCTAGATTTAGATTTTTCATTTTCTCCTTCCTTGCCCATCATTCACGGATGCTCAGTAAATGTTGAAGGAGTGTGATACTAGATTTAGATTTTTCATTTTCTCCTTCCTTGCCCATCATTCACGGGTGCTCAGTAAATGTTGAGGGACTCTGATACTTCTTAACTTTATCCCAGTTTCAAGGCTAAGAAAAATGGCTCACTTCCCTGCCAGCAGCTAACCATACTTATCTGGGATCAGGGACAGATGGCAAGTTTGAAAGGGGCTGGAAGTTTGGGAAAAAGATAGTAGGAGATGAGGAATGCCTTTTGTCTACCTCAGTACCTCAGGGGTCTAACCCTGCCCTGTTCAATATGGTAGCCACTAGCCAAATGTGGCTATTTAAATTTAAGGTAATTAAAATTAAATAAAATTTAGTTTCTCAGTCATGCTAGCCACATTTGAAGTGCTCAATAGATTCTTGTGGCTGGTGGCTACTGGGCAGCTCTGATAGAGAACATTGCCATGACTGGAACTTTTAGTCATTACTTCAGTAAGCATCTCTGTAGTCCTTCCTTAATTTCCAGATTTTTAAAGTAGAATGCAAAGTAAATGTTGAAGATAACACACAGGATTTCAAAGGAATTTTTTACTTGTCTGGTGATTTCCATCTCTGAGCTTAGACCCCTGATGTATTATCTACTTCTGCTGTTGAAGGTCAGTTAGTAGAAAATTTGGAAAATCTCATTTTAGTAGGATGCAGTAAATTTTTAAGGATCAGTTTTATTTCCTGATTTGCATACTGATAATCTTTGGTATCTTAGAGGTAAATCCTGTTTTTTAGTGTGGTGGGAGACCTCATTATGTTGGCATTTTTAATTTATTTGTATAAAATGTCATTTCCATTAGCAGTGAATGCCTGACTAAAAACCTCTGAGCTAGAGCTTCTTTTCTTAAATTTTTTTAAAAATTTCAAAATAATTAAGGAGGTACAAATGTTTTCATTACATGGATACATTGTATAATGCTTACGTTAGGGCTTTTGGTGTGCCCATCACCAGCAGAGTGTTCATTATACCCAATAGGTAAGTTTTTACTCCTACCCGGCCCCCCACCCCCTGGACCCTCTCTACTTCTTGGTTTCCAATGTCCTTTATATCTCAAGAACTTCTTTAAAAAAACAATAAAATAAAAACTATGACTTTAGGAAATTCTTCTGGATTTTTTTTTTATTGGTAGGGTGAGTGCAGGTTGTATAAAATGGTGCTATAAAACTTTTCACAGATTTATTGTGTCCATAATATGCATGTTGTGGTAGTCAAGGTGGGTAAGAAATGCACCAAAGAAGGATAGCCAAGGTTTTGAAGTGGAGAGTTGGGGTGGCTTACACAGTCATAAAGCGTTTTAGCTGGCTTTACGGTGCGGCTGAAAAACATGAAATTTGTGAATACATCAGGACAAAACACTAGATGTCAGTGTTGTAGTTTTGATATTTTACCAGGAGTTGGTAAAGATTTTTCTGCTTTTAATCACCTAGATATTTTTCACTGACACAAACTTTTAAGCCATCTTGCCTCATTACATTTAGATAAATGCTTACTAGAGGAAGCACTTTTCTCAAGAATTGTTTATTTTGTTATTAGTGTCTATGTAGTGCTGATGACTCAGGAATAAAACATATATATAATATTAATACAGTATATTTATTTTCCAGCTAACTACGTTCTCCAAGCTTCATTTCTCAGTGTACTTTCCTGGGAACACTGATCCTTGATATGCTTTTTGGGGAAACATTTTTTAAAATATTATGGGCAATGATAAAGTTCTTATATGTCACCTATATTTGTATGTCAAAGCCTAGAGTCATGAGTGTCTTCTGACTTCTTAAATTGACCCAGCATACGGGATATAGAAAAAGCTTCAAATTAAATATGTTTTTATTTTTAAGAATTCTTTCTCTTTATTAAAAAATATGCAGCTCCAATAGGGTGACAGAATTATAAATGATTTGTTGCTTTTGTCATTTCCTTTAATATTTTTTCATACCACTGACACACTATATTTTATGCATTTTTAAAATGTGAAATGTTATTTTTATTTTTTTATTAATGTTCAGTTAATTTTTTGAAGATGCTTTGTTTTTACTCACGCTTGAGGTCCATTTTTATATAGGTATGTTTTATTTGCTGTTTTCTAACTTGTTACAAATTTTTATTTGAAATGGATCCATTTCATTTCATGAATTCTCAGGACTTAAAAAAAGGTATTATGCAAAAGTAATACCCAAATTGCAAGTATTATAGTCACTAGCTAAAAGGTCTTTTCAGCAATTCTTTCTTGAGTCATGGTTGAAAGTCACTTGATGAGAGGGGGCTCACTCAGGACGTAATAGCTGACCATGCATTCTCTTCCATTCTCTTTGGAAGGGAACAAGCAACAAGATCATAGCACCAAGCTGACATAAAAAGGATGAGAGGCTATTTAAAAGCAAAATAAGCACATTTTATTTTGAAATTATTCAAAGAAGAAACAGGCTTCGAGTTGAAGGATAGATAATTTTGAAGTCACAAGAATCAATCAGTAGACTTCTTAAAGGTAGAAGCAGCGGTTATGGTTCTGATGCTTAGCTTTGGTGAGGGTAAAAGGAGTCAGAGCAGACCCACTGAGATGCTACAGTGCTTTTGGGCTGTGGATTGCTTTTCAATCCTATCCGTTTAGGTGAATGTTCTGATTTGGATGGGAGGACTAGAATTGAATTATAGGAGCAGCAGGAAACCTGCGTATGCCTAGACTTTTTTCTTCTTCTTTAGTGTTACTTTAATATTTTATCTTAATTCAAGAATGTTAATATTTAAGAGATTACTTAAATTACTAATATTGTTACTTAGTAGAGGTATTTTGATAGGAAAAATTTCAGGTAAAGGCATTTTCTGTGGTAATGACATTTTCTATAATCATCTTTGAGATTCAACTAGTTCTGGAGTCAACCAAAAAAGGCAACATTTGTCACCTGAAGACATTACTGCTAAGTGGCAGCCGTTTGTGTATCACTGAGTTTTCCTTTTGTTTGTTAACTTTTTCTCAGCCTTCTTTGTTAGCTCTTCTGCTTATTAAAAAAATTCCAAGTTACTAAGCTGTTGGAACATTTTCTCCTTTAAAGTATTTTCTAATAAGTTACATAGGTTTCTGAAGAATAGAAGCTCTCCAGAGGGCTCTGGATCCTACAGACTGCACACAGCTGTGCTGGCTGCTTGTGTGCTCATTGTTAAAGCACAATTAACTTCTGAAGTTAAGAAAGGAAGCAAAGCTTAAAGAGCTGCTCAGCAAGTTGACTTTGGAGCAAAGGCACCACTGGGACTGTTGTTTCTTCTAGTCCTCTGACCCCAGCCATTGGAATTTAAATGGTGAACTAGTTTCTTGGTAACCTATATATGCTTTTTTTTGGTGGTTCTGCATGTTAAAATTCAGTAGTACACTTACAAATTTGCATCTTCAACTCAGAACTTGGTATTTTCATTGAGTTATCCAGCAGTACAATTGAATCTTGGGTATCTTGGGCACATCATTAGATAATTTTTTTTCCAAAAGTGTTAAAATAACTGGTTTTATAATCTCATGTGCAAATTCTTTCAAATTAGCCTGGTTTTTAGTTTTTTTCCTGAATTTTAAATATCTGGGTCAAATCTCTTAAAGAGTTATTCTGATAATACTGTACTGTTTTCTTAATAGAATAAGGTTTTTTGTTATTTGTTTACAGCATTCTTCAGTAGTCTGTTCAAGGAGTTTAATGACATAATTATGGTCCATGTTCTTGAATACACCCTGCAGTGACCCCATGTCAGCAGTTGTCATCACTTTGACAATAGGGATGTGGTAGAGGCTGTTGGATTTGTTTCTGTGGCCTAGGTCCTGGGTCTTGAAGCTGCTGTGAGGTGGGCCAGGTCTAGGGGCTGATGGCAACGGGATAGATGGGTCTCCACCATTACTGCAGCTGTGGGACTTGGAAAAGTCCCCCTTTACAAGAATGGAGACAGTAGGAGCTTCATGAATGGTCTCTGGGGTCTGGCTATAGTCTTGGCAACCTCTGCATAGGGTATTAAAATTTAATTTGTTTTTACTCTTAGGTTCTATAGGAAGCTGTGAATTGGAAAAGGGTCATTTTTCTGATGATGATGATGAAGCAATAGAAGCTGACAACGAAGATGATGTTGAACCCGATGATGATGATGATGAAAATGAAAATACTACAGAATCCAATGTTGAGACTAATATGGGCTGGGCATATGCCATGGCTAAAATCCTTAACAAAAAAATTCCTAACAGTAGACATGCCATTCTGCTCAAAAACAAAGCGCTGGAAAAGGAAAAAGAAAAGTTAAAGCAAGAAAGACTAGAGAAGAGAAAACAGGTGTGTCCTACTAGTTGTCTTGTAGGTTCCATTGTCTAGTTTAGTTCGTATCTTTACTAAATTGTTCTTGCAGTTTGTCCAATTAACACTCCAGTTTTTAAATTGCTTTTTATGTGGGGGTAGATAACCAAGATTATCAGAAACTTAGTCGAAGTTACTCCATTGAGCATGTTCCCTTTTTAATTATCTGAGCAAAATAAGGCTAATTGTTATAGTAAGGGCAGGAGTTTGGTTTTATAGTGATTAGACATGTCATTCATACAAAATGAGAGATGAGTGGAGAAATGGAAGAGCTAAAGGGTGACTTTTTTCCCCACTGGTCTTTATTACTGGTTTCAATGTTTTTGATGTTTCGCTAGCTGCTTGGTGATTAGTTCATCATATCCTTATATTCGATGTTTGGTTAAATGTTGGCCTGAGAAGGAGACCTCAACAAGCAATGTATTGATATCAAGTCAGATTTCCGGGGCCAATATACTACTCAAAGACAATTTCAAACTAAATTATGTTGTCCATGGGATTTTCTTATTTCCCAGCTCCCCTTCTACTTCTGCACAATAGCAGAGAATGAGTTTGCTATAGTTTGCGACTGATACGCCATGTATGGGAAGAATGTGGGTCAGGTGTGCCACGAGAAGAGAAATGGATATAAATGATTTTGTGCAAAGAGAAATAGTCATTGTGTAAATATCTGGATGTGATGCTGTTCTTTGAAAAGCTGATAGAATTTCTTAATAATTCTGACTGCTAAGGAAGTCAGTTTCTGAAAATAAATAGTGTTTAAGCTTATAATTAGCAGAGAGGGTAGTTTGGAGTCTTCCTTATGCTTTCGTCTGATGATCAGGCATGTGGCTCTCCCACACCCTACCTTGTACTGCCTGGCTGAATATGCTGGCAGTTCTCCAGGCCCCTGCTGTCAGAGAGCTTGACAGAAACTCACTTTGTGCCTCTCACATGACACACTGAGTGCTAACCACAGGCTCCCTGAGCTGAACCCCTAAAATTGTGGGTTTTTTTTTTTTAAAGTCCCTATGACAAACTAAGCCAGAATGATTTATTACCTTTGTCCTTTCACAGAGTATCATGTCAGTGTTTGCTGCACTTTCAAAAATATCTAATATTCTTTCACATAACAATATTTATAACACAGCGTGATAAGAGGCTGGAGTGGGAAATGATGCGCAGAGTAAAGCCAGATGTTGTCAAAGACAAAGAAACTGAGAGAAATCTTCAGAGAATTGCAACAAGGTAAGGCAATGTTTTTGCCCTTTAAAAAGTAAGTATACTAAAGCTTTGATAGTGATCTATTTTTGACCAGATTTGAGTCTTAAGCTTAGTCGTCTCAGAGCCAAATGATATATATCTAGGCCTGCCTTACTCAACACTGAATTCAACCAAGGATTTTGCAGGTCTCATGAGGCAAGAATATAATGTGCTAAGTGTATGTTTGGTATGAACTTATTTCAGATCATCTTGTTTTTATAGTCCTAAGAACTGTGTAATCAGACCTTTTACTGCATTTCTCTTATGATGGTTATCTAAATTTATGGCACTTGATGATGATTTTTGTTATCTTGCATTATATTTATGGCATTATACATTAGAGAGCTTCATGCTGTCCTTTCACTCTGGTTTTTTTTTTTTAATTTTCAGCACCAAACATTTATTTGATGCCTTCTGTGTCCAAAGATAAGTAGGTGGCTGTTGGGTGGTCCTTGCCCACCTATCTATCTGTAGGAATTAAATAGAAGTATGTCCTGTATGTTGGGAACATACAACAGGAGATTGTCTGGGGGAGTTGGGGAAGGCAGTACAGAGGAGATAATATTTGGGCTGCTGCTTAAACAATGTAGCAATTATATTTAATGGAATTACTTTTACATTCTTAGTTACCTAAATTATTTTGGTCATTTTCTAATCCGTTTAGGTGTTACACAGTGATATAGTGTGGTGTGGTGATTAAGGACATGGGTGATAGAGCCAGACTGCGAGGTTCAAAAGTCCAGCACTGACTTACTAGGTCGTGTGTCCTTGATCATGCTACTTAATCCTTTCTGTCTCAGTTTATCTGTAAAAAGAGGATAATATTATACCTAGCCTATAGGGTTTCGCTGAGAATTAAATGACTTAATACATATAAAGTAATTAGAAAAGTGCAGCATAAGCTCATGAGAGTGAGTGAGTGAGGACCTCCTTAAATCTTGTACCCTGGGCACCTCGCTTGCCTCATCCTAGCACTGCAGTGAAGGGTCTGGAATTTCATTTTCCTTAAAAGCTAATAAGCTAGCCTGTTAAAGTTTCTTGGATGCTGGTGGAAGACAAGAGACTTCTGGGACAAAGATAAAGGATTTTATTACTCATGGCAAAAGCAGCAGCTAGAACTTCTCACTGGCTTCCTTTGTCCCACAGGGGGAATCCCGGTGCCCTAGATTGGAATCTATTGCTTTTACAGTGACTGGTAACAAGCCTGGTCTTTGCCCGGGGCGGGGAGACGTTACTTGAATCCCTCAAAGTTGCTTACTGCAGATACAACCCTGAGAAATGGCTTAGGTAAAGGGCCTTTAATTTTTGAAACACCTAGCAAGACTGTGCAGGAATGCTTAGGGGCCATGATGAATTGCCTCTTCCAGCAATTATTATAGCAAGAGAATTCATAGATTATAGAATTTTAGAGCCGGAAGGGCTCTTAATGGCCTAAATCAGCCCTGTCCAGTAGAAACAGAATGTGAGCTGTGTATGTAATTGAAAATTTTCTTGTAGCCACATGGAAAAAAGTAAAATGAAAGTGGTGAAATTAATTCCAATAATATAGTTTATTCAACTAAATATATTAGAAATATTATTTCAACATGTAATCAACATATTAATACGACAGTAATGAGATTTAAAAATTCTCTTTTTCATACTAAGTCTTTGAAATCCTCTGCATTTTCATTTACAGCACATGGCATTTTAAACCAGCCACACTTCAAGTTCTCACTAGCCATGTGTGGCCCCCGTATTGGATGCTACTGGCCTTAATCTTCGGAGTTCATCCTGGCATGAACTTAACTATAGAAGAGAGTTTTTAAATAAATACTTTTCAAAGTAGGATTTTAAAATTAGTTTCATAACACAAAAGTTGCAGATAATATAACTGAATACTTTTTAAGCTACTCAGACATTATTTTTCTAATTTACAGATGAAATTGAGATCTAGAAACTCTTTCCTAGAGTCAAATGCTTATTTTTTTTTTTCTTAGACAGTATCAGTGCAGAATAGAGTCAAATGCTTAGACAGCTAACTATAAAGCCTGTATTCTTTCCATTACACTGTAATGTGTTTAACCATTATATAATTATATTTTGAGAAATAGATGTTTGTGTTAAGAGTAATTCTCCATTCCTTTTTTTAAATTTTTAAAATTTTATGTATTTTTTTAATTTCAGATTATTACAGGGGTATAAACAGTTTGGTTTATAAAAACAGTATATAAAAACAGTATAACAGTATAACAGTATAACAGTATATAAAAACAGTATAACAGTATAACAGTATATAAAAACAGTATAACAGTTTTGCACTGCCCAAGTCAGAGCTATAATTCTCAGTTCTAATTGAACAAAAGTTGATTTAAAAGACCAAAGCTGTTAAAAAAAAAAAATACCAATCCACATTTATTTATTCTCCATTCAGAAATTTATATTTATTTATTGAAATAAATGTATTTTATAGATGTATTTAACCTTTAATCCAGTTCTTTCAGTTGAGTGACTATTAATTAAGTACTTGCCTCTTTACTAGGAGGAGAAAATACATTTGTTCCTATCTTCAGAGTTTGTGTTCTCTCTATCGTATTGAACAACTACATTGTTCTGATCATTTTGTGTTCTATAGGGGTGTGGTGCAATTATTTAATGCTGTTCAGAAACATCAAAAGAATGTTGATGAAAAGGTTAAAGAAGCTGGAAACTCTATTAGAAAGCGTGCTAAGTTAATATCAGCTGTTTCCAAGAAAGATTTCATCAGTGTTTTGAGAGGAATGGATGGAAGTACAAATGAGATGAGTTCAACTGGGAAGAACCCAAAAGCTAAACAGGTAAGACTTTTATATAGGATTTAGTGTATCAGACTTTTAAGCTCTCAAACAAGAGTTTTGAGATGGAAAAGCACACTATACGATTACAGTTCTTTTTCAGATTTCATTTAAATCCCTATAATACCCACAGTCTAATTTAAAAGTTTGCATTCTTTAGTTTCATGATGATTTACTCACTATGGAAGTTGCCAGTTATAGGCATCATACCCCTGCTGTTAGAACTCAGGAACTGAATAGATTCAGATAACTTTTTTAGAGATGAGGCTTTCATTTCTCCTGTCTGAAATCCTACCATTTGTGCATTTTGGAGAATAGAAGCCTCAGTGAGGGCCACAGCTTAAATTGAGACTTTTACCATAGAAGTAATTGTGCTGGTATGTAACTTATAAAATATGAGCTTTATGAAATAATGGTAGAAAGTCATCTTTGCATTAAGGCAGCTTTGGTAATATTTGGCTGGTTGGGAGATTAAGAACAGAAATATTTTCTGTGGTCTTTGGCTTGATAACTTTGCTTCTCCAGCCCTGTTGACCTGTGGACATCAATAGTTTCCTTTTTTATGTACCAGGTGAAAGATTTTGAAATGTGCTTTAATCTGGTAAGGGCTGGTTTTTAGGAAAAATTAAAGTACATAGTTGTATTTGATGGCTTGATTTCTGTTGCCAACAAAAAGTACTTTAATCAATCAGGAGATGACAGTTTCTGTCACAAATTTTTTGTTTGTAATTTGGGAAAACATTTGAAACCATGGCAAGAAGAGCATTTAGGAATTTCATGCTAGCCTAGGGTTGGAGTATTTTTCAATTTCCTTGACTAAGTTGCCATTTTACCAAATTTTGATGAAAGTTTTCTAATCTATTTATGTAATAATTGTGCTGCTATTTTAAAATACCCATCAGAAGTAATCACAAACACATGAACACTATGTTTGGGGATTTGTACGTTATAGTTAAAAAGCCTTAAAGGGCTGTATTCTCACTAGTAACATTTTACTATAAGAACTGGAGAAAGATTCAGCAGCTTTAGATGGGAAGGAACTAGTGGGAAGATAGAAAGTAAGATTTATTTTTTTCTTTTTCCTGTTGGTTTCAAAATAACATTTTAAAGAAGCATTTATTTTTGCTGGAGGATTATTTCTTCATGAGTTATGAAAATAAGATTCTTACCAATGGCATTGCATTTTCTTTCTTATTGGCATTTGCCATTGACTTCCTTTTTTTCTACTTCAGCAATCACAGTCATAGTATTAATCTAGGACAAGGTCAAAAATTGCTGGAGACTTAAGCCAAAGTGGTTTTGCTCTAAAGGTAATTTGTTTCTAGAACTACCTGCCCCCATGCCACCAATACCCTGACACATTTCTTTCTTTTAAAAATGTTTGTTTTCATTTTGATTTCATATTTATGGAAAAACAAATACTTCTAAAAAATTGTGTTTTTGTTTGCATCTGATTAACTACAAAGTACTGTCTTATTTGTGATTAGATCAGTTATTTTTTTATTTTTTATTTTTTTTTGAGACAGAGTCTCACTCTGTTGCCCGGGCTAGAGTGAGTGCCGTGGCGTCAGCCTAGCTCACAGCAACCTCAAACTCCTGGGCTCAAGCGATCCTTCTGCCTCAGCCTCCCGAGTAGCTGGGACTACAGGCATGTGCCACCATGCCCAGCTAATTTTTTCTATATATATTTTTAGTTGGCCAGATAATTTGTTTCTATTTTTTAGTAGAGACGGGGTCTCACTCTTGCTCAGGCTGGTCTCGAACTCCTGACCTTGAGCGATCCACCCGACTTGGCCTCCCAGAGTGTTAGGATTACAGGCGTGAGCCACCGCGCCCGGCCTAGATCAGTTATTGATGTAAAAATATTTAAGTGCCTACAGATACCAGATGTGTAACAAAAAAAAAAAAAATTAAGTGCCTATTTATACCAGATGCTATCATTGTGTCTTTTTAAAGTCTTACAGTTAAGATGGATAAATGACTTCAAATAAATAAATTAACAAGATTAACTTGACAATGTACAAATTCTAGATTAGTATGTTTAGGTTACGTGTTACCTACTTGTTTTGGGACTGACACGATGTAGGCTGTGGTCCCCAACCACTGGGCCGTGATTCTGGAATATATGGTCTGTTACGGACTGAGCGACAAAGCTCTATGCCCACCCCCCACCCCAATCCATGGAAAAATTATCTGGCATGAAACTTAGGAAAGGGGGTGGGCACGGGAGGTGAGCATCAGGTGAGCGAGCCTATTTAGAGCTGCTTTCCTTTGCTTGTGTTACCCCCGCGCCCCTGCCCCTCTGTCTGTGGAAAAACTCTCTTCCATGAAACTGGTCCCTGGTGCTAAAAAGGTTGGCCATTGCTGACATAGAGGGATAAGGGAGGAATTGTGAATAACTGTGAGGTTTACAACTTGGAAGACTCAGAAATGGTGACAGCTTTCACCAAAATTGAGACTATAAAAGAATGTTTATGCCTACTCCACGTTGTAATCAGAAATGAGAGTGATTAACAGTAAAGATCAGGTTAAAAGCCGCAGTGTGGGAAGTGCTTGGTTAGTGCAGGAAACAGCATGACCACAAAGGTGGAGGCGACCAATAGGAGAGGACACTTGAGGCAGGAGCTGATGTGTCCTGTGTGTGTCAGTAGGGTCCCTGAATCTTTAAGAACAGTTACTCTGTTCACTTGAGCCAGGGAGGATGAATAGTGTATTCCAGCAAATTTTTCAAATGATTAAATTTAAAAGTTTTTAGGTTTAGAGAATTAATATTTAGTTATTTGGAAGGAATTCCCTAATCCAGAACCTATAATCCCTCCCTTGGCCCAAATAAAGGAAGTACCATACCAGCCACATACCAACATGTGGCAAGGCATATTGTCTGATAGCTTGATGTTGACCCTGAGTGATTTTTAGAAAGATTATTATGGCACTGATTAAGGAAGCAACAAAAGCTTATGCTTTGTTTAAGAAAGGTTTCATAAAAAAAAAAAAAAAAATCTAAGTTTTAACTCCTAAGAAATAATAACATTTAGAACATGTATCTATCCAGAGTGATTTTTCCCAGTATGTTAAAATAATCAAGTTTTAAAAAAAATGTACAGGCATTAATTTTTTCTTTAGTTCTCAAAGTTGTAATTATTCCTTTTGCTCTTTCCTTGAAAAGCCAGCTAAAATCCAGTTGGATTTCTGGGAATTTAATTCTTTTTCCCTAAAGGTAGGACAGAAGTGAATGTGACACATTTTAAATCTATGAGTCTCAAAGGAGACTGTATTGGCTGCTGTATTTCTGCTGTTAAGAAAGTATTGGCTGTATGTTACTCGTACTCTTGAATTAGACTTTCTGCAAAGTTTTCATTTATTTAAAATTGCCAATGTATCAATTTCAGGTTTTGTTTTGTTCTAATGAAACTGTAATAATGATTTTGTAGTGGGGGAAAATGCTAGCTAGTTTCTGTTAGAAAGTGAATTCCTTAGTGATTGCAGGACAAATTTTAGTAGAAGTCCCTAGGTAAAGAAAACTTACTGGAAGAGGCTAGGTATTTTCATATTTTATGATGTGACTACTTTAAACTAAATGTCAAACACAGAGATAAGTTAGGGTGCTCTGTTTCTCACACATTTCTCATAAATGGCACCCTCGTAATTTCTTCATAGCTAGGTATTTAGTGGTAGGAATACTTTTGAAATACCTGGCTTCTTTGGTATCTTATAATTCTGAATTGCTATTACTTTTAAAACCGCGCATTCCTTCTGGTTCTTGGATAGCTACTGGGTTCTTGCTTCTAACGACAGAAGCTTAGGGATGAAGCTTCTTTACACAGGTCCCTTGGTGGTCTCCTTGCTGAATTTTCAGATTTAGTTTTTAAATGGTGTGGGTGTGCAAGGCAGGCAAAGGGGTGGAGAAACATACTGTCCTTAAATTGCCCCTGCGTTGCAGGGCAGCAGTCTCTTACTCTCACGTTAAAGCTGCTCTAGCAGGAATGTGTGGAATCCTAACTTTGTAAATAATTCAGCTTAATGTTTGTTTACTGAAAATGCCTAAATAGATTAGAGTTTAGACAAAAGCGAGACTCCAAGTTTGAAATGAGAGTGAGCAGGATTGTACATACTGCTGTTGATGGGAACAGCTTAAAGCCAGTTTCTCATTATATTCACTTCTTTTAAATACACTGTTTGGTTCTAAGGTATGGTAGTTTCTGATTTGACCAACAGTTGTAATCAAAGGGAACTTGTTTGACAGTATGGTACATGTAGCATTTTGACTTGGGGGAAATATAAGTGAAGAATAAGAATAGATATAAGTGAAGAAGTTATTACAGAACTGTTGTAGAAATGTTTAGTTACTATTAAAATGGTGCCATACATCTTTTGGCCCTATATGAAGAAATATTCTCACTATTTGAAGCTGCTGCATGGTATTTTCATTGGTGAGGTTGAGGCTTTAGGAAAAAAAAATCCTGCACAAATGAGTCTTTTATCATATGTTTGTACTTATAATGCATTTTTAAAAATCAAAAGAATATTTTCTTATGCTTGCTAAAAATTAAAAATCATTTTGAGTAGTAGGCAGTTAAGACCATTTATGTGGATGTATTATGCATAGAACTAGACTTCCTGGATTTAAAACACCTGTTATATATAGTAGTAATAACAATCCTCACCTCATGGGCATGTTGTCAGAGTAAAGTGTGTTAATATACATAAAGTGCTTAGAATGATGCTTGGCACATAGTAAGCACTATGTATATGTTTGCAATTAATTTTATTTTGCATCACATGTCATTAGAATGAGTTCCTTGTACTTAATGCTTATTTTTTTTTCCCCTAACAAGTAGTAGTCAAAGTTGAATTCTAACATTGGAAACCAATTTGGAAAAAAGCTGTTACTATTACTTATCTGAGTTATTGGATAATCCAAAAATTCTCCAATAATTTAATAAAAGTTATGTTTAGATTTGAAATAGTCTCACTCATTTTAGTCGTGTTGGGTCTAGTAATGCATAATTCTTGTAAAATACTAAAACTAGATTTTGAGGAACAAGAAATATGTCCACTTTCTCTTGTTCCCCATTTCAAGTTATGGTTGAACTAGCTAAATTACTTACAAGATTTTACTCACCAAAAGAAGTTTGGTTTTTACATGGGTGCTCTCATGCTATTTGCATGTTCTCATCTTTGTGAATAGTGTACAGAACATCATTAGAAGATTATGCGTATCCCAAGTGGGGGATTCTGTGCATACAACCACTCAGGGCATCAGCAAGTAAGGATAGTGGGTAGAGGGGCTGGAGGGCGCTCATTAGTGTTTGTTTTGGGCCAGATGCTATGGCAGATGTTTTTACATAATTAAAATTTTTAGAAGTAGTAGAACCACCATTTTAGTGTTGAGAAGCCCAAAGTAGGAAAGGTTAAGTGACTTATCCTAGGTCACACTGATAGTAATTGGTAGAATTTGGATTCATTTGCAGTCTATATGACTCCAAAACCCTGTTGTAGCCATTAGTGCCTGCTGCTTAAAAAGATCCAAGGTACTTACAGTAATGAGAATCAAAACAGAAAACTTCTCTCACCCAGATGAGCTCGAAGAACTGGGGCTGGCTAATGAGCCACTCTGTCACCTGCCAAGACTAGGAAGAGAATGGTGAGGGAGGCAGCTTGTAGTCTGGTTTTTTCTAGGTCCCACATCCTCTTCATTGTATGCACAGCATATGGAGACTGATACATTTTAAAATCTAATTTCTTAAAACTGTTACGTAAGACAAAATATTACCATAGTAAGACATTTCAGAATCATGAAACTCAACTAAAAAATTCTCTATACGTTCACTGGTAGAATTGACTTTCTATTCATTTACCAAGGAACTATTAATAAAATTTACCAGAAATCAAATGCATCTTGTATTTAATGATTATGTGTCTAGTACAAATTTTAGAATCAATTTTTTCCCAGCTCTTTTATGAAAATTTTCAAACAGGAAGAAAATTTTAAAGAGTAGTAGTATGAAGAACACCTGTATTTCTATCACCTAGGTTCAAAAATTGTTAACTCTTCTTTGTGTTTGTTCTGTATAGCTATCTGCCTTTCTCTCCATCTAGTTTTTGTTTGTTTTTGGTTGATAGTTGA
>CM052450.1:11798470-11826378 GCA_028533085.1 Varecia variegata | reverse complement strand
GTGTCTTTTAACTTGTTCTATATACCCTTTTCCTATAAGGTATAAGTTAAGACTAAAAGAGTTGATGAGGTTTAGGTTAAACTTTTTTGGCATAATTATTTTGTAGATGTAATACTTAGATGCTGTGTACTTACTATTGTAACACATTAGGAGACACATTATCAGAATGTCCCATAATAGTGATGCTAGTTTTTCACTTGGTTAAAGTGGTAATAAATAATCTTTTTTGTATTAACGGCACACCCCCCGACACACACACACCTCCCCATCCCCTGCAGTTAGAAAGTAATTTCTGGAATGAATACTTTGGCAGAAACAAGTATACCTTTTGCCATCCATCTTTTGCCTTTTACCATCAATTAGTGATCTTTGCCTAAAATAGTTTTGTCATTGGAAGCTACAGAATGATGATTTTCTTATTTATTACATTTTTTGGGGGGATGAAGATGGGAGTTGATGTTTCATCCCTTTTAATTATAGCCTTACAGAGTAAGGAGTTGGTTTAACAGTCACCTCCAGTGCTGGTGAATGAGCCTTCCTCCCTTTCCCTTTTTATCTGTCTTTTGAAAATATGGATGTCGGGATTTTAATTCATTCAATGTTTACAATTAGTTACAGTCATTATACTTTTTGATGCTTGAATTTGCAAATGTAGCCATGGGAACCTGTGTAAACTGGCTCCTGTGCCCTTTTGGCATGACCCCATTTTTCCTTGAGTGCTTCCTTTTGTTCTGTGCTTGTGTCCCAGTTCCGGAATCACCCTTTTCTCCAAGGAGGTCTGGTGGGAACAAAACATTTATTTTTAAATCTTTTGTTCAGTTCAGTATATAGATTGATAGTATGCATATTCTTTACTAGATATAGCCTAGTTCTGTTTATATAGCATTTCATAGTTTTACAAAGCACTTTTAGTTGTTTTCTTAAGGTTTTTAATAAATTTGTAATATTAAGAAGACATTGGTGTCTGTTTTCCAGATGAATTCACAGCTCTGCTAATTTATTTATTTATAAATCTGGGGTTTTCATTTATATACTATATAATATAGCAGATAAAATAGCAAGGATGTGCTTTAAGAGACTAATTGGCAGAGTATATTCTAAACATTTCAAACTCCTAATTTAGTGTGAAAATGTACAGAGCACTTGTGTCAGAAAGTCTCCTTGAGATGTTACATTTGGCTTTTTAAGCAGTTTAGTTAACTGTAACTTATTAACAATTCTTAAGAGAATATAAATAATGAGGAAAATCATTACTGAATAATGTTTCCTAAAAGTCAGTACTGTGGAGCTAGATCTATGTATAGCAAGATGGAATAGAAGCCACCCAAAAGAACCACTTTGAGTAAAATCAAGGTCAGCAAAGGATTACAACAAAAAAATTCAGTGGATGAAAAAAAAAATTAACAATAAAGTATATTTTTCAGGAGTATTAGAACTGAGTTCTTGGAAAGATACAATTAGGTTTTCTTAGAAAAGTACATTTAACATGTGCTTGGGCTATAATTAAAGATGACATAATTTCTGCATCTTGATCTCCACCCCACCCCCCAAGATATCCTACTACATGCTTTTCTAGTTTGCTTGGATCTTATAAATCAACTATCTGAATCTGGAATCCACATGAATTTGGAAACTTTGCAAATAATTAACAAAAATGAAGCCCAGGTAGACTTATTGCTAGCAATACCATCCTAGAAAATCAGTTAAAACTAATTAAAACAAGTTTATGGAGGGATGGAAAAAGCCAAAGTTGATCAAGACAGTTGAGAATCATTTATTACAAATTCATTGAGAATCAGAAAAATGGAATTAGTGTCAATATGGAATTTTCCATATAATCTTGATCTGTAGAATCAAGTAGATTCTACAGATTCTACAATCTGTAGAATTTATTGGAACTCTTGTGAATTCCAGATTGAACATTTTCAATCATTTATGGTCATTGGGATATCTCTTGCATGGGTAGAAAACCATGGATGTTCTTATTCAGCTTCTAAAGATTGAGGGCTGCATTTCACTTCTATTGATTTCTACCAAAATACATTTTTTATGTTAAGGAGTTTTCCATAGATTCTTCATTTCACAGGTAGAAATTTCAAATGGGCTTTAATAAATTGTAGGTTAGATTACTAACTACTCTTTGTAAATAGCTTACTAAAAATTGTTAACAACAAAGGTATTAAGGTGAATTTAGCCAGTGTTAAGAATCTTTTTTAATTTAGGTGAAACTAAATTAAAATGAAAACTCAGCATTCTTCTTAGGGAAAGCAGTGAAGTGAATGATTGCTGATTGCTAAATATAGATGTGACTATACTGTTTACTTTTTTAGGGTTTGAGTTTAATTTTCCCCCTTTGAGATGAAGTTAAGCTCCTTATTATTTGGTGTTAGACTAATGAATAATTCTAAACCTCCTTTTTCAGTGTTCTTTTCAATAGGTGCCAATATATGTTTAACATTTTTAAGGGTTTTCTTCATCTTCAAAATTGACACAGACTACTTCTGTATGATCTTGGTTAAATATTTGTATAAAACCAGGCCAATGAGGGTAGGGACTATTTTGTTTCCTTGCATCATTTGGTTTTCATTAAGTTCTTGCATTTGATCAGTTTTACTTTTCAGTTGATAAAAAAGCATAAAGAGTTATCTTACAGGTAGCTTTAGGTCATTGAATCAGTGCTGCCTTTTAGCAACACTGAAAGACTCCAGAAGTTGATAAATTTTGATTGTTACAGTTTATACTTAGATGCTAACACAACTCCCATCTAATGGTAATAAATATCTGTGTCTAACATGTGTAGTATGTAAAATATTATCTTACATTATATTTATACCCAGGTTACGAAATTTCTTAATTATTTCAAGTCCTGGACCTCTATAATTTTCTAATTTGCAGGGTTGGAGTCAATGGCTTAAAGATTCAAATACAGAACTCTCTTGGTTTTTATTCCTATTATAAAAATAATACATCAAATTGCCACTACTTATATTTTACAAACAAAACAGAAAACTCTTCATTCTCATGATATCTTAACATTTAATGAAATTTATTCAGGGATTACCCCAAGCAAGCTTTTCCAATGAATGACACGTGTGGAGTTTGCCTCAGGCTTTCTTTTTTCTTATATTAATCTGTGATCTACCTTTTCTTTATGGGTATTCCTAGGATTTAGGAAGTTTTTATAATTAATGGTAAATCATGATTATAGAAAAGATATAGTAAATTGAAATGATATAAATCCAATGTGTAATATAATGTACCCCCAATGCGACTTTAATAGAAATTATCTTAAACATATTGAGACATTTTCCCATGTATAGTAGTACTTGTTCTACTGTGTATTTCATATAACAGGCGACCTATTCTGCCACCCTCATAGCTCCTATCCCAGGGCAACTACTTCTTACTCCTCTAGCTAGTCCTGTTGACATTTACACATCTCTGTATTCTTAACTAATATGCATATAGTCATATCTTTTGATTTATCAATTTGAGATGTTATCTGTTGGTTTCCTATTATGGTAGGCAAAGCTTTAGTTCTCTTGCACAGTTTCCTCTCCTTCTCAATATAGCTATTTTATAGTTATTTGTTAAACCAGTATTCAGCATTTATTATTATGCCTGTGCAAGTATTATTTACAGCTGAGTGTTGTAATAGTCCATATTTATGTTTCCTTTTTATTTGTTTTCCTGAAGGTAATAATTGTCTTGATTTTTCATATTTAGTTTTCCTATTTTATAAAACTCAAGTGACTTTAGGTAATATATCTGTTGTAATTGTTTTCTCTGAGACATTCAGTCCTGGAAACTTCTCTTCTCCTTTGAGCTGATAGCTCTCTTAGGCTGCTTCACAGTTGTCATTCTGGGACTTAAATTTTCTGTGATCCTTGGAATGTCTCCTGGATTGAACTTCCTATTTCCTGGTTCTTATATCCTCCTCTTTACTTGATTTACTCTTACTTTTTTGGTGAAGCATATCTTCCGTTGGTTTTGTCAGGTTAAGATGCTGTACAGTGGCTGATGTCATGGTGACGACAGCTTTCAGCATGTGCCTTCCCCTGAAGTCACACTGCTGCAGGTTGTCCTTTATGCCTGATGGGTAGTTATCAGCCTGGAGACTCCATTCCCTTTCATCCTGGCGATTCCCTTTTCTTTCTTTTCTCTGTTAATGCTCCTATGTTCTCTATCCCATTTTGTTGTCTTTTTGGTTTACTCCATCTTTTTGTGGAGGGCAGTAGTTTCTTGAGAAAGGCTGCCTTGGAAGTAAACTTTCGGGGACCTCTGATGTCTGAAAGTGCCCATATTCAGTCCTTGCAAGGACTATCATTAAGAATAATAATGTGTCTGAGTATGAATTTTAAATTGGAAATTATTTTCCTTTGGCATTTTGAAAGTATTTGTCTATTGCTTTCTTGCTTTGGAAAGTCTAAATGTGTTTTGATTCCTGATCATTTGCATGTATGTGACTTGTTTGTTTTCTTTCTGCAAGCTTATGGGATATTCTTTTAGTTCCCATTGTCCTGAATTCTTAGTGCTGTCCCTGGTGAGGTGTACTGGGCACTGGAGGACTCTTCAACCTGGAAATGTGTGCTTCACTTCAGGAAATTTTCTTGAAGTACTTCCATTAATTTCCTCCCATATGTTTATGTGTCTCCTGTTAATTGTATTTTGAGCCTCTTGGCCTGATCTTCCAGTTACGTTTTTCTTATATTTTCCATAATTTTTTCTTTTTATTCTATTTTCTGGGCAGTTTCTTAAGCTTTATCTTCTCACCTTCGTTTTGAGGTTTTTTTTTCATTTCTGCCATCATGTTTTTAATTTCAAACTCTTTGTTCCTCGCTCTGTTTAAAAATAGCAACTGTTCTTACTTTGTGGATATAATATATTCTGTCTCTTTGAGGATATCCAGTTAGGTAACTTAATCTAATAGAAGAAGAATTTCAGTTTTAGGAGTGTAGGTTTGATATCGTAGACATAATAGAGGGAGAGTTATTAGCATACTCCATGAGTAGAGTTCTAAATTACCTTCTCACTTTATTGTTCTCTTATCAGTGTGTCATGCAAAGCATTGGAACTGTTTTATTGTTGGTTTTTAAGTAGCAAGTTTTTTTATTGGTTTACTTACAGTAACAAAGTGTGCTGATATTTGACTTAGTCATTTCTGAAATCTTTGATCACGTTTATGTACTATCCAGTCTTCAGTTTGTATTTAAACACTGGCTCTGCTTAATATCTTGACCCTAGGAAGACGGAATGAGCCAATTGGACATTTTTCCTGTTTGTAATAGTGTCTATTATTTTTGTTTCTGTTAAATGGAATGAGTGTTTTAAGGGCTATATTTTTTAAAATAAAGGGAAGCTTCAGAGTTAAATAATCTCTTGTAACTATCTTTTCTTTTAAAAATTGCTTTTTACATGGCTAATGACCCCATAAAGATAACACTGTTTTCTAACCAAATGTTATTGAGTTCTTGTCTTGCATACTTCTTTTTTTTTTTTTTTGTTCATCAGTATATTTCCAGCCCTAAGAACAGTGCTTGATATACAGTTAATTATCAATAAGTATTTGTAGAATGAATGAAAAATCTCAGAGCTTGGAGTTCTGCATCTATTGTATTACTTAATTAAAACCACAAGGTGGTACTGTTGTACCATGAAATGAGAGCCTGTAATTCTTAGGCTCTCATATAGTACTACATAAATCCTATGACTAAATGAAACGAATCGAACGTCTATTATGTTTATTGCCTGGTTCATTTATTTATAATTTTAACATGTGATTAGTCTTTGATTCTGTGATTGAGTCAGGCAGTGAGATCATAACCTAAATAATAAACATTTGGTTCAAATTTTTATAAAATGTTAAATGAGATGGCATCTAGCACAGTACCACGGTTAGTTTCCTTTCTCTCCTTTAATTTATTTTGGGTTAAAAGCTTTTGTTAAATTTCTATTTGTGTTGAAATAATTTGTCAAAAGTTTTCTAATAAATTATCACTGAAGGTTAAATAATATTGTCAGTCTATTTTGGTTGTGTCAAAGATTTTAGAAATTAACATCAAACCTACATTTTACTCTATTCCCCCCTACTCCAAAATTTTTTATTTTGCTTTCATGTTTCTTTTATGTGGTTGCTAAAATATTAATGTATAGTTCTTTGTTATACATTTGTACATATGTGATCAAGGTGTCTAAAATCAGTCAATTTATAATTTGCCTTGATTTCACCCCTGTTGTAAAACTAAGTGTTGAAAACTTTGTTTTGTAGCTTGGGCCTTTGTATTTCTTTATGATTGAATTGACTTTGAAATATTTTGATTCGCAGGCAGAGGTGAAATCAGAAGAGGGCCCAGGTTGGACTATCCTACGTGATGATTTCATGATGGGAGCATCCATGAAGGACTGGGACAAGGAAAGTGACAAGGAAAGTAATGGGCCAGATGACAGCAGACCAAGATCTGCAAGTGACTCTGATACATAAAGCAACGTAGGAGACACAATTTGCAACCATTTTATTTTTCCTAGAAAAATATTTCATTCTCTCATAGTTGGGGAATTAAAAGGATACCATTTGTAAGAAACTCAAAAGACGTTTACCAGCTTTGGTACAGAGGGAATATCGGTATTCCCCCTTTTCATGTAAATCTTATTAAAATTATGTATTAAACCCTTGTATAGTTTTAAGTATTCTTCCTCAAAACATTTGTAAAAAGAAATTATTTCTGCTTGACTAGCGAGATATGCTTTTTGCCAGGATCATTATGTGTTTACATATTGGTCATGTCTATTGGTGTGTTTCAGGAGCATCAGTGCCTCTAGAAATGCAGTACCAATTTATAATTAAAATAAACTTTTTGAAGTTAATCTTTGTATAGTTTTGGGAAGCAATTAGTGTTTTTTTTGTTTGTTTTGGGAAGCTTTTAAGACAACCTATGTAGTAAAATTTAAAATTACAGTATTTCTGATTTTGGGTGGTGGTTTTAATTTTAGTTAATCTGGCAAATAAAAAATACCAGATTTCTACTTTTATATTATTTCCTTTTATATACTAAGTAATATAAATGATCACTTATGTTTAAGTGTTAGGCTATTTTTGCATGAGAGATTTCCTGAATTGGAAATTCTCATGTTTAACTTATACAATGAGACATAATTTCTTAGGAAGCATGTTAGACATGTTTTAGTCTCTCTCTCTTTTCTTTTCTTTTTTCTGAATATTGGAGTTAGCGTAAATTTTCTTATGGACTGCCGCACCGGTGAAAAGAGGGAGTTAGGCAAGTAATCTGCATCAGAATGTTGCATCTGACTTGAGACTTAAGATTCTGTATTGTTGCCTTAAAAGTGATTAAATTGGGTGACTTTTAGTATCTAGTTGTTAAAAAGAGGAGAGAAAGTAAGACTGTTTAATATCATTCCAAAATTTTTGTGAAACTCAGCCCCAGATCTAATGTTTTTAAGGGAATTATTTAATAAATGTGATATGTTTCTTCTTGAAAAGGGTCTATCCCTTTCTCCATTTTTCCATAATAAAAATACTTTCCTCCTACCACCCAATGGCACATACTTGCATCTGTTATATATTGAAGGATAATCCTCCCCCAAATACTATGTGCTAGAGCAGAGATGTTTATATTTTCAAACCCATTTGAGTGTTACAGTATTATGTCTAAAGTTAAATTAGTCCATGGCCTGGTAGTTGTTATATAATGAAGGTGTACACCTAAGATATCAAGTAGTTAAAACAGCAAAGCTCAAAATACATTTTTGGATTTATCCTAACTTTTGAACTTTGGTGTCTTATTAAATTAACAGAACTGCCATTTTGTCATTTTAAGATAAATAAATGTGAAAAAATATTCCTCAGTAGGAATACAGGAGTGCTAAATATCCCAATATAACTTAACACAGAAAAATATTCCAACATAACTTATTTATAATAGATAATTTTGGAGAAAATAATACGTGCAGCACCTAACCATTTTTTTTAATTCCCAGAACTAAAGATTATACTTTATTTTTTGTTATTAATCTGTTTCTGGGTTATACGCAAGTTCTACAAAAATTTTTTCTGAATACTACATTCAGGTGATAGAAATGGATAAACAACTTATTTACTAAAAGGTTGTTTTGAAACATATATTCATTTTATAGTCCTTAATTTAATCTAGAAAAATTGAACAAGATTTTTAAATTGAAAGTAAAGAAGGGAATATTTGCATACTTTTTTCATTCAGAAATTATTTTATTCCAAAGTAAAATTGAGTTGCCATCATAAGGGAAAAAATAGTATCACTTACGTTAGTAGGCATGAAGTATACATAAATTGTATGGAATAATTTTTATCATCTAGATGAGATGTCTCCCATGTATTAGTATTTCTGTATCTTGACTATAAAATATTTAAGCAAAATACCATCATGTATAAATATAAGTCTAAGGATGAGCATATTTGAGAAATCAAGTGTGATATCTTTAGATGAATGTTTTAAGTGGTCTAGCTCCATCACCTCTATCCTAAATATTTTACCTACAACATTTAAATTCTTCTGATATCAAACATAAATAATCTGCATCTATTCCATCTTTTTACATTGTCTTTTGATTTTTTAAGGAGAGGAGAAAGAACCTGCAACCTCCCTCCCTCATGTATTTAAGCATAATATTAGGATTTTATTTTTGATAACTAGGGTAATACAGTAGTAAAGAGGTTGCTTTTCTTTGTTAAGAGAGAACTACAGAAAATAGGAACCAATAATTATTCCAAATATCTAGAATGCCCTAGGTATTTGGATGGCTGGGGTGAATGTTCTCAGTATTTAGCATAGTTTAGCATTAGTTGTTAATTGTTTTTTTCTCACATCACTAAAAATGTCTTTAATGAAGATAGAACAATCAATAAATAATTATTCTTTTAGACTCTTGTCACACCCCTCTGTTTGTTCCCTCAATGCCTGCTAAATCTGTTAAAAAAATTTTTTTTTTTTGAGATGAGGTTTCACTGTGATGCCCAGGCTGGAGCACAGTGGCTGTTCACAGGTACGATCATAGGTCACTGCAGCCTTAAACTCCCGAGCTCAAGCAGTCATCACCATTTAGCCTCCCTGTAGCTGGGACTACACGTGCTGGGCTGATCTCTTTTTTATTGTTAAATATACATAACATAAAATTTTGCATTTTAGCCATTTTTTAACTCATAATTCAGTGGCATTAAGTTCATGCCCATTTTTCTGCAACCATCACCACCATCCATCTCCAGAACTTTTTAATCATCCCATACTCTGAAACTGTGAACATAACTCCCCACTTTGCACCCCCCATCCCAACCCCTGGCAACCACCATTTTACTTTCGGTCTCTATAAATTAGACTACTTTAGGTACTCATATAAGTGAAATCATAACAATATTTGTTCTTTTATTTCTGGCTTATTTCACTTATCATAATATCTTTAAAGTTCATCCATGTTGTAGCATGTGTCAAACTTGAGCCCAGGAGTTCAAGGACAACCTGGGCAACATAGCAAAAAAGGACAAAATATCAACAAATGTAGTTTAAAAATTTCGCTTGGCTTTATTTGTGATTCTAAAATCAGGCAACACTTCATTCCGTAAAATAAAATAAGTGTTCCTGTTAATTAAGTGCTGAAATTTGAAGGACAAAGATAATACTTGTTTTGGACTTGAAAATGACTTAGAATTATCTTAGTAGTTTAGCCTTTAGCTTGGAGTTGGAATACCTGATTTACTTTCAAGTTACCTACAATTCTGTATTGCCCAAGCATTATTGAACTGATTGCAAAATATATCTGGGAAACCCTTTGGATAGATAGTTCAGGGGCTTACCATCAATACTTAGAGCCTAAAGTGACCTACAAGGAGGTTTTGGAAAGTTTATTTGAGGGCAAGTTCAAGGTCTTTAAATATTTTGTGTCTTTTAAAGCAGATGGGTGAAGAAAGGGATGTATAAATTCTGGGAAACCTCTGAGGGCTTTTTAATCAATGTGTTTTGCACATGTGGATATTAATATTCAGTGGCCACCGGCTAAACCAGTCCTGCTACCTATGCTGGTCTTCAGGCCATGTGAGTATAGTACTTCATTATAAAGCCATTGGATTACAGTTTATAGATACTAAAGATGTCCTAATAAAACGTACAATAGCAGAGAAGGCGTAAGGTTGACCTGAACAGAAACATGGGCAAATTGAAAACATAAATCATGTTGCCAAAGAGTTAAAGAAATTGTAAGAAAATGCCTGTAAAAGGCATAACCATTTCTATAGAAAAGATAGTAGATCAAATAAGCTGGAACTTCTGCGTCCTTTAAATAACTCTCTTCCTCCTTACATGTATTGATTTTTTGTTATTTTTATATCAGATTTTTATTAATATGCGGTGAAAGGGTCATAAACGAAATGAGAAGGAAGTTTTATTTTTTCAGGGTCTTTTAATAACTATAGAGTACCCTTATTATACTTAGTATGTTGATGTCTGAGCAACATGAATTTCATTTTTAAAATAAACATTTGAAAATTCAATGTACAGTTGACCTTTGAGCAACTCGGATTAGGGGCACTGACCCCCATGCAGTTCAAATTCGTGTTGTTCAAGGGTCAACTGTATTCTTATGTATTTTTAACATTTGTAATTTCTTAAGGAAACCATGTGTGTGGTTATAAAATAGCAAATTGTGCATTTTTTATGTATAAGTGAAGTAACTTTAGCTACTATTGTTTCTAGACTTAAATATCTTAATAGAATTAGAAAATTAAATGAAACATGCACATGGCATTGATTGAGCACCCATTCCAGGAGGTGTGCTAGAATTATTTCAGTGATTTGTTTATGGGAAGATAAGGGATCATTTGAAACCTATAAAGACCAAAAAGTTGACTCTTCTCTTCCCTTTTAAAGTAAAATTCCTGCAGTAAGTTCTCACTGTATGATTTGAGAGTAGTGTGACAATTTAGTTGAATGGTGACAACTTGAAATAAATCTACCAGGACTTAAAAAAATTCTTATCTTAAAAGATAAGCTTTTAAAAAATTGTTATAATGGAATCTAGGTTGTACATTAATAGAGGTCCTAGAATAATGAAGCTTGTCTAGAGCTGTGAATATTGTAATTTCTTGATACTCTATTGATATTTTAGCTACATTTTTATTTGGGAATTTTTTTTTTCAGTTGAGGGAAGCAGAATTCATTCTGCTCTTTCCTCAGATTCACCTATTAGGATCAATGTGATTGATAATTGTCTCCACTTTGCGTGTCAGTGGTAGGTATAGAGGCTGCGAAGCCCTGTAGATATTATGATTGCGAAGACTATTTGAGGTGAATTGGCAGTAAGAACAAATTTTGGAAACAGGAGAGAGAACTACTCCATGCCTACAAAAAGCTCTCTTATTCCTTCCCCAAGAAAACAGGAGTCTGAATTTTGGCCAGCTGGGTGGACAAATCTTACTGACTTGCAGCAGCGGTAGGCCTAGTGATTTTTTTTCACTGGGTGAGCTTTTCTGAAACTTGATTAAATATATTAGTCAAGAAGGCCCATGAACACACTTAGAAGTAGAGTGATGTTTGAGTTGAATGATAAGACATTTAGAATTATAGTTAATGTTTTAACAAAATGCTGCGTTTTAATGAATCTAATTAGAATTATATAGATGTGAAATATATTCTAACAGTTCTTAAATAATCTTAGATTCTCTAAGGAGTGTTTTCTGACTTAAAGGACCACAGATTTTTCATCTAGTCAGCTGAACATAATTTCAGAGAATTAGGATTTAGGGCTTTTTTTCTGGATGTGTGGTAAACCTTTTTAATTTTATTTTTCTTTGTTAAAATTTCGTCTAGAATTGCTCATCTCCTTTCTCCCTCCTTTTTGCCCTCCCTCTCAATAGGAGGAACACACATTTAGCTTTCTATTAAATGTTCTTTGGTTTTCAACTGAATAAGGTAAGCAGGGATATATATCAGAGGAGTAGGCATAATTCTTTATAATTTTAATCTCTGTAAATCAGTGCTGTCCAATAGGACTTTGTATGATGATAGAACTAATACGTCTGTGTTGTCCAGTACGGTAGGCAACTAGCACAAGTGGCTACTGCGCATTTCAAATGTGGCTAGTGACAGGGAGGAACTAAAAATTTTTTTTTTTGGTACTGATTGACAGTTTTCATACTAAATTTTTAATTTTACCTAATTTTAATTATTTTAAAATTTAAAAGCTACATGTAGCTGGCGGGTCTACCCTGACTGTGAAGAGAATAAAGTTATAGATCATATATTTAGTCTAATAAAAAACCAGCAAATTTTGGGATCGTAAATATACCTGAGCTTTTAGATGCAATTTAGGAATATCCAAGTATCGGTACAATTTTATTGGTCGAATTATAGCTGCTTATGCTTAAGTTATATCCTGGGGTAACTATTGTCCTTAAATGTTAGGCTGCTGGTAATAACAAATAGCAGTTGGTTTTCTTTAGCATTGTTATCATCTGAAGCTTTTAGAATTAATATATCAAACTTTAAATCCTAATGCTGTTCTCAAAAAGAATAGGTTTATGATGTACCAAAAGGCCATATTGAGAACTGTTAGAGCAACAGATACTGTGCAAGTAGTGAATTCTCATATTTTGGACTTATATCTGGGAACCTACTTACTGAGGAGGTTTCCTGAGGAAGTGCCTTTAGTTTCAGGACCCTACAAGTTGTCGAATAGTCCTGGTCTATTCCAGCACACTCAGCACACTGCCAGAGCAACTGTAGGTTGCATATTTGGGCCAAAAAACCAAACCAAAACAAAAAACCCGAAGAGTACAATGAGCATTATTAGCATGGCCAGTTTAAAATGATGAGGTGTTAACCACATTTGTATAAATAACAGTTTCTCTAACCCCTGAATCATTATCGTACATTTTTAATGCAATTGGTTCATAAACATCAAAGGAAAAACACCAAATTTGTGTGGGGTCAGGACCAACTGGGGCTCTGAATGGAGAGACAGCTGAGAGCTGTGTCCATATGTGTGGGTGGCCTTGCAGCTGTTGATTCACCCTCGGGCTACTAGACAGTTGCCTCTTTGCACTTGCAGAACCAGACTTCAATCTTAGGTAAAAATACATCCCCTCCAATGGAAAGGACATAAACAATGGATTGACATCAGCTCTGAAAACATCAGCGCGGCAGCCAGACACAGCAGTTGCTCTGAAATACTAAGTATTACCAAGCATAACATCAGGGCTGTTTCTACACAATAATATTTGTCTTTGTACAATAACACTGGGTTCTGTTAAGTGTATTATAAATATAAAAGCTCATAGTCCAAAAGGGGTTTACTGTGATGATAGTCTTCTCTATAAATGGCAGGAACAGTAGGAATAACTGGATTGCATGACACACAACTGCCATATCTTGGTCTTTACTAGGGCTCCCAAATATCCTTAGCAGTAAGTTAAATTATATTTATATTGGACATTTTAAGAAATACCAGTATTCATTGTTAGATGAAAGACAGCATAATTTTGGGATCAGAACTGAGTTCAGTTTGGGGTCTATTAGCTATGTGTCCTGTACAAATTTCTTAAACTCTTCAGGCTAACATGAAAATCCAGTATAATGATAAATGGTTTATATTGTAAGGATTAGAATAAAGTATGCACAGTGTCTAGCACAGTGCCTGACATGTAGATGTTAAGAGATGTTCTCCATTATGGCATTTGGAGGACCCGATGTGTGCCAGTAGATTTGTCATTCATTTGTGATCTATGTAATTGTATATGTTCTTTTAGATAAAGGGTTCCTTTCACAAAAATTTAAAGTCTGTCAGATGGTAGATACTTACTGAGGCCTTTTAATTCTACTTCTGGAAACCCTCTTCAGGAAAAGCTCCTGATTACAGAAAATACTGTGTGTACAGTATTATATCATTGTTTTTAACAGCAAGAAAATTTTGAACAATGTACAGGTTCAGTGATGTGGACATTTTCATAAACTATGAAACTTCCGCTTTTCTACTACCATTTAAAATGGTGGCTGTGAATACTAGTGAAAACCCAATGTCAAGGATATATTAACTTAAAAAGCAAGATTAAAAACATTATGGATAGTATAAGTAAATTTTTTAAATGCCAAAAATGCATGAAGTGAATATAAGAATACAATATTTTTTTAAAAGAATACAATTTTTGACAGTTCTCACATTGAATAAAATGATCCTGACATTTAATGATATACAAAACCATGTTCTTTTCTAATTACCCTACAATGAATTTTGAACATAAAAATTTGACTCTTTCCCTTCTCATGTGTTACCTATTTCCTGTGCTTGTTGATTAATAAAAATTTATTTTTAAATGAGAACTTGTTTTCTTGATTTATTTAAAAAATATCATTGCCATTTTTTAACCATCTTAATTTTACATAGTCCCATCAGTTATTCAAGTAAAAGTTGGAATAAGACAAGTAATAATAACAGCATACAGTCATACAACATTGATTGTATGTCAGATACTATTTAAGGGTTTTATAATGCCCTTAACTCATAGTCTTCCTAATAACCCTGTTAGGGAGGTGCTCTTACTGTCCTCATTGTACATATAAGGAAGCAAGCAATAGTTTTAAATAACTTGCCCAAGGTCACACAGGTAGTATAGTCAGATCCAGGCTCAAGTCACAGAGCTGCTATCCATAACAATGATTCTTCACATTTTAGATGATATTAATGTTTTATAGAAAATGAGATTCTAGAAATTGAACTCTGCTCTGGAAAAATAAAAGGGCATTCAATTTTTCAGTCTCATTTAGGCCTGACATAAACTTATGCCCAGTGGAAGATAGAAGTAGATGCCATGTATCAAAAAGGTGAAAATATTCCTGGCAGTGGTAAGTTAGCGTGAACGTATCACCCCGGGGCTCATTTTGACTGCTGCTGTCAATTTATTATACAATGTGCTATTGGAGAATTCATTATAGGTCTTCCCTGAGCATGTCTGACAATTAAAACTTTACATTTTCATTATCTAGATGCTGTAGAAATGGAACTACTGTAACTGCTGAAGTAGTGTCCAATAATTTTGTCTATTAGAAATTACACATTGCTATTCTTTTTATTACTAAGATAATACTTTGGCTATATGCTTCTGTTTGTTGCTTAATGACATTAGATGACTCAAGAGTGTAAGTGGCTGACATGTTTGCTACTGAGAATTTAGATGTTCAAATTATGCTTTATAAATGAGGGCTAGACTCTAGCTTAGAATGTCATTGTCTAGATCATAGATAAGTACAACTTTATAATTAAGGATGTTCCATTATTATTGCTCTAGCATCTTTTCTAAAAATACATGTTTTACAATATTTATTTGAAAGTATAATTTTTATTTGATGTGCCTTAACATCAAATCAATGGAAAATTACAAATCAATGAATTGCAAATCAATTTATGTTACAATACGAAGTTGTAAGACATCCCACTGCTCTCCTCTAGGTGGCATGATTTAGGCTATCATTGAATCAACTGATAAAATTTTTTTCCCCCACAACCATAGTGGCTAGTTTCTGAACAATCAGCATAACTGTGACATTGATTAGATTTAATTGTTACAACTGATCAAATAATCAGATTGACTTTGTAACAGTCTGTCATTTAATGACCTTAAATAATTTAAAATCATAAAACAAAGACTTAAAGAAACAAATACCAAAAACTTGTCTGTAATAACCCAGCAGCTAAAATTGTTTTTGTGCAGGGCTGATCTTCAGGTCATAGTGACATACCCACTTTTGGATTTATTTCATAGGTTTATGGTAAATAGCTTGCCACTTGCTAGGAACAGTAAAGACACTGCCGTTGCACTTAAAAGGACACATATTGATATAACTGAAATAATCCAAAGGGAAACCACAAACTGTAGGAATCCTGATCACAAAAATTTTCAAGTTAACAGGAAACAACCCTTTCATTTGTGAGGTTAACTTTTCAGGTTGTCCCTGGGTTTGTGATGCAGTTACTGTTTATTAAACAAGAAAGATCAACATGTAAAAAGTCAGTATTATGTGACCTGTAAGCACCAAATAACAAATAGAAACACATGGTTCTTTTTTCTGTACTGGCACTAAAATGGGAAGGGGGCAGAACTCATATTTTACCTTTGAGATTCTTTGTCTATTTTTCATTTTCCAAAACTTAAAAATGAATTTCTCTGGCTGCCTACAGAATACATGAAAGGCTTGTTTTCTTAATCCCCAATTGTGATTGTATTTATCCTTTTCTTCCTTTCTGCGTGGGAGATTGGCTTTCATGGAGCTCAGAAGAATCTTGACCTAGCACGTCTTGGAGGCTTCATTTTTTGTGGCAGTACAGGTTTATATTAATATTAATGCTAAAATTGTGCAAGTAAGCATTTTCAAAATATAGCTCCAATAGTGATTTTTAAAATCTGCATAGGTAAAGCAAAAAAAAAAAAAAAAGGCTCAACAGTATGTAAAATATAGTATCACCATAGTAAACAGAAAAAGATGAAAGTCTAACAGATATATTCTTACAGATTTAGATTTTAAAGTGGCTTCATTTTAAATAGGGTAACTATCTGGGACAGTTGTGGCTTACCCCTTATATCTTAATGTATTTATGAGTGACATCCTCTTTACTCTCAAAAATGCTTGGATTTGTGTGATAAATTATGTGGTTACTCTAGTTTTAAGAACTTTAAGTGTTAGAACTTTCTTTTCTATCTAAGACTTGAAATAATCATCAGTGAGAGTCTGTGGTCTGGT
Source organism: Varecia variegata (assembly GCA_028533085.1). Lineage (NCBI taxonomy): Eukaryota > Metazoa > Chordata > Mammalia > Primates > Lemuridae > Varecia > Varecia variegata. The sequence continues at coordinate 11,809,606 of CM052450.1, read as the reverse complement.
TTCTAGTTTTATAAATCATAACCATCTATATAGTTGTGCTTTTAAAAATACTGTTGTATGCTTATGCGTTTGCTTTTTAAAATACTAGTTTTTCCTTCTATCATAAAAAACTATATTGAGATTTTCTTTTTTTATGCAGTTACTATTGCCCCTTGGTTTGGTTTTGTTTTCTTTTTTTTAACTGCAGGTTAATTTAGGCAGTAGAAAGGCAAAGTTGTTTGAAATATAGGTTGGTAACTTTGCCAGTGGAAATTTATTTACACATTTGGAATTTTATCCAATCTATGAAGCCCACTGAGATGATGACAAATTCATTTAAAGACCATGTATATCTTAAAAAATAATTCTACTTTTCATACACAAGTGAGATTGAATAAAAACAAAAATAATTTCTACTTTGTTATGTCATACTCATTTTAATTATGAGAGCATAATTACATTTTCTCTATCATTTGCCTTCTCTTTTTCTTCCTCATCTTCTACTTTTTTTTTTACGTGGCTGAAACACTCCCTTTCTCTCCACCACCTCAATCTGGCCTCTTGCTTTGGGAAGTATATCTGTGAACTGCTACAATGGTGGGGTAAGTGAAGTAGGGGTAGAGATTCTATAAGAGTGAATGTCACACACTGCCCTTAAAACTAAGGAAAATTCTGCTGCTGGCTTCTTTTTCTAACATTAGCATTTTATTAAGTACATATCCATACTGTTATGCTGTATGCTAACTATTGCCATATATTCATTTATTTATATCGGTCCCTAAATGCTATCTTAATGGATGAATTTCACCAGGGGTGAGAAACCAGAGGCTGCAACTAATTTCAGTAGATCCTGGGGATGACATTGCCCAGGCCACTGTGAGACTGCCTCCCAAAGAAAGACTTTCCTCTCGTTGGAAGTCTCACCCAGAGCTGAAACTGTAGAGATATGAGTGGTCCAGAAGCCACAGGCAGTAACCAATCAGCTAATCGTAATTCCAAAGAGTGAGATAATCTTCCCACAGTGTATCATTAGAGTGTGATGAGTTTATCTCTTTAAAGCCACACAACCTACTGATAGGCTCTGCTTTTTCTTGGCCCTACCTCTCTCTTGCATTTATCCCTTTGTCTTTTACCAACTCTAATCTCTTTAAGCCCTCATTCTCTCTCCTCTTTCCATTTTCCTCTCTGCCCATTCTTCCTTCCTTTTTCATTATCACTTATTCTTTAGATTAATTTATAGATAGAAAATGGAAATAACAATTGGGTTACTTTTCATGAAGAAATCACTAACCTTTCCATTTCATTATTCTAAGCACATAAATTTATCTATAGAAATATGTACAGAACATGAGACAAAATATACACCAAAAATGTTGTTTTTGAATTGTGGTATCAAAGATAAAATTATAAGTAAGAATTTAAAAGGCTTTTTGATATATTTTCATATTAAAGGGTTATTTTGCACTTATTAAGTGTCATTATTTGGAGAAAAATGTAATCAATTACAGGAATTCTGTTTATTTCTTTTCCTCACCTTGTTTTTCATGCTTGAAATAATTGGGGAAGCTTTCAAAATTGTTACAAATGAAGTTATTCTTTAATCAGAATTAGGAAAGACCTATTAGATTGTAAGCTTGTGCTGAGGATCCACAGGGGTAAAATTCCAGGGTGGGGATGATAGTTCTGTTTTGTTTAGCCTCTTATAGGAATTACATGTTACTTACGTGAATAGACCCATTAATGAGTATAGAATGGCTAATGGCTGTAACGCAGGCACTCTCTGCCTCACTAATCTGGAAACAAAGAATTCATTTGAGGGTGTTAAATAATAAGAGACCTTAATCTTGAATGCTTAACTGAACTTGGGTAGTCATTTAGTGTTTTATTTACCCAAAGTGTGTTTTCTTGTCCTTTCCTCCTGCAATTACTGGGGAGCATAATACAATAATGTTTAAAATAATAAATATATACCTACAGACACTGCTAGGAGGCATAACCAAAAGCAAATTCATCTTAGGGTTTTCCCTGGTTTTTAAATTCTATTTGAGAAAGAGTAGAGACCAAATATGCTTTATTATAGATTCCTTACCGGAAATGAACAAGTGGTAGGATAAGATAATGGTAGGTAACATTTAATCAGCAGATACTAAGTGCCAGGTTTTGTTATAAGTGCTTTCTGCACCTTGTGTAATGTAATCCTCACAATAATCTTACGTGGTTGTTACCATGTTATTATCCCTTGTTTCATAGATGAAGAAACTAATACAGAGTAACTTTGTTAGGATTACAAAGCCAGAAAGTGATAGGAATTTGAACCCAAGAGAGATCTTGATTTTGACCACTGTGCTCTCCTGTCTCCTTGAGGTAATCAAGCTAGTGTAGGTATATAGTTTAAATACCTTTTTACCATGAAGAGTGTAAAGAGTTCCTCGCATATAATAAAATCTCAATGTAGTGAATGTTTCTTGAATATAGAGATGGAAAGGACTTAAAAGCATTATTTAATAGAAAAAAGGACTCACTTTTGGTTACCAGGGTGACGGCTCTTGCAGTCTTACCTATTACATCTTCAGAGAACTGCTCACCTGAGAGGTGGAAAGATGCTCCTCCTCTCTGGATATACTCATGCTACTATACTTACCCATAAAATATCCTCTTATGAATAGGTCAGGGGTCTCAGGTCTAAGGGGTTGGTAAGTAAACAGTAAGTGTTCAACAGACTAAGTATTATGAACAACAGTGTTTATGTTGAGAAGGAGGGTGATTGTCAGAAGAATTTACGGCTTAAGTTGTTTTCCTAGAAGTGAGGTAGATGGACTTTTGGTGCTCGGTCTACATTTGAATCTGAATCTTTTTAACCTAAGGTGCATCTGTGTGTGTACCAAGAAGATAGTCTGTGAACACTGAGAGATGCTCACTGGCTTGTGGGGAAGTTGAACCTATGTCAAATATGGTAATAGCTAACTCAGGTCACCAGCCATATTTCAAAGCAACACCTTCACTCAGTAGCTCTCCTTTGTAGCTTCTGCTTTATGTTCTATAATTGCCCCAGGTGTAGGGCTGTGCTTTTGTCCTTTCTGTATAGCTAGATTACTGCGGTTCTCAAACAGAACTCAAAGGGATAACTTAACTTGGTGGAAGTACTAGTCTGACAGTAGCCCTCTTGATTTTATTTTGCTTTGGTTATTGGGATGGTAGGTGGTGGTCTAACTCCTTTCAAGTTGCTTCAATTCAAAACTGGCTTCAAGGAAAGGCACCTGCGGATGCTGAGTTATACATAATTTTCAGAATTTTTCAGAAATGAGTTGGAACAATTCCTTTATTCCAGATTTTCCCAATGTGTGTTAATAGGGGAAAACAATTCCATGTTCAAGGGAGTTGAGAAAATGCTGGGTTAAAAAAGCTAAAAAGTTTTCTGCAGGATTCCTAGAGCCCTTAACATGATAATGTGAATTATGCATGTGTAAGATGGCAATAGAGTACCCAGTATCTCCCAGACTTATTTGACCCCAGAAGCCCTGTTTGTTAGAACATATCTGGGACCCATGTTTCTTAGCAGTGCATAGTAGGTAGGAACATAGACAATGGATCCAGATTGCAAAACAAAGTACTTAACTTCTTTGTACCTCAGTCTCCTTATCTGCTAAATATGGATAATAATAATACCTACGTTATAGGGTGGTTGTGAAGATTAAATCACTATATATACATACATATAATATCACTAACTATAGTATATGTTAGCTATTGTTATTACTATTTATTCGGCCCTCTATTTACTAATGATATAGGCTCCATACACATCTAAAGGGTAAGTTCTAAAAGTTGTAGAAAGTTTTTTTGTGAGAAGTCAAAACTAGGGAACATCTGAAGTAGGGAATAACACAAAGACCTTGAGTTTGGGGGGAAGCTCAACAGAGTTTCCAGTTTAAATCATCTGTCTGGTCAGTAGGGCTAGAGAGTCATGCTGAAATGAAAATGTTGACTTTGAGTAAAGGTAAAATAAAAAGGGAAAATTGAACAGTGGTAAGAATTATTCTTGTGTTCATCTAATTTGGACTTGGTTGAAATAGAAAAATGTCAAGTTATGAGTAGTGTATAACAGTAGACATCAAACACTTAAAATTCCAGCTTCCTGGATAAATGCTATGGAAAGAATGAAGTTGGTTGATACTGTCCAGCCTAGGAAGAAGGTGAAGACAAAGCCATGTAAGAAGTGGCTTAGGCAGCAAATTATAAAGGTGACCACTCATCCATTCAAAGCGACAAAACAAAGAAATATACCTTATTCTTTAGGTTAAAAAAAAAAAAAAGATCTGTTTCCCAGCAGTTCACAGAGAATTAGACTGTAAACAACAAACAAATAAAATAAGCTCTAGAATGGCAACCTGTTGTGGAACCCCAGAAGAATAAAAAGGTAGGGCATGAATCTTAGACTGGAAGGCATGCCTTCAGGACTGGCCTGGCCCAGGGTAGGCTGGTGCTCCCTCCATAGGTGCGTGTGCGCGTGTACACATAACACAGGAGGGAACAGTCCCATTCCGGAGCCAGGGATTCAATTTGGGGGACTGGGAGTGAGCCACACTAAGTAAAAACGGGAGACTTGATAGCTTGTCCTTCAACAGACCTGTCCAAAATGACCGTAGAAAGTCAATACCGTAAATCACCGTTGTCAGGGCGCACATTCCACCTCCTTCCTCCCTTCCCCGCAGCCGTCCTCATTTCCACACCCCCTCCACGGTTTGGGGAGAGCTCGTGGTCTAAGTAACGAGAGGACTTCTGACTGTAATCCTAGCACGTCACTCTGTTGAAGGCAAACACGTGGTTCAGAGAGAACTTATAAATCTCTCCTCCCCGGCAAGATCGTGATGTTATCTGCTGGCAGCAGAAGGTTCGCTCCGATCGGGGCTCCAGAAGCTCCCGACGAAAGAGAGAGAGAGACAGAGAGAGAGAGAGAGAGAGAGAGGTAGCGGAGCGAGAGAGCGAGGGAAAGAGGCGGGGGAGAGGGATGGAGAACGTTAGTATAACGGTCTAGGGAGTCACTCAGGAACAAACTCGGGCTGCCCGGCTGCAGAAAAGAGGAGAAGGAGCGGGTCTATTTCTGGGTGGCAAGTGCCTACCTGCCCTAAGCGAGACGGTCCACGTGGGGGAGAAAACAGGAGAGGCTGGGAAAGGGTGGGAGTCCAGGGGAGCCCTTACGCAACCCCCTTAGGAATAAAACTCCCCAGCCATCGCATCCCAGGGGCTGCCGTTGTGGTCCGCAGGGGGTGAGAGCGACGGCGGCGGAGGCCGATCGGCGGCGGGGCTGGCGTTTCGAGCGAGAGGAGGAGCGGGAGAAGGAGGCAGCCGGAGAGTGGACGCGTTTGCAAGCGGCGGCGGCGGCGGCGGCGGCGGCGGCAACGTGGAGTGACCCAGCGGGTCCGCGCACCGCCCGGGTGTAGGCCCCAGCGCGCAGCTCCGGGAGCAGGATCGTCGCAGCCTCTGCGGCCTCCGCGGCCACCGCGGCACCCGACCGAGTCCCGAGCGCCCAGCGCCGTGCGAAGCGCACCCGCCTCCCCGCGGCGCGCCGGGCTCGCCCCCAGCGCGCGCACCCCCGCGCACGCACACACGCACACACACACACACACACACACACACACACACACACGTGTGCGCTTCTCCGCTCCGCTGCTGCTCCTGCTCCCAGCTCCGCAGTGGAAGGCAGGGCCGAACCGCTCCTTCTTTAAATATATAAATTACTGCCCGGCTCAGCCTCGGCGGCCCCCCTTGCAGAGCGCCCGGCGCCCCTCCCGTCACTTCGCCAGCTGCCAGCCCCGGGACCTTTTCATCTCTTCCCTTTTGGCCGGAGGAGCCGAGTTCAGATCCGCCACTCCGCACCCGAGACTGACACACTGAACTCCATTTCCTCCTCCTACATTTATTTCTGCTAAATAGCCACTCGTCTATTTTTTTCCCCCCACGTCTGGTTGCTCCAAGAAAATTTTTTCTTACTCCCCAAAGTCAGGATTCCCCCTGCCCATCCCGTATTAATATTTTCACTTTGGGAAGTTTTGCCTTTTCTTTTCTTTTTTCTTTCCTTTTTTTTTTTTTTTAAAGGAATCAAGCAAGATACATTTTTCTATTGGGCATTGACTTTCGATTGTTTGCAAAAGTTTCTCATTAAAAACAAACAAACAAACAACTCTCCCTGGTCTGTACTTAGAGAATTGTTCGTTTCTTTGTTTTCTTCTTCTTGCTTTTTGTAAAAACAAAAAGCAAACAAACAAAAAAACCTTTTTTCCACCTTTTTAAAAAATGCACTACTGTGTCCTGAGCGCTTTTCTGCTCCTGCATCTGGTCACGGTCGCGCTCAGCCTGTCTACCTGCAGCACACTCGATATGGACCAGTTCATGCGCAAGAGGATCGAGGCGATCCGCGGGCAGATCCTGAGCAAGCTGAAGCTCACCAGCCCCCCAGAAGACTATCCTGAGCCCGAGGAAGTCCCCCCGGAGGTGATTTCCATCTACAACAGCACCAGGGACTTGCTCCAGGAGAAGGCGAGCCGGAGGGCGGCCGCCTGCGAGCGCGAGCGGAGCGACGAGGAGTACTACGCCAAGGAGGTTTACAAAATAGACATGCCGCCCTTCTTCCCCTCCGAAAGTAAGTACCGATCTTCGCTTCCAGCCCCCGAGGTGTAGCGCTGCCCGGGAGCTCGCAAAACCGCAGCAGCCCCGGGGATCGCCCTTCCCGCCCCCGCTTGCCCGTCGCTCCTCTCCCGTTCTCCCGTCCTTCGCCCGGTCCAGCTCCTTTCCACTGGCGTGCTTGAGACCGTCAGGCTTTGAAACGTGAACTTTCTGCTCTATTTTCTCCATCTCTCCCTTCCCCCCACGCCTCAGTGCTGTCTAAGGCGTTACGCTCTTTTTCTCGTCCCTGAAGTTCTTTACTCGGCCACCAGCCCGGAGTCAGCCCTCCTCTGTCAAACCAGAGGCGCTCCCTGGGGCAGAGTTAAACCGGGAAACCTTGCTAGGTTTGTTTTCTTTGCTCCGATTGACGTGGAGCGCGCCGAACTGGTGCACGAAGGGTTAAAAAAAAAAAAAAAAAAAAAAGAGGCTCCAAGCTAGCCTCTCCGGAAGGCGCCCCCTTTCCGTGCAGACCTGTCAGCTGGTTCCCCAAGCCTTCCCCATTGTCTCCAACTCCCCTAAAAAATGTCAGCATCGCGGAAACAAAACCCGGTGTGGAGACCCCTCGAGAAACCTACCTCGAAACCCTCAATCCGCGATGTATCTATTGCCATCCCTGGGCGTGTAATTACCCAATGGCAAACCCTCGTAACCACGTCCCCCTTTGACTTCACCTGGATTGACGGAAAGGACAACTGCGTTTCTGACTGTGTTTCAAAAGGTTTCAGTTTACGCTATTTTTCAGAATTCACCCAAACCTGCCTTCTTAACAATCTCCGGTGTAGCAGATCATTTTTCATTTTTCTTAGGGGCTTATTGTTGATCTTTTTCAACCTTGAGCACCGTGCTCCTGCCTTTTCAGAGGCTTTCTGTAGTTACTTCGGTGCATTCCTAAAACTCAGAGTAGAAGACAGCTGGATTTTTTTTTTTTTTTTAACTGGCTTCTGGCTTCTCTGAGAACAGTGTCCTCAAAACCAGCTGGCATACAGTAGCAATGGGAGTGAAATGATTTATTGTGGAGCTCTTTTGGGGGAAGGGAGAGGACAGTTAGCATAGAATTATTTCAGAGTTCTTAAAACAACAACAAAAAAAAAAAGAGAGAGAGAGAAAGAGAGAGAGAGAGAGAGAAGCAGTAACTAGTGATACCTGAGAGGGTTAAATACCAGGAAGAAGCAAAAGAAAAGGAAAAAAAAATCACTTGTACATTTGTGTATTCCAAATCCCAAGTTGTAAACTTTTCATTGGTTGCTCATTCCTCTCCTCCCCTTTCCATGCCCTATATACTTGCTGGCTGCCTTTGCAACGTCTCTGTGTCTTGCCTAAATAGATAATACAGCCATCTTGGTAATTTTATCCTAGAGATTCTAATTGCAGGGTGGTGCTTTTCTTTGTTAATATTTATTTTTAGTTGGACAAGTCCTGGCCCTGTGACTTGCCATGTCTTGTACTTGATGGTCTCAGAATGTCAGCCCATGCATCTAACCCCAGTCTTTCTGGTGACCTTTATTTTGCTGCAGGTTCTGCTCTTCTTGTTGAATAGCTGAACAGATGCAGGGAATTCTGGCAAGCAGGATGATTTTATTATTGTAATTATGGCACTATCCAGAGCAGTGGTGATAAATATACTCCACCCTGGTTATCCCCCTGGGGAAGTAAAGCTTTCTATCTGGGGTGGAGCCAAGGAGATATTAGGAGAGCAAGTTCATTGTAATTAGTCCAAAACCATTGAGTTGGAGCAGGGGGTTGAGTCAGTTTGCTTTCTCTAGCACGTGTATCAGTTCTACTGGTATTTGGGCAGACAGGCAAGTACGTTATGCAGAACCTGAAATAACTCATCCTTCAATGTTTACATTCAGAAGCTCTAATAAACCACCAGTACTTTTATAACACAGAGAGGAGATCTGATCTTATTACTGTATAGGTATGGAGAGAGCAAGTAACCCAAGAGGGCATTAATTTTTTGTTCTCTCAAGCACACTTTGGTCTGAAGAGCTGAGATGGTCCAACCCAGGATCATGGTCATCCACAAATTAGAAAAATTCCTAGATTATTAGGAGGGTTTCAGAATATGGCATCTAAGATCATTGTGTGCATTCTCTTCTCCCCCTCACCCCTGGCTGCCAAATAAATTAAAATTTCTGGTAAGTCCGGGATAAAATATATACTACCAGTTTTCATACAGAAAATAGAGGCTTTAAGTTTAGGAGCAGAAAGCCATATTAATAGCAGGTTCGATACTACTGTGCGAGGACTGTGGATAATTTTATAGAAAGTAGGTTAACTGATTTTCCAGCACTTTCTAGTTATACTGGAATATAGCGAATCCTTCCAAAAAAAAGGAAGAAAAGAAAAAAAAACCCTTATTTTTAAAAAGCAAATTGAAAGTACAGCATTGGCTTATATACAGACTTTCCCTCTTTAGGGCTTTTCTGCTTAACTTTTAACTCGGCTGTCACTGAGGGAGTGTGCCTGTCATTTCTTGCAGTGAATCCGGCAAGGGTCATAAGCCCCAGAGATGAAGGCATGGGAAAGATCACTGGTTCATTTTTTACCACCGACTTATTAGTGTTCGGGGAGTGACTTCAGCTCAAGTATTACAAATATGCTCTAATTATACTCAATGAGCTATATATCATTACAGATTGCTGATAGCCCTTTATGGGACATTTTATAAAGTTCAGACTAAATATTTTTAGCAATGTGGAGATTTAAAAGTAAAAATATAAGAGATATTGTATATGCCCTCAGGCATATTTTGTCTTAAATATTATCCTTGGCCAAGTGTACTATATAAATACAGTAAATATGAATAGCACTGGCCAGGTGCCAGTCTCCTAGGATGAATTTTAGTCAAGAATGTATTTCTGGGATATAAATAATACTGTGTCAACATTTAAAGAAGGGGTCTTATTAGTTTTGAATTTATTCATATTGATCTTTTCACATGCTGTTAGTTTAAGGCTCAAAGTGGAGTTATGCTAAGGTTTACCGATAGTTTGCCCACTGGGAATTAGTGGACTTCTAGTAGTTTGACAGTCCACTTGATGTTCAAGGCATATCTATTCCAAAGACACTGCATGAGGTTTTAGAAATTTAGAAAGACTGATTTCATTAAATGCAGAAAGAATCCAAATAATTGACTTGCAAAATCTGTAGTGGCTTGGACAATCAAAAATAGGAAGAGACAAAAAGTTTCATTTTCTTTCTTTCCTCCCCCTTTTTCATTGTAACGATCGGCACATGTTGTGGTTTTCACCCTGGTGATTTGGCACACCCTTCTTCTCCCTCCACTCCCACTGGAACATTTGGCAAAGTCTGGAGACATTTTTGGTTGACTGGGGGTAGAGGGGTGCTACTGGCATTTAGTGGGCAGAAGCCAGGGATGTTTCTAACCATTCTATAATGCACAGGACAAACCTCCCCTCCCCCATCAAGGAATCACCCAGACCAAAATGTCAGTAATGCCCATGTTGAGAAGCCCTGATAGCCCTGGTATTTATTTTGGGTTACTGAATTCTGTTAGTAATACTATTTCAAAAGTAATAATAAAAATAAAATATCTTTGTGATCAAAGGATATTAAAATGAGAGCATTGAATAGGAGGATAATTAGAAGGTTAATTAAATGGAGTATGGATTAGACCATTTTGTATGGTATATTCTTTATTATTGCGATCTTAAATCACCTAAATTAGAGACATCAAAACTTCCCATTTATTTAGTGTGACTAATGGTGTTGACCCATCCATTAGTAGCTTCAGTCAGCAGCAGTGTGATGTTAGAACAGAGAAAAAAGAAGTAAGGAATTATCTTGGGTTTTCCTTGCAGTGAAAATAAGCAGTTTGTGTTAATAAAGAGTGGAATCTCCAAGCTAGGCAACAGAAGGAAGTAAATAATCATGTTGGTTTATTCTACCATATTGAATTACATAAAACTAAAATATAGAGACTAAAAAATCACAATGAGATTTCTTTTGTAATTGTTTCACATGAATGTGAAATATTTAATACCAAGCAATCTCCTTTTCTATTTCCTCTGTAATTTTCCAAGTGAAATTGTGGAATGTAGAATGGAATACCAATGACACTATGATTTGGGGAAAGTGACTTAGCATTCAATTCACGAATATGTCTTTCTATATACCAATTGCTGGTCTATTGACCAGTTGCCCAGTGGAGGAAAATATTAGCAATTGCTGGAACATGGAAGTATTTTTGCTTTACTTTATTTTTTAAGATTCTCTGTGTGTGTTTGTTTGTATGTGGGTGTATGAGAGAGACAGATAGAGAGAGAAAGAGAGAGATTGATCAAAGACAGACTTGAACTCCTTGACTTCCAGAATGATTTGAGTTATTAATACACAACAGACCAAACTTTAATTCCCCCCTTTTTATTGCATCATTGCTTGTTCTAATTCTAGTGCCTAATTGTGGTTACATTTAAGTTGGGCCACATGCTCTTCCTTCAGGATTTCCATTTTTTTTTTTTTTTTTTTTTT
>CM052450.1:11718861-11797970 GCA_028533085.1 Varecia variegata | reverse complement strand
ATCACTGCCAAGTCACTCCAATGTGCCATTGATTATAACAGAGTCTGGATTTTAGAGATATGAAAATGCAATTAAAAATGATGCCCTGTGAACCACTTTCACTAGCCTGGGATGTCTTGGGGCCTCCATCTCATTCTTTACTTTGTAGTTCCACTCAATGGATCTATTTCTGTCGCACACTCAGTTTGTTCCTTAGGTGGCCTTTGCCACTTCAGGGCAGGGCTAGTCATTTGCCATGTTTGTATCTGGTCCTATGAAAAGGCCCTGAGAGTTTAGGCTTCTTTGGGTCAGACTTTTCAGGGTCTGACTCCTCCTCCTTGCTCAGCCCCTCCTATCACGAAGTCCCTGCATGAAGACTACACTCTGGTCACATCACCCTCTTTGCCTTTACCCAACTAGGCCATTTATTTTCATGCCTCTGGGCCTTTGTTTATGCTTTTTCCTCCACTTGGAGTTCTATCTTTTGACACCTTTAAAAATCTTTCTAGGCTTAGTCAGATACCACCTCCTTAAGAAACCTTTTGATTTTCCTAGTCTCATTTAATCTGCACTCTCACTATACTGGTGTTTGTCTCTATCTCTGCCTATTCTCTTTTGCTGGTGGTAGTAACATCTAGCTCTATTCCGGGCTGTCTTCTTCACTGGTTTGTAAACTTCCTGAGAACAGAAACCGAATCTAACTTATTTATAGTCTTACAGGACCCTAGCACATTGCATTTGCTCAATAAATGTTTGACAGATCAATGAGCATTCTCTTTAGAGAGTAATATCGAACCACTGGAAGGAAGATGTGTGAGTCCACGGAGGTGTAGAGGTGTGGAGAGATGAAATCTCTTCACCTTCATTATCAGGAAAATGTCCCCGATGGCTCATATCACTATGCTGAGACAGCCATACATTTCCTGTTTCTAGTTTTTTCTGATAATCATGAAAATGATGATGATAATGATGATGATGAAAGCTAAGCTTTATTGGGTGCTTACTATATGCTTAGCATAGTTTTAAATATTTTACATATGTGTACTCTTTAATCCTCATAAGCAACCCTATAAAGTCAGTACTAACATTTTCCCTTTGACATCTGAGGACATGGATATAGCTCTTTCTATCAGTGATGTCTTATTGAAATAAGGCTTTCAGTCACCACAGATAATAGAGCCCTAGTACCGAGCCCAGGAAATACAGAACATGACTTTTCTTGCCCTCTTGAAAAATGATGTAGTACATCCACAAGAGAAAGGTGAACCTCCTCTGCTAGGAAAAATTACATTTACAAACTCTGAATTCTTTTTGTAGAAAAGGAAATATAATTCTCAAGTCTTGAATCTTTTTTCTTGCCTCTAACACGTTCATCTTTTCTCTCTGCACTTGGTTGATACAAAAATTGTGATATCTCAAGTCCCTCACTTTGGTTTTTAACTGCAACCATTTTCATCACAAAAGTTGGGATGAATTTGATGGATAGGACAGTCTTCTTGTCTCTTTCAGAGGATTAATTTATTTGGGAAGGCAAGATGGTGGTGTACAATGAGCATGGACTTTGGAGCCAAACAAACCCAATAAGTAAAGGAAGGAGAATAAATAAAAGGGAATTGCACCAAAGGAATCTCAGAGGCTGAAAGGGAAGCAGTAGCATCAAAGATAAGAAGTCCTACTCCAGGCCTGTGGCCATTGTTAAAAAGTGGTCCTGTTTTGGTTAGCAACTTGGCTCTCTCAATGCAAGTTATTAAAACTGCCTCATTGACATTTAAGTTGCTTCCTACTGGATTCAGATCTTGGCTCTGCCATTACTGGCTTTTTGTGGCTGGGTTTGAAACCTGGCCTTCATTTCTTTATTTGTAAAGATGGAGAAATTAACACCTGCCTCCTTGGGTGTTGTAAAGGAATGAGGTGTGTGAAGCACTTAATGTGGCTGTTTTTGGCAATTAGTAGGCCTTCTTTGCACAGCAGCTATTATTTATGGAATCTCAGACACCACTGACTTTAAAATGCACTGTTATTTTATGTGCCACTAAGAAAGAGACATCACTACCCATTAACTCTCATGTGCCATTGATTATAAGAGAGGACCTGGATTTCTAGAGATACTTAAATGTGAAAAATATGTAGAATCAGTGAAATCACATATATATGTGTGGAATGAAAGAATAGCAGTGTGTGTGCACATGGTTCAGAAGCTGTACTGGAAACACATGGAAAATTAAGTGGAGGCATGACATGTACCCTCAGAATCTTTTTAGTAATCTTCGGTAAATCTCAGGAGCCTCCACCTGGTGCTGTCTGCCCAGGGAAAGGAAGCAGGAGGTCCACGTGATATGCTCCTCCCAGCCAGAGAGTCTTGAAAATAAAAAAATTTCTGGTTTTGATTTTTTTTTTTTCTTGACAACTAAGCTGTTTGACAACCAGCTGTTTCAAAGGATATGTAAATTTTTAGGGAAAAAATGTTCAAATTATTTTCACTGATCTCTCCGAATGTGCACTTGAGTCCATAGCACCTGCCTCTTTATCTTCCCGGGTCACAAAGTCTGAAATCAAACAAAGGACCGAGGGGATGTTTTTCATAAAAAGCTAACGTGCAGAGCGGGCTTCTGTGCAATGTGCTTCTGGGCCTGGTGCCACCTCTCCTTACAGGTGCCCTGTCCCTTATCACCTACCCCAGTGATTGACAGATTGAGAAGCCGGGACGTTGGGAGTCAAGGCTGAGGCAGGTCAGGCAGCCGTGGTGGGACTCAGGTAGAGGACATTTCGTTGCCATAACCACGCACTGGCCGCAGCGGCCTCTTAGCTGTCAGGTGGATCATTTAATAAAAGGCTTTAGTGATGGAATCGCATTAGGGAGTAGAAGTCCCAGTGGAGAAGGTGGATGAGATGAAGAGGAGGGACTGATCAGGAGTCACCGCAAAGTGTTTGAGGGGTAGAAATGAAAACAGAGAGGAGAAGCCACACTAAGGCCTTGGGTCCTGGTTAACAGTGTAAGATGTTCTCCCAGTGAGGTGGCCTCCTGGCTTTCCTGGGACAACCCAGTGACACCATTGGTGTGAGAAAACACTGCTTTCCAGGAGGAATTGGGTTTACTGGATTTAGCGTCTGTTAGAAGCAGGGAAAGCCTCGTGGAGCTGAGAAAGCTGTGGACCAGGACCACCCCTTCATTCTCTCAAATGAATACTTGGGTTTGCTGCTGCTTGATAAGTCAGAAATGTTTGCCTTAGATGTTCCTGTAACCACAGTGACTTGAGGAACTTCAGGCGAATGGAAAATGATTCCTGGATGCTGGGAAGCTCAAGACTTCTGGAAAGAGTTTGAATGCATTTCCATCCCTCTGCAGGCAGCTGCTGTCTCTCTCACACTAGCATTGTCCACACCTCTTTGCACACGGGGGCGGGGGGGGGGGCATCCCTGTTCCCTCAGGCCTTCCTTGCCACCTACGTGTTGGTAATTATTAAGCAGGTTATTCCTGAAGAAGACACACTGTGTTTCTGAAAGAAAAGTCATGGGGTAGCAATTTGAGAAGAAGCCTGCTCTTTCAGAGTTGTTGTTTGTTTCAGGAACTACTGTAGCATCTTTTTGGTCTCATGAAAGAAAAAGAAAAATGTTGTGACTTAGACCTTGGCTCTGTTCATTTGGCTTTTCCTATCTAGCCCACACTGCACTGACAAATAGCACATCTGTCTTGACAAGCCAGTTCGCAAATAACTCTTCATTCATAACTTTAGGCTGTTGTCAGAATCCTTATTTGTTACTTCATCTGGTGAACAAGAACGCAAAATTTGGTTCTGAGAGACACACTGAAATGACCACAAGTCCACTGGTCTTTGCAGATCTCTCTATCTGAAAAAGATTACTGTGTACTTTTTAGCGGACTTTCAGACCACTAAAATATCTATTGTTGCCAAAACATAAATGAGAATTTTCTGGGAAATACAATTTAATTTTGAAGTTTTGGATTCATTTCAGTGGTGGTGATTTCAATGCTGCTTAGACCAAATTTATCAGGAATTGTTCTGTCTACACCAGATGTAGCAGTAACTTTGCTTTTCCCTTCATGGGGGGGTTTCTTTTTTATCTAGTCATTATTTCCCTATCTGTTGGCTTAATCTCATTTTCACTTTTGCCTTGACATCTTCATGGCAATGCAACTAAAGTTGTTTCTACTTGCTTTATAATGAAGTCTTGTAATTTAGCTCAGAAAGTCCAAAAAGGGTGTGGATGACTTATTCTGATTCTACTTTACAAGGAGAAAAAAATAATCACAGACCAAGAACATTTCTTTGCAGAGGATGGGTGGTTTGGTCAAGAACCTGTCTCCTCGGAGGTTGGTCAGGGCTTTCTGTGGGCAGATGTTTCTGTGTCCAAGTTCATCCCTTGACATTTTGGGTTCTTCAGGGTAAGGAGGGGGAGATGGAGGAGGAAGTGCTCCAAACCTTCTGGCCCTTACCTGAAAGCAGCCGGGCAGAACCAAAGCTGAATTATAGCCATCACCCCACGCTCTGGAATAGCTGGTCCCACCTTTAGCGACATCTGTTAAACTCCACTACGTTGGGCTGCTGTTATCTCTCTCCACCCTGTTTTATATCTGAGACATCTTCAGGCATTTTTTAAAAATCACATTGATTGGAGTAGTAATTTAGTCCCTCACTAGTACCTCTTCATAGTCTTAAGCCTTAGGTTGTTAAGTGTCTTAACTAAAGTCACTGGTCAGATCTATGAAGGAACTCCTGAACTGCCACCATTCCACCTACTAAACATGTGCTTTTCTTCTCCATAGAGTGAGGTGACTGGTGCTAATTTGTTTTGGAGAGAGAGAGATTTCAGAAGAATTCCACTGTCAGGAAGTATCACCATCAATAACGAAACTGTGTGTGTAGAGTCATGTCTAATTTCATTAACTCTTTGTCACAAGCACTTGGATTCTAGAAACAGGGTCTTGATCCAAGCTGACCCCAGATCATTATACATTTAGATCAGTTTGCCTTTTCTCAGTAACATTTGCTGGGAATTCTCTAGAGAAGAGTAGAAACTCATTGTAGTTTAGTGTTGGGAGGAGTGATAGTACCCACTTGTAGAACTGCTGTATTATAGTGGAGATGCATTGTATGATTATGTGGAAGGGTTGGAGGGATTGGGGCAGGAGTTTATTTGATATGGAGTTTAGTTGAAACTAAATACTTTTATAGTTAACTTATGATTATCACCCTTATGAGGGAATAATTTTTCCTTGATCCACCTAACTGGATGGATTGGAGGTCAAAGGAGGTTTTGTAAAGGGCCTTTCTAACCTGTACGTCACAAAGACCTGTACCAGTGGTTTTCAAATTTTACCATGCAAAAGAATTACCTGCAGTACTTCTTCTAAAAAATATTATATTTCTGAGACTATAAATGTCTCAGATTTTCATAATGGGTTATATTTTACAAAGCATTTTCACATATATCCAAAGCCTCACTGTTCTAAATAAAGTGTATCCATACCGCAGTGCCACTTCAATCAAGTAGATTATTGAAAATTGATTATTTAAAAGTAAGGACTGCTTTCTGTGGCCTGAATAATCACTGTTAGAAACCTGATATCTCCATCCAATTCATGGTCTTAACTTCTGAGGCATTGCCTCACCATCAGAGCTCCCTGTCCTTTGGCCTTGCTTAAAAACAAAAAAGAAAGAAAAAGCAAGAAAGAAAAGAAAGGATTTTAATACTGCAACTTTAGAGCAGAGTGAAAGCAAACCAAAAGTGCCTACTTGAAGGCTGCATGCTGGAAATGGCAAATGACAATAGTTATACCACCTTGTTCTCACATGGACTCCCATGACCAAGGGTGACCTTGGGCAATTTCAGAGATCCGAATTCTGTTGAACGGAATTGTCCCTCTTCTGCACCACAGCATACACTGGCCTGAAGAAGGTGCTGTTTCCCAGGAAAAGGACTTAAATCCCCCCAAGAAATGCATAGAGCCATAGTGTGAAGAAAAAGTATTGCTAACCAAGTGATGTGCTCTGCCTAGCCTGCCTTTCCCTGGTTGTAGTCCGTGAGATTTTTACGTAAGATCACTTACAGCATCTCTTTTTAAAGGTCAGGTAGGAACGAGCAAACTTTGTTTGACTTGCTAATCTTGTGGCAAACAGTTTATATCCAGTGTCGCTTCCTGTCTTTGCCGACTGGTTATTTGAGGGGATTTCTTCCTGTAAGACTGTGGAGAAGGCTCTAAAAATAAACAACATGGTTGCTTATTGGTGGGATCATATGTGAGCAGATGTCAGCTGGAAGCAGCATATGGTGACAACATGATAGCAGCATGTACTTATAGAAGCCCCGGTGTTGGGTCTCTTCGTCTTCCATGCCATGCTAGCCCTTCAGAGCCCCATATCTCAATTAAAGGGCAGTCTGACTAGAAGGTGTGATCCACACATGTGTGACAAGTCTGTGTCACTGGGATCTTGTCAGTGGGCTGGATGTTGGAGATGGTAAGTTCCAGGGTGTGGAAAAGGCCTTCATTATCCATTTTAAAATTGAGTGACAGGAACAAATCTGGCAAAAAAAAAAAAAAAAAAAAAATCGAGAGAGGAGTCCATAAGGCCTTTGTCTTTTATCAAAAGAAGTTTTCATGTCAGGTCTGAACAGTGGCAGTGTTACTTCTAGAAGACACGTTCTATCTATATGACAAGAAAGTGCATGGATTCTAAATTTATGTAAGTAGCTAGGAAAGAACTATATTCTTGACAGGATTAGAAGGCAATCAGGGCTTCTTTTATCACATACGTTAGATAACTAATATGATTACATTCCTTGATCACCTTTTATTTGTTAGTCTCTTTTAAATATATCATCTCATTTCAATTTTATAACAAGTCTCAGGATTAGCATTATGTCTGCCTCATCTTCTAGACACAGAGGCTTTGGCAAGTTCAGGGGCTTGTCCAAGGATTCACAGGAAACCAATGACAGAATGACAGAATGGGAGTTTTAATCCCATCTTCTCATGCAAAAATCCTATATTTACTGACCCTTCCACAGATAGGAAAGCCTTTGAACACTCAGCGGTATTTTCTCTTCAATTTGAAGTATTTTTTGTTGTATTTTCTTTTCTAAGAATATGGCGGGCAATATACACATTGGGTTGGGGTTACTTTAAAGAAAGCAAAGTTCAAAATTTCTGGATATCAGAACTATTATGGAAGATATGTTTAATCCATTTCAAAGAGCTCCACCTTTTAAAACTATAGCTAAGTAGCCTCCAACCAATATGCACTTGTATTTTTGACTCATTCGAGAAGGAGTTTTCACTTGCAGGTTGGAAATGATGACAGGTGGTTTTAAGAACACTGAAATCTAGGCCAGCCAAACGAAAAACAAAGTTTTATTCTTAATAGGTAGGCTGTCTTTTGTCAAAGGAGGGCGTGGCCTTTCTTACTCATCTTGAATATAAATCAAGGTATTTATTTCACCATTTCAGTATATGAATTGTACATCGTTATTTTAACGCTAGAGCATGCTAAAGGGAAAACCGAATTCAGAAGGCTGACTGCTGGCTAAGGGATTCCAGAAGATCTGGGACTAGAATCCAGAATCCTCCATTGGTTCTTGGTGTCTAATCCCCTGGCCCCAGGTAGCAGGAACCTTAGATTTCTGGGGGAATGATAAGAACGTTCATTGAGTCCCTCTTCTGCTTTGAATCTTTGTATAGTTCTGTGCCAGGCATCTCTTCAGTAAAATAGCTAATGACTGTGCTTTTTAAAACTCCTAGCTGTCTGCCCAGTTGTTACAACACCCTCTGGCTCAGTGGGCAGCTTGTGCACCAGACAGTCCCAGGTGCTCTGTGGGTACCTTGGTGAGTACACTTGTCTGCTTTCTTCCTCGTTTGACATAGTTGTATCGAGTCCATCTTTAGTATTTGTCTCCTGTGGGGAACTTGTCAAAGGCAAAATAGGATTCTAACATGCAGCCTTGTAGCTGAGCAAGCACAAAGGTGCCTGGAATGTTCTAGTTGGAGTTTATATGAGCAAAACTGATGAAGAGCTTTGAAGTAATACAATTCATTTGATTGCAGTATGTGAAAGAATGATGGGGGGAATGAGATATGTGTTCCAGGAGTCACAGAATGATTTGAAATATTGATTTCCTGACCCTCGCAGAGGCTACTCTCTGCAGGGTTGACCAGTATGGCCTGAAAGTCAAGGGAATGTTCCTTTTTTTATGTCTTATTTGTGTCTATGTTCTTATTCCTTACACATAGTAGTTGCTCAGTTAATGTATTCTGTACAAACTAAAGTAAAAGGAGATTTTCTCTCCTTTAAGGTTCTAGAATCTAGAGGGAGACTCTTGGCAGAGTTATGTTGATGCCATTGTTTGTGACCTTACTATTGACATGTCTGGGTTGCATGAGGAAATGGACTGTCATGGGTTGGGCTCTCAGCTGACTCCACCTGGGAGCTTACCACTTGCTCAACCCACTTAGTCCTGACCCTCAGACCAAGTGGAAGCTCCTCAGAGCCAGCACCACATGTTAGACTGACGGGCACCAAAGCCAGAGGTCCCCACCCCTGTCTAATTTGGAACATTAATCAATTCAGCCAGCATTGACGAATGCCTGCTGTATGCTGGGCAATGAGTCCACAGAAAGAATAGGATCAAAGAGTCTCCTTGATCCTGACACTCAAGGAATTCAGTGGCTAAAGTTGCCCTGAACCATGCTCAGGAAGAAAGGAAACAGACTTGTAATCCTGGCATGGGTTTCACTACATATTTCTGAGGCTCTGAGAAGGTTTGGATTATGTCGATTCTAAATTTGGGTGGAGGTCTTGGACAGAGACAAAGGAAATTTTTTTATTATCCTAGGAGAAGCTGGATGTCCCATTCTGCAATTTACTGTGCCTGACATTGCTTCTTAGAAATCAGTATAACTTATTTACAGTGGGCCAAGCTGGGGGGTTCCTCAAAAAGGACTGATTCTATCAAGAGTAGACGTTTATTTTAGCACAGAAAGCCTCAAAGTGGCCAGTAGCTGCAATGTGAATCAAACGAGTGAAAAGTTTAACCCATATTTTTAAAGCTTCTTTTTGTGAGACCTTACAGTTCTGGTCTTAAGCTCTAAATTTTAATTTGATTTCACTATCTGAACCAAGGAGTCCAATCTCCGATATTTTCCCACTCGCTGACTGGCTATTTGGAAAGGAAAAGGGAAGGGAACGAGAGAAGGAAAACATTTATTAAATGCCCCATATGTCCCTGGCACTTAAGACACCTCATCCTAATTTTCCCCATGTCGGTTGATCAGGAGGGCCAAGGTGACGATCTCCATTTTTCAGGAACTTGTGGTTTGGAGAGGTAAATACCCTGTCCTTGGTCTCAGAGCTAGCTAGGGGCAGAGCAAAATTCTGAATTCAGATCTGGCCTGGACCCCAGACCCCAGAGACTCCTCCCTCCCCCATTTTTTATTGTATTTATTTATTTATTTTTTTGCTTTTCCTTTGGAATCCTCTCCCATTCATTTTATAACTTTCTTATCTACTCCTTTAATTTCCTTTTCATCTTTTCCTCCCCTAGTAAGCAAATGTAGAGGCCGCCCCTGGTTCTTCGGGTGGTTTTTCTTTGCAGACACTCCTTCTCGCTCAGGGTTATTGTCGGTCACTTCATCGCTGCGAGCTTCTCTCTTCCTTTGGTGAAAAAACACTGGGAACCCACCCTGCTCCTCAGCGAGGCTGGGAAAATCAGGAGTGTCTCCGAGGGTGTGGAAGGGGAGGTAAGGCACAGGCTCCACGCAGATTCCCATGCAGCGGGAGGCTCTCCCACCGCACCCCGCCGCCGGGCTGTGGGAAACCCCTGCAGACCCCTGCAGACCTTCCACGCGAGACTGCTGAGCAGTGGGGCTCTGCATTATTTTTTTTTTTCTTTTGTCTCTGTTCTTAGAAATAGTAATTGAGTAAAAATGTAAGTGAGCGTATGCCAGGGGGCAGACGTCCAGGGTCAGGGTGAATTTCTCCGTGCTGAGTGTGATTCTGAGCACTCGTTAAGTGGAGTCAGCCGGTGCCAAGCAGCTCCAGGGCCATCCCTGTCACCTTGCGTGAACCGCCTCTCCATTCCAAGAAGATGTTGGGAGCGGTTGGAGGGAGCGTGAGGCCCGTGGCGCCTCTTGCTTTTTCTCGCTGTCTAACCTGGGCGGTGTTGATAACGACGTGTTCTGATGCCAGTGATTGGACTGGCAGCGCTGATGCTTCATCAGCGTTAAATTGAATACTCGGGAGGATGAAATAGTCCATGCTCCTCACAGCCCATTTTTTCTCTTTTTAAATTCATTATCCCCAATAATATCGGTTAAGAGGAGCTTAGCCTGCCTACACGTTTTGCTAATGAGCTATAAGAAGCCAGAGGATGGGCAATGGAGACAGCCTCTCTAGGATGGAATGGATTACCAGTCATGAATGTGAATTTCATTTTTTTACAAAAGATTTCCTGAGTAAGAGGCTTTTAAGTAGCTCGGTTAAGGTTTAGGGATGGTGCTTCTCCAAGTGTGGTCTGCATGGGTGTCTCCCTAGGCGTCCCGCAGATTCCCTGCCCTCCCTGAGACCTGCCGGGTCAGAACCACCGGGCTGGGTGGAGCCGAGGAGGCTGCACGCTTCACACAGGCGCTGCAGGTGCTTCTCACCTCACTGAAATTTGCAGCTGCGCAAGGCAGCGGATGCTCTGATGATGCAGGTCTGTTTAGTCCGCCAGACCGCACGGAGGGGTTCAGATCCAGTGGGGCCTCTGTTTGATCAGCTGGGCCTCCAAATGCGGGTCCCTGAACCCATACCTGCAGTGCAGTTTATGGCCCGTGCTTTCCAGTTTCCCAAATGCATGCAAATATTGAGGTACACTGGTCGTTAATAGCATCACGCATAGCATCCTGCTCACTGTTCACCTCGGAGGAGGACAATGAGTGTGCAAGGAAGTGAAATAATCACGTAGGGGTGGGTGGCAGATGCCTAGTCTAGACGTTACAGATGGGAGTGAATTCCTGCACTCAAGGGCAACTGTGGAGTGGGAGGGGGTTTCGAAGCTGATGTTTAATGTGTAAGTAGCATATATTATAGAATGTATAAGGCAGCGTAGAATCCCCTGATGTAGCGCTTGGTCAAAGCACTACTGACCTCCTCATGGCCTGAATCCCATCTTGTGACATTCCACGGGGTAAGGACCCGGCCAACAAAGGAATGTAAACTCTACTATCTCAGCCAAACTCAGCTTCGGGTAACTGCAGGTTTCTCTTTCTAAATGGTGTTTTTCTCAAGAGGCATTGGAGCAGGTGAAAATTGGACCAAGCTATTAAAAAGTAAAGTGAATGATAAATTGCTTGGTATTTTCTTTGTGCAACCCTATGCCTCCTGGTTTTCTGATGTTGTTTTTGAACCGCCCAATATTTTGAATCCGACCATTCAGTATGAATTGTCTGTAACACTGTCATTTTTTTGGCCATTGAACTATTAAGGGAAATACCTCGTTCTCCTGCATGTTCTGCATCGCTAAACAGCCCACATGGCTACTGAAATATGAGAATGACTGGATAGTGTTAATCTTACTTCCTGCAAATCCTTCAGTTAAAAGATTGCTACATTAACTATAAATATAGATATAATTTTAAAATAAAAGTCAAATGCATGCAGAGATCCTGGGAAGACAAAGGTAAAGAGGGGACATTCTTATAATATATTAGTTCATTCACCAGTATTTATGGCTTATCTGCTTGCTTATCAGGCACATTCTAGCCGCTGAGGATACCATCAGTGAATCAAATAGCAAAAATCCTTGCCCTTGGGGAGCTTACATTCTGGTGGTGTAAGACAATTAATAATAAAGATTAAATAAGAATGGTATAATTTGATAAATGTTAAGGAGGGAAAAAACAGAGATTTGCCAGGGGGATGGGGAGGGGAGGTGCAATTTTAAATAAGCTGGGCATGGACGAATTCATTTAGAAGGTGGCATTTAAGCAGAGACTTAAAGTCGGTTAGAGTAATCCGGGGCTGTCTGGGGAAGGGCATTCTGTTCTATTCTATTCTATTCTATTCTGGCAGAGGGAACAGCTAGTGCTGTTCCTGGCATGTTCAAGGATTGTCAAAAGTGCCCTAGGGGAGGAGATTAGAGAGATAATTAGGGATGGGTGATGTGGGGCTTTGTAGTCTATTGTAAGGTCTGTGGCTTTTCCTCTAAGTAAAATGGAGAGAAGGGTGGTTTTAGCCAAGGGGTCGCTGTAGCTGTTGAGAATGTAGGGTACATATGTAGGGTGGCTAAGGTAGGAGCAGGAAGTCTGGTGAAGAAGTCTTTGTAATGCACTGGAATGGCACTTTGCAACCTCATTTCCAGGTGACACTGCACCATAACAAGAATCTCAAACAGACTTGCCTTGTGCTGAGTTTTTCCTTTAGCAAATAGTTTGCTAGGCAGGTTACAGTGGGTTTTATACGTAGAATATGTTTTTCTGTTTGATTGTTTTTAATGAACAGTCGTGAGTTATTGGCAACTCATCCCCTTCCTTTCTGAAAACAAGGCAGCTCTGCACCCTTCTGTGTGTGAAAATAGCCCCTTGGGTCTCCCATGTTGTGCGGACACGTGTGGAATGGCAGCTGTTGGAGTTCGTAGTTGCTATGATGCCTCGTCATGGCCCTATTCAACTCGGTGGCCAGGAACATATGGCACTAAACTCATAGGTGACCATGCTTTGGCCTTAGGAGAATGACAAACTACCTTTGCCTGTGTGAAACAGACAGTCAGACTTGGAAGGATCTGTGGATCTGTCCAGCTGTGCCTTGTGCATGAAATAGAAGGACGTTTGCCTAAACTTTGAAATGAGGTCATAACAGAATTTTTAAAGCTATGTTTCTTATCATTCAAAAAGCATTTCAGCTGGACCAGAGTTTGCCTTCTAACTCTTCAGTTTTGAATAGCAAGGCTTTATACTGGTATGTTGATTTTATTCCCTCATCCATCCGTACAAGAAATATCAATTGGATCTACTGTGTGCTAGGTGGTGGATGTAGGAAGAGGGCAGAGATCCTGTCTCAGGGAGGCTGCGACTTAGTGAGGACATCAGGCAGACCAAACCAACCAAATGAAAACAAAAAGCCAACACCATGTGGTTGATTACAAGTAAGGCATCTGAGAGGCCAGAATAACAGTTGCTTAGCTTGGCCCAGAGAGGTGAAGGAACCCTCACTGAGAGAGATGATATTTGCTGCTTACAAGATAACCTTTGAGATTGTAGTTTGGCAGTCATCAAGCAGTAATAAGAAGTTATTTATGTTTTCTGGAAGGAGAAGATTTGCCCCTTTCATGTTGGTTCTTCTTCTGTGAGCTTGCATGACTACCATCTCAACGAATTGCAAAACAGCAAGAAATGCGAGTGTGGCCTTTGAAAAAATTGATGTCTTCTTATAAGAGAATTGCTTTGAAATACTGAGTCAGGAGACTAGGGGCATATTGTCATATCAAGTATTTATAAGTCAAAGTTGATGCATTCAGAAGACATCGTGGAGCTGTTGTATATGAACATCCACGTAATGATGTGCTGTGGTATAAATGGGACTTTGTGCGATATGCATTATAAACTCGAGGTCGTGATATAGAGCTTTTCTCTCCATCTCAATGGCATACAACAGAGGTTTATCTCTCATTCGTATTAGATGGCCTTGTGGGTTGGCTGTGGCTCTGCTCTGGGAGCTCTCCCTTCCAAGACCTGGGCAATACTGACTCCACAGCAGAACTGGGAGACATAGAGTCACCCTCACCCACCTTCCACTGGCCAAAGCAAGTCACTTGGCCATGCCTCATCTCAGTAGGCCAGGAAGAGGGCACAATGGAGAGGGGAAAGAGAGAAAGATTTCACCCATGTTAAAAACTTTCTGTTTTGTGGGTATGACATGATTGGGTCCACGCTATTGCTGTATCTGTGGAAACATGGGGGGCTTTATCATGAATATTTACTGAATACTTAATAGGCTGATTCTATAAGACAGACATAAATGTTATTTCTCCCCATTTTTATCGATGACATACTCCCCTAATGGAGACAGGTTTATCTGGTGTAAAAGGTACAGTTGGGAGTACCAGGTTTCTAAAGCAAGTCCTGATGTGTTAGATGAAGTTTATGCCTGTCAGGGAAACTCTGAAACTCAGGCTTACCTCCAAAACATGTAGTGACATCCCTGAGCCTTAGAGTCCTAGATTGCCACCATGGTCCTTGCATGCCCAGCAGTGTCTGGTAGATGTTGTCCACAGTAAGGATTCAGGCTAAGTTTCCATGAGAGTCTGTAGATGCTTAACTATTTGCTAGAAGGAGCACGGCTTTGCTGTTTCTTATCTCTCTTGTGTGAGTTCCATGCCAATGTAAACAATGTGTGCCTTGTAGTTCCCCAGACCTGCCTAACCTGAACCTCGGTCTCCTGACGGGGACCCGGCCAGTAGTCTGTTTAGAGTCGTGCTCCTACCTGTTGTATCCTGTGAACAAACTGGAAAGGAACCCTGCCTGGCATGGGACATCTGCTGTGTGACTCTCAACAGAGTGACAGCAATCCCCTCTGACTGCCCCTGAGTGTGCTAGGTAGCTTGGTGCTTGCAAGTTCATAAATAGTCATCTCTACAGCCTATTCTTAGTAGCAACAGATGCTGAGCTTTTCCAGCCTGCTCTCAGGGTCAGTGGTGGGAAAGAGAATAAAAAAATGAAAGCATTGTTTTGCACATGGCTGGACATCTGTATTTCTGAATTGCCCTGTTGTGTGTATGATGCAACTGCTGGAGCTGTTTTGCTGAATGTGAACTTTGTCCACCGGCTGGAGTCTAAATTGGTTTTGGATCCTTCTGAAATCTAAATGGTCAGACCATATTTTTCTAATATTCAGTTGGATTGTATCTTTGTTCCGAACTGGAGCTGACTTCGTATGTGTTCACATCAGCAGCAGGGGTTGCTTCTCTGTTTTCCCGGTTCTCGTTGCTTGTTTTCCCAAGACTGCTTCTTATCTTGTCCGTTGTCCATACTCAGGAGACCGGGAAGGTACTGCGGCCACTGTGACTGCAAGGATCATTAACTCTAGTGTCGTTGTCAGGAAGGGAACAGGTGAAACGCCAAGAACAGCTAACCTACTAGGCAACGCTTAGCAGCTAACCCCATGGCAAAAACTTGGACTTGGGCTTCAGATGTCAAACTGCTCAGGTCCTTGGTTGGGAGCTTTGACTGTCAAGGCTGTGGTTTCTGTTTGAGAGCTCTAGGGCAGAGGTTCTCAACTTCTCTATTTATCACAATCACCTGGGGAGCATTTAACATATTACTGATGTTACTTAGGCTGGGGCCCACCTCCAGAAATTCTGACTCCGTTGATTTGGAGTGGGACCTGGCATCTTTAGCTTTAGAAAGTTCCCCAAGAGATTCTAATGTGCAGCCAGAGTTGAGAACCTCTGTTTTGGGGGCTTACAGAGTTCTCAGTAAAACTGCGTGGCTCTGTCTGGCTATCCATGTTACACTCTGAGTGAATTTCTGCATGAAGAAAAGGCATCTATTTGGGTCGGGTTGTTGATGGATGGGGAGGGTGGTTTTTGTCTTTAATGGTAATATGATTAATAATAACGCTAACCATCAGTTACTGAATGGTTATATTAGGTTCTGGGCTAATCCCCATATTAGCACTATACATAAGTGCTATGATTATTCTCCATTTTATCAATATTGTTACTAAGCTGTACAGACATCATGTGTGATTTCCCTATAGTCACACAGCTAATAAGTGCCAGAGCCAGAACTTGAACTCAGTCTATCTGACTCCAAAGCTCATCCTGTTAATCACTCCCTGAAGATGATACATTTAAATTTAAATAAGAAAAATGTGGATGAAGGAATGAGATGTCAAAAAAGGAGAATCCTTTTTTGAGTGAGAATCGTATGTATCTACGTACATTAAGGAATCATTCTTCTTTTCTGATAAATGAAAAAGATAGGTTTGGATGTGTTTCTTTTTTCTCCTAAGTGCAGTATTTTTTCTTCTACAAACCTGTGAAAGTTTAAGGCAGGCTGCAGAACCCGCAGGCTTGAAGACTGGTTGGTACTGGAATTAAGCAGGGGCCTCTGAGCTTAGCTCATGCATGTTCTTTGTGTTCCCCATTTGCAGAATGGAAATAATTTCTTCTTATATGAATGTATACGGAGGATGAGTGCATACTTGCAGTTCTCCTCTTGCCCAGGCTGGGTAATAATTAGAGTGTGCAATATAAAACTCTGGTGTTTTTTTAATTGCATTCCCTGAATAGGACAACTGATTTTGTTGTTGTTGTTTTGTGCAGGCTGGTAAATCTGAGTACTTCTTACTTAAACGACCATGTTAATTCTGTAATGCCCATTAAAAGATTAGAATAGTATCAGCATCTATCAATGGGCAGGACCCTAGAAATTCCATAGCCTGTTCCTGGCAGCCCCTGTCAGTCCTCATACTCTTTTTTTTTTTTTTGAGACAGAGTCTCACTCTGTTGCCCGGGCTAGAGTGAGTGCCGTGGCGTCAGCCTAGCTCACAGCAACCTCACACTCCTGGGCTCAAATAATCCTTCTGCGTCAGCCTCCCGAGTAGCTGGGACTACAGGCATGCGCCACCATGCCTGGCTAATTTTTTCTATATATATTTTAGTTGGCCAGATAATTTGTTTCTATTTTTTAGTAGAGACGGGGTCTCGCTCTTGCTCAGGCTGGTCTCGAACTCCTGACCTTGAGCGATCCACCCGCCTTGGCCTCCCAGAGTGCTAGGATTATAGGCATGAGCCACTGCGCCTGGCCAAGTCCTCATACTCTTGAAGGACTCTTGCCTATTGAGGCATCTAATAAGTATTTGTTAAATGAGGGAGTGAATGAATTTTGCAAATATGGGCCATAATAGAAATAGCGCCCTGCATATGGCTAAGGCCTTCTTGGGAAATGAGAGCAGTCTTAGTCAACTGGTGTGCTCCCAGTTTCTCCAGGGCGCCCTGTGGTCTGCTAGCCAACTCCTAATTGCCTACCTGGAGGAGCTTTTTGTATACTCAGCATAGCAATATTAGTAGACTTGTAAGAGAAATCGTATCATCACCAGCCTCCATTTATATCTCTCAGCCTTGATGAAAAGACGCTGACGTTTTCTCCACACTAAGTAGCATTTTTCATGTTATAAGTTAGAAAAAGTTCAGGGTCCCCAGGGCACATAAGGAACGGGAGAGAAGCTGATTGCCAGCCCACGTGAAAGATGAGAAGCCCAACTTGGATGCATTCTTGTCCCCTGCTACAGGGACACCTGGATGAGACCCTGTTCCCTCTGTGAGTTCAAACTGCTGTCACTGGAGTTGTAAAGGGACGTTCAGGCCTGCGCTCTTGGGTCTGTAGCCAGACAGCACAAGTATTTTTAGAGCTCTTCTTGTCTCAATCTGACTTCTGCTTAAAATTTTAACACACGTAGGTTTCCCTGAAATAGTTTTAAACTACTCTCTGGGTAGTGTAGGAGGGGTTGGATTAGTACTACAGCCTTTAAACAGTTTTTTTTTTTTTTTAATTCTTTTTTTTTTTATTGCTAAATATCCAACAGGCTGAATGGAGGAAATTCAAGTCTAACCCTGGAGGGACCCCTGTTTAGTCATCTGTCTAGACAGACGAGTTCATATAATGGCCCTTTCTGTTCCTTTTGCTTTGTGTAGCAGACGGTGGTCCCTTCCTTTAAACTTTGTGAAGATGTCAACCTTTGGTTTTTTTTGATCCCAACCTGCTGTTGATAAGCCAAGAAAGTGACTCACATGTGAGCCAGCCATGACTTTTGAGTGTGACAATTAGTCTATGACGCAGTAGAAAGAAAATACAGGCTTTGCATAAAGGAGACCTGGGTGAAATGCTGACTGTGTAACACTGGGCAAGTCATTTACCTTTTCTGAACCGCATTTTTTTTTTTCTGAAAAATGAGAATTAGTTAAAAAAAAAAAAAAAAAAAAAACAACCCTAATCCTTAATGGTCTTTAAAGAAAGAATTATCTAAACATAAAAATGTTTTTCACATGATAGGGGCTGAATACATCGTCATTCATTCATTCATTCATTTTAAGGTGATCCTTGAAGCTTTTAAATTTTTTTGCTTTTCTATTCTGAGAACCATAGAAAAACTAGAAATTCCAGCCCATGTTTTTTAATGTCCTGTTGGCATACATTGAGAACAGTGAGTGATTTTTTTTTTCCAAAGTCTAGAAAAAATATAAAGTAATACCAATTTCTGTGAGAGGAAAATAATACTGGAGATAGTTTTTTTTTTTTTTAAATATGCGGTATCTATAATAGTAGGCAAATTCATAGAATCAAAAAGAGGAATGGTGGTTGCCAGGGCTGGGGGGAAGGGGAAATGGGGAGTTACTCATAAATGGCCATAAGGTTCAGTTAAGCGAGATGAATAAACTCTAGAGATCTATTGAACAATGTTGTACCTGCAGTCAACAATAATATATCATACACTTAAAAAATTTGTTAAGGGGGTAGGTCACATGTGAAGTGTTCTTACCACAATAAAATTAAAAAGAAAATGGTAGAAGAAGTAAACAAGACAGTATGGCATTCTTTGTCAGAGCCAGAAACTCCCTCAGAATTAGCCTAAAAGGACTATGTGTGTTAGAAACTATTTCTGCAAAGGAGTGGTACAGCAACCATCTCGATTCCTTGTCATCTCACTTTAAGCTCTGCCTGGGTGCTTCCTGAAGACAATGACCTGGAAAATTTTGTTTTATTCCATTTAATTCAGTTAATGTTCACTGAGCATATATTGCCTCAAGGGCTTAGTTGCCTGAATTATGCAGGTGGATAAAAAAGGAGATAAGCAAGGATGGATTCCTTCTGGAAGGATCGGCTCCAGCAGCCCAGAGGGAAGGAACTCAGGTCACATCACTAGGTTTAAGTAGAGGTGTTACTCTTTCTGGTTACGTAGCTCTGGGCAAGTTCGCTCTTTAAGCCTCAGTTTCTTATCCCCTATCTAAATGGGATGATCCAAGTGGGTACCTGGCAGATGCTATGCTCCCAGTAACGGGTGTAGCGTTGCTTTTATTGTTATTATTCTTATTGTTTTTATTGTTATTATTATATTATCCCTGCCCTCAAGTAGCTTATAGCCATTTGTGGAGACAGATTTGTAAACTACCCTACACAAAGCAGAAAAACAAAAAAATCACTGGATGGCATTTACAAGCGAAGTGCAATCAGAACACATAGGAAGATGGTTGGCTAATGAAACCAGCTTTTAGGAGAAGCAATCCCTAACACACACAAAACAATGTGTATCCGGAGCAGTGAATAACTGAAAAGGGGAAATAGAAAAATCAGCCTCTTCTTTAGCTGTTCGAGGAGAGAAGCAAATGATAGCTATGTTGGTAGCAAAACTTTTCACATTTCGTAGTGTAGTTCATGACATTTTCATACATTGAAATTCCATTAGAACCTAGTGCTTTACGTGGCTTTGAATATGGTATGTGTGAGTCATGTCTCTTTCAATACAACTGCAATCAATAAAAACCCCCCGTAAAATGTGGCTAACCACAAGGACATCCCTCCCCACCAACTCCACCCCCAATCAGCACTGTGATTCATTCAGCTTAGTGCTCCTCCCACAATGCACTTTACACTGGGAAATACTTATGCTCCGTTAAGTACAAAGAACTGAAGTCCTGCTCTTCTGCTGGTCACCTGCCCCTCTGCTGCTCAGCCTAGTCCCAGCCCGGATCCCGGGGGAACCCCATCCTGTCTGCACCCTGTGGGGCTGTGGCTGGAGAGAAACTCTGCCCAGTTTCACGGGGAGGCAGGATAGGTTCTTCCAAAGAATGCCATCTGAGGTCCCAGAAAGCCTTACTGAGTGAGAAAACTGTTCTTGTCTCTTACTAACGCTGGCCTCTTCCTGTATCTTCTTTAAAATGAGCAAGCTCCTGAGATGAAGCCTCCCATTGGCCACCCTTCCTTAGTTTTAATTCATTATTTAGTAGTGTTTTGTTTTTCTTTTTCTTACACAGAAGGGAGCTGAGGCCACAGCAGGAGCTGTGAGTGCACACAGAGGGAGGGGGAAGGCAGAGGAGGAAAGAGAGGCAAGGAAGGTAGTAGGAACAGGTGTGGAGATGGCGTGAAAGTAGCCTCCTCTTTGGGTCTGTGGCCGTTACCCTCCTGAGCAGACCTTCCCAGGCCAGCTAAGTCGAGGAGGGTGCCTGCCAGCAGATTCTAAGTGTCATCCCAGCAGTCCTGGAAACATGACCTTCTGCCACCCACAGGGGAAATCTGGCCTCCTTAGTACCTTAGTTATAAAAGCAGCCCAAGAGAATGTGGTACCTTTTCTTTAACCTTATGAAAATGTTGTACCTAATGCTCAAACTCAGCTTTCACGTTTGTTTCTCAAGGTTGCCATTTAGAGAGAGGTTTTATTTAAAAGTTCTGAGCTTAAATATCTGGAAGGTAAGATAAAGCCAGTTAAAAATGGTATCTTTTTTCCGTTCTTATGCCCGAGAGAAATTCAGTGAGTCCTGACATCTGAGTCAGGGAAGATCAAGTTTAAGTCCACTGGCTGTGTTATAATCTCATTTTACCATTTTTCTTTACATGCTTTTAGTTAATGGAGAAAGATAGGTCTAAAAATTTCCAATTGCATTTAATTTCTTTTGCTTAAGGAGCTAGTTACCCTTTGGGAAGTACCCGTGTTTTAGTTCCTTTCATCTATACTTGTCATTTGGACAATAACAACAAGAACGTCATTAATAATAATACTTATGTAGTGCTTCATATACTCCAGGTACTCTTCTAAGCATTTTTAGAGACACTGAATTATTTGATCCTGCAATAATATTATTATTTTGCCCATTTCACACATCAGGAAACCAAGACAGAGACAGCTTAAATAACTTGCCCAAGCCATTAAGTAGTACAGCTGGGACACCTACCCACCAAAGCTGCCACTGTCATCGTCGCTTCCATTAATTGGAAGTTCAAGTCAATTATCAATCACGTGACCCCAAAGCAGTGCTGTGGTATAATGGTTAAGGGCACAAACCCCAGAATGAAAATGACCCAGGTCTGTATGTTTGGGGCCAGGCATTCCACTCTAGAAGTAGATTCCACCTGGCCTAAAATATATAAATCACTGTGCTATCATACCAAGTTAGACACCTACGTGGTACACAGGTATGTCGTGTTCCTTAAGATCTGAAACTGGGGAGAGTATTCAGCATGCTAAGTTCTTTTTAGATGGCTTTTTTCTTTAAAGCTAACCCCTTTGATTAGCAAACAGTACAAATGTTTATAGAGTTGGAGGATTTTTAATATCTTTATTTGAATTGCACAAAGCGGCCAAATGTAGTTTGGCCCTAGGCTGCAGAGTGTCTGTGTCTGGGTGCCAAGAAGCCACTGCACTCCGCCTGGGATGCCAAGCATTCCAGACCTGTTACCTTGTAAGTGTAATATTTACCAGATTTTTGCTTCATCGAGAGATGGAGAGCAGAGCTGAATAGAGTGGGGGCCAGGCTGCTGGGAAAGGAGCTCAGCATTAGGAGGAATCCCTGAATGAGTGGGGAGCTGGGACGGGGAACAAAGGTTTGCCAGGCACAGCTCTTTGGCTGGCAACTTGGAGTCTAGGAAAAAGTACTGGAGGCTGACATGTCGAGGTGCTTACCGGGGGCCAGGCACAGTGCTAAATGTTTTACTTTCCCCATCCTGTTTTATCCTCATGGTTCTATGAGGTAGATACTATTATTATCCCCACTTTATAGGTGGGGAAAGCACAGCCTAGAGAGTTGGGTGGATTGTGCAATCTCCATTCCTTTCTGTTCCAGGATCTCTCTTGATTGTTACTTTAGTAAAACTGTCCTAGAGCAAGGAGTGATAGTGCATCAAGCAAAGCCCAAATGATCCAAGGCATTTCCCATGTCTTCTGCTGCTGCTCACTTTCTCTAATCTTCCCAACTGCCCTGCAAGTTAGGTGTTGTTAACATTTTACAGATGACGAAACTGGGCCCCAAGAGCTTAAGACATTTGCCAAGGGCCACACTTTGACGTGGCAGAGCCAGGGGTAGAATCTGGGTCTGCTGCATCCTAAATCTCACATCTCTTTGTGTTAAAACATGATGTCATCATTAGGTGCCAGTGACAAGATCACAAACAAAACCAAACCCTAACTCTGCAAAAGCTCAGCTCTCTATCTGGTTCCTAAAAGAGAGGGGGATGGAGGCAAAGTTCCAGACGGTACTGAACTTTGTATGTCAATCAACAAAGCTAGTAAATGAGATAATGTTACTAGGAGTGTGTGTGGGTGTGTGTGTGTGGGTGTGTGGGTGTGGGTGTGTGTACACATGCACATAGTGGGGCAATCTCTGTCTGGAACAGGGATGAATTATTTTCAAATTGAAGAAATTAGCAGTGGCCAGAGAAGCACATGTGCCACGTCCCATGTTTTACTTTCGCTGTCACCTCATCTGATGAGTGACTGTTAGAGGGATTCCCGCAGGTCAGCAAAAACACACAGTGAGGTCTGGCTCTGGTTCTTTCCTGCGGTTACCAGGTGGGGGTTGCCCGTCGAACCTCCTCAACTCATCTGGAAAAAAAGTTTTTTTTTGAAGTGTCTTTGTGCAAATTAAGCCATAGCATTGGAAACAGCTCTCCCACACCTTCTAAAGGCCCCTCTCTCCCCCGCCCCATGGTGCTCCAGGCTGTGTTCCAAGGAAGCTGGAGATATAAACAGATGAACCTTCTTGCCCCAAGTCCCCTCATCGTAAGGGCCCTTATTTAGCTACCGGTCCCTTGGCTTCAGGTGACTATGCTTTGGTTGAGTCTCAATTTTCCACCTTTGGCTGAAGGTGGAAAATTATAAAAGCAATGGTGTGAAGTGAAGCTCTTTGGTGAATGTTGTCAGTGGGCGAAAAATCGGCCCCAGCATTGAGCGTCTGTGCTCCCAGACACACATTCACACTTGAGCAGGGCCACTGGTTGCTCAAGGTGCTGGCTGATGTGGGACTGATAAAGTGACTGGTGGGCAGCAGTAGTCAGACTTCCCTATTAAAGTGGGTAGTCAGGTTCTTTCTCTGTGGAAAGTCAGATGCTTCTCTGCTGGCCTCACAGTGGCACTGTGTCATGTCGGACATTTGGGGACAGGAACTGAATCCACAGGATGATTTTTTATCACTTGAAATCGTCAAGTGGAAGACAGAAGTAACTTGCTTGCAATGAACTAGCTGATATCTGGGTAAAGGAGTCAGGATTAGGAAATGAGGACCAAAGTCACCAACTCCTGTTCCCGACACCATGATGCTAAGGTCACCCCAAATGCCACCTCTAGTTTCCTTCAGAGCTCTAATCTGTAATGGATGTGGCTTTCCAGACACGGGTGGTGTGTGGAGGAGTGAGGGGCTGTTTCTCTTTGGGCTACTATATCTCAACTGTTGAAAATAAGTGTTCATGGGGGTGGGGAGGTTGTTATGGGACACAAGCCTACTATAAATTGTCTTTAGAGTCTTTTTGAAAATAATTGGTTTTTGAATTAAACTTTAGATGATGAAAAAAGGTTTAAAGGGAGAATAAAAGTCAAAAAAGAAAGGCAATTTCCAACCAAGAGGAAAGAAAATTTTGCCATAGAGTCTTAAACTTTTGGCTTTTGCCTCTTGGATATTACAGGAAAACCCTAGGACTGGATTTGTGCTGTAATCAGGGGTGTCATTAGAAGACTGTGAGCACGAATGGACTCACATTTAGACAGAATCTGAAGCCTCTCTTTTGTCAATGCGTAATCCTATGGGATTTACAAGTGACCTTTAATGTCCACAGGCCTCCAATGTCACACAGGCCCCTGTTGCCTTCCCAGGCAAATAGGAATTCTTACCAAGAAGTGGCAGTCCTTGCACAAGCCCTTCATCCCTTCAGCCACAATGTTTGGGAGATTTTTACTGAAGAATTTGCACACAGCTACGTGTCAGAGGACTTGCAAGATTTGGTGACATAGCCCATGAGTCAGGTTTCAAGGGGTTAGAAGTTGCAACAAAATCAACTGCAGGCTTCCGAAGAACTTTCCATGAAAGGCATTTTCGAGCAAGAAACATTGACTCTGGATTTCCCCATCTAGAAAGGTAGAGAATAAACACGTACTGACAAAAAAGTACCACATTCTAGATCCCAAAAATAATTGTGAAATGACACAAAAATGCTATCCCTCCTCCCTTTCCTTCCTTTCCACATCACAGTTTGTCATTTATGATGGTCTTGTGGTTTTGTAACAGTTCTGTAAAAATGAGATATAGAAAAAGTTTATTTAAATAATATAAAATAATAAACAGGGTATTTTCCCCCTCCTGTTCCAGAACAACTAGATTCATTGAAAAGAAAAAGAAAAAAATAACTAAATAGCATAAGTATTTTTAATGCATTGAGTATGTGTCTTCTTTTTAATGACTCTATCTTGTCCCTCATTGTTTTATGGGATTAGAAATTACAGTGTTTTTCAGGTAGATAATCAAAGTAGCTATGTATATTGGAATAGAATTGGAATAATTTGGGAATATCATGGTGGAAATAAGCTTTAGCAGATAGGTGGGATATTTGAAAGGCTTAGAGAAGCAAGTACATCAAATGCTCTCTATACTATTATGTGTTATAAAGAAGATTATGTTTTAATATAATAAGGGTCTATCTGACCTTTTGAAGTAAAGTACTAAAGATAGTCTATTATAAATTACTTCCATTCTGGGTCTAGCACTTATTAACTGTGACCTTAAGTAAATAATTTAATCCTCCTAAACCTTAGTCTCCTCATCTGTAAAATGGAAATGAAAATAGCATCTACCTTGTACAGTTCCTGTGAGGCTTAAACACAGGCTTAAGCCTCAGATTACCACAGATTACCACAGATAATCTGGGTAAGCCCCCGCTGCTGTTATGATAATATCATTGGCCCCTCGCATATGGAAAGCCTCGCTTTGCAGGCAGTCGATTTAACATGCATTTGCTTCATCTCATTTTTCCTTAAGCTCAAGGGCTGTGAACAGTTCATTCACACCTTAGGGTCTGGCCAAAAAGGGACAGAAGGCAAAACTCAAATCCGCTAAGAATGGATGGTTTACATGAAACCTGGAGGATGACTTGTGGGGGGAGGGGAGGAGAGGGAAGGTCAGTGAAGCCAGGACATATCTGACCATTGAGGACAAACTGGCTGCAGGTGCATCAGAGGCTGCCCAAGAGCACATTGCAGCCCGATTGCAGCCGCGTGCAGCTGTCATTCATAGTGCTGACGTCACGGTGATCTCATGTAGCCATCCTGAGCGTGACTTGGGTTATATGCATTGAAATCCAAATGGGCCTTTCCCATGTTTGGGGTGGATGCGGTGAGTGGGAAGAACACCTGTTAGGAGGTAGGATCTGGGCTTGACTTTATTTTTGCCCCACTTACTAGTACTTTGTGGTTATTGGCTCCGAGCCTCAATTTCCTTGTCTGTAAAGTGAGAGATCTATCTCAAAAGGTGTTTTGGGGGTGCGGTAGAATTAGATAAGATAATGTAAGCAGATGCTTGCTATCTTTGAATGTGCTCTGGGAATGCGTGGACAGCATATTTTTATTCAGTGACAGTTAGGAGTAGGTTTAATACAGCAATGCTGCCTTGCACTTATTTGTCATTTTGCATTAGCAAAAGCACCTTGGCACGCATCGTCATATCTGAGCCTGACTGGAGCCCTGTGAAGCGATCACCAGTTCACAAGGCACAAAGAGGTTATGGGCCTTTCCCAGAGTAACATGACCAGAGGCAAATGGGAACTTCTACTCACAAGTGTCAGTCCTTCACATAAACCCTTTATCCCTTTAACCGTGAGATTGGGGAGATTTTTACTGAAGGGTTTTAACGTGACCACATGGCAAGACTAAGATGAAAATCTCACTTAGCTGCACCAGACAGCGCTGGATCAGGAGCCAGAGAATCACAGTGTGTCCCTGGCTGGAGCGGGGCTGATGAGAAGGAGTGGTAATGGGGACCTCGTAGTGTCTCCTTCAGAACCTAAACTAGACTTTCATAAGCTCAGTCTCAGAATTCTGAATGCTGGCCTGGCTCCTTCCCCATCCTTCCTCTTAGAGGAAAATGGAAGATGCAAATTATGAAAATGAGACTTGTCTCATAAGCCTCAGTACGGTGTCGCAGGTTGTCAACTGTGGTTGCATTTTAAAGGCCATCTAGTTCTGTCGTTTCTCCTTGAATCTTGTCATAAGACCTTGGCTACTCGCAGGGATGTCGCTAGCTGCTTTTGTGAGTATCTCTGTAAGAAGGCTCTTCATTGTACTGAGTTTGGTCCGTTCTGGGATTTTCCACCCCCTGTTCCTTGAAGTACTTGCAGAACAAACCTTTGTCAGGAGGGGAGGGAAGGGGAGGGGACATGGCACGGTGGAAAGAGTGCAGACTTGGGGGCAGGTAGACTCGGTTTGCAGTTTCTAGCCCCTTTTCTTCTATGCTGTTGCACAAGTGACTCGACTACTGGAAACCTCAGTCTCTTCATTCATACAATGGGAGTGCTGGGGGTTAGGAATTCTCTGGCACACCTAGCAGGCACTGTCAATAGGATAGCATGTACATGAGATAGCCACATGTCACTAAGGTTAAAAATGAGATTATGTACAAGAAAGCACTTTGTAAACTGTTTTCCACTGTGGGTACTGCTCATAGTAAAACTACTGGAAGTCTCCTTGTATACCTGGTTTATCAAGTAATCCAATGGGTCAACAAATCTAGTGGCTCCAAGAGTGTTTTTCTAAGATATGGCCACTGAGTCAAGCTCATACCTGCCCACATGTTCTTGATACAAATAGTTACAAACTGAGAAGCAGAGGCAGACCCACACTAGACTTGGAAGAAAAGGCGGTCTGACTGAAGGCTAGGGAAATAGAATTGATTCAGTGTTGACTGTCTTTATGAATTATCATAAAATGTTTTTAGGATTCTGGGATCCTTCTGTGAGATATTTGAAGGTGCTACATGTGCCATGAAGTTCATGTCTCTTTCTGTGTCACCACCCCTCCCCACCCCCGGTGTTATTCTACATGGAGATGAATGCAACCTGGAGGGCCCATGGAGAGTGAGACCACACATCTGTGTCCTTTGCAAGAATAGAAGCTATGGTTAGAGGACCTGTGCACCCACAGAGGAATGGCCATGGAATTAAGACAGAGAGTGTAATTATAGCACAGCTATGGAGAAGCCACATTCAGCTCTTGGAGCTCCCTGGCTTCCTTCCTACAGTAAAATAGGGTAATGTACGGTCAGTTGGTTTCAATAAAAGGAAGCAAAGGGGTCAACTGGAGTTTTTGCAAGTCTGTCTGTGTTTGGGCACTAATTGCCTGTCCAAGGCCGACTGACATGTGTGAGTCCATCTTGAAGGAAGAGAGGTCACAGCTGGTTCCCCACATCCAGAGGGAGGTTTAAAAAGTACAGTACCTCACTGGGAAATTATGGATGGCTTTGAGCACTAGAGAGTGATTTTGTCACTGAGGCTGATGGCTCCTCTGCGTCTCTGCCATGCCACTGCTGCACCTGCCTGAGCAACAGTCTCCCCCAAGAACAGGCTGTTCTGCAGCATCTTTGTCCCTGCTGACATGTGGGGGACCCAGCACTGTCACGTCTTCTCCCTCTCTGATTCTCATGTCCAGGTCATTCCCAAAGTACCATTTACAGAGAAGGTCACCGTATGTCATGTGGGAGCTGCTGAGTAGCTGATCCCTGAGGTGGCACCTGAACGTAGATCACTTTCTCCATCCTGGTCCCTTCCAGGCACTGTCACCCACAGGCTGCTGTGCATTTAGAGGAAGATGCTTCTGCTCTTGGCACTAGAAATAAATAATTCACGGTCCTAATAAAGAGAAAACCCGCTTTCACCAGAGTGTCAGAGCCAGTCAGAAAGGTGGCTTGTTTGCTCTAGTGCTGCTGTATCTCTTCAAGTTGGGATACGACAAAGGTCTCAAAATTAGCCTTCTCAGCCTACTGTGTGTCCCCTTTTAGAATGCCCTAAGGGTTGTGCTCTTCCTCCAGCTGCTTTGTGTCTCATAGGGGAGCCTATTCCCGAGCCTGTTGTCAGAAGAGCTTTGGGTTAGCACTGAGAAGTCCAGGGAATCACCTAAATCAATCCATTTGGACTCTAAACTGTGGTTTCCTCAACAGCAAAATAGGCATCCTATGACCTGGCTTACGGGGTTATCAGCCTAGGATGACATAGTGTATGTGGAAGTGCTTCGTGAAACTTGATGTCCTGTGCAGACCTAAGCAATTATGAATAACATTCATCATTGTCATGTGGCTTAGCCGTTTGAGATGAAGGATTAATTTCTTTTTGCTTTGTGATATTTATTGAGCACCTATTGTGTACTAAGAGGCCTTGTCCTGGGCCCGGAGCTCGGACACGGGAGTGGGAAGACGGCAGATTCGGCGTGTGTGCTCGTGAAATTTGCAAAGGCGCCCTTGCCCAGCACAGAGCCCGTGCTCCCAGGACTGGTCCCGTGCACGTCCTGGGCGGGAGGGGTAAAAGGGAGCTCGAGGGTGAGGCAGACCTCTTCCTGGCCCTCAGCGATCTCTAACCCAGGCCTACAGCCAAGTAGCAGCACAACTCGATCCGGGCTAGAGAGAATTCTCGGGTGTTTAAGGGCACTAGAAAAGAATTGAGAGGCGTTATCAAGTTTCCTGGTCACGACACCTCTGTCCCGTAAGTGTACTCAGGACAGCATCTTATGGGTGCTCTGTTGTACAGTGTGTATGGGCGCTGGTCAACTATCGGAGGAAGATATGTTCTTTATTCGTAACCTTTCATGCACTGCACTCAGAACAGCTAAATTTATTCGGATGAGATTATTGAACAGGGTATTTTCTCACTTTTCTGACACAAGGAAATCTTTCAGACATATTGCCTAGCCTTTAAAAATAGTCTAATGAAACCAATGTAATACTCGAGAAATGAACGTCTTCAGTGACATCACTCACGTTCCCTGACATTCTAAAAGTTACTCCACTGACTTTAAGGTAGTCTCGAGTTCACGTAGATAAGCCTTATGTTAGCTTTGTGTAAATTTTCTGTCTCCGTACCTTCATTTGCTATTTATTTTATTCTCCACTATGGCTTTCACCCGCACACGTTTATGAAGCACCGGCTTTATCCAAAGAACTCTTCTTTAAGGAGGACTTAGTAAATGTTTTCTTAAGAAGCATCGGGGAGCCATTGACTTGGGACTAAATAAAGGCATTTGTCAAGTCCCGTCTATACAACTGCCCACGAGAAGGGAGAACAGGGAAGTCTTCAGAAACCACTTGAGTTTTGACCCCTGTCACAAAGACTTCTTGAAAGATCCTAAAGAAAACGGAGAGAGCCGTAGGACAGATCTTAACTTCCCCAAAGAGAAAAAAACTAATTTTTTTTTTTTAAAGAATTCTCCAAATTATAGTGCCTTCTGTTACATTGGGACTGGTTGGATTAACTCTTCAGACACCGCGGGTGCTATTTTTCAGTCAGTTTTCTCTGCCAGTGTCCTGAGAGCAGATTTTAAATGTGGACATTTTATAGCCCCTATACCCGAAAATAATGAGATTGAAGTGAAATTGTCGGGCTTGCTCTGCACTAGTTCAACTGAATAAAAATAACACACACTCAAACATTTTAAAGTGCTTAGCCACGGTCTAGTTCTGCAGTGGAGATTCTTAATTTAAAGACTGTTTTTCCTTCTCCCACCAATGGTGGCCCAACCTTAACAGAAAGCTGCTTAGCACCCAAATGAACACGATTACTTAGAACAAGCATTGCACCCCTGGCTTCGTTCCAGAATTCGTTCATGCCACAGTTCATCTGGATTCCTCCAATTCCTGTATGTTCCCATATCTTAATTGCCCGTAGCTGTGTTGCCAGTACAAACAGGATGAGGGAAGAGTGCACACCCTTAATGAACACATCTACCAACCCTAAGAAAGCACCATCCATTGAAACTCTAATACGCTTCGTAAGGCACTAAACGGCCATCTACTGACATGCTAAAACAGATATCTGCTAACCAAACATTGCTTCCCAGCAATTCTTACTCCCTGCTGTCTTTATAGTCAAGATAGAGGGCTACCATTTGGCATAAAGAAAAATTCAGACTTTCCATCCATTCAGCTTTTCAAGGAAGCTGTGTTTTGAAACCAATCCCTCAGGGTGCTGATTAGGAAAGGATGGGCATTCTAGGGTGAAGTGGTTTCTGGAACCTTCCACAGCCCTGTCCCATTGGCCATGTTCCTTGATGATTCGCAGGAGGGCACAGCTGTCCTGCTGATCTGCCGTGTGGAAGGTGTGCCACTGGGCAGAAACCTTGTCCTGGCGGCAGCGTGTGCCTGCTTAGCTCCAGGCCCCCCTGCCGGTAGCCTTGGCTGTGCCCCCTGGAGTCGAACAGCACCTTGGGCAGTGCCTGGTGCAGTGAAAGCACTTCAGAAAAAACAAGTTCTAGTGGGGATCCAAGTCTATATCCACCTAAACAAATTCTGGAAACTTTGTTCCTTATCTGTGAATTTAGGGGATTGAAATACATACTAAGGATCCTTCTGATTTTTTGAGTCCGTCCCCTGCGATATCATTTGAAAAGTGAATGCACAGGTTTACCATGTCAGACTTCAAATCCTTCTTAGCATATTTGGAATGAGGAATCAAATCAAATAAATACACACTTAACAGGGGTATGTTGTAAATCTCACACAAAAAACCCTCAGGGTGTGAGCATAAGATGATATTTGTAAAATGGTTTGTGCGGAACAGACCAAACACTTATAATTTATTAGGCATTCAAAGCATATAGAAAATAGGACTTGAGTGCAAAGGTCCAAAAGAGAGAGAGAAAGAGAATAATTCACTGTTGGGATACATTAATAAAAGCATAAGTTCCACAATAAGGAAGGTGATAGTTCTACCCTATTCTGCCTTGAGAATTATGTTTGGATTTAAGGTTCCAATTTTAAGATTGGAGGAAAGTAGAGAACAACCACAACAGGTGAATGGGTTTCATGACAATGAAAGGAAATAGGGGAAAGAGATGAGAAAGAGAAAACAGGAAAACTGCCTTCAAAATTTCTAAGTAGGGTGGAATAGAAAGGGAGTAGGTCATCTTGTGTGGCAGAACTAGACCCATTGTGTAGCTCTTGTAAAAAGCAGCTCTCAGCCCAGGATAGGGAAGGACTCCTGGACAGTTGGAACTGTCAGAGGCTAGATGGAGTGGGTCATCTATCTGAGTTCTGAGTTCTCTGTCACTGAAAGAGTCCTGGGAGAGACTGTCTTGTCTTGTCTTGTAGAGAAAATTGCAGTAAGAGGAGTTAGATGCCAATAACATGGAGAGAGTTCCTAATGGGTGCCAGGCAATCCCTTCATGTGCTATCATTTCTAATTGCAATGAAAAATTACAGAAAGACTGAATGTCAGCTGTATTTGCTTACTTCTCTCAAACTGGATAATTCAGACCATCCATTTCTCTTCATATTTACTCACTCCCAAGCCATGAATTTAATGCATTAGTTAATAACAGCCCATGCCACTTGGTTAAGTTGGTAAACAGCTTGCAATCCTAGCAGGGTGTGCCCTGCCAGTTATTAGCTTAAGCTTTAGGGCAGAGCAAGAAATCAGCACAGTGCCTCAAAGTAATTAGGCGATTGCCTTACAAGAAAATTAGGACACAAGCAAGAAGCTTACAGAAAACACAAAGAAAAGCTC
Organism: Varecia variegata; assembly: GCA_028533085.1. Classification (NCBI taxonomy): domain Eukaryota; kingdom Metazoa; phylum Chordata; class Mammalia; order Primates; family Lemuridae; genus Varecia; species Varecia variegata. The sequence goes on along the minus strand of CM052450.1, from coordinate 11,766,262 downwards.
ACGTACAAGACATGCATTGGCCATTATATGCATCACTGCTATAATTTTGGGAAGATTAGAGAAAGATTTTCAGGCTAATAAGGAGCCACTATACCCATAAAGCACGTCAAAAGTCCACACCAGTCATCGCAGAGCTGCAGGGAAAGTGCATTAGTTTCTGCAAAAGGGAATGTTGGAGTTTGTTCTGGGATAAAAACACTTTCTTTGCAGGGATGAGCAAGAATGTCCAACGCTGAGCGAGAATGTCCAGGGCTGTGTGCTTTTTAAGCCCTATTTTGCCAATGCTTGGTGTAATCTTGCTCAGATTTACTTTTCAACTTCTTAGTCTATAAAAAGGGATAAAACTAAAGTGTGCTTCTAATCTACTAAGAGATTAAGGAGATATCCAAAATTTCCAAGTTTGATTCATTAAAGAGATCAACACAGACTGGCTTCCTTCTGTTGACCTCGTTTGGAGCTATTGCTGAATTCTAGAATAGTGTATGGATAACTATGTCATGGGCTTCTTGGCCCCTTTAAAAGCCATCAGTGGAGCAAAAACATGACTGCTTTGACCCTGGACATCCTAGAAAACAAAAGCACAGATTGAAGAGAAGTAAGACAAAGAGGAGAGAAAGAAAATGGAGCAAGGGAAGGAAAGAGGATAAGAAGGGAGAAAGAAAAAGGAAAAAAAAAAAGAGGTATTTATGTGCTTTCTGGAATGAGATTGTGGCACAGAAGAGCTCCTTCAATGGCCTATTCCAACCGTGAGGGCAGCCTGCCACTGTGAGGTCACTGGGAAGGAGTATGTCACATTCACAGGTCACCTGCCCACAAAAGTGGGTCCAGCCATACGCTTTCCATGCTCTTTGTCTCTGTGACTTCTCTAAGTTAGCCATCGGCCTCTCAACAGCAGCAGTTAGCCTACCCAAAGCTTTCACTGCCAAAACCCAGTACGGCCCTTCACAAATCGTCTACACAGCCCTGAGCTTGATGAGAAATGTAGAAGAACTGAAGCGAAATAGGTGTCTCCATGTAGATGGGGTTTTCTGGGAACGCTGGAAACTTTAGAATAGAAACTAGAAACCCCATGTCTGACACAGTTCAAGAAAACCAAACACCATGGGCCGGCACCACTGTTATTTTACTTTTCTTGCACCGTGTAAGTGGGGGCCCAAACACTCGTGCTGACAGTACGCACAGTCTCAAATAGCAGTTAGCTGAAGGCCAAGTCACATAAGCTGATGCTGACACAATTAGACTCACCGTTGCCAACAGCTTGTCAAGTTTGACACCGTCCCCCTCTTGGAGACCCCCACTTTACGTTGCAGATGCTCTGGTGCTCTGTTACATTTAATAGGTGGGATGGCTGGAGAGCAAAGCAGAAACCACTGCCGATGCGCTGTTTATTTCTCAGTCATTTGGAGTTAAACTGCTGTGACTTGAATGTCAGCGGTGTTTGGGATGTGGTAGTGGAATAAAATCCATGGCCCGTGTGCCAAGACAAATTTCAGAAAACCCCAAAACACAATTGTCTTGGTTTCTTGCTGGCTGGGTCTGTGCACACACAAATAGTAGCTAGTTTATTACCCTCCAACCATTCAGTGGGTTGCTTGTCTTGCCGCACCCTGGGAGATGTCTAATGAACCCCAAACTACTTCCCTCCAAGCTGGGGATGTCAGGAATGAGGGGCCACAACACACTCATTAAGCGTGTCAGAAGTCCACAGCAATCACTGCTGAGCTGCAGGGAAAGTGTAGTCATTTCTGGAAAGGGAAGTGGGGAGTTTGTTCTGTTTATTTGAGGAGCTTGGGGATAAGGGCCAGGGGATGCCACTGAGATGGGCAGGGGCACTAGGCACAAACATACGGGGTCTGAAAGACCTTGGGCAACACTGGTATTAGCAAAATACCTTCTGTGGGGGAAGTTTCACGCTGTGTGGGCCCCTAGGTCTCCAAATCAGGGCCATTTTGTTAAGGAGTATCAGTGAAAATAGTGGGCTTGCATTAATGTTTTTCAAACTTTATTGCAAAGTCAAGCTGATCTCTAATACAGGAGGATCCACTTCTTTGTATTCTGTGTGTGTGTGTGTGTTTGCAACCTTGCTCTGATGCATGTGTTGGTATTTCTGCCTGGGGTGATATTCCTGCCTTCGACTCAGGGGGCTCCTTTGCACAGAAGGCAGGACATTGTAGCGAAAAACCACCGGCTTTTGATTTAAAGGCCAGCCTCTCCTTGACCTTAGCCAAATGTTATTTCACTTTCCTTGTTCCTAATTTCTTTATCTGTGAAATGGGGATTAAAAACACCTTCTTGGCAGCGATGAAGTATGTAAAGCTATTATAAAAGGGGAAAGAGGTCATGAAGTCGAATTCGGAGTCTGCAGTTGAGATCAGGGCATTCTTTTGAGGGTGGGGATGGTGGGACGGACATATTTTATTTATCCCTAGCTAGTTCATGACACCGGGTAACCTCAATAGAAGCCCGACCAAACGTTGTGGTTAAACCATCATAGTCTAGGGCAGAAGTTCTTAAACTTGATTGTGAAAAAGAATCACTGATATTCACCTGCTAGGTCTAGGATGGAGCCAAGTAACAAACATATCACTGGGTCCCCCAGGTGATTCTGATGCAGGTGGGGAGTGAGCAGGTAACTAACAGAGCAGGATTTAGGGGAGAAAATGATGTAATGGTGGAACTAGAAGTGAGCTGAGAGGCCATCTAGCCCGTCCTGCCCCCAGATCCAGGAAGCCCCTGATTTCTTTGGGACAGGGTGAATCTTGTTAATACATGATTTCTTCTGGTGAGGCGGGAGCTCACAACCTTGAGAGTGAGTTTCTTTATTTTCCTTCACTCTTCAAAATTATTAGAAAGTTCTTTATATATATGGAGCTAAAATATGACTCTCTGGCTCCACAGAAAGTAAGAACTTTCTATATGCAAGCCCCTGAAATATTTGAAATCCCTTACAGGATTTGGTATCCCTAAGTCTTTTCCTCTCCAGGCTAAGTGTTACCAGTATCTTTCACTGGGGGGTTCTCAGTCCTGGCTGTGCGTTAAAATCATCTGAGGCACTTAGAACTAAGTCCACCCCAACCCAATTAACCAGACTCTTAGGGGGTCTGACTCAGGCATCGGGATTCTCCAAGTTCCCCGGTGCATGGAAGTGTGCAATCCAGGCAGACCATTTTTCCGTTTTTCAGAGCTTCAGAGCTCTTGTGTTGCTGCAGTTTCCTCTTTTCTCTGTCTTACTCTTTTTTTTACCTATGTATAAGGCCTGATCTTTCTATTCTTGTTTGTGGATTTCTTTTCTTCTGTCCTTTATTTCAGTGGCTCTCAAACATTAGGGTCCATAAGCATCACCCAAGGAGTTTGCTAAAGTGCAGCCCAGCACCTCCAGTCTTTGAGAAGCATCGCTGCATAGGATCCATGTGCCTACCACAGTCACAGGAAAGGACACTGCTTTGTAAGCCTTTTGCAACTTTTGCCCTGGGAGGGGGACTAGCTTGGATTGGAAGTTCAGGTAAATGATGACTACCCCAGGCAGGGGACAAAGAAAACCTCCAGGCCACTAATGACTCCTTTCACACCCACATTTTCTGTGTTTCACTTTGAACTACTGATCTTTCTGGCTTATCTTGGAAACCTCAAGTGCCAGGTTTCCCTTGGGAGTTCTGGTCCATGCTGAAAGCAAGAAAGCTACTGTTAACATACTAAGGTCTCTTTTCATCCCCTCGACTCTGCTAATCCCCTTGTTGTTAACTAGCACAAGTTTCACCAGCTAGAAGTCAACCAGTATCTTTCTCACAGTGGTTCTCAAACTGATGAGATGGTGTATCGGACTCCCGTAGATAATTTGTATTAGTATTTATCACAGATTCTCAGGTGAGGCTGATGCTGTAGGTCTGAAACCCCACTTTGAGAACCACTGCTTTAGCAAATACAGCCAATACCCGGAGGTCCTGAGCCCAAGCATTTCAACATGTCACACACTTTTTTTTCCCTGCCAATTTTGTGGTGTAACCAACCTAACAGAGAATGAACGATAGATGTTTGAAGCACTGCCCTCCCTAGGGACTGAGCTCTGGACACCCTTAGGGCATTTCTTGCAGGCTCCAAATCTACACTCCCTATCAGAGCTCAACACATGTGGGTGATGTTCTCAGTCCTTTCTTCACTAACCTTTTATTTTTTCTTAAGTAATCCTACTATGAGCGTTGTAGTGGGGGGTGGAATTTTTTGCTTGACGCAGAGATGTTCAGGGGGAAGATACAATTCTCTTGTCCCCTTTTGCGGTGGTCAGGCAAACAGGTGAAATAGCAAAGGGTGGTGTTGGGGAGTCTGTGGGAACTTTGGTGACTATAATTCCTCCCTTTTCAGGGGAGAGGAATTAGAGTATTTAGAGTCGTTTATAAACTGCCCGGGACACTCAGCTACTCCTGTTCTTTCTCTCCTCTCCTCATCAAGCCTGTCTGGCAGTAAGAGTGCTCTGGGGGCTGGGGGCATTCATGGAAGGCACAGTGATCACTTGGCAGCTTTGTTGCAAGATGGGAAGAGAGGCAGGGAGGGAACTGAGTGGAAATTTGTGCTAGACCCAGGGCTCCAACTTTCCATCTCCTTCCTTCTGTGATCCTAACAGCACAGTCCAATACAGATGAGGTCGGAAACTATTTACCTCATTATATAGATGAAGAAACAGGCTCAGACAAGGCAGATAATGTCCCTGTTGCCACACAGTGAGGGACTGGTTGATTTGGGACTAGAATTCTGAGAGCCTTGAAGGTCCTTCAGCGCATTAAGCTCCTGTAATTAGATGGGGCTCTGGCAGGACAAGCTACAGAATTTGCAGAACCCTTTTTCAAAATGACAATGTGGGGCCTCTTGTTCAAAAAGCAAGAAAAAATTACTGTTGAAAAGTGTAAAATATAAAGCTTTTCCCTTTGTTCCATGGCTCTCTTTCTTTTTTCCAACTGTCATGGTGGGTTTTTAAATGTGCTATTTGAGATTGTACTTGCTTGGGCATGGACCTGCTACCAGTGACAACAGACTCCCTCAGGCCCCTGGGGCCCTGCCCTGCAACTTGGAGCATGCAGCCCACCTGCTGCTGGGGTTCCCCTGCCACCAGCCCCCAGAGTTGAGACAGGTATCTCCCTTCCTGTGGGACTGCCGCTCCAACCCATGGGATTGCAAATCCCACTCTGGGATGTGCTTGGCACCTGGATTAAGAGTGGGCAAGAGCTGTGCCCCTCCTGTGTTGCCCATTGAACCAGCTGTGGCACTCCCAGCTTGGGGTGGGAACAGCTGCCACCAGGCCCCCTGAAATGGCCCGGGTTACGTGCCTGACCCCACTCGCCCAGGGGAAGAGGACAACAGTGGTCACAGGGGCCAGGGAAGGCTGGGTGAGATGGGGACATTGGAGTATCCTGAGGAAGTGGACAGGTAACAGGAGGTGGGACGGCACAGAAGCCTAGGGTCCCAGCCCTCTGTGCGTGCTCTGTTGTCCCGTAAGACTTCACTTACAAAACACAAATTCAAAGATAAAATTATTGAGGATTCCCGGATGGTGATCACACGGCATTAAACTCAAGTGGGAGGCCTTTCTGAGCATGGGGACCCTGAGCACCTGCTCTGGCCACACAGCCATGAAGGCAGCCCTGCGCCCCAGAGAAAAACTCACAGAGAAAGATTTCAGAGCTCAAGGTGCTTGAGAAAATAGTATGAAATAAATTAATAAGAGATTTGGAACAGATACAAGTCAACATATAACAGATACAAGTTTATAAAGTAGCATGTGACTAAGTGCTGTGTGTGGGCTTTCTCTACACTGATGGAAATTAATGACTAGTTAGATTTCCTTGGTTTCCCCCCACCTCCGTTCCCCAAAATATGATTTAGCAGGGATGTGTGGCCAGGGTGGTGGTGAGGGGACACCACTCACTGGATGACGTACTGGAATCTTCTGTGTGCAAGATTTTCCCTGCAAGGCAGGCACATGAGAAAGGCTGCGGGGAGGAGCCGAATCAGCCGGCTGGTGTGAGCTCCACGGGGCTGAAGGAAAATCGATTTGATTGAACCGAAAAAGTAGGTCAGAAATCGAGAGGACGGAGCGGGCCAGGGTGTGAGTGTGGGTAAGCTGGCAGAGGTCAAGTGCAAGTACCTGACCACCTGGCAACGGGCCAGGAACTGGGATGGGAATCACAGAGGACTTGAGAGAGAATTCCCATTCCAAAGGGGGAAATGAGTTCTTGGAGGAAGCAGAGGAAAAAGCTCCATCCCTCCAAGACTAAGTGGGTGGATCAGGGCTGCTCAAGCCATTAAACACCTACCCTGCGCTCCCTGAGCCGAGGGAGTGAGCCGCCGTGTCCCCGGCTGGGCGTAGAAGGGCCTCTTTTGGTCCCCGGCACGGGGCATCCAGAGGCATTTAGGAAGTAAGGCCTGGGTCACAGGCTAGGCCAGAGCAATTTACAGCGATTTTTGTTTTTCCAAATGAGGAGACATTTGGCAAATTGCTCAAGTTCCTCAGCCAGGCAGGGGGCTTGTGACCCATAGCGGATGACAGCAGGGGACAGCTGGCACCGACCCTTGGAAGCAGCAGTGGGTTCTTCGGTCAACAGTTTTTACATGCTCTTGAGTGCCGGAGCAGAAGCACAGGGAAGGCTGCTGGTCCCCCCTGGCCTGGGGCTTTGCTGTGGTCACGAGACCAGAGCAGCGTCACCGGAGGGGGCCGGTCACCCGTCCTTTCACCTCGTGCACGAACTGCTTCTGCCTATGAGACAAGAACCCAAAATGCACGTTCCTGTTATCAGGCAGTTGAAATATAAACAGCCCCAAATGGTTATAAGAGTCAGGGAGGGAGGAGGGCTGTTTGCCAACGTATAGGCCACAGAGCAGAACAACTGTGCTTAACTAGCAAGCTACTCCTGTAAATATTTGCAAATGCCCCTTCAAAGCTCAAAAGCCTGGGACGGGATCATTGGAGGATTTGCTTAGAAGAAGAAGAAACAAAATTAACCTCATGGTCCGAGAGGCAGCCATAAAAAGAAAGAGCATGGATGGGCAGAGGACCAGAAAGGGGGAAAAAAAATCATTCAAAGTTTAATAAACACAAAAGAGAATAAAAATAAATCTCCAGAGCACTTATTTATAAACTTGATGGAAGGATGAGATTGAGGCGAGTGGGTGTGAAAGATGCGTGTTTGCAGACGTGGAAGAGGCCTGTGGGGTTTCCACTGAAGAAGAGGAAAAATGAACAAGATGTTTACTCTTCCTAACGACAGGAAACGCACTACATTAGCTTTGCTCTTCCAGGATGCTTTTGCAAAGGATGTTGGAAGCTTTCGCTGTCTAATGCGGAGGCTATGTGAAGATGAATGCAGCCATCCGCTTGTGGAAAGTTCTGCATGTGCAAACCCAGAGCGCCTGGCCCCAGCCCTGCTCGGGCTCCTCTGTCTGGGCATCCGATGGCCTGTTTTCAGCTGAGTTCATCAGGCTAGAATCAGCCTTTCCAATCACTTGGGGTGGGCATATTCCAGAGGAGAAAAAGATCTGTTTTCTTCTCAGCAGCTACCTTTTCAAATTGCTATGCTAGGGGGCTCCAAACACCTTTCTGCGTGTACCAGGGTTTGCCGGCCCGAAAACTGCCCACTAACTACTTCACAGCAGTGGTGTAGCAGGTCAGCATTGCATCTGCATGAATGCTTCCTTTTCTCTGAAACCTGGATGCTTTGGATTTTTGGGGTTGTTTGTTTGTTTGTTTGTTTCTGAGACTTCTGGTTCATGGGCTACAAAGCCTCCATTCACGCAGTCACTTCATGAACCAGCATGGCGCAAGGCATGGCCTAGAATTCCCCGCTTCTCCACGAGCCTACTTTCTGAGAATCACAAGTACACAGGGGAAGGGAAAGGAATGGGAGGGAAAGTCCCCACGAGGGAAAATATTCAGGGCTCCTAAGATGAGAAAATATTGGTGTGTTCCGAGCATTTTTTTTTTTTTCAGTGTAATCGTCAGGGCATGGATTTCCCAAGAAATCATGAAAGGTATTTATTTCTATTTTAAGATCGGCAAGACGGCTTGCTTATTTAATAAGAAGTTAGCATTGCCAATAACCAGATGCCTGTGTCTTTCAAGACTCCCGCTGATGACCAACTATGCAAACAGAGGGGACTTGGTAAACTCCACGTGGGCAGAGCCTTGTCCTAGAGATGTGGGAGAGAAGAAAGACCTGGCAAATGCAGTCTCTGCCCTCAAGATTCTTAAAATTTCATGGGGGAAAACCAAATCAACAAACATAATGCAGAAGTAATGAAAACATTTGTAAGAACACATAAACAACTGTGAATGATTATGTTGTCATGAAGTCAGATAATTGAAGAGATGGTAGCAAGAAAGGCAGCCCCCAGAGGTGGGTGGAGCACTCTGGAATGCAGGGGATTTTGGAAGAAGATTGTAGAAACATACCTGTAACAACAAATGGTGTGCCCAGTGCAGGTGCTCAGTAAGTGAACGTTGTATTTGAAAGCACAGGCAGTAGAATAGGGCCTGCTTTGGTCTTGGTGTTGCCTCAGTTGTGTATTGAAAGACAGATTACTAAACAATAACAGAAAAACCCTGAGCAACCTATGAGCTTTAAACACACTGTCATGTGAGTTGGATTGAACTCATGCTACTTTTGAGCCCGGGGCCTTGTGCACCATATGTAACTCACATATCTGTTTACCTTGGGAGCCGCATGGTACACAGGCAACTCACACTGCCATGCTGTAGCACACATGTTATGTGATGGGTGGCCCCCTGGGCAAAACCCTGCAGTTGGTTCGTGAAAACCTTACTTGTTGATGTTGTTATTGTTACAGTTAATATTGACAATTTAATTGCATATAACTCATGCATAGAAAACAATAAAAAATAACAAGTTTTTTCATTACATTAGAAAAGATCATTTTGTTTCTGAAGTTTTTATTGTATTTTTGTAATTAAACACTGTAGCCCCAAGGAAAAAAAAATTTTTTTTCTAGTGTGGCAGTCAATGTGTTAAATGATTGTGCACAGTCATCAACTCTGTATTTTACTTGGTTCAGAACTGAAGGAATCTGTGCTGATTCTTTCTCTCCATTAGCTAGGATTACCTCCCACCAACAGACATTATCCTGAATCAAGAATTTTAAGACTAGACGTGGTATAGCCCGTTTGCACATATAGTTTTGTTTATTCAGATTTCCTCACCATAACTTGCCTAAGGAGTGTCTTTGGTCATATGTGTGTGAAAAAACAAAATATTGAAGCCAAAAAAGATGCAATACATGAGTCTGGATAAAAGAAGATTATTCAGACGCCAAACTTTCAAGAAAAAAAAAATACATGGGCAAACTGCTTGCCATTAGGAACCATTTTCTTGGCACATCTGATTAAAGTGTGTGCAAACCCAACGGCTCTCTCCAGGCATCAACTGTCATAAACTTGTTCCAATTCATAACCATCTAGGATTTTCCACCACTCGGTCAACCTTCAAAGGACAGGGTTAACTGCATGTCCTCAAATGGAGTTGAAAGTGGTTTGTTAATCTCTATTTTCTGCTACTCCTATAACTAAATGCACATGGTTATTTTATTTTATTTTTTTTCTGGTTAAATTGTTAATGGTATTAAATTGGCCATTGGAAACTAAATCATTCTGTAGATAATTCCCTTATGGTTTCTTGGGATTATCTCACAGTCTTTTCTGAGAGCACAATGGATTGTATCATTTTCAATGATTGCCTTAACTTTTTACAGATGCCATCCCGCCCACTTTCTACAGACCCTACTTCAGAATTGTCCGATTTGACGTCTCAGCCATGGAGAAGAATGCTTCCAATTTGGTGAAAGCAGAGTTCAGAGTCTTTCGTATGCAGAACCCAAAAGCCAGAGTGCACGAACAACGGATTGAGCTGTATCAGGTAACTTCCATCTGGATGGTTTTAATGGGCAGTTGAGGTGACAGAGTAAGAGTTCTACTGTCTTCGATTTCTTAGCTGGTATCAACCATTCTATACATTCACAATCAGGATCTAGGCCCCAATTTGTTACTACCGTTATAGTAATAGCTCGTTCCTAATCATCCAGGAAGGTAGAACACTTTTGAATGAAGCGTGGAAGCTCTGAGCACACTTTTTGAGTGGCATGAATGGTTGGAGTATCCAACCTTGGGAGGGGGTTAGTCCAGAAGTCAAGCCCCTAATCTGAAAAGTCAGATGCTATAGGCCTGATTCCATTCTGAGCTGACCTTCCTGTTCTCACCCTATGGCTGTCCTTTTCTCCTCTTCTTTCCTCTTCTCTTCCTTCCTATTGTGTTCTCTCTCCCTGTCTTTCTCACTTTTACTACCTCCTCTCTTTTCATTAACCTAGTCCTGTTTCCTTTCCTTTCCTTTCTAATTCTACCCAGTCTCTCCAATCCACTCCCCCCCCAACACACACACACACATCCCCTGTCCACCTCTGTCCTCCATGACTTGAGCAGCCTTGACATCTCCTCTAGCTCATTTCCTAGCAGAGTTGGTGGGCAGCTGTGTCAAAAAGTGGTGATGATGATGAAGTGCCAAGTAACTGAGATTTCAGAGATGTTCTTCAAAGCTTATTACTCAAGTGGAGTCTACAGGCAGGAGCATTGGCATCATCTAGGAGCTGGGAGAAGTGCACAATCTTAGGCCCCATCCCAGACTTACTGGATCAGAATATACATTTGAACCAGATTCCCAGGTCATACTTATGCACAAGAAAGCACTGCTAGAAAAGCCTTGATTCCGGTGCAAGGGGTAGCCACGTAAACGTACAACTTAAATACCTCATCGTGTCCTAGGAACTGTGTGTGCCAGCATGTAGGGTATAGTTGGGGAGATTTCACCAGAGACCTGACATTTGAGCAGGGCCTCAAGAAGTATCTGTTAAAACAAGATGAGGGGTGGTCATTCTTGGCAGAAAGAGCAAACTGCTCAAAGACAGAGTCTTGAGCCAGCTTGTTGGGGGCACCTGGGACATGATGCTCAGTGCCTGGAGGTTAGGAGAGACTTGGGAGGAGGTGGCTTTCCAGGGAGAGGATGTAGAGGGAGACTAAAGAGGATTGAGGACAGATCCCTGGGAACCCCAATATTAAGAAGTAGGTATGTATGACAGTATGATTAAAAAGTGGGTTACTTGAGGAAAAAGATAGAAATTGGCATAGGTATGAAGAGACCTCCAGTTGGAGATTCTAATTATTTGGAAATTTTGATAATTGGGATAAGAATTTTCCTTGTATTCATTTTGAAAATGGAGAATTACCATACAAATAGATGTTGTATATGGATCTCAAGAATAAGTTTAACATTTTTAAAGTAGTTTTAATGTATTCGTTTACGCATGTTCATGCAGAATAATTCTTACTTATTAAAATGAGTCCTCAAAACTGCTACTTAGAAAATTGTCAATCTTTTTTTTTTATAGCCAATCAAATTTAGCCATCAGGGGTCATATACAGGAAACTTTAAGTCGTAACTTGTGTTCTGCGTGCACCGTGAGGGTGGCATCAATGGGGACCTCCATTGCTTCTGCCACCCGGCAGTGTCAGATAGAGAGGGTGCTTATATATGGGTACCACACGATGCTACGCACTTCAGAAATATTGCTTGAGGTGGTACAGTGATGCTATGAAATTTGCACTGTGAGGTATTCTTTCTACTGCTATATTGTCTTTCCATTTTACAGAGAATGATGCCAGATCCCAGAGAAGTTAAGTAATTTGGCCAGGGTCACACAGCTAGGCAGTGGCAGGGCTGGGATGTGAATCCAGCTCTGATTCCCAAGTCCCTCCTGTTCTTCTCCATGTACTATGCTGTCCATAGCAGATTTTCCCTTCTCTGTCCCTCCGTATCAGCCAGGATAGAAGAGAAATAAGAAAAACTAGGCCAGAGGGTGGAGTGATTTGGAGGGAAAGCAATGACTGGTCCCTATAAAGAGAAGCCAGATAAAGGGTAGCCAAACAAATTGCAAGGTGATTTAAACAAACAAACAAACATTATTGCATCTCCTACATCTCCTTTTTTTTTCTTTCTTTCTTTTTCCCTCCCCCCAATTAAATCGCATTTCTTTCTGTGCTGACAATAGCATCGTGGGCTGTTCTCTTAGGCCCTGTTTTAGTTACACAGCTTCAGTAAATCAAAGGCAAGTTCTCTTAGGTCTTGCTGCCTGTAATGTGAGCTGCTAAATCACTGCTATTGTGTGGCTCCTTGACCTTGTTCTCTGAGGACTGGCCTCTGCCAGCAGATGTGCTGATAACTTCTCTTCCTCCCCGAGGCAATCTCATGTCCAGGAAGGGATGTGCCCCATGGGGCTGGTCACTCAGAGGACCTTAGTGAGTTCTTGGTGTGTGTGTCCCCGTTAGAGGTTTCTGCAGCACCGGCTGCTCCATGACACAAGCAACAAGATCTGCATGGACTGGTCCCCCAATTGGCAAAGGTACAGCCCAGGATGGAAGCATTTAGGTTGGAGAGGCATGGGCATGTTCACTGCCACTGAAGGTATGGGCATGTTCACTATCTGGAAAGTTCTAGAGGAAAAATAAGGAAGAATAGCACCTCCTTATCTATCTGGAGCTCAGCTATGCAGCAATTTCACTTCCTGAAACACAGCCAAGGTCCAAGAAGCAAGTCAGATCCCTGAACACCCCGAGAGGAGACAAAGCACACTCATCAGAAAGGCAGCCTTAGCTCTTTACCCCTCTGACTTGGACCACGAAAAGTTAAAAGCACTGAATTAGAAGGGGAAGGCTAGAGGAACACATCCTGATGGCAACAGATGGTCCTTTAAGCTAGAGATTTTTGCCGATGCACCACAGTGATGCCAGCCCAGAAAATCAAGTCATGGAAGCCACTCCTGTTGTGGACACTTTTCCCAAATCTTACCCTGTTTATAGTCGACCCCGCCATTTATCTCCTTGGCTCCCTACTTGGCTTCTGGCCTCTGTATCTCGAGTCCCATTTTTGGCTTGTTCTCTAGCATTCCATTTGCCTTCAGCTGCCATTTGGAGGTCCCGATGGTCTTCAGTCGCATGACGGTCGGGCTGGTCTGGAGGATCTATGGTGACTTTGCTCATATGCTCAGAGCTTTAGCAGGATGACTAGAAGCCTGGGCTCCACTGGGCCCCTCTCCCTCTCCAGAGAGTCACAGTTGTCTGCACTGGGTCTTCCCAGAGGAGTAGCCAGACTTCTTACACGGATACTCAGGGGCCCAAGAGTCCAAGGTAGAAGCTTCAAGTTTTCTTAAAAACTAGGCCCAGACTGACACAGCATCACTTCCATGTTACTCTGTTGATCAAATCAGCTACAGGGCAGCCCAGCTTTAAAGGCAAAGGAAGCAGACCCCATATTTCAATAAGAGGTGTGTCAAAGAAGTTGCAGCCATTTGCCACACTAACCCATCATGTAAAGTAGGATTACAGTCAGCAAACTCTGGGTGAGCACCTCCTAGTGTTGGCACCGTACATGGTGCCAGCCATCTAGGGGGGGAACAGAAATAGCCTCTGCATTGCAGTTACTCAGAGTCTGGTGGAGGAACATACACATAAGCAGTTTCTTTCCACTCATAGAGATATACCAAGGAACTCTTACAGCAAAATCTGGAAAATCCAGAGAAATGCCTCAGAACTCGCTCCTGCCAAAGAAGGAGTTGTGAGACTTTGGGGGCAACCTGCCATCTTCACTGGGCTCTTTTAGAGGGCAGACACATAATTCCAAGGGACTGAGCCGTCTGCCTGAATCAGGAGATTCCTTTGAACCCAGTAATATTTGTTGCAGGAATATCTGGGTAGAGTAGATTGAGATAGGGTGAATTTGGTTAGTTGGTGTACATGGTATTATGTTAGAACTACCTGCACTGTGTTTTAATATGTGCACTAATGTCCTGGGATTTGGTGACTGTGTCTGTATTTCCTATTCACCTTTCTGAGGCTGCAGGGTGTAGGATCAATGGTATGGCCATGTGACCTAAGTTTTCTTAATATTTCCTGATTCACTTGGTGTTTTTTGTGATGGTAAAATGAAACAGTATGTGTAAGTGCCAGGGGGAGAGTGGGTATTTGACATATGCTAGTTCCCTTCCTTCCGTGTCTCTGATTCCTCCAAGGGGAAGAGCCCTCTACTGAGTTACCTATGAAAGTCAACTGCCAGGTTATTTTTAAGATTAAATTATTAGCTTTAGGCTACTGAGTAAAATCATACAAACACAATTCCCCGGGGAAGCAGAGTGATGTACTAAGTTTATCCATCAGACAGCACCAGGAGAAACAGCCACCAAGCCAGGTGTGGTGGCTCACACCTGTAATCCCAGCACTTTGGGAAGCTGAGGCAGGAGGATCACTTGAGGCCAGGAGTTTGAGAGCAGCCTGGGGAGACAGAGTGAGACCCTGTCTCTGAAAAAATGAAAGAGACAGAGACAGAAGGAAGAAGCCACTAAAATCTTGCCTTCTCCCTTGGAGCTAGTATGCGTGTGAGGCCGCAAATGTTGGTGCTGGCTAGCTTGGTGGAGTACAATCTGTTGAGGGGTCCCTGTTAATCAGTGGAAGATCAATGTGCTGAGATGGAATAAGCTCAGTGGATTTAAAGGGAACCTTAGATTTCTTAACTGTGGCCTTAGAAGGCACTGACACTGTACATATTCTTTATAAAGAGTTAGGCATCCAGCTTCAGGGAAGCCCCCACTAGCTTGGCAAGGGAACTCCCCTCTTTAGAGAATACTCTATCAGAACTTTGACAAATTAGAGTACAGATGGTCCTGACTTAATGATTTTTCCACTACAATCATGCAAAAGTGATAGCATTCAGTATGCTCCTTGACTTACCATGGGGTTATGTCCATATGTACAATATCAGGACAGAATCCCATGGTAAGTGGAGGAGCATTTATAAAATAAAATCTGTCCTCTTGCTTTCTCTGACATCTTTCTTTAATACTTGGGTTGTAATGCCTAGTTGAATTTTCATTTAAACAGTAACCAGCTTGTTAAATGTGGTGAAATCTCATTTCTAGAGATCAGTTGCAAGAATGTGTGTGTGTGTGTGTGTGTGTGTGTGTAAAATAGTGGCTAAATCCTAAGTCATTTATATCCATTTATTTTTGGCTTCAAGCTGTATAGTAAATATTAAATGCTTTTTCCGATTTGAGGATGGTAGGGTGAATTGATGTTTATGGAGCAAAATAAGTAAGCAAAGATTTTGGTAAGAAAGAGTGAATCATCAGCTACCTTTAATGGACATTTTGCCTTTCTGCAAAAGGTCTTAAAACATACATCCCTGGGGCTTCGTAGTGAAAGTTCAAGGTAGACAGCTGTAGGCCTACTTTTTAAGGGATCCTAATGCTAAAAACTGAAAGGTGGGATTCCTATCGTAGTAGGGAACACAGCACTAATGGGGTTAATGAAAATTGCCCCCTTTTCCTAACCCTGAACACATGTGTGTGCTTGCATTTGTGTGTTCTCTCTCTCTCTCTCTTTCTCTCTCTCTCATACACACACACCTACACACAGAGTTCAGCTTTCATTTCTCATATTGCCCAAGGGGGTGTAAAATAAAAAGAGGTCAGCCAAAAAAACTGACTGTCTGTTAAATTAGACTTGCAAAAAATGCTACTGCAAAAAAGAAGTTACACTGTGCTCCTGTTGTACAGAATTTTACAGCATGCAACCTCCTTAATACTGATCCTAGCTCCGGCGCCACATTGGAGACGTACATGGCATAGTAACCCACCTAAAAAAAAAAAAAAAAAGCCATGAGGTATAATAAACACTTTGTTTGCACAAGGCTATTAATATCTCAGGTTTTTTCAAACCGTGCTTGCCTCGCAAGGAAAATGTATTGTTATCATTTACATTAGGTTGTGACATTACCCAGAGTCTGTTAACCACGTGTGCAGACAGGACCACCCCCAAAAGTAGTGTGAATAGTGGTCCTTCCCCACGGTATGCAAAGAAATGTTAATGGTTATGCAATAGCAACTAATAATCCTATTGTTCTTCTTTTTGTAATGTGACTCAGTAACAATATTGATAATTATTGCTAAAACATGCAGTGTTTACTGTGTGCTAGGCACTATTTTAAATGCTTTGTATATGGATTTGTTTAATCCTTATAACAACGCTATGAGTGGGTGCTATTATTATCCTTATTTTACAAATGGGGAAATTGGACCACAGTGACCAGGCCATGAAGCGAGGAAGAGGCAGAGCCAGGATTTGAACCCAGGCAGCCTGGCCCCGGGGGCTGTGCCTGTGACCATGTTACCATCCTAGCAGAAAGAACATAGACTTTGGAGTTGAGTTCAAGGCATGGCTTTGTCCCTTTGGGGAGTCTGAGAAAGTCATGTCACTGAGGCTGTTTCCACATTAGTAAAATGCAGATAAAAGCACCTACTTGGAAAAGATTTTGCAAGACGTAGGGATAATGCAAACTCCTAGCACAGTGTCTCCTCAACAGTTGCTATTATTATCATTATAGTTTCCAAAGTACTGAGTTTGAACCTTTAAAAGGAACACTCTCTTCAATTTATGACACACTTGACATCTCTTCAAAATGAAAGCTGTCCCTTCCCCTTATTGACCCAGGGTCTCGGTCCTTGGTTGCTGTGCCAGGAGTTTGCTTCACAGCCTCCTTCAAGAATATTTACCTCCTGCTCCGCTTGCAGTGGTCTCTATCGCTTGCTGATGAGCACGTCAGCGCGGAAGAGGTGCAGCCAGTCTGCCCTGGGTCCACCTCCCACCTTCTTTACTTACTAGCTTGCTGGTCTTCCAAATCACTCCTCTCTCTGAGCCTCAGTTTTTCATCAGGAAATGGGATAACAGCTCTTGTCTAGTGAGTTACTGTGGGGAGAACACATATGTTGAGTGTATGGCACATTGAATGCAGAAGGAGATTATTATCAGGGCTCTTCTTGTCATCTGGGACATGGTTCATATTGCCCCTAGAGTGGGCCTGTCTTTATAACTCACTCCATGATGGTGTCAGTTGTCTTAGTTGCACGAGGTCTGACCTGTTTCCTGTCATCAGTGGGACGGAGCGGGGTGATGGGGCAGTCATCGTTTTACAGCTGTGTGTTTGCCTTATCAAGACTCTAAGGGCAGCGGTGGTGGGCTAGGGGCTGCCATGTGCCTTGCTTCTCTTTTTGGAGAATGATTATGGAGTGACTGACCCCGGTGGGGGTGTCCTTTTATCTCATCCCCTGCCCCATTACTCCCTCTCCCTGCTCCATCACCACACTAATAGTCTTGACATGGGCTTCCTGAATATTGATTTTTTGTTGTTGTTGTGGTTTTGTTTTTGTTTTCGAGACTGGGTCTTGCTCTGTTGCTGGGGCTAGAGTGCCGTGGTGTCAGCCTAGCTCACTGCAACGTTAAACTCTTGGGCTCAAGTGATCCTCCTGCCTCAGCCTCCCGAGTAGCTGGGACTACAGGCGCGTGCCACCACGCCTGGCTAATTTTTCTGTTTTTTTGTAGAGACTGGGCTCTTGCTCTTTCTCAGGCTGGTCTTGAACTTTTAGCCTCAAGCGAGCCCCCCTCCGTAGCCTCCCAGAGTGCTAGGATTATAGGTGTGAGCCACTGAGCCTGCCCCTGAATTGATTTTTAATAAGATTCCATTTTTATCGTGTTGTAAATGTTGAGTATGCCAACTCTTCCGTAACCTCCACTAGGACAAAAACTGTTTCAAGGAAGGATGCATGTTTATTTCCCGATGCCAGGAGCAGGGCTGAGAATACTCTTTGGAACTCCTGTTCTAGAACTGTGTTCAGGCCTATCACATCTACTTGAGAACTCCTGCAATGGAGACAGATCTGGATTTGCAAAAGGTAGTGTTGATTTTTAGAAACTGCCAAAGTTCTAGAGAAGAGAAAAATAGGTAATTCATTTGGCTTTCTAGTTTTTATGATATATCCAAAAGCCAACCGGCCCCATCTCTGCTGCTACTGTCCTGGTCCAAGCAGTTCTTATCTCTGGCTTTGGCTCTGGCTCTGGTGGTGGCTTCCTAGCTGGTCTCCCTGTCCCACCTGGTCCCCTTAGAGGCTATTGGCAACAGAGCAGTCCGAGTGATTCCTGATAAGATGTTGGTTAGCTCAGAATCCCCTGTTTAAAGCCCTACAATGGCTTCTTACCTCATTCCGAGAGGAGCTAAATTCTTTACCACGCCTTATGACGCTGGCTCTGACCTGTGCCTCCCGCGTCCATCCCTCAGCCATAACGTGTCCCTCATGCATGTGGCTCCCCCATGCTGACCTCTGTGCTGTTCCTCGAACACTCTGCACTCTCTCCCTCCTGAAGCCCCTGGCCGCTGTTCCCTCCACCCACAGTGCTCTTCCCAGCTATCCATAAGGCTGGACTCCCTTCATTCCTTTAGGTCTTTCCTCAGATGTCACCTGCTCAGGAAGGCCTTCCCTGGCCACCCTGTCTAACATCTCAGGGTCCTTCCTCCCAGCACGTCCTCGCCCCAATGTCGACTGCACTTTTCTCCTCGAGACTCTTGGTCATCTGCCACACTTGACCTGCTCCGTCTTTATGCTGTTTGTGATCTTATCTCCACCCCTAGAGACGAACTCCTGGGACAGTGCCGGGTGCACAGTGGGTGCTCAATAAATGCTTTTGAATGAATTGAAGAAAAGTGTCAAAATAAGATCCAAGTGCAAGGAACACTGTTAAAATAAGTATGTGACTTCACAAGGGAATTCTTTTCAGAAACATCATTCATTTATTTGGATTTGGAAATTCTGCTACATTTGTTTTAAACATATCTGTCTAAATATTTATGAAGGAAGAAATGTATTTATCGACCCATTTTCTGTGATTTATTCAGAGCTCATGCTGATGAAGCAGATAATAACCATGTAGGTTAGAAAATATAAAGGTATATAATAAATTAATGAAACTGATATTCTTGGGTAACTCATAAACTTTTTGTTTGTAGAAAAACTAGACACATTAATTTATTACTTTATTTATTTAGACCCATGACTGTATAGTCATATGCCTTAAATTAAAGTGCTCAGCTGAATATAAGTAGGGACTTAAATTATAGTATTGGCTCTATGTGTTGCAGGTGCCAGGAGGTAGGAAAAGCGTGTTAGAAGTGTGTTCCCCAAGTACACATGTGTTAGTGTCAGGTCAGAGTGGAACTGGAAGAGGGAGATCAAATAAGAAAATCAGAAGATGCAGCCCCAGAGAGTTCACAGTCTTGCTGTGGAGACTCTTCCCACCCTTTCCATGGCCGGAAACAACTGGACAATTGTCAAGATCCATAGTAGCAGGCTGCGTGGTGCAGCCTCAGGGACTGAAGGAATTCAGCCCAGAAAAAGATATTATGGTCTTGACTTCATTTTCCTTCAAATTCTGCTGTTAAATGTCGTACCGCACCTATCTCTTTCCTGGCCCGTGCTGATCTGACTTTAGTCCAGTTGAATCCTCTGCTCTGTTGTGTGATTTATGCCCGATGGTCTCGTGAATGCTGTTGAGCTGCAGCATCTGAAAGACTTCCCGTTCACACAAAGGGCTCCTTCATCCCTTAGACCTGCAGAAATGAATTTACTTGTTTATGCACATGTGCAGTCAGCACAAAGGTCCATCTGTAGAGGGTAAAAAAAAACGAGGGAAACAATAGAGACTTATAAGGTGTTTTCATCACAGAGGAGAAACTTTCATGTGTGTGTGTGTGTGTGCATGTGTGTGTGTGTGTAGCTGAAGGCATATCCAGTGACATTTCCATAAAGGTCACCAAAGATCTACGTGTGCCATACTTGATCATAATTGCACATGTTTGTGTGTTATATAGGCACATATCATTGCACACTACTGTGTAGTGTAAAAAGAAAGAGTCAATACAGGGACATAATAGTGTAGCTATCTGAGCTGCAAAGAGAGTGCATTTTCATGCACTTCTTTCTTCTGAAGCTGATGTGTATTCCGCGGGAGACTCTGCAGGCTCTCGTGAGGCTCTTGCCAGGTACACATGACTCACAACCTCTTAGAAAGATGCAATTACAAAGGAGCCATGGCAATTACAGGACATGGTGATGGCAGAAACAAGATAAGTACCGGGGTCTGTTAAGCCACTTCTGAAGGATAATCATGCAGTGTGTCGTTGTGCTAGGCACCCCTGAGGTGACCCAGCATGATCAAGGAGGCTGCAGTTAAAGAGGCGAGAGGACTCCATTTGCACCTCGGTGACATAAAAGCCATTTTACCCGGTTTGGATTCTCTAGAATGCTCCATTTGCTATGACTTGGAAATTCTCTTTCTTGCTTTGTCTCCCTTGTTTTCATCCCCAGAATGAAATATATTACGCAGAAAATGTAAAATGCGGTATAAAATTGCTTACACAGATGAGTTTTCTGTCCTTTTTCATATATATAATCTCTGTGGTGGGTTTGTGGGTGTGTATAAAATTCCAAGAAGTGGGTTTTATCTATCACTAAAGACTTATTATTCAGGGGCTGATTTGTCACTTGATCAAGTGTGTCTTTCTGATGAAGTCTGTTGGTTAATATGGATTTACCAAGTAGGGATTGTGTAAGCTGCCATGGAGAAGACTCGGGGGGTGGGAGGGTAGTAATAAGAAAGAGAAAGAATATTCTTTGCGCTGAAGGACCTCATAGTTAGATTCAGCATTTAGAAGATGCTCGACACAGTATAATTGATGAACACCTATTGTGATAAGTTGAATCGTGTTCCCCCCACCAATAAAAGATAATGTTGAAATTCTAATCCCCAGTACCTCAGACTGAGATCTTTGGAAATAGAGTCATTGCAGATATAATTAGTTAAGATGAGGTCATCCTGGAGTGGGGGAGGTGCCTCTAATTCAATGACTGGTGTTCCTATGAGAAGACAGCTAGGTAAAGACATAAAAACACAGGGACCATGCCATGTGAACAGAAAGGCAGAAATTGAAGTCATGCAGCTGTCCCCAAGGAACACCGAAGATCGCCAGCAAACCACCAGGAGCTGGAAGAGGCGAGGAAGGAGCCTCCACTAGAGGCTTCAGGGAGAACGTGGTCTGGCCAACACTTTGATTTCAGGCTTCTAGCCTCCAGATCAGTGAGAGGATAGATTTGTGTTGTTTTAAGCCATCCAATTCATGGTAGTTTGTTACTGCAGTTCTAGGAAACCAATACGCCTATCAACTCTCCACAAATCCCAGTTTATGGAGTTTAGAAAGGAGGGTGCATTTATTTGTTCTCCTTTCCAACAAGCCAGCACATCCCTATCACCTGGCCTGTGTTGCCTTAATGCCCAGTGTCCTTGCTGTTTTTTCAGATGTTGGTAGTTATCTTTTTACCCTCTCCTTTCTCCAGGAAACCTTCCCTGACGTCACTGGGCTAGGGTAGATGTCCTGCCTCTGTCACCTCGTTGTGCCCCATGAACACATCTTTTGAAGTTTTTGTCGAGATGTCTGTATTCCCTTATTATGCAAAGAACTCCTTTAAGAACAGGGACCCTCTTATTGTCCTGGGATGTAAGTGTAATGCTTTGCTCACAGCCAGTGCTAATGTTTGTTGAACTAAACTAGAGGAAGTGAGCTATAAAATAAATTCAAACAAATGGATAAATGGGGACTCAGCTGCATACAAGATGCTCAGCAATTATTCAATGGATGCATGAAAGACTAGACAAGTTCACTGATCATATTAAGTATTTCAATGCCACTAGTTATTAGCATTATTATTTTTTGGCATGAAGGGGAAAAGGCTCCTCCGTAGTCCAGGAAAGCCTTCCAGAGTGTGAATGTTGGAGTGATGTGTTGGAGAATCAGTTCCTCCTGTGGATAAGCCAAGAAACGCTCTCAGGAGTGTGCTCTGTGTGCCTGTCTGCCTGAGACAAAGTAGTGGTATTATCAGGATTTCAACCCAGAGAGTCTGATTCCTCCAAAATTAATCAGTGACTATGTATTCCTTCAGCGACGAGTGTCATCAAACTAGAATACTAGAATTTGTGGAGATTTAAATAAGTTTATGTTTCCCTCTATCTTTTAGAAGCTTAATATCCCTTTGGAGGATATGGACATTTCTGGGGTTTCCCTTGCATCTGCTGTGTGCAAGGGGCCACATGCTCAGCCTACCCAGTAATTGCACGGGAACTGGGGAAAAAAGTCTGACTTTAGCATGAAAGTAAGCATTTCATTGAAAAGCTGGACTTCAAGTTTGGATTTGAAGAATGGAGAGGGTTTTTATGTTTTATTTATTAATTTATTTATTTACCTAATTATAGAAGGGGGAAGGTATTCTGGCAGAGTTACTAATCTAAAGACAGAGTTTGGAATACATATTCGATGTTTTAGAGAAATATCTAAATGTAGATTAGGCTTCCAGGGATGAAAGATGAGTCTAGCATGATAGGCTGCTAGCGCGTTGTGTCTTAAATACCAAACTGAGGCATCTAGAGTTTATTCACTAGACATTAGAAGCCTGTAAAAGTTTTTGACCAGGTAAGGAACATAATTATAATAATTATAATTCACATTTATTGAATACCAGGCAATGTGATTGGTGCTTTTCCTACTCTGTGACACTTAATGCTCTCAACAAGCATACAAGATGGGTTTTAGTTTCCCTTTTCTAAATGAGAAAATCACAGACCCAGTGAGCGAAAGTTTGAGTTTATCTGACTCCAAAGCCTCTGGACATTTTCACTACACTAATGGTTTTCAAAGGTACCTGGCACAGCCCTATGGCTTCTTCAAAGAACCCTAAGTGACCACTGAAGAAATGGCATGGATTGTCAGTTGGCTCAGATGGGCAGGACTCCTGGCCTAAACTGGGCCTCATAGCTGACTTGAACTAGTGAAATTCCGTTTTTTTTCTGCCGTATACAGCATAGCACAGAGTGTTAATTAAAGAAATGGCCAACCAGGAAGGAAGTAACTAAGGACCTAGCAACAAGTTCTGGGTTTGGCTCTATGATACATAACATTGTTATCACCAACTTGATGAAGACACTGGATACACTGTTGCTGGTACTATGTGGCTTGGAAGAATAGCTTCTACTTTGAATAGCAAACTTAAGATTTAGATTCCAAAAGGCTAAAACCTGGGTCAAATAATAAAGTTCATAATTAACAGATATATACATGTGCAATTTGCATTTATGTTCAAAGAATGAATTCTATAAACATAGACTGCAGCAATGGTTCTCAGCATTGTCCCTGGTTAGTGGCTTCTGCATCACCTGGGGACATGTTAGAAATGCAAATTCTTGGGCCTTAACCTATTAAATCAGAAACTCTGGGGAGAGGGCCCAGCAGTCTGTGTTAACGAGCCTTCCAGATGTTTCTGATGCAGGCTAACACTGGAGACCACTGGGCTAGAAAGACCGACCCGCCCTCCCTTCTTGCTTTCCTTTCTTTCTTTCTTTTTATTCCACCTTATTCCAGAAAGGATTTGGCATGGAAAATCTGACTGAACAATAGTTTGTATATAAGAACAAAGGTTTTATTTTACAAAAAATTTACTATGACTCAATATATGATGTGGCTGCTGCCCAAAGTAGTTTGCATTAAAAGTAGTGACCAGAGCAGGGCGGCAGTAGCTACTCCCCTCTCCATGTTCAACACGTTCTCTATCTTCTCCATATTTTGCTAGACCATTTCTGGAGTTTGTCGAGGAACTAATTTGAAGAGGGACATTGAAAAGGGGCTTGACAAGGATGGTGAAGCACCTTGAACCTTGTCCTGAAGGGAGCATTTGAGAGAAGCCACCTCTTGTGAGTGGGGTCTGACATGGAGAAGAAAGAATTTTCCATCTTGCTCCAAGAGAGCAAAATACAATATTGGAAAGCCTTCTCCAGTGGGAATTAAGAGGGCAAGACAGTAGTCCAGGCTCTTCCTACAGAGCTTTGGGAACACATCTAAGTGCTTCAGCCTTCTTTTCATTTAGCTACAGAATGTAGATAATCAAGGCCATGATATTCACTCCATAGGTATTTGGTGAAGACTAAAGAACATGGAAGGAAAAATGTTTAAATATTTGAAAATCTACAATGACTGTACAAATATGAGATAGTGGTACTATTAGCTAAGACTATTGATGGAAATTTTAAGTCAAGATAAAGACAAATCCCAACAATATGAATTGTCCAAAAGTGGGATGACGTTTCTCATAAAGTAGTGGTGTGACTGTCATGAGAGATCTTTAGACAGAGAGCTGTTATAGAATGAATTGTATTGGGTTGAAGCAGATGGCCTCTAAGTGCCTTTCCAATGCTAGTATTTCAAAATACTTAAGTTAATGACACGGGGTCAAGCAGAGCTGAGAGAACCATGCTCAGAGCCAGCAGAGTGAATGTTTGATGCAGCATTTGTTAATCACTCCTTGGGAGTCACTGCAAACATTTAACACATTTAAATACATTTCAACATTAAATGCAATTAAAGCAGTCAAAGCACTAAGTGCATTTGAAAATAAGATGGGCCCACACTAGTTAATCTGGTGTCCGTTTTTCTCTATAGCTCTATAGTTAAATTACCTTTCCTCTGGAAGAACTCTGATTGAATTGGTCCCTTGGTTCTCCTGTAGGTCTGTTGATGTCTGAATATGGAAAATAACATTGGATTCTCAATACTTTCTTACAACTCTTTGCAATGTCTCATAGGAGTGCAAGAGATGTCGCTCTTAGTGTCTAAGCCAAATCCTGAGTTGATTTACAGCTTTATTCTTTTAAGACTAAGATTTTCTCTGGCTCTAATTTTGCATCTAGACTTCCACTTGTTTTTCCCCCTCAAACTATTGGGTAACATCAGTGACTTTCACCTTTATCCGCTCCCTGGTTGGCTGCTTTCCAAAGGCAGAGAAATGAATGGATGCTTTTGTGTAGGGAGTTTTGTAATTCGGTAAAGAGCTTAGAGTCTTGCTAAAGGCGATATGTGGGTATTTTGCACATATTATGTATAATGTATATATGTCAGTAATGTAATGAAGGTGGTATTCAAACATCATTGTGGGTGGTTGTTAAGCCAGAGACAGCTAAATCTCATTTTCAATACTTTAGAAGCCCTCCTTTTTAATTCAATTGTTGATCAGTTATTTAAAGGAAAAAAAAAATCAGTTAAAGCAGGGGATTGTATAAACATAAGAGAGAGAAACAGGGAGAAAGATGCAAACCTTACATTTTTTTAACTTAAAAGAAATATATGTGTATGTATGTATACACACACATACACACACACACACACACAAATTCACATGCGGAGGGAGGCAGAGTTCATTATGAATGGCCAAGGAATTTTCTTTGACATGGCTTTGCCAGTTGCCAATCCATGTCATATTTTTTACATAAACCACATCCAAACATCATCTATGATTTCTAATTTTTACTTTCTTTCTTTTTTCTTTTTTTTTTTTTGAGACAGAGTCTCACTCTGTTGCCTTGGCTAGAGTGCCGTGGCGTCAGCCTAGCTCACAGCAACCTCAAACTCCTGGGCTCAAGCGATCCTCCTGCCTCAGCCTCCTGAGTCGCTGGGACTACAGGCACACGCCACCATGCCTGGCTAATTTTTTCTGTATACATTGTTAGTTTTTCATATAATTTCTTTCTATTTTTAGTAGAGATGGGGTCTCGCTCTTGCTCAGGCTGGTCTTGAACTCCTGACCTCAAGTGATCCTCCCACCTCGGCCTCCCAGAGTGCTAGGATTACAGGCGTGAGCCACCGCTCCTGGCCAACTTTCTTTGAAATAGAGAGAGTTTAAGGACAATTGCTGAGCAACGTGAGTGCAGGATCTTTCTAGATTTTTTATATTATTTTTTATAGCTATCTCTCTCACACCTAAAATTAGAAAACTTTTTATCATGGAAAATATACATAACATAAAAATTACCTTTTAACCATTCTGTAAGTATACTATCCAGTGGCATTAAATACATTCACAATATTGTACAGCTATCACCACTATTCATTTCCAGGACATTTTTTTTTAATCCCATACAGAAACTCTGTACCCATTAAACTATAACTCCCCATTACTCTCTACACTCAATCTCTGGTAACTTCTATTCTGCTTTCTATCTCTATGAATTTGCCTATTCTAGGTACCTCATGTCAGTGGAATCATACAATATTTGTCCTTTTGGGACTGGCTTCAAGGTTCATCCGTGTTGTAGCATGTGTCAGAATAGTATTATTTTTATGGCTGAGAAATAGTCTACAGTATAAATATATTACATTTTGTTTACGCATTCGTCTATTGGTGGACACAGGTTTTCTGCCACCTTTTGGCTACTGTGAATAATGTTGCCATGAACATTGATGTACAAGTATCCGTTTGAGTCCCCACTTTCAGTTCTTTGGGGTATACACCTAGGATTGGAATTTCTGGATCACACGGTAATTTTATGGTTACCTTTTTTAGGAGCTGCCAAACTGTTTTCCAAAAAACTTTCCTTCTTGTAGCAACTCATCTTTCTGAAGACTTTGCAAGACATTCAACTTGGTTTTTACAGAAAAAAAACAGAAGAAACGTCCTCTTTGGGTCCTGTATTTCATCAGTTTCTTAACCATTTAAATAACTTTTATAATTGCAGTAACAAGTCCAAGTATCATAAACAGGTTTTCAAATGTATACAGTCGATGTTTACTAACCATACAGCTCAACTGGTAAGACCAGAAGTGCTTGGAGAGTGAGTTTCCAGCAAGGATCCTCAGTGTGCTGTGGGCATCGGCTAATACATGTCACAGAGCACAGAACGAACGTTGAATAGTGCTTATTATCCCGGCCAGTTAAGTGGAGCCCTGTTACGAGAGCTTCTACTATTCAACCAAATTATCTTTGCCATAATAAGATGTATAAAGAAATTTAGAAGGAAATGACTGGTGGATCTAGGGAAAAAAAAACAACAAAACAACAACTGCATATCCCCAACTGTTAACATTCAATACCCTTATTGTTCAGAGATTGAACGGCAGACAGCAAAGGCTAAAATAGAATGGGAAGTTGACCGATCTGATCAAACTTTTTATATAAACTCTTCAATTGAAGAAAATACTAAGGGACACTAGCAGCAGGTCGATTTCCCAGGACTTCGCTTACAGTTCAATTGAGTGTGGGTGAGAAACGGGAGATAAACAGGGAGCCAGGGAGGTTGTGTCTATTCTTAGGAAGAAGCTACCTTTGAAGTTAAGAGTCAAAACTTTGAGATGTGATTAGAAGGTTTTCTAGACAGTTCTGAAGTGAAATCGTGAAGTGGTAGGAGGAATACTTTTATATAGCATCAGCCTTGTTAGTGACCCAGGTGATTAAAGGTTTGCAAAATTGCCCCTCTAAACATGGTCTACAGGAACCAGGTTTATTTAGCTTAGAGAGAGCAAGGAAGCACACTGAGGGGGCCTTAATAATAGTCTCCAAGAATATGAAGGGTGTTCTCTGAGGGATGGAAAGCAGCTGTTTCCTGTTTCCAGTAAGAATTGGATAAGAAGAATAGAGTTAAATTGTAACAAGTGGGTTTAAGAACTCCTGGACCATAAAGTTTGAGACAACAAA
Source organism: Varecia variegata (assembly GCA_028533085.1). NCBI lineage: Eukaryota > Metazoa > Chordata > Mammalia > Primates > Lemuridae > Varecia > Varecia variegata. The sequence goes on along the minus strand of CM052450.1, from coordinate 11,738,773 downwards.
ACTACAAGACCAAGTCACTTCTCTGTTTCAGAATTATGTAGCTAACTAACGGTCTTTCTTGGGTGGTTATGGGTGCCCTTTCTTCAATCTTAACACATTAACTGCCATGTGAGTTGTATTTAACTCACGCTACTGTTGAGCCGGGAGCCTCATGAAGCATACGTAACTCAAGTCTCTTCACCTTGGGAGCTGCGTGAACTGTTTTTCAAATTACATATAACTCACGCAAAGAAAACAATAAAAAATAACAAAGTTTTCATTAAATTAGAAAGGATCATTTTGTTTTAGAAGTTTTTATTCTATTTTTGTAATAAAACACTGTTGCTCCAAAAAAAATTTTTTTTTCTAGTGTGGCAATGTGTTAAAATAGTAAAAAGATCTATAGGACCTTTTACCCATGTGAGAGTATAAAGTTGTCCATTGTCTGAGCCCACCAGAGCTCTGTGGTTGAGAAACCCCTTATCTCTAAGTCCTCTAGTGCAGTGGTCCCCCCAACTTCCCTGCCTAGGCTCAGTACCCATCCTGTTAGGAACTGGGCCTCACAGCACCCCCTTGAGCTCTGCCTCCCCTCACCCCTGCCCCATCCCTGGAAAAATGGTCTTCCATGAAACCAGTCCCTGGTGCCAAAAAGTTTGTGGACCACTGCAGTGAGATTTATTAATAAAAGAGAGAAAGCTTCAGCGTCTCTTTGCTTCCCTTTGGTCTCTTTTTAAAGCAAGATGATCTAGATTTACACCTTTTCTATGAGGTAAAGAATTTCCATAGATTTGATACTCTGTGTTTTTCCTGCCCACTTGGTTAATACGGTCATGATTTTTTTTTAAAAGATTCTGTATCTTCAGTGAGACTGAATATACCTACAAACGTGTGTGTATATAGATGTCATAGACATTTGATATACAACATGTATATCATATATAGTTAATTCAACAATGAAGGTAATGTTTTGTACTAGGTAGTGTGTCTAAGTGTTAGCTATGTGAAGATGAATAAGATAGACACTAATTGGGAGCATGGCAGATATGCAGAACATTATGTAATATGGCATCATTATGGAAGATCAGCTAGGGGAAGAATTGAAGGACAGAAAAATGAGTACTGTGAATGTTATTAATTTTTAACAAATGAGGCAATGGAAATGCCTGAAAACTTCTTCTCAACCATTATTTTTATCATTGTTATCCCATATTAGGTTAATTATACCATTTATTCTGAATTGGATAAGTGGTGTCTTATTTGCCCAACTAGGAGTATCTTCAAGGCAAGGTTTGATTCCCAGAGGATTGACTGCTATTAAGCTGTATCTTTAAAGTTATAGCTCTGTGTAAGCCTTCACTGTGTGTACATTCTACCATGTTACAGTTTCATCTTATACTGATATTTGTTTTCATCCTATTTAAAAATCTTTGCCTCTATCATTGAATATTTTCTGCCATCTGGAAAGGGTTAAGAGTGAATCATGATCCAATTCTGACCCCCACAACTTTTTTGGCTTTCAAAAATCCAACATTGGAGTGGGAAGATGACTTGGGGTTGCTTCGAATCCCCTCTCCATACTTGTTCACTGGGAGGCCTCGGAAAGGTTGGAAAGGCCTCGGAAAGGTTACTTAACCTCCCTGAGTTTTAGTTTCCTTATACAGGAATGTTTTAAGCATTAAATTAAAGGGAATAGTGTGTGGCAAACCCAGAATCCAGAGTGCCCAGCCCTCAAGTCATGTCTATTTGCTTTCTTTAATTCACAAAGAGCATTTATTACTTATGATAGAAGGTAATAAATGATTACTTCTACATTCTCTTCTTTTAGTGCCGTACTTGGAACCATAGGAGCAGGTCTGTCAAATAGCCTTTGTCTAAAATTCACGAGGGCCCCCGAGAGTCCAGTTGTATGAATCTCTTTCCTTTTCTGTACTTAATCCAGAAAAAAAGTCTACTATCATGCCAAATATTTCAGGAAGTGTTTGTTGCCAAATTACCTGAAACAAATCAGGCGCACACGGAAGGAAAGTACATTTTAAAATCAGTGAGAAGATTATGCATTTTTGTTGTACAAGCTTTAAAGGAGAGTTAATAAATCTTCTAGATATTCAAATAATCATTTAATAGACATGCATTCAATTCAGTGCTGTGCTTTGAAATGATATCAAATTGAAGACAGGATCTCTGACCTGGGGAAGTTTATGAACTTGTTGGAGAGACCAAACTCATATGTACAAAATGACCACAAAACAGTTAGACTTAATATCAGGAAGGGCAGTATAAAATGACAGGGCTTGAGCCCCAAGTACTGAGGAAAGGCAGGATACAGGGTTTGGATAGGGATTTACGATAGTCCTAGGAGACTTAGGATTGTGGTTTGGTTCATAAAACGCTATTGTCTCAATATAGAATTTTTAAAAAGCCACCTAAAATGTTCACTTATAGAAACGCTAGAACATGATGCAGTTGCTCTTTACTTACTTGAAATAAGTGCGTCTTTCTAAAGTCTCAGTGTGTAGGCTGCTTTGCTTTGAGACACTCATCTATACACCATGCCAGACTGCTCCCGCCCAAATTCATTCTTAGTCTGCAGGATATGGACATCTTTATAAATCACAACAAGTCACACTGAGCGTAAAAATCCCAGCTTACCTCAAAAGCTGAGGAATGGCACATATTTTAATGCCAGTGGTTTTAGGAACCAAGGTTAGGATCGTTCTCTCTTTATCAGAAGGAGATTTATAATTCAGAGCCTTGGAGGGTGAGCATGGTCCTCTGAACTGGACCTCTCCTCCTGTCTCTCCCCATACCCCAGCTCCCCGCATTAAATACGTAGGGAAGCAGAACATCAAAACCATTACCTTAATAGCATAGAATTTATGGCTGAAATCTTGCAAAGCTTATATCAGCAAAGTAAAATAATTACTGTCACTTTCTTTTAGACACTTGGCTTTATGGTTCCTGTCACCTTTATCATAACATGCAGCTGATTTAGTAGCTCTATTTTTCATGGCAAATGGCCTGGTGTTATGTTTTCATGCATGTGTCCATGCTATTGCGACAACAATGCATGGATATACTACAGTGGAGCTAAACTTAGATAATGAATAGGAATGCTGTCAAAGGTTTTGGTTTAGTCATGCTGTCAGTATGCCAACTGACAGTATGCCAGCTTTATTCTCTCACTCTTTCCCCTTCTAGATTCTCAAATCCAAAGATTTGACATCTCCAACCCAGCGCTACATTGACAGCAAAGTCGTGAAAACCAGAGCGGAAGGCGAGTGGCTGTCCTTTGATGTGACTGATGCCGTTCATGAATGGCTTCACCATAAAGGTTACAGATCACTCTCTTTTATCCTCCCTAGGTGTTCAGTAGCCTTAAGTTACTGTAAACTGATTGCAGATTTAATGGTATAGACACACATACAAATGACCTCCTTGACTTAATGTTTTCCAGACAGGAACCTGGGATTTAAAATAAGTTTACACTGTCCCTGCTGCACGTTTGTACCATCGAATAATTACATCATCCCAAATAAAAGTGAAGAACTAGAAGCAAGATTTGCAGGTAACTGAACTTGGTCGTATGAGATGGGGGAGGGAAGGGCCTATGTTGATAATGTCATGGGGGATAAATCGGTTTGCATGTGAAAATGGGATTGTTTGGTGAGGCCTGAGGACATTTGTTTAGACAGTGATATGGTAGGATAAAGATATATGAAGGGGAAAGGGATGGATTCCCAGTTTATACTGCAAGATACCCGGTGATGACTCCATCAATACTAACTGACTGACTCATTAACCCTCCAAACTATTAAATAGTCCGTTGAGACCTTTATTGTTCATTTTAGCAAACCAGCTTTCCATCTATGCTGATATTATAGAAGAAGATAGCATGCATTCAAGGAAATCCATTGATAATCCCCCAAACCAGATGGCAGGAACTGACAGCCATATTTCACAGAGGAAAGGAATCTCCTCGTTCCATGGCTTCCATAGCTAACCTTCCTTGTATTGGAACATTCCATCTTTTCTAGCCTGTACCCAACAGTTCAAGTGGCTTCCTTATCAGACTTTTATGCTAGTTTATAAACACATTTAAAAAGTTTTAATTTTCCCCATGCACACCTTTAAGTGAATTAGGCAAAAGGCCAGGAGAATGAGGAGATGCCAAGAGTACAAGTCACTTTAGGTATGAGATACTGACTCGTTGGATGAGGAGAGGCGAGAGGAAAGTCTATGCCCATATGCTGGTGCTGCACGGGCCTGCAATGCCAGGTCAGGGAGTTGGTTTCCCTGCCCTGCTCACACCATCCGGGACCTCCATCCACTTTCAGAAGGCTACAGTGGCCTTTGCTGATGGAAAAATACTCCCAGAGGCCTAGAGATTTATTTAAGTCTCTCACCGAGTCGGGATTCTCTGGAGTGTGGAGATTAAATGCTTAAACTGGCAGTCTCTTGAGCATGCTTTGGGGAGCTCAAGTTTCTAAATCTCAGATGGAATCAGGAAAGTGTTGAGGATGCCATAAAATAAATGAAAAAGCCCTTTCTTCACAGCTTCCCAAAATAGCATTAGGTAAGGGTGACTTCTGTTTCACTTGAACCTAATGCACTGCAGTTTAGCTAAGTCTCAGTTTAGGTTCATTAGGAAAAGTCTTTTGAGTTTAGTAGTCTTAGGAAGAGTGTGAACCAGTGGGTAACAAGGCATGATCTATTGCCATGTGTTCGGTTGTTGAGGGTCTGAGCACAGCCTAAACTGAGGATTGACTAAAATAAACTACCTAGCTTGCCCTTGGACTATAGGTCAAAGACTTCTTCTGTAGTGACTTTCATAACCAACAGCCCTGCCTTTGACACTGAACTGCCTTCTGACAAGAGCCCCATTTAGACGCGTTAGCTGTCACGTGCGGTAGTCCTGTTGTGCCATGTCTATTTCCACGGGGACTGACTAGAGCTAGCTGATGCTGCCGTGGTGGTCATCCCTGCTATTTGTGACAATAAACAAAAGAGAAAAAAAAATATGGCTGATTATATTTGATGAAGGTAAAGCTAAATGTTTATTACCCAAATGCATTTTTTCAAGGTATTGATGGCACCTCCACATATACCAGTGGTGATCAGAAAACTATAAAGTCCACTAGGAAAAAAAACAGTGGGAAGACCCCACATCTCCTGCTAATGTTATTACCCTCCTACAGACTTGAGTCACATCAGACCAACCGGCGGAAGAAGCGTGCTTTGGATGCAGCCTATTGCTTTAGGTAAAGGAAGTAAAAATAAAGTGATTGCATCTGTTAACTCTTGTACTGTCTTTTCCTTTTCTTCTATCACATAATGACCTGAATGGAGCTCATTGTTTAAGGCCAGGTATGGTACAGGATGGCTCTTGTATCTCATTGTGTCATTCTTCCCAGAGGCTAAAACCAGTTATTGCTGTGTTGTGTTTATCAGCTCTTTAGCAATGAACCAACTGTGAAGGGAGAAAACTAGCCCCTGATTTTTCCCCCCAAATCCCTCTGAAGTGCTTTGGTGCAGAAGAGGAAAATGAGCTCTCTGCTCCCCAGAACAAATATAAGTTTATTGGAGGTGCGTGATGGCAACTCTTTAATTAAGGAAGACCCAGCACCTATATGAAGCCTTCCTCCCACTACGGAGCGCCCATGGTTGTCCCTGTGTCATAGTAGCAGAGATGAGACAGCAGAAGAATGCCATCTGCCGGGTCTTTAGCTACAGGATGTGAGAGAAGTAAGAGAACAAGGCAGAAAGAATTTATTTCCCATTGCCACAAGAGTTCATAGAGGGAGAGCGTGAATGTTCTTGTGTGGTTTCTCTTTTTCTTTATTTTGAGAGTTGTGGGCAGTACAGGGTCCTCACTGATAAAGTGCTGAAAGTGTCAGAGGTCATGACTAAAGTGGCAGTTTTTGGTGGCCAGAGCCAGTGGTTGCACTCAGCAAGACTGCATGCTTCCTAATCGCTGGTTCATTCTAAATAAAGGAACATGCAGTGAAATAAAGGATCTATTCTCAAAGGAAAATGGTTCTTTGAAAATTGCCATTGTCCTTTATTCATTTTATCTTTGAAAGGGCAAGAGAGGCTGGATGGCAGACCTGCCCAGCGTTGACTGGAAAGGCTTTGGTCCCTCCCAGCCACTCTCTGCTTATATCTAGTCATTTGAGGGTAAAGGTTTGACTTTCTAGGTCACAGACAAGGGAGTCAGGGCATAGGGCTGATAAGGGAAGGAAGCCCAGCAAATCACCCCAACACCCCATCATGAAAGCCACTTGAGATTACAATAAAACCATTCAGACCTGGCTCATGATATTTGCTCCTTAGATGCTTGTTGAATAAATGAATGAGTCATTTTTCTGGTTTGGGGTGAGGCGGGGATGGGGTGGCATGGTAAATCAGCAGTAAAATCTCCATTGCTCTTTATTTATTTACTTTTAACAGAAATGTGCAGGAAAATTGCTGCCTACGTCCACTATACATTGATTTCAAGAAAGATCTTGGCTGGAAATGGATACATGAACCCAGGGGGTACCATGCTAACTTCTGTGCGGGGGCATGCCCCTATTTATGGAGTTCAGACACTCAGCACAGTAAGGTACGTGCTGGGCTAATTTGCTGCTTTTATTCTCGGGTTACCAATGTACACCTGCTGATAGTATTTCCAAATGAATTGTAATTAGCCTGTTGCCCTTTTACTATCACACGTGTATGGGTGCTGGAAAAATCCTTTTAGATGCGGAGGAAGAATGTAGGCTGCAGGTGAAATCAGAAGGTGACACTGATCAATTTGGAACAATAGGTCTTGCCTTCCTGAGTAGATTATAGGCAACTTGAGGGAAGTCTTGTTTAACATTTTTATTTCCTATTCTTTTTTTAAAAAATAATTTTTAGTGGTACATAATCATTGTACATATTTATGGGGTACGTGTGATATTTTGATACAGGCATACAACGTGGAATAGTTAAATCAGGGTAATTAGGTTATTCATCACCTCAAACATTTGTCATTTCTTTGTGTTGACAGCATTTCAGATCTTCTGTGCTAGCTATTTTGAAATACACAATAAATTATTGTTAACTGTGGTCACCCTACTGTGCTATTAAATACTAGAACTTAATCCTTCTGTCTCACCGTATTTTTGTACCCATTGACCGACCTCTCTTCATCTCCTCCAGTCCCAGCCCGCTCTCTGTCTCCATTCTTTTTCTTTTTGTTTTTGTTTTTTTGAAACAGCGTCTCTCTATGTGGCCCAGGCTAGAGTGCAGTGGTATCATTACAGCTCACTGCAACCTCAAACTCTTGGGCTCAAGCGATCCTCTTACCTCAGCCTCCCGAGTAGCTGGGACTACAGGCATGCGCCACCATGCCCGGCTAATTTTTTCTGTATATATTTTTAGTTGTTCATATAATTTCTTTCTATTTTTAGTAGAGACGGGGTCTCGCTCTTGCTCAGGTTGGTCTCAAACTCCTGGCCTCAAGGGATCCTCCCATCTTGGCCTCCTAGAGTGCTAGGATTACAGGCATAAGCCAGCTCGCCTAGCCTCTGTTTCCATTCTTCAAAGTTATAAGCATAAATAGGTAGCAAAAACCAAAAACAAAACCTTTTCAATGAGTATATCACACAGTGTCACATATAGCTGAAGTGTGAAGGGACCGAGGCCTCCATCTAATAAAAGGATCTGTTATCACCTCCATCAGGTACTGTCACATTAGAAAGGACATTGGGACTTCAGGTGATGCTTTGGCATAGTGATTTACTAGCGTATGACAATTAGAAAGTAATTCAACTTCTCTGAACCTCGATTTCTTATCAGTAAAAAGGAACGTATATATTAAAAACTATCATTAAAATAATAATGCCAAACTCAAGGGTTGATATGAAGTACAAAAAGATGATGTATTTGAAAATGACTTGAAAGTTGGGAGCTCTAAGTCTTATGAGCGGTAACCAGAAGTAAACAAGAATCTGACTATTTTATCAAGTTCTTTCAGTGAGGGTAGAAGGCTACTTCAGAAGGCAGGTCCTCGACTGCATGTTACAGGCTCCCAGCCCCAATTAGCTGAGATTTTTTCTATGTAATAATGGTATTTGTTCATATCCTTCCTCCTGATGGCTCATAATGTAGGATTTTAGAGACGGAAAGGACTTCATAAGTTAACTTGCGCAAATCTTTCATTTTTCTAAACAAATTGGGGTATGGATCATGTACATGATACCCAAGATGAAACAGAAAATTAGTGACAAAACAATGCTTGGAACGCAGGCCTCCTTGTTTTATAACCAGGCCTCCATTTTCTCTGTCTCAGTGGGTTTAATTCCTAAAATGTGGCTACACATTGGGGTTTCTATTCTGCTATTTATGCCTCTGTAAATCTCCCTATTAAAGAGGCATTAGAAAAATTGCCTTCACGGCAGGGTAGGAAAATGAATCTGCTGCCAAAAAGATCACATAATGCATTCAGCCGAATTCAAGAGTTTCAGGGTTATCAATTATTTTAGACAATCTGTATTAGGACAATTCCTCTGTCGTTCATATGAAAAATCATGTATTAGTGGAATACGAAATACTTTTATTTATAAATGCCTGCATATGCTGGAATTTAAATTGACAAATATGGCTCCCCTTCCTTCAGCTGTTTTCCTGACTCCCCTGTGGACTTTGGCACTCCGGGGTGACCATGTGCTTGGCCATGTGAGGGAAGCTTGCTCATGCCTGTCCCTTTGTCTGAGCTCTCTGGCCAGGCTGCCTCATCTGGGCTGCGGCAGCAGTAGCTGTAATGTGGGCAAGGCCCCGTTGCCAAGTAGAAACATAATTCTCCTCTCTGATACACAGAGGGAGTGTGTGAAGGCTGAGACCATGCTTGTTTTTCAAGGAGAGAGGAAGAATAACTGTCATGGTCACAAATATGTGGTTTGGACAGTTACCCAAAAAGCCAGAGGTAGCTTAATAAAGTAGTCAGTGTTGCCGTGCTGAACAGATCTTCTGTCTTAGGCTGAAAAAATTGCAGTGAATCTCGAGGAAAAGGTCACTTGCTGTTTGACTAACACATTAATGGCATCCTTGGAAATGTCTCTGTATCATCAGCAGGGAACCTACATATTTCCATTAGTCAAAGTCACACACCCCTCTGGCAGAGAATGGGGTGAAAGGGACAAGATTAACTATAGAACTTTCTCTTCATTCTGGTTCAGGGCTTGCTATTCACTCCTCCAACTCAGCTGCTACCATTTATCACATGGAAGATTAATGGAGGGTTGATGATGATGATCACTATTATTGTTTTAAGTAAAACGTAAGAAAGTGAATAATTAAGAATAGAAATTGCTTTTTTTTTGTCATTCTTAGCATTGTTGTATTTATGAAGTCATGGTAAAAGACTTTTTCTCTTTTTAATACAAATTTAGGTGACATTAAATTGGCCTGAGAAGACACTTAACATAGGAAGATTTCACATTGCAGACAGGTGTCTTTTTCTATACCCAGGGGTAGATGAAAGTTCTGATGAGAGCTTCAATAAAACATTTTATTCTTCTACATATCCATGTATTCATTTCTTCACATAGCACGTGAATCTTATTTTTTCCAGCGAAGACTTACTAGGGCTATAAGGTCAAAACAAAACAAACTCTATAGAATCCCTGACCTTGAGGGAATTCTTAACCTAGATGGGAATTGAAAATATATACTCATGAAACAACTTCATTTACAGAGCAGAATATAAACAAGACTAAATACTAAGAGGATCGAGTTTTGCAAGGGCCTGGGAAGTTATGATCAGAGTAAAGACTAATTGGAAAAATTGGGAAAATCTGTTGAATGAGCAATTTTGTCCAGTCTGATTTTTATAAAATCATTTGTTTGAGATGTGTGAAAAAAAGCATTCTGTTTGGGAAAAGGGTGAATTTGGTGATTGCTAAGGGCACATCCCAATTTCCCAATTTGACCGTAATTTAGAGTTAAGGAAAGGAAATTATAAACCAAAAATGATTTAAATTGCTTATTTAGTGCTGTGACTGATAACAGTATGGAATGGTTCTTTAAAAAAATAATAATTGGTTTTTTTTTTTTTGCTCTTTCCCTATGCTGTCTCTCCTGTCCTGTGTCCTTTCAGATCCTTAGCATATATAATAGCATAAATCCAGAAGCATCTGCTTCTCCTTGCTGCGTGCCCCAAGATTTAGATCCGCTAACCATTCTCTACTACATCGGCAAAACCCCCAAGATCGAACACCTTTCCAATATGATCGTGAAGTCTTGCAAATGCAGCTAAGATTCTTGGGAAACTGGCAAGACGAAAATCACAACGATGATGATAATGACAACGACGACAATGATGATGTTTGTGACAAGAAAACCTAAGAGAGCCTTGGTTCATCGGTGTTAAAAAATTTTGAAAAAGCGGTACTAGTTCAAACACTTCGGAAGTCTGTGTTCTGTTTGTTAAAACTGGCATCTGAAACAAAAAAAGTCGAAGGCCTTATTCTACATTTCACCTACTTTGTAAGTGAGAGAGACAAGAAGCAAAATCTTTTTTTTTTTTTTTTAAGGAAAAAATAAACACTGGAAGAATTTGTTAGTGTTAATTATGTGAACAAACAACAACAACAAAAAAAAAAAAACAGGAAAATCCCATTAAGTGGAGTTGCTGTACGTACCGTTCCTATCCCACGCCTCACTTGATTTTTCTGTATTGCTATTAGAGTTAACAGTGAGTTATTTATTGTGTGTTACTATATAATGAACGTTTCATTGCCCTTGGAAAATAAAACAGGTGTATAAAGTGGAGACCAAATACTTTGCCAGAAACTCATGGATGGCTTAAGGAACTTGAACTCAAACGAGCCAGAAAAAAAAGAGGTCATATTAATGGGATGAAAACCCCAGTGAGTTATTATATGACCAAGTAAGTCTGCATTAAGATAAAGACCCTGAAAACACATGTTATGTACCAACTGCCTAAGGAAGCTTCTTGTAAGGTCCAAAAACTAAAAAAGTCTGTTAATAAAAGAAACTTTCAGTCAGAATAAGTCTGTAAGATTTTTTTTTTCTTTTTAATTATAAATGGTTCTTTGTCAGTGTAGTAAACCAGTGAAATGTTGAAATGTTTTGACATGTACTGATCAAACTTTGGACCTTAAAGTATTGCTATATGGCTGTGCTATAGGTTTTTCCCTTTGTTTTGGTATATGTAACCATACCTATATTATTAAAATCGATGGGTATAGAAGCCAGCATAATTGAAAACACATCTGCAGATCTCCTTTGCAAACTATTAAATGAAAACATTAACTACTTTATGTGTAATGTGTAAATTTTTACCATATTTTTTATATTCTGTAATAATGTCAACTTTGATTTAGATTGGACTTAAATTTGGGCTCTTTTTAATGATCACTCACAATTGTATGTTTCCTTTAGCTGGCCAGTACTTTTGAATAAAGCCCCTATATTTTGACTTGCACTACAAATACATTTTTATAGTATTTTCTCTACTTGTGCTTTGTATATTGTCCATTACTATGACATAAGCTACCTGGGCCTACTTGTCCTTTTTTTTTTCTTTTACAAAAAGGATAGATTCGAGTTCAGTGGTCTTCCTTCATTCATCCTCACTAATCAAGTCAGACGTTAAAAAGCTTCTATGTTAGGAAAACGGGAAATGTTATCTATACATGGAATTGTTTTAGTTTTAGCAAGAGTTTAAGGATCTGATTAAAACTCAGAATCTTGGTAACTGAGTTAAGAAAGGTTTCTCCACCTTGGTTTAATGAGTTTTTTCACATAATTCTGTTGTTGGTAAAAAGTAGACAGTTCATAGGAAACCTCTCTTCCTTTAAGCAGGTTTTTAATGTTCAGGGGAAAATGGAAAGATATACATTTTAGTTGATTTTTCAAAGGGGGGAAGAAGTCCAGGTCAGCACAAGTCGTTTTGTTTATTTCACTGAGGTTAAGGTTTTGATAAGTGTTTTTTGAAGGTGAAAAGGCACAAGCTAAGTTCTCCTATGATCAAAAAATTCTTTCTTTCTTCTTGAGTGAGAGTTATCTATATCTGAGGCTAGAGTTTACCTTGCTTTCATGAATAATTTGCCACATCATTGCAGGGGAGGTATTCTCACACTGGGGTTTGTAGGCTATGTCAATTTGTCACTTGTCACTTATTTAGCTTTAAGATAAAAATTAATAGGTAAAACAATGGAATATTTGCAGTTTCACCTAAACAGCAACTGTAGTGAGGTGTGAATCCAAAGTGAAGTTGTTTGATATGGTGTACTTCTTTTTTGGAATTTCCTGACCATTAATTAAAGTGAAGGATTGGATTCGCAAGTTTGAAAACTGGAAAAGCCAGCTAAACAGCCCTTGTGTTGGATGTAACCCAATCCCAGATTTGAGTGCGTGTTGATTATTTTTTTTTTTTTGTCTTCCACGTTTCTATTAATTCTGTGTAAATCACTTTTATTTCTGCAGGTATTTTCCTCTCAGATAGGATGACATTTTGTTTTGTATTATTTTGTCTTTCCTCATGAATGCACTGATTATATTTTAAATTCTCTATTTTAAGATTTCTTGAATCTTTTTTTTTTTTTTTTAAATTTGGGGGTTCTATAAGGTCTTTATTTCCCATAAGTAAATATTGCCGTGGTGGGGGAGGGTGGTGGTGGGAGAATCGGGGGTAGTATGGGTGTGGGGTAGCAGTTTTTATGTGTTAAGCAGCAGTACAATTTTATGGTTGGCATGGTTTAAAAAAAATGGAATATAAGAATAGTTGTTTGTATTTTGATGACCAATTACGCTGTATTTTAACACAATGTATGTCTGTTTTTGTGGTGCTCTAGTGGTAAATAAATTATTTCAATTATATGTTGATGTCTTTTTCCTATCAGTACCATCATTGAGCCTAGAAAACACCTGCAGTGCAACCAGAATATTCTCAAGGTGGAAAAGTGACACCACCTTTCAAATTGCCCCTTTGCGCTTTTCTCTTAAGGATAGTCACTTCAGAAAGGTCATGCTTTTATAGCTCAAGAGCCAGGGCATATCTATCAAGGGCTGAAGAAAGGCCTGTGCAGTCTTTTTATTCTCTTGTTTATTGCTATTTGGTAATTGTTTGAGATTGAGTTTCTATCCAGCTTGACTGTCTACCAGAAAAAAATGCAGAGAGATGTTTGCACCATGCTTTGGCTTTCTGGTTCTATGTTCTGCCAACCCCAAGGCCAAAAGAACTGGTCTAGACAGTATCCCCTGTAGCCCTATAACTTGGATAGTTGCTGAGCCTGCCAGATATAACAAGAGCCCCGTGCTCTTTGGGGATGGTTGTTTTGGGAGCAGCTACTCCTCTCTCAGTTTTACCCTTACCACTGCACCAAAAAGAGAAAAAAGAAAAAAAGGAACGTTACTCCCTCAAATTTCCTTGGCTGTTACCTGCAAGACCAGATTCCTCAAGTGAGTTGCCAGTCTCTTAATAAATAGAACTAATAAAAAGAGTAGTTGTGACTCCATCTGGTTGTCTTGCTTTATCTAAAGAAAGTACTAGTTTGTGCCTGTTGTGTTGTCTAAACATCACATGGAAATAAACCATCAATTCAAGTGTTGAGGCGGAATAGAAAATGGTTTCCTTTTCTACGATCTCATCGGAGTTTGATCTTTTATAGGCAACTCATGGAGAGGGGACATGTTTCACTCTAAACCACTCAGTCCATGCTTCTGTGCAGCGTGGCCTGTCCCAAGCCCACATGGTGTTGTATTGATGAACCTAGGAGAGTATCACAGGATCATAGAGGTCAAAAGAGCCACCTAACAGCTTGATCAGCTTTGGCAAATTTGCCAGCCATTCTGGGCCTCCATTTCTTTATTTTTTAGATGAAGTTGAGAATACCTGCTCTGCAGAGTTCTGCCTGTTCATTTTGTGCCCTTGTTGTTGTTAAGTGAAAAGTACTTTGCTCAGTGTTTGGTTGTGGTTCATGACAGTAAATGATAGGCTTCACAGTATTTCCCAGCCTGGCCTGTTTTTGGTTTCTTGGCAATCCTGTTGTAATGAGCTTCCTATTTCTAGAATGTAACCTGGGCCCATACTTCTCCATCTTGATCCTAAACATGGAGAACCTCCAGACTTTTATCTTGAAAATTGATTGAGCCATCAGTTATTCCTGAGAATATTCTGTAACTCTATAGCTTAACCTTTTGGTTATAGGACTGACCAGAAATTGTTTAAAATGCAGGGGAAATGTGCATTTGAAGCCTTATGTCCATCAACTAAAATTCAACATAAAAGAGACACAGTGGCTAGTTGAATGACCCACTCCCTAACATGATAATAATCAGAACTACAGTATGCCAAGCATCCACCAGACACTGTTCTCTGTGAATCTATTTAATCTCACATTTAATCCTATGATGCAGGTGTTTCTATATAACTCTATTTTATAAAGAAGTAAGAATGGTTAAATGACTTGTCCAAGACCACTCAGTTTGTAAGTGGAAGGTCTAGAACTTCATCGTTCATTACACTAGCTACTAGCCACACGTTGCTATTGAACAACTGAAATATGGCTAATATGAATTGAGATATGCCAGATGAGTAAAATACATACCCGATTTTGAAGACTTAGTACCAAAAAAAAAAAAAGAATGTAAAATGTAAACTGTCTCATTAATGATTTTTATATTGATTGTCTAAATAACACTATTTTGAATATATGGGATTAAATAAAGTATATGATTAAAATTAATTTTACCTGTTTGTTTCATTTATTTAATATGGTTACTAGAAAATTTAAAGTTATATATGTGGCTCACATTTGTGCCTTGTGCTATATTTCTATTAGACAGCTCTGGTGTAGAATTTGAATGCAGCTCTGTTTAGAAACAACGACTAAGATATTCCCATAAACTATATGCCAGCTTTTGTTTTTGTAATGAACATATGACTGAATAATATTAGTACCCCATAAAACTGCTATGTTTGTAGGACAAAATTTGTTGACTATTGGCAATTCTATAAGGTTCAACCATACAGTTGGCACTGACCAATGTAGTAATAAAAATACAAATATTACATAAGCCCCACTGGCAAAGCCCTTAATGAAATTGATAGTTACATACAAGCAATACACTACTAAGTGGGAAAGCACTACCTACTTCTAGGAAAGTTGGACTATCGTATCAAATGTTTTCAGCCCATAGGAATCTTCATTAATGTACCTCTGACAATCTTTTCTACCATTTTTAGGGGAGAAAAAAGAAAAAGCCAAACACTCACTGTGCTCATTCGAGTCACTGGTTTGAGACGACTTTGCTTTTCTATCTGGGAACAAGCTGAGCAGAGCTCCTTTTGAAATCAGGCCTTAGAATGGCGGATCTAGCCTTTGTGCTTCTGAAACTTATATAAGGTGTGTGTCGGGGAGAGGGGTGTTGCTTAAGAAAAAGAATCAAAGTTTCAAATACGAAATTAGATTCAGACCCTTAAAGGGAGCCCATAAAAGTGAAAAGTTGGGGCATGTGAGCTTCAAGAGCATCATGGCAAACCTGTCTCTGGGCTTTAGCTATGAATAATATGTGCTTTTGTTTCTATCAAAGACTATTACCTTGCAATTCTAGCAAAAACTAGATCCCGTCTCTTTTTTGCTAATCTACTAAATCTTCATTCTTTTCTCTAGCCCTCCCCTTATCTCTGCAACCACATCGTATGTGCTGAACAAAGAAAAATAGGACCCTGATTTTACTAACATTCCAGGTTGGAGACAATAGCGGAAATGTTATTTTTATACCTTTTCTGGAACATAATAACTAGATCCTATGAGATTGGAGAAATCACTAATATAAATAGTAAGAAATTGTATCAACGTATATGAATAACTTTACCTAAAAATTGCAAAGGGGATGCTTTTCTTTTCTTTTTTTAATACCTCCTTGTTTTATTCGTGAGGAATGCTTTTTAATTACCTTTTTTTAAATGAGAGGATTACTTAAGGTTTCCCCTCATTGAATCTTTATTTCCCCGAAATACTTTGTAGTTGGTTTCTTTATTTCAACAAGTAATGGCTGTTTGGAGAAGAGATGAGTGTGTTCCTGTAATTGGGCAGAGACCTTGTAAAAGGAACAGAATGTACTGAGAGAGACTTCGTGCTGTGTGATCAAAACTAGGAAAATCACTCAGCCTAAGAGAACAGATATAATTAAACAGAAAGGCAAAAAATTGGTGGTAAAGAAAAAGACCCAATATAATCTCTCAGGATTTCTCTCCAACATGGGATTTTTCTTTCCTATAGATGCCAACCCAACTGAAAGAACACAGATGTGTTACTCAGGTGACATCACCAAGGTCTGGCCAGCCCTGGAGTTGGAAACCCCTCCGGCCGAAATCTCCATTCTGAATCATATAGAAAATCCCGAATCTCAGGATGTTGGGAGCAAACAAGCTAAGAAGTTATGTAATTCAATCCTGCTGGAAAGGCAATGTGAAGTCATGCAGTTTGGCTTGCCTTCAAGCATGGGTGTAACACTAATTTCTTCATTTGAAACAAAATTAGACTACAGAAAACAGAGGAGAACTTTAAATCAAGTGGTGGTGGTGCATTTAGTGAAGACTAAAATTTCACATCACCCCATGCGTGCATCTTCCCTTTGTTCATATCCTGGTGTTCCAAGAAACCACTGTCTGCATTCAGATTCCTTCAAAGGTGGGACACAGACAGACACTTGTGTGAGATGCACGGAGGAGCCCTAGGGAGGTCGAGCAACCCCCTGTGTATTGCCTACTTGTTCCAGACTCTGAGAGTCAAACATGAGGAATTATTCCTGTAGGATCTTCCCCCAAGGTTATATATAGTTTTAAATGTAAATATTCTCAATGGGTGTAGCACAGGAAACAATTTCAACCCAAAGGCGCCAGGATTGATTCTGATTTATTTCATTCTCCATGAGGGACCTAGAAGAGTGAGATCAGTGAGAGCAGGGTAGAAATTCAAGGGCAGAAAGGACAGAGGGAGGTGGCCAAGGAAGGGAGTCGGGGACACTGAGCACTGACATTATATGTACTGCACATTTAGTCAAGAGTTTGATGTCTGTATATAACATCAAAGCAACTAAACAAATGTAGAGAGAAAAACAGAACAAACTGGTTAACCGGGTTTAGGGTATAATTGAGCAAGCCCACTGTGCCACCGTCTTTCAGTAGGAGTCTTTGAAAGCCAAAATGCTACTGTCATAAATGATGTGACTGGGAAAAGTGGCCCGTTGGCTTCTTGTTTCTCTCTCTGTCCTTTAATACTGGGTTTTGGGAATGGCCACATCCCACCCCAAGGAGTCTCCCTCAGAACAGTGAGTGTTCCCAAATCCTATGCTTCCCATTCAAGGCCACTTCTTATTTATCTTGTGTTTCCAGCACCTACTACAAAATTTATCACGTGGCAATGGAACAAATGTTTGAGAAAAGGCATGGATGGGATCACAGCCCCAACTCTGCTGCTGGCACACTATGGGACCCGGTGAAGTCACCTAACTTCCTCAGTGCCTTCTTGGTACAGAAAGCATTGGATTAGGTGACCTATAAAGTCCTGTTTTGTTCACTTTGTAAACCTAGAACCGAAAACAAAATCTGACATATAGGTTATGTTCAGTAATTATTAATAATTGTTGCATAAATGAATTCATGAATAGATGCTTCCTGCTCACTGGAACAATAAGGGAAAGACACATGAGGGCAACCTAAGAATCAGAAAAAAAAATTACAAAGGACTTTACAGGTATTGGGAAGACAGACTCAGGTAAATTATACTATCGGGTTATAATGTACATGTGAGATGCATTGGAAGTGTATTGAGGTTGGTAGTAACAAACAAGAGAAAATGTCTCTGGCTAAATCATTAGGTTGAACCTTACAAAGTTGGCTGTTTTATAGGTCTCACACACACATAAATACCGACTACTGATCATTTCATATGAGGCCCACAGAATGTACAGGACTCAGGGAAACCAGATTGGGAATTAGCAGGGATCGAGGAGGCACTGGAGGGACGAAAGGCAGGAAAGAGGGAACCCAATTAACTACTGCAGGAATAGCTGGTTGTCTTAGCTCATTCAGGCTGCTATGACATAGACATGGGGCCAACAGACAATAGAAATTTATTTCTCACAATTCTGAAGGCTGGGAAGTGTAAGATCAAGGTAACAGCAGAGTCAGTGGTCAGATTCTGCTTTTGGCTCTTGGATGGCCATCTTTGCACTGTGTCCACACATGGTGGAAGGGGCAAGGAGTCTTTCTCAGGCCTCTTTTATAAGGGCATTAAATTCATTCATGCAATGAATTCCACTCATTCCACTTCCATGAACTAATCATTTCCCAAAGGCCCACTTCCTAATATCATCACCTTAAGGTTTAGGATCTCAACATGTGAATTTTGGGGGGACACGAGCATTCAGACCACAGCACCGGGAGAGGCGTGGCAGAGCCAGCCATCGCTGTCCTGTGGGGGCTATGAGCATGGCTCCTACAGCTTTCTCACTCATTGCTTCCCGTACTGCCTCACTCAAGATGGAAAGTCCCAGGAGAAAGCATCCAACTGCTTGAGCTTAGGTCATGTGTCAGTTCCTTTGCTAGAATGTGAGATTTTAGAGGAAGAATCCGGGCCCCTTGGCTCCTGTGATAGGGATTGCAATAAGCAGTTACCCTCCCAGCAAGACGGCTTACACAAGGGAAGCACCGCTACACGGGAGAAAAGTTAGGTGTGTCAGGAAGGCAAATGGAGGGGCCACCAAATACGGACTCATGTTTATGCATTAGTTTGCTGAGACTGCCTTCCCAAAGCACCACCAACTGGGGGGCCTGAACAACACAGTTCTGTTGTCTCGGTTCTGGAGACCAGAAGTCTAAAATTAAGGTGTTGTTATGGTTGGTTCCTTCTGAGAGCTGTGACCTGTTTCAGGCCTCTTCCCTTGGTTTGTAGGTGGCTGTCTTCTCCCTGTATCTCTTCACATTGTCTTTCCTCCTTGTATGTGTATTCCTGTGTCCAAGTGTCCCCTTTTGTTCAGGAGCCAGTCGTATTGGATTAGGGCTCATGCTAATGACCTCAGTTTAATTTAATGGGACCTCTATAAAGTCCCTTTGTTCAAATAAGGTCACATTTTGAGGTATTGGGGATTAGGACCCCAACAAATCTTTTTTGGAGGGCACACACAATTCAACCCATAATGATTTAACTCAGGACCACCGAGGCGAGTGACTAATTATTCCTGGGGAAGTTTAAGAAATAATAAACTGTACCAAAAACGGGCTTTTCCAATCTGGTAATGGCTAGATATTTCTGCTAGTAATAGGGAAAGATTTGGGCCAATTAGACCAAACTCTGTTACCCAGTCTTCTTCGTAAGGCACTTTGAAAAAGTCTATAGCTGTGGCATGAAGCACAACTCTCACACCCCTGCATGGATGAATGCTCTCATCTGTCCTCACTGATCCCAAACCAGGGTACACAACAGTCACCTGGACAGCTTCTACAGTTACAGATTTTTAGGTCCATCCCAGACCTAGTGAATCAGATCATTTGGGAGCATAGGATATTTTATTTTATAAAAATAGTAAAAAATAAAAGCTATTCTAGGTAAATCTAATGCAGTCCAATGCTAGTATTTGTCAATTACTGTCTAACCAGGTGGGATATCAATTTATGAGAAAATGTTCAAAAAAAAAGGTACCATTGCAATGAGAGACATTTTCCTGCTGACTACAAATATTTGAAAGACTGTCAATCAGAAGATGAGTATCTATAATGTCATGTGGCAAGAAACACACTCGTTTTTCCAGGAATTTCAGTCATCTCAGCTCCATTCTCCATCCCTTGGTAGGAGATGCTTGTGTATTTGTCTAGCTCTCTAAAACCACTGGCGCCCATCTCCCAAAAAAGAAGCATCTTTATCCTCATTCCATTGCA
>CM052450.1:11607782-11718361 GCA_028533085.1 Varecia variegata | reverse complement strand
CACATAGACTTATGATAAAGCCACTAGAGGTTACTAAATCAAGGACAATCCATTGTAGGCAGAGTAATCTAAGTTTGTTTTTACAAATATTATTCAATCTTAAAAGCAAATGATCATGTACTTGGACAGCATTGAGAAAAGATGAGAAACGATTGCCAGAGAAACATCTGTGTTTTTGGTAAAAATTTAAAATATAACCTCTACCATGTTCCTCATGGTCCCACATATAAAAGACTGTGTAATAATTCCTCTCATAGTCAGCTGCTAATAAAATATAAATCTTTCCTGATGTAATTGAAAGTTTCTTTAATGAAATTATGAGAATACGATGCACAGATTACCTATTTTTATCTTGGCTGCCAGTGAGCTCAGAGCTAAATTTTATAGCCTACTACAGGGGTTCCATTAGCTTAGGTTGCCAGGTAGAGTTTTCTCCTCTTTCCCCTCCTCTGCCTTCTGTTACTTAACCTCTATTCTGTTCTCTCTCTCTGTGCTGCAACTCATTCTTTCTAGAGATAGGCGAGGCATGGATAATAACGTCAATAAAAGGAAAAATTAACACAAATGAAAAAGAAAGCAGCAGAAAGCTCAGTCTCCAAATGAATAATCACAATTTCCAAATAAGTGTTCTTATCAAAAGAGTTTTGCTTTATTTTTACTTATTCGTATTCTTTTCTTGTATTTTATCTGTATTTCCTCTCCTCACAATTTAACTGGCAGTGTTTTTCCCTGGGATGATAGTCCAGTGAGTAACACAATCACAGCAATGAGGAGCAGTTCAAGGGCTTTATGGAGAAAGACAGCACTGAATTTCCTATTCTTCAGCTATGAAATAAGGAAAAGAAAATGTATCTTTGAAAATTACAGATTATGTCTATAAAATAGCTAGCATAGTTTCTGGCACATGGTGGAAAAGAGTCTCAATACATCATAGCTTTTAGAGAAGGAAAGTGCCATAACTTAGATTATATTTTGTTCAAGTGATATGGTAGGAAAAGTTCTGGACTCAAAACTATAAGACATTATTAGTTTCGTCCCAGTCTTGCTGTTTACCAGATATATGAACACCATGGATAAACCACTTAATCTCTAGAGCAAGTGCTGTCCACTAGAAGTAGGAGGCAAACTGCATATATAGTTTAAATATTCCAGAGTCCTCCTATGGTTAGAATGTGTCCCCCAAATTTCATGTATTGGAAACTTAATTTCCAAACTTATATGTTGATAATATTGGGAGGTGGGGCCTTTGGGAGATATTAGGAGGTAATTAGGATTTGATAAATTCATCAGGGTGGTGTCCCCATGATGGGACAGGTGACTTCAAGAAGAGGAAGAGAGACCTGAGCTGACATAGTCTTGCTCTCTTGCCATGTGATATCCTCTGTCATATTATGAGGTAGCAAGAAGGCCCTCCCCAGATGCTGGGACATTGATCTTGGCTTTCTCAGTCTCCAGAACTATAAGAAATAAATCTCTTCTCATTACAAATTGCCCAGTCAATGGTAGTCCATTATAGCAATTCAAAATGGACTAGGACAAATTCATATTTAAGAAAGTAAGGAGAAAGAAGTGAAATTAATTTTAAAAATATATTTTAACCGACTACATCCAAAATACCATCATTCCAACATGTAATGAATATACAACTTTATTAATGAGAAATTTTACATTCCTTGTTTTATTTTAAGTCTTCAGAATCTGATGTGTATTTTACACTTACAATACATCCCAATTCAGATTAGCCACACTTCATTGCACACATGGCTAGTGGCTACTGTACTGAATAGCATAGAACTAAAGCCTCTGTTTCCACTATTAAGAAACAGAAATATTCTTTCTGGACTCTTTTGCTAAAAAAAAAATAAAAAATAAATAAAAGAAACAGAAATAATTATTAACATTCAATACTGCTGAGTATGTGTGAAATGAGCATTTGTTTCCATAATGGGAGTGAACCCATAAACACAGTTAACTCTTTTAGAAATGATTTGGATTGTATATGTCAAGATCCTTACAAATATTTATAAACATCCAGTAATGTCATTTGTGGGAAATTATCCTAATGAAATAATCAAAATACCTCCAGGCACAAAGATATTCATTACAGTATTATTTATAATTACAGAAAATAAAAATAACCCAGAGGCCCAACAATATGGAATTAGTTGAATAAATTGCATATGTAATATATATTACACAGTATAACCATATAGAATAATATTACATAGAGGTTAAAATCATGTTGTATGAGAGAGATGGAAGTGTGTTAAAGTTGTATTTTGGTGATGGTCGTACAACAGAATAAATATATTAAAACTTATTGAACTTATAATTGAATAAATGTACATAAATTATATGCCTCAATTAAGCTATCAAAATGTTATAGAAGAATATTTAGTAAAATGTTAAATGCTCACAATCATTGGTTTCAATTTTGCCAAAATTTCTACATATAAAAATACTGAGACACATAAAAATTTTAACAGTTATTGTCTTAGGGCAATAAGATCTGGTGACATGGTCATTTTCTTTTTTGTGCTTTCCTGTATTTTCTAAGTTTTCTATAACAATATTTAGTAGTTTATCATTAAAAAACAGAAATGTTACAAAATTATGTTTATGAAGAATTGCTGATATCATACAAACAATACATCTAGTTTAATTTTAAGTGACCGATAGGATATAAAAGTACATGTTCAGGCACCTGAACCTTGAGAAGAGCAAATACTTCCATACCACTCACTATATCAGGCACTGTAATTAAATGTATTTATTAATTAATATAGTCTTTACAACAGCCCTATGAGATAGAATCTATTATGGTCCCCATTTTTCAGATGAGGAACATGAGATGACAAGAGGTTAAGGAGATGGGCCAAAGTCACCTAGGCTTTAAGAAAAGGAGCTAATAATATAAAAGCAGACAAGAGGCTCTAGATTCTGTGTTCTGACCCTCCATGCAATTCATTAGAGAAATGGACCAAAAGGATAATAGTTCTTATCTCTGCGTGGTGGGAGAATAGTTCTTATTTCTTTGTGTTACTTTTTTTTTTTGCTTTATAATCTTCATGTAATAAACATGCATTACTATTCTACTGACAAATAACTTTTATGCAGAAGTTAGACTCATTAGGCAGCATTAACCACCCAAGGCTGGTGGTGAGCACTGCCTGTGTCTCAGAGTTTGGTAACAAACTGAAAGGCCCCCCCCCCCCCCAATGCAAAAGGTAATGTTACACTTTTGCTAGGATCCTGTCATCACTGTGAGGGCCCTTGATCGCTGTTGCCGACTTTCTAAAGAGTGTGAGGCGGAGGGGATAAGGGCTGAAGGGAAGTGCGTGGAGCTTACTTAGGCAGGTGGCCAAAATGGCGGCTTGGCCACTGCTGCAGCAATGACACCAGACGAAAAGTGCATCTAGGATATTTGGGGATAAGATTCAGTCGTCCCAAGTCCCTTGCCTTGAACCCTGGGTTTACTTCCCTTTTGTCTGTTGCCTGTGTTCAGAAAAGGGTCTTGTTCTAAAAACGTTTTATTTATTAAATTTAGCTCCTGCCGTCTCCTCCTGAAAATGGATCTGTGTCATCCAGGTTTCTGACTCTCCCCCTCCTGTCCTGGGAGTCCCCTGGGCAAGACAGGAGTAAGCGCAATTTATGAGACCACAGCAGCAAAGGTGACTTTGTCTGGCAAATTGCACGTGTCCTTACTTGCCACAAAAGTGGGATTCTAGAACAGACCCAGTAAAAGCCAGTTGAGGAGCTTTGGAGAGTCGCAGCAGGGTGCTCAGCTTTATACATAGTTGTGGGATGACTCACTACCAAATGCTTCCTAAAAGAGACTCCTTAAGTTACGGTAACATTTTAGAATGGTATTTATAGTGCCAATAGAAAATAGGAGGGGCAAGTTATTTGGAGCATTGCCTTTTTCTGCTCACTCTCCTCCCTACCAGTTATTTCTCTCTTTCAGTTTTCAAGTCCTCTTTGTCTCCTAAATGAAGCCAGAGCCTGCAAGGGATAGCTTTCTGATGCCCAAGGGGCTGAGCTCTGCAACTGACCCCTCACTGGCAATAAAAAGCCTCTCAAGTGTTCCCCTTATATCTCCCTCTGCCCCCAACCCCCGCCCTAGCCCCTTGAGCTAGACCCTCCAGTAGGCTACGCTCCCTCCAATAGTTCTGTTCTCTGTTTATTAACAATTCAGATGTACTGTCCTGAAATGAGTGGAAATGCCAGAGGTTATTTGTTCTGGTTTCCTTCCACTGTGTATGCTCCGTTTCCGTGGCTGTCTGTTGGTTACCTAGGATATGGCCAGGGGAGGCAAAGGATTGGCCCGGAGCTTGGATGGATTCCCTGGGAGGCTGGGGAGCAGGCTTAGTGGTCAGTAGGATGCCCTAATTGAGTGCCTGATTAACCACTCAATGACCCCTTCTGGGCTGAGCTCACAGACTTTCCAAGACTGCAGGAGTTCCGCATACATACCCCTATTTTGGCTTTTCCCCACTAGTTGTACACATTTCTATCCATCTACCACTATTCTGTTGGAATCCTCTAAAACGATGCCATAGGTTACTCTGTGTCATGCCCAGCACAGTTCAAAGCACACAAATGGTGCTTAGTATATGCAGGACATATACATGCTTAAATGAGCACTTACTCTGGCTTTGCTTTTTTTTTTTTTGAGTTTAAAATAATTTCAGCTTTTTATATTCCATCAGTGGTTTTGATGGGAAATAAACCTAACATTTATTAATCACCTGTTGTGTCAGGATCCTTTTAGAGACATTAACTTCTTTAACATTCACAACAATGTAAGGAGGTATTATTATCACCAATGTACATAAGAAATTACTGAGTTCAAAAATATTAAGGAATTTTCCCTCAAATCTTTCTGCTAGTGAGTGATGAAGCCAGGATTTGGGTGTCTGGGTATATCATTGTTTACACTGCTCCAAAATACCCCCAAACCAGGTTGCGAGCTATATGCAGGCTTTAATTGTGTGAATTAAATTGGGGAAATATACCTTTTTGGAAGAGCCACTCAAAGAGTTAATATTGAAGCTAAATGAATGGCTGCATAAAATTTTCAAAAGTTTATTATCATGGAAAATTTGAAACATACCCAAAAGTAGCAAGAATAGTACAGGACTCCCATGTATCCTTTAATCCAGCTATAACTGCTTTGTCTACATTTCTGTTCACTTTCCCCTTCCCCCCTGGATTATTTTGAAAGAAATCCCAAATATTGCATCAATTGACTAAGATTGTTTAGATCATTAACATAATGATATTCCTTCTCCTGGAACATAAATATGCTCAGACAATTTTGGTAAAACCAACTAGAGAAATTGACTCCCTCTGGTTGCCAGAAACATTTGGCAGCTGATCTTTCAAAAAAAAAAAAAAAAACATAAGGCTAACGGTTCACATTATCTTTGGATGTCTTTGGATCTTTCTTTAGGGGATGACATGTGCCCTAGATTAGCAGAAAGCAAGGGATCCATAAGTGTGCTCCATATTTTAGATAGATTCACATGTTGGAAATAAATATGTAATTTTGCATCTGCCAACAGAGTGCTCTAGATCAGCACAAACGAGCTAAACTCTCAAATGTTATTACTTTCTTTTCCATCATGGATTTTATACGCAATATCACGTAAGGGAGCTTTTTCCATTCTTTTCAATGGACTCTCCATCCATTTTTCAGAGACTGGTTATTGGTAGTAACAGCAGGAAGGATAATATCCACTGCATTTTCCCATTATGCCTCTGAGAGTTTAAGAGGTTTGGAGAAATATCCAACATTTCCATGCTTATAGAAAAACTTGCAACCACCCTGGCATTTTTAGGAAAAGGTCCAGAAGGAAGCTTTATCAAAGAATGGTCTTTTATCTGGGGGAAACTATTCTATGATTCTGCTCTTCATCATAGTTTGGGTTAGGACCAAAACTAGAGGTTGGGACAGTGGGATTTTATGAAGAGGCCTGAAGTGTGTGTGCATGGGTGTGCACGTGTGTGTGTGTGTGTGTGTGTGCATGTACAAACGTGCCAGACCAAGGTGGGGAGAGTGGTTTGTGAAGATGACAGGAGGGGCACACCCACTAGGATGGGAACCATTTCGGTGTTTGTAGCTTTATATACTTTAGAATCCCAGGTCTAAAAATAAATCTCGTTTGGAACCATTGTTGTTCATCTGTGTCCTGGGTTTTCCCATTCTTAAAAATACCCTGATGTGCATATATAGACTGTGTTCCAAAGGTTAATGCTCCTTAATCCTGAAGGGAGTGGTGAGTAAATTCCTTCTCTATCAATCTAAGAATAGGTCTTGGACCCATTTGAGTGTAAGCCATGTGAGCGGTTCCTTCTTTTTTATAAAGGAAGCAAATGGTAGTGGAAGGGGAGGAAGAGCAAAGAGTAAGATGGATTTGGGCAAAATAAAAATTGTCCTAAACATTTGTCTGTAACAAAGGAAACCATTGCGTAGAAAAGGTTTTATCTGAGAGTGGGGGCGTGGGGAGGGAGAGATGGTGTGAGAATATTTTCCCCTCGTGGCATTTCCAGTTGGAGCCTAACCCAACACTCTGGAAATCAGAGGAAAGAGAGCACTTTTTTTTTTTTTCTTTTGAAAGGCTGCTTTGCATTCTGATATTTTGAACTCAAGGGATTCTGATTCTCTCCCTGCATGAGAGGATAACAGGCCCTGGCCGCGTCCAGCTTGCCCCTTCGAGGCAGTGAGAATCCCTTAAGTCTTTCTGTTTCCAGCAGAATCTCTGGCAGCCAGACTCTCTGAATCAGCGCTGTTTCTGCACCGCTGCTCCCGCGGCGCTGGAGTCCAGGCAAAGAGCAAAATAAAAAGAACTGAAAGGAACTCAGCAAGGCTGGTCAAGGTTTCAGAGAGATTGCCATTTCCTCTCTGAATGAGTCGCCCTCCTTGATGTCCCTTTCTGCTCCTGGGCTCCTCTAGGCTAAAGGATCACCTCTAACGGACACCTATCCGGATTTCCTCACAGTACCTGTTTGTAAGGGGACTTAAAAACAAGCAAAATTAAAAAACGGTGTACATCTGGACAAGTTGGAAAGGTCAACTGGGCTTTTTTTTTTTTTTTTTTTTTTTTTAAAGGATGTATTTCTGCATGACTCACTGGGCCTTCTCACTTCCTGCTAGAATTATTACAAAATGTATCTGAGAGACAATGAGCTTGCTGAAGACTTTATTTCATGGGCTGTAGACAGGCCTAGGAGAGCATAAGGTGCTCTTTTTTATTTTTTTTTTTCACCTGTGGGCTTCTCCTTGGTCCCCTCTCCAGGGTCACTAGTAAAGTCTGTCTGTAGATAATTTCTTCTCCAAGCTGGCTTGTTTCCTTAGGCATTTGGGGAAAACCAGTGGCTACTGATGATGGTTGGGATTTTGCTCATGTGTAACCCTAATGGGAAAAAACCAAAGAGGCACTCTGGAAAGGGATTATATAATGGTTGTGATGGCATTGCTTATGGCAATTGTTATTTTGCAATGTCATCTGTAAGAATAAGATATTTCAGGCACTCGGTTTAGATCTCAAGTTCTCAAGCAAAACCATATATAGTAAGGAGGGAAGTCCCTCCCCCAAAAAAACTTTTGTTCTGGTAGCATGCCTGTAGTGTTCCCACAGGACAAATTTAGAGGTGTTCTGAGATATCATTTCGATGTCCCCTCAGATAATTAGTTGTATGTAGCCACTCCCTCCCTTTACGTGGAGTATTTTCAAAGAAAAATGTATTTGAAAAAAAATCACCCATTTAAAATAATGATGGGAACATTTTAAGCACTTATGAAACATCAGTCTAAGTCTAAAAAATAAAGGTCATAACGATGATTGTCTATTATGTTTTATCCATTCCCAGGAGCTCTTCTCTTAGATTCTGCCCTCACCTACTCCTTGACATTATCTACTCACATCCTTGTGTTGCTAGCTCACCACTCTGGATCTTTAGCCCTGACCTCTCCCCTGGGCACTGTTCGCCCATCTCTAAGGGTCAATTGAATAATTAACTTAAGATGATTGGTCAGCTTAACCCTGTGGTTCTTGACTGGGGTGACTTTGCCCCCTAGGGGATATATGACATTACCTGGAGACTTTTGGGTTGTCACAAATTGGGGAAGGAGGTGCTATTGGCATGTTGGGGAGAGGCTAGGGATGCTGCTGGACGTCCTGTAACGCCCCACGACAAAGAATTCTATGACCCACAATGTCAACAGTGCTTAGATTGGGAAGTCCTTCCCTAACCTAAGATGGAATTTATCCAGTTTTCCTCCTAAATTCCACTTTTGCCATTAAGCTTTCTCTGAACAATTCTATTTGCTCCCTCCCTTGAACTCCACTAGGTATTTATTACTAAATCATGTCTTACACTGTGTTATTCTTTTGGGTTTGTGTGTATATAGCTCATCTCCTTAATTGGATCTGAGGTTTCCTGACAATAGGGTTTATCTCCTCTTACTTTTGATGTCCTTAACAATACCCAACCCAGTATCTGCACTTAGCAGATACTCATTCCATTCCAGGTGAAAGTATGTATCTTCAGTGAATGATGGAATCCTGAAGTTTGAAAGGGTACAGCCAGGAGATGGCAAGGCTTTCCCAAGAAACTTAGAGATGGGGTAAAACAGGATGCTCTTAGAGATGAAAAGAAATTAAGTAAGCATACGATGGGAGTGACAGCATGTCTTCTGAGGGCCATAGAAATATCCATTTGATGTTGGTTAACAATAATCTTAACACTTTTAAATAAAGCCATGCAGCACAGAAAAAAAGAAAAATAGAATGAATGACTTACATTTCATTTTAGTCAGTGGATTGAAATGGCTGAATTTAGGGGACACAGGTATCTGTAGAGTGCTATTCTCTGGAGAGGATGGAAATTTTATTGAATCCTATCTTACTCGGATGACATGCTCCTCAAGACATTTCCTTTCTATTTGTTTTAGTTCCATGCCAACCAAACAACATTCAGATTAATAATCCAGCTTCCCAGCTGGGAAGATGGGAACGTTTCCATCAGTACACAAAAGAGATGTCTTAGCTAGGAGGGACAAGCATTTAAGACACTGAACATGGATATTCCCCATAATAAATTAGTAAATTGACCTTTTGTTTTACACATTAATCTCTTGTTGACTTAGTATGTGAGTGTCTCCCCAAGATTCTGACTATATCCGGGATTATTGATAAGGTCAATAATCCTTATCATGTGATGGGCTGAAAAGGGCTGAGGACCGGATCCTGGTTTGTGGCTCATTCACCAAACCAATGCCATGTTGGAAACTGCCTGACCCTGTGACATCCCTATTTTGCCACAAACCATGCTTTCCAGCTTCAGCATATCTTAACTTTATAAGATTTCAAGTCCCATCTCAGATCCTGGAATTAACACTTTTTTTTTTTTAAATCTTCAAAGTACTTTAAAAATTCCATTCATACTTTATTTAAAATTATTCTTATTGGAAAAAAACAAAAAACCCACATGCAGCTTCTTTTTAATAAAGGAAACGAAATGGGAAGGTCAAATTGCTTTTAGAACTTTTTATAGGCCTGGCAGCATTGGAGACATTTCATCATTAAAGAACGTGTGACAAGTAACTGGGACCATTTACTGAGGGTTTCTCAGGGACAGACCAAGAATAGCAAAAGAGATCTTTTCTAAAAGACTCCATGATTTGATTCTATTTTCCTGAGAACAGCTAGGACTAATTAGAAATAACTTACAGCTTGTATTAGTTACATTTGAGCATTTGTTAACAAGCTCTTGTATGCAAAACAAAGACTGATTTCAACTTGATTCGTCACTCTAGTTCTCTTTCCATGTTCTGCTTCCATCTTTTCCTTTCATTGCAAGAGTTGCTTGTTTCATGTCATTAATTAACAGAGGAAGTCGGGATGATGAAAATATCTCAAGTGCTCCACCTAATTTTGATCCCAGTCATGAATGCTGGAGAAAATGTGGCTTCTTACTAAAAAGAAAACAGTCTAGAACAATATTATGCAGTTTATAAATTCCACCGAACCACTGTACAAATAAACAATGCTACTGAATCACACAACAAATCATCTCACAATTAGGCCACACAAGGCCAGCTGCTTTACAAAGGAGCCCGTGGGCCAAAGAGGAGAACTTTGAAGATAAATACTGCCATATGTGAAAAGAAAAAAAAATTCCCAACAAACCTTAATTGCACGGAGCTTCATTTTCCAATGCTATTTGCCGTGGGAATAAAGGATGTCGTGTGGTGACCCATGACGGTGGTGAGCATCGTCTACAGTGTGGGGGAGAGAATTAGAGATCTGATTGGAGGCCACGGAGGCCTGGATACATGTGAAACGTGCCTCCTTCTTGCTTCATCTCTTTTTCCCCTCCCTCACCCTACTGGCATTTCTCAACACTCAACATCTACAATCGAGTTTCCCTTAATCTATGTGGATTGTCCCTTTTGTACCTCTTTTTTTTCTTTTCTTTGTTTTTGTTTTTTTCTTTCTTTCTTAATTTTTGCAATCAGCCCTTGCAAGTTACCTTTTGTACCTCGACTGAAGAAAAATGTTAAATGCAGGCTGGCCTCCCAGAACTATAAGTTGGTGGATATCCCCAGGGCATAGACTCATTTTAGTATTTGTTAAAGTTCAACAAGAAGGCTGCCTAAATTTGATGATCCATTCCAAAGCCAAGCATGAAGGCTCTTTGGCTCAACTGCAATTCTTAGATTATCCTTGCATTTGACAGTAACTGTAGTTCTTGGATTATCCTTGTCACCACTTTTTTTTTTTTTTTTTTTTTGTTCAGCCTTGACAGAGACTGCATTTTCAACTTCATTTCTTATTTATGTCAACTAGTAGCCAGGATGGGACATGCACCACAGGGAAAACTAAAGAAATCCCAAGTTGCCAGGAGTTTAGGTAGCAGTGCCAAGATTTGCAGCCCGTGGCCACCATCGTGAAGCCCAGAGAGTGAAAGTTACCCCAAAGACTAGAAGGAAAATTCCAGGGGCATCTCACTCCACTTTTAATATTTTAACCTTTGTAAATGTAGTACTTGAATAACTTTTTAGGGGAAAAAAATCACTCCTTGTTATTATTCCGTGTAAAATGTTGACAGGTCTAATATTTCTTTATTCATAGACACACTACCTTTCAGCTTATGTGGAATCTTCCTTTGGTCCACGATGGGTGAAGTAGCAACATTAGCGTCACAGTTGTGCTTTTCCAATATCATATTTGGATATGATATTGTTTCCTACTATATCCTACTATAATTTCCTTTTTTTTTTTCATACTTTCCAAAAGAAATGCTTCTCTCTCCTTTTAATTTCTCTTTATAAATTCAGGGATCAAATCTGTCTGAATCTAATTAGAACCTCCCAAGGGGGCAACCATACTTATCAAATAGATGTGGTTTCTAACATTTGTCAAAATATGATGCAGAATGATTTGAGGTTGATGGTGGAATATATTATGTTTTTTGAGCAAGAACCATAGTTTGTGTAAAGTTTTATTTCAGAAAGCCTGAGAAGAAAATTAAAGAGTCAAGAAGAGGCTGAACACTTTGTTCTTTTGCAATGGGAATGCATCATCACCAGAAGAACATTTGGGAAGCACCTATCTACTTAAAAAGATTTTAAGTAAATCTTTTAGAATTTAAATTATATATAATTTAGGAGATCTTTTCTCCTGTGCAGTTAGTAACTAGCCACAGGTCATTATCTCCAAGAGTGTAAATCAGGCATTCCCCATTGTTATTTTCTCAGGGGCTGCTTGGGTCACAGTTCTTCCATTAAGTTTGCTTTATATTTGAAATCAGGAGTGTTAACACAATAAATTTCTGCAGTGATGTTGGAAAGAATGATGGTCATCTTACCTTTCCTTCTATACTAAACATATTGGCTTCTGTTTGTTATGAACTCCAACAGCAGTGTAGCACGATAGTTAAGATCATGGGTTATGGAGACACACATATTTGGCTCATAAAAATCATGTGCGCATAGAAGTGCTTCATTATTAAATGGAAGTGGTATGAATGAGATCAGGTTAAAGCAGGTCCTGAAGGCAAGAGTAAATTGCACATGCAAAGGCACAGCTGTTCACGGGCCATCCTCCTGCTACATTGCTTTTCTTTTCTCAACACAAACATGTGGCCTCATTGAGGGTGGGTGGAGGGTCCTGGTTGTCAGTCCACTGAAGAAGGAACCTGAGCCTAGTTTATAGATAGTTCTTCACAATATACTATCAATACCCAAAAGGAGACAGCTACAACATTATTGCCCCACTCTTGGGTGACCCTAAAGATAGTGGTAAGGAAAAAGACTACTTATGGGCTACTACCTGGTTGTTCATTTTTTCTTGGAGAGAGGGCAAGAGGTATGGATGTACACTGACTGATGGACTGTATCTATTGGTTTGGCTGGATGGTCAGGGACTTAGAAGGAGCCCTATTGGAAAATTAGTGACAAGTCTAAGGAAGAGGTTTGTGGATGAACCTTCCTGAATGTGTACCAAAGAACAATTTAATCAGAGGTGGATCTTAATGATCAGGTGTACAAGATGATCTGTTTTATAGACATCAATCAGTTTCTTTCTCTAGCTACCTCTGTCCTTCCTTACCGAACAGCCTCTGTGAACAAACTGGGCTTTCAGTATGACACTACCACCTGCTAGGTTTAATTAGTTACCTGGTGGCAGATTGATTACACTAGGTCAATTCTATCAGGTAAGGGACAGCACCAGCACTTTGTTACCATTGGCATAGACATTTAGCCTAGATGTAGATTTGCCTTAACTTCCGGTAAGTGATTCTGCCAATACTACTATCTGTGGACTTTGAGAATGCTATCATCACTACATATTGCCTTTGACAAAGCAACTCATTGTGCAGCAAATTAAATGCAGCAATGGGCTCATACTCATGGAATTCACTGGTCTTTCTGGGTTCCGCATCACTCTGAAACAGTTGGCCTAACAGAACTGTGGGATCGTCTTTTGAAAACTGGGTTACAGTGCCAACTGGATGCAAATAACTCGGAAGACTGACGTAGCATCCTCCAGGATGCTTTATCTGCTCTAAATCACTAACTAACATAGGATACTCTTTCTCCCATAGATAGGATAGGATTTACCATTCTAGGACTCAAGAACTACAAATGCAAATAGGGTTGTAATCCAGTATCTGCCTGTAGCTATAAATGTGATCTTAGGCAAATATCTCTAAGCCTAGGTTTCCTCATTTGTAAGATGGGGATAATATTAACTACCATATAAGACTGTTATGAGGATTAGATGAACTAAGACCTGAGACTCTGCAAGGCACGAGGAACCCTCAGTAAATGGTTACTATCACTTGCAAAACTTGGTTTTGACTCCAGCTGATTTTACATAGCATCATGGAGTTTGGGGACAGGAAGAGATTTTGAGAAGTCATCTGAACTAATAGCTTGACCTAAAAAGGCTAAACTTTCCAATATTTTCAGGGTACAGATCTTACCCTTGCTAGATTAATGTCCCTATATCCAGTGTAATTCACAAGATATATGCTGGAGAGCAATTCATTATTGTTAATTATTGCTGAGAGAGGAGTTTTAAAACAAACACTAGATTTCATGATTCAAATGGATGCCATTCTTCAAAGTAATCTTTCTAAGTTTATTTCCTTCTTCTTCTATAAATGAGGGAAATTGGAACAATTTATTTCCAAAGTTTCTAAATTCTAAGATTTTATAAAGATTAGTCAACTGGAAGGCTCTTCATTCATCCAATGAAGATTTCTTTGCTTTAAAAATATTTTTGAGGGGTGTTTCTGCTTGGACATTGTCTCCAGAATTTTTGAGGCCCACCCAGGAAAAAGGTCTCATTACATTACAGTCAAATGTAGTTTATAAGACTTAGGATCGCACCAAGGGCCCAGTCTGTTGTCTAAGGATAAAGATGTGCCACCATTGAAGATATTCTGATAGACATCACCAAAAATAGGATTCTGAAAATCTTTTGGGTAATATCAGTATTATCTTGGGATATCATAAAAGTTTAATTTAATATTTACCTAGGCAAATCAGAGGAAACAGCCACTTAGAATATTCCCCAAATTGGAATGTGTTGAAGAGTTAAGGAGTCTGAATTCAAGTCCTGGTTTCAGCATTTACTAGGTGTATTCCCTCAGGAAATAAACTTCCACCACTTCATTT
Organism: Varecia variegata; assembly: GCA_028533085.1. Taxonomy (NCBI): domain Eukaryota; kingdom Metazoa; phylum Chordata; class Mammalia; order Primates; family Lemuridae; genus Varecia; species Varecia variegata. The sequence continues at coordinate 11,704,170 of CM052450.1, read as the reverse complement.
GTGGAAGTTTTAGGGCCTTCACCTATAGTGTGGGGATAATATATCTAACCAGCGTTCTCACAGAGTTATTGTGAAGCACAAGTGAGATAGCAGATATATGAACACTTTGCTCATTTGAAAGCACTTGAGACTATAAAACAGGGGTTGGCAAACTATGGCCCATGGCCCAAATGCAGCCTGGTCCCCACTTTTGTATAGCCACTGAGCTGAGAACGATGCAGATGAACACTTATACCAATTTGCTAATAGGGAACACTTACTTTGAACCCCAAATGTAAAAAATGTGATCACTCCCCTGACATCCTCATTCTCCCTAAAATAATTCCTTTCTTCTCATTAGCAGATATGTAATATATAAACCATTATAGTCAATTACCATTATCACATCTTAAATTTTCTTAATAAAAATTTTGTGAAAGTTTATCTTCTTTCTTATTATATAAGTTCCTATATAGTAGTCTCCATTTTACCTCTTGGCTCATAAAGCCTAAAATAGTTACTATGTGACTTTTTACAGAAAGAATTTGTTGATCCCTGCCATAAAGTATTATGTAAAGGGATTTGTATTGTTAGTAATAAACATAGTCGTTCATAAGCGAAGTTTGCTGTAAACAATTTGTTTGCTTTTCCTCCTAGTTATATTAAATCTTCTTTTTGTTTATACTTTTAATTTGTATAATGCAATATTCTTTCTTACAAACAGCAAAAAGAAAAGAGAAAGAGAGAGGTCTGTTACTTGGCTGAATTATAACCTAAATTTTGTAATGAATTTGTTTTCATAAACTGAATTGCAAAACTCCAGATTTGTAAAAAATTAAAGAAAAAAATAAAAAGGAATCTGAAGAACCAAACCTACAGTGGAGATGCTGGCTTCCCCCATACTCACAGGGGTCCCCGGCCTATGGTGAGTTGTATAATTATTTCATTATATATATATTACAGTGTAATAATAGTAGAAATAAAATGCACACTAAATGTAATGTGCTTGAATCATCCCAAAACCACACCCCCACCCTGGTCCGTGGAAAAATTGTCTCCCATGAAAATGGTCCCTGGTGCCAAAAAGTTTGGGGACCGCTGCTCTAAAAGACACTCTGAGGACTTCTGAGGCTGGTGGACCTTGGGGAGCTCTCAGAAAGAGAGAGGGACGATGACATCTTGCACCAGGGGACCTCATGCAGGCAGGTAATGAAAGTAAGAGTTTCCTTCACCTGCCTCTGATGGCAGTCCTAGTTATGGCAGTAATATCACCTTGATGGGTAGAAAAATCTTAAAAATGAGTCAAAATTAATTTTGTAAGTGAGTGATTTCAGATGTAAATGTCTGCATTGGAAATACGAAATACCAAAGTAATATTTAGGGGTCACAGCTCCCCTTGTGTAGTTTCGTGGTACATGCTGATGTCTTTGTGCAAGGAAAAGAAAAAAAAATATGGATAGAAAAAGAGAGAAACTACAAGGAAGGGGGAAAAAAAGATTTTTAAATGTATACCACCTGTTTTGAATGTTGTTTCAAATATGTGTCTTATGGTATTCCTGGAGATTAATTAGGCAAATTTGATTTTATAAATGACAGGAGCCAGAATTGCAAAGGTGGTGTTTCTCTTCTCATGTGAAGAGGAAGTCAGGGGGAGATGAAAGGGAGAATAACCTTTACCTCATAATTTCCCGTCCCCTCCTCTCTGTGTAAGCCACATTAGTCTCTCAGTAAAGGTACTTGGAGAAACTTGCTAAAATTTTCCCTCATGCTTGAAATTTACTTACCCTGGGTAACAGGAAATGTGGAGTCTTGTGATGTAGATTGTTATACCAGATGGTAATCTTAGCACATGCTATTTATGTAGATCAGCCATGTGTGTGAGTCATCCATTTGAGGCTGACCTCAGCCACTGTGAAATTGGGTTCCACACCACTGTTATTAATAAATAATAATAATGGTACTGATTAGGCACCATTTTGATGCACGGTTAATGAGGCCATTACCTTCACACGATATTAAATCTGGAATTGTTTTCTTTTTCTAAATAGTACTTTATTAACAGCTGGCTGTATTGTTAGATGGCTATTCTTTCCTGGCAAGGGCAGGCACAAAATTTAACTCAGTGAAATGAGTTAATTAAGATATCTGCCACTTGCATGATACTATTCGTCGAATGCCCTAACTACTTTGTTCTTCCTTTGAAGCAAGTGCCTATTCTTATTTAAATCGTCCTCTTCTAGGTCCTGGGATTTGAGTTATGATTTTACTGATGAAGATGAATGTGAGTGGGGTAATTCACACTCACCTTCTCTCCTTTTTAACCACTGACTAATTTAGCAATGGAGAAAGTTTCATATTTATTACGACTTCGATTATCTAGTGGTTGCGAATAAGCCAGGTGGTAAAGGCTATGCATGCAAAGATGAACTCTTCAAAAGTAGGAAGTGTTTTCTTTACTTTCAACCATCTGCCCATTCAGCCTTCCTGCCTTTAAGCCTCCCTTACTTTCCTCCTGCCTTCTTTTCTTGCACTTTCCGCTAAATAGTGCCTAGAGCTGTGCTTTGCATAGATTGGTCAGTATCTTTTTGGCTTGGTGACAGTCTGCAGACATTTTCTACTGTGACCCACCTTTCCAGAATATTTCCTGCTTGTCTCTTTGAGAGATATGCCATCACCTTTTTTTTCTTTGTTTCTCTTACCCAAAGACAACATTTCTGATCCAACATCATTAGAATAAAGCCTCTAAGATTAAATGGTAATGAATAACATGCAATTATTTTTTCTTGGCCTCTGATTGTGATTAGAAAACAAAGATAGAAAGTTCATAAAGGGTTTTAATTTGTAAAAAGTTCCATTGGAGCAACACAATGGTTCAGGGTACAAAAGAGACAAGTTTCAATGAAAAATAAGAGGCATTGGTTACCTGTTTCTGGTGGGAGTTAAGGAGTGAATTGTTACTGAAATTGTGCAGCCAATAATACTTAACCCTAATTCTAGATAATTTTTTTTTTCAGTATTTTTTTTTCTTAGTTGCCATACTGAGTGAGGCATACAACTATGAGATGTGTGGAATTCTTTAGCACAAGGTCCTGTATCATCAAGGGCTTTCTAGGGACAGAGTCCCCTAAGGGTCCACTGCATGACATGGGGGCACCTCAAGCTCTGCCTTGGCAGTTCACCCTCCATCTCTCCTGCTCTTTAGGGAGCACCCACTTTTCCCTCCCAGAAAACAACTCTTTTTTCAGTTTACTAAGGTCTAAGCAGGGACTCATCGGAGACAGCCTCAGTTCCATCAGCACTGCACAATGGTTAAGAGATTAGGCTTTGGAATCAGATCAGCGTGGGACTGAGTTCCAGCCCCAAAGGCTGTAGCCTTTGACAAGTGGCAAAACCTCTCTTTGCCTTGGATTCCTCATGTATTAAATAGGAATAATGTAGCACCCATCTCAGAAATTGGCTGTGAGTATTATATGAGAGAATCAGGAAAAGTACCTGGCACCAGTAGATGGTAGCTATTTTTATCTATGATCCACTAGGTAGAACATTTCTGTGCTTTCTCCAGTCTGAAATGGAGATGTCTTTACATCATCCTTCATGGCTATTCTTAATTACTTGTGTCATTTGACTTTTAAGTGCCCATCATTAGCTTTCTATCAAGCCAAATGCATTTAAGGCAATAGGGAAAACAATTACATAAGCAGTCTCTGCAGAGCTTTGAAATCCTGAAATTTTGTCAGGATTTCTAGATCATCAGTGATCATAACCACTGAAAAGCAGAACATTTCCAGTCTAGGATTATTATCAACAGTAACCACCACCTCCACTCCCTACTCTCTCCCCTGCCCCATGAAATACTAAACTTTTGTAATTATACAAGATACCTAGGAAGTAATATACACAGGTGGAATTTAAGAGGCCGAGACTGGAGTCAGGAGAAGTTTCAGGGCTGGCTTTTCCAGCTCTAATATCCTATGACCCACGATCATGAACTCCTTGGCTAGATTATAAACTCCTTGAGGGGCTTGTTGATTTCTGGAGGGAAGAAGGTAGGGTTAGAATTTGCAGTGATATGAAATAGGATATCTTCCTATATTGCTCCAGGGTTTACCTGAAAATTTCACTTCTCTCTGAAAATGAACCTCCTCTTCCAAAATAGTGAACCTTCCTGTAATCTCTACATGCAGCAAGTATCTATCTAGTGTCTAACATATCTCTTCACATACAAAGCTCACACTTCATGTATAAGGGACTAGTATACTGATTTCAAGGTGATTATAATAACCTAGTTAAGGAGATAAACAATTCAGTTTTGAAATATGAAAAGCATCCAGTTCATCCATAATGATTTTATGAACATAGACTATACTTGCCACCTCAGTTTTCCTTCACATAAAGAATAAATACTTGAGGCTGAGTTGTTTTGTTTTTTTCTGAAAATTTTTTTCCATTGAATTATCAAACTCTAAAGCATCCTATTTACAGGATACTATAGAAACCAAGAATTAGAAAATTCTTGAATGCAACTATTCTAAGTGCCTATTTTAAGGCTAATGATTTGTTAGTTTAACCTTCTATGTGAACAGATATCAACATGATGACTGATCAACATGATGGTCCTGTTAGAAAATGCCATGACTCTAAAGACACTTGTGTCATGAGTCATTGCCATCTAGCTTCTTCCACAAATGGTCTGAACTTGAACAGGACTCTTAAACCAACAAATGCTAGTTGCTAGCAAGGCATTTGCATCTGACAATGAAGTTATTAGTTATTTTGCAGTTTCTATTGGCAATCCTGTAATCTACAGCCTAAAATTTGAAGCTTGAAGAAGATGTGGAAATTCAGCCCCGTCCTTATCCAACACGTAACCAACCCCCCTCCAAACTGTCTGTGCTTGTTCAGGATCTTACCACCCAGTGCTGTCCACTAGGGATAGAATGTGAGCCAAAAACACAAGCCATGTATGTGTATGTAATTTCAAATTTTCTAGTAGTCACATTAAAAAAATAAGAAGGAACAGGTGAAATTAATTTTAATACTATATTCTATTTGACTCAGCATGTTCAAACTATTATGACTTCGGCATGTAATCATTATAAAAATTACTAATAAGATATTTTATATTTCCTTTTTTTTCTTACCAAGCCTTCAAAACTCTGAGTGCATTATACAATTAAAGGACATCTCAGTTTGGGCTAGTCACACTTCAGATACTTACTAGCCACATGTGGTTAGTAGCCGCTGTATTGGACAACACAGCTCTATATGGTCGCAAAGGAATAATTCGCTCCAGTACCCTCTGACCTTCCTCCAGAAATCTGCTCCATTTTTAAGCAGTTCTAGATATCAGAAATTCTTCCTTGTGTTTTACTTAAATCTGTATACTTTCAATTTCTACTCTTAGTTTTTGTTCTACCTTCTCAGCCATACTTTTAATACTACTGAATATTTCCCAGTGGCTTTCAGTAGTGGCAGTATATTGTGATGGTAACTCTGGTTACTTCCAAGTATTCCCTTCTTAAACCTCATTTCTCCATTCTTTACTTTTGAAATGGGAATGTCTAGATCAGCTACAGAATTTTCTATTTAGAGCTATTACACCTGTAGCTCCAGAGGGACAAAATCTCTTCTGGCACAGAATTTTCTCAACTAACTAATCAGGTATCCATCTCCATGTGTTGTTATCCATGTATATAATCGGCATACCATCCACATTCTCATTTAATTCAGTGATGACTATGTGGACAGTGCATGAGACTGAGGGAGGCCCTTCTAGGGTAACTGCCCGCCATCGTCATCCCACTTAGGTTACAGTCATTCCGCCAGTTGCAAAGTCACCAACCAACTGGTCATTTCAGCCCACGTTTCTTCGTCTCCCCCACAAGGACATCATGACTCACCTTGTCAACTGTCCTTCCTTTTCAGACAGTCAAAGTTCTCAGCTGTCAGAACAGGAAACAAGTTAATATTTCTTGCTTAATTTAGTGAACCTCCTGGTGGGCTTCGTCTGGAACCACATTTTTCTTTCTCCAAGCTTCTGTCACCTTTCGTATTCTTCATAGCTCCTCAGAATAATTGCCAGTGGTTCATGGTTGTCATCTTTTAGTTTCCCTTCTTAGGGAGCTTATATGAAATGGACAGTCTTCATTCTATTTCAGCATAAACTCTTTTCTACTCATATTTATTCTGTTCTTGGGGTCTAAAAGTCATTTTAAAACTTTGTGGCATAGGTTGTAAGACTATTAATTTTTAAATAATTTCTGTGGTTGGCTTATGGAGACAGGCACCTGTGTGTGTGTGTGTGTGTGTGTGTGTGTGTATGTGTGTATGAATTTTCCTTTCAGCGCAGGTTTCTCAAAGTGTGAAGGGACTTATAATTAGGGTGATTAGAAGGCATTTACTTCCTGGGTCAGAGGCAGAGAGAAAGAGAACTTTTTACCATAGAAAGCATTATTTCCAAGGGTCTACCATTATCATTTTCTTTTTCCCCCCAACTGATTTACTTTTATTCAACAGCATTGCTTTTTCTACTATTCTATTCCAATTATTCTAACTGCTGCTTCTCTTTAAATTAAGGGGGTGGGCATCATTTTCTTTTCCAGTAACATGGCCAATGGATCTGAAGATCTGTTTTTTTTTTTTTCCAAAAAGCACTCAGAGGCCCAGTGGAATAATATAGTATATTTCTGCAGCTCCTTCTGAAGTCAGGTCTCATGTGTGGCCCAAACCCAGGTCATGTTTGTCAGCTTATCATTCACTATGTTGTGTTTTAATTTTCTGTTTTGGGATATGCCTCATCCATTGTTTTGTCAGCTCCTGGATGTTGAGGGCTCTATTTTATTAATCTTTGCATTCCCAGTACCTTGTGCTTAATAGGCACTCCATAAATAATGTGTCATAAGTGCATAAATCAATAAATGGATTACTTATATGACACTTATACACAACTTCTGGAAAGCTTCCTGTTGTAAAATACTTGCTATTTTGTTAGTTAACCCATTACTGTGTTGGATAGTTCTAATGATAGAAAGCTTTTCTTTTGGATTAACCTAAACTCTACCCTCTGAACTTCCCTTTTCCCATAGAAAACATCTTCTCTTTCCCATGTGTTTATTCTAAGTATTAAACTGAAGGCTTCAGGCCTGATGAAGACAACAATTTTGTTTTCAACAGGAAGTACTGTGCTTGTGCCTTTGGTTGTTCAACCATCTTCATTCCAGTGGCATTCCAGTGGCAAGCTTCTGGCATGCCAGCCACACAGGTCATTTAGGGAGAGATCCAAATTCCATTTAGACACATTTTGAACTCCTCTAAATATTGCACTTTCTCAGGCTTCCAAGGAGCCAGTGTTTATCACTGAATGAGTACAGTTACGGAGAGATCAAGGACTTAGTTTATTCTGGGTCACATCCATTCTAATGGCCTAGTTTAGGCCAAGGAGTCCTCTTGTTCCCAACCACTTTCCCAGGTCTTAGATTTAAATTTTCTGCCCTGTTGCCCTCCTTCCTGGGATGAACCCCTGTACCTAGGCTGTGACTGCTCTTTCTTTCTTCTAGATCAGCAGGACTGGCTTGCATAGCTCTTACTCTCTCCTGCACTTGCTGCCAGACAATACAGTATGCAGAACCCAGCATCTGACACTCGTATTTGGCTCAGAGCGGGTCTGTGAATCACATGTCAGAGCAGGACTTTAAATCTCATGTCCAACACAAAGAGAGATGACGCCAGTGCTTTGAAATGTCTTTAAACACAAAATATGTCAACTCAGTGACCCTTCAACCCGGCTCCCTCTCTCTTCCTTGCATTTTTTTTTCAATGTGTTTTGAAGTTATGTCATCTTTGTTTGTGAAATATGATTTTAGGATAAAGGTATGTCAATATCTGAATCTGCACTAAAAAATACTGCAAGGAACATGAGACCATGATTATAACAGCTTTGATCACACTGATTCCACTAATTAAAAATTCCACTGAGGAGACATGTAAACCCTGCGAATTACCTAATAATGATAGAAATATTCAAAGCATTAGTGATTAATGAACAGATGTGAAGAGGCAATGCAAGCTTATGGGAAACCATTTCTAATGGTGATGTCAGCAAGGAACAATTTGCAGACATAATTACTAAAAAATTATCAGAGACTTCCTTGTCAAGTATTTTGTATGTTTATAAAGCTGTTGGTGACTCATTTTAGAAGTCTGGGAGACTTATTTGATTTGGAATCAGGATTTTATTATAGCTTAGCTGTTATGTAATAGTTTACTCAGACTGATGGGGAGATATTCTTCCATGTCAACATAACTTGTATGGTGTGCAGTGAGGTTTCCTTGTAATTATTTCAGCAACTCATATCTGAATGCTTTCCCATATTTTCATGCCTAAAGTGTATTCTCAGTTCGTAAAATGAAGTGCAAGAGAGGCTGTGAGATAGATTAATTAGTCAATAGATTATCACAATCTTTAATGGTTTAGTGCTTTGGAACAAAATTGCTTTGGATTATGAAGTTGGTAATGTCACGTGGAATGGCTGTCTCTGGCATGCCATAAACTCAATATATGAGTTTTGTGTCATGTATCTGTGTGCTTTGTTGCAGTCAATACCATAATTAGTCAAGCTTTACCCAAATTCCAATACTTGAGAGTGAAGTCATCTGGGTACATCCAGTTTTTATGTTGGCTGGGAAACTATTGTTTGATCAACACCTCTAGTTGCTAACTAGCAGCCTTTCATTTGGAGCTTCCAAAACACTAATAGCAACCAGATAGACATTGTGTCTGTCCTTTGCCTCAAATTTTAATGACGCTGTTGTCTCTAGAACAACTCCAAAAGAAACATAGCCTGAAAAATGGGTTGCTTTCCAAGAAAGGTTGGGTGTTATCGTTGCTCTGAAGGGGATAGTGTGGAGAAATAACTAAATAGGAGAGGCAGAGAGGACTCCTGTATTCCCTTCCTGGCTTTGCAACTGCCTAGCTGCTACTGGGTACCATTGATAGTTTGTCTAGTTTCTCTCTATATAAGTTTCTTTATTCATTGACTCAAGGATGAAGAATTTAGCCATGAGGGCATATAATTAGCTTGAACATTTGCCTACATGGGTTTATATGCAGATATGGAGATCTTATTTAAACACTTTTAAATGGATTTATTTTATCAGTTTATATCCTATTTGATAGTCCTTTCTGTCTATGCTATATATATTAATATGGAGAAGAGGATGAGGAGACAAATGGAATAATGGAAAGTAGAATTTGAAGGAGCAAATAAAGTAGTGTACTTGCTCCTCCTTAAATGGAGGTCAATAATTTATTTTGGAGGATAGCTACATCATTCTTCAAGACTAACAACAGAAATGCCTCTGTTTTGTAGTGATGAATAATGAAGAGTATTTTATGATCCAGAAAAGTCACAGCACAAAGGCACTACTTCCTTTTGGCTGGTTTTTAGTTTACAATAAACAAAGCTTCTATTTTAATTCCTGAAGTACACATTGTCACGCAAGATGGTCCCAAAAGGAAGGAATTCTGCTTCCTTTTGGCATCTCTTGGAAATTCTCTAAAAGCAATGAGGTGGCTCTACCATTTCATGGTGAACATCCTTAAGTCCATGTAATACTTTGAGGGATGATAACATTATAGAACGAGGACTTCTAGTCAGTGTTATGTACACACAGTCAGGAATCCAATTTAGTTTTTAACTGAGGAGGATGGGCTGGCAAGGTGCGTGGCAGCATAATCATCATGTTTCAGGAGGCGTTAGAGAGCTCAAGTGCAGTCAAGAACAGAAGACTGGATTAGTGTGGAGACAGGTGAGGAGGTTCAGTTGTTGGTTGTGTGTACAAAGGCAACGCTGGCTGTTAGTGGCTTTTACTGGTCCACTTGCACGAGTGTTGCCTCTCTCTCTCTGATGATCTAGAGAGAATAGATTGGCTCCCATTTCCACTTGATCTTTGCTTGGAGGGTGGACAAGACAAATAATAATCATAAAAGTAGCAGTTAGTCTTTACTGAGTTCTTGCTATGTGGAAAGCATTTTACTAAATGATTCAATGCATTACCTCATTGAGTCCTTTTAACTGTCATATGCAGTTGATATTATCACTCCCTTTTTAAAAATAAGGAAACTGAGGCTTAGAGAGTGACTTGCCTAAGGTCACCAACGTCAGTGGCAGAAAGGGATTCAAACCCGAGCCATCTGACTCCAGAGCTGATGTGCTTATACATTACTCTTTATAGCCACTTGCGTGTGGAATTTGAAAAGTTTGGTGACAAAATGGAGAAAGAAACTGAACAATCTATGGATTCCAAAAGCATATCTTCCCCCTTATCTTGCTCAATTTCTGCTTTTCATGCCTCTTGCTAATTCCAGAGTTCAAGTCAACATTACCTCTCACCCTAACCTCTTTGAAAAACGTTATTTCTTGCTATTTATAATATTAATACATTTTGTAAAAATTAAGGAAAATAAGGAAAAGTTGACATCAAAAGAAACTTCGCCTACAAATCCCCTAATTAGGAATAACTGTATGTTGTATCTTAGCTATTTTTCCAATCATATTTTAGATGTATACATATACACATATAGAGTCATGTATCGCATAATGACATTTTGGTCAACAACAAACCACATATACAACCGCGGTCTCATAAGATTATAATAGAGTTGAAAAATTCCTATTGCCTAGCAACACATAATACCTGATGATGATAATAAATGACTATGCTACGGGTTTATGTATTTATTATGATTTTTATCATTTTCTTAGAGTGTCGTCCTTCTACTCATTAAAAGAAAAGTTAACTGTAAAACAGCCTCAGGCAAGTCTTCCAGGGGGTGTTCCAGAAGAAAACATTGTTGTCATGGGAGATGACAGCTCCATGCATGTTACTGCCCCTGAAGACCTTCCAGTGGGACAAGATGTGGAGGTGGAAGACAGTGATATGGATAATCCTGATCCTGTGTAGACCTAAGCTAATGTATGTTTGTGACTTGATTTTTTTTTTTTTTTTTAATACAGAGCCTCGCTGTGTTGCCCAGGCTAGAGTGCCGTGGCATCAGCCTAGCTCACAGCAACCTCAAACTCCTGGGCTCAAGAGATCCTCCTGCCTCAGCCTCCTGAGTAGCTGGGACTACAGGTGTACCACCATGCTCTGCTAATTTTTTCCATTTTTAGTTGTCCAGCTAGTTTCTTTATATTTTTTAGTAGGGACGGGGTCTCACTCTTGCTGAGGTTGGTCTTGAACTCCTGACCTCAAGCGGTCCTCCTGCCTCAGCCTTCTAGAGTGCTAGAATTGCAGGCGTGAGCCACCATGCCGGCCTGTGACTTGGATTTTAACAAAAAAGTTTAAAAGTAAAAAAAAAAATTTGGAAATAGAAAAAAGCTTATACAACAAAGATATAAAGAAAGAAAATATTTTTGTACAGCTGTATAATGTGTTTGTGTTTTAAGCTAAGTGTTATTATAAACGAGTCAAAAAGTTAAAAAAATTAAAAAGTTTATAAAGTAAAATCTTAAAGTAAGCTCAGGTTAATTTATTATTGAAGAAAGAAAAATATTTTCTATAACTACACTTAGTGTAACTTAAGTGCACAGTGTTTATAAAGTCTATAGTAGTGCAGTAATGCCCTTGGCCTTCACATTCACTCACCACTCACTCACTGACTCACCCAGAGCAACTTCCAGTCCATTCATGTTACGAATCCTGTATAGGTGCACCATTTTTTATCTTTTATACCATATCTTTACCATACCTTTTCTATGTTTAGATATATTTAGATACAGAAATACCATATGTTACAATTGCCTACAATATGCAATACAGTCACATGCTGTATAGGTTTGTAGCCTAGGAGCAATAGGCTACACCATATAGCCTAGGCATGTAGTAGGCTATACCATCCAGTTTTGTGTGGGTACAGTTTATGATGTTTTCACAATGATGCAATCACCTAATGATGCATTTCTGAGAATGTATCCCTTTTGTTAAGTGACCCATGATTGTACACATATATACACACATATATATATATGCATATATGTGTGTACATATATATATATATATTTTGTCTCACAACTTTTTAAATTTCACTATATAAAATAGGCATTTCCCCCATGTTATTACAAACTCCTGGTAAATGTGTTAATGATTGTGTAATATTCCAACCTACCCCTGTTATCAGTCCTTAGAATGATTTCTTACTTTCTACTTAATATAAATAATTTAATAATAAGGATCTTTGTGTCTAAAGGTTTCTCTGGCAATATCCTCTTATCTCCTCCTCTTTCTATTTTTCCCTGCTCACAACCATAATTGCAGCTACAAAACAATTTTCCTAAAATGCATGCCTTGCCCTGATGCAAATCCACATTATCATAACAAATTTAAGTTCTTTAGCCTGGCATCCAGTCTACCTCATACTCTGACTCCCAATCAGTCTCCCTTTCAAATCTCATCTTTGACTTTCCCCATATTCTAAATTTCAGTCATACTCACAGCTTGGAAAAAGCCATCCACACTTGTAATTCTGCATAATTGTTGAGGCCATTCCTTCCACCGGGAATGCTTTCCTGTCCACCTCTATCCATGAAACCTCTGCCCAATGACCAGTCCTCACTCCAAATTTTATTTTATTCTTGAGGCTCTTCTTAATCATATTAATTTGCTGTGCCTCCTCCTTCCTCTGCTCCTCTGAACTCTGACTACGTCATGCTTGACTTTGTGTCTTTCATTGTCTCAGTGCCTAGAACACAATGTGCCTGGAAATGTTGGCCTAAAGTCTTGCTAAAGGAATAAATGGATTGTGTGCATCTTATATGTACCTCTAGTAGTACCTGAGCACAAGGTCTAAGATATACTTCTCTGTGTCTGCTCTAGTGCCTACCAAGTTCCATGCAAATATAGGTACTTAATTATTAAATGCATTGATCTGTGCCACTTGGATTTCCTTGGGCATGGGAAACTGTGAGTTTGTTGTAATATAGCCTGAAATTAGAATGATGAGTTCTTGGACCGTTGAGTATCTAATGCTGCTAAATTGAGGCTAATGTTACAGACTTTCTAAAACCACTTTATGATAGAACTGCCTGGGAACTTTCCAGGCTCTGGATTTGACCATTTAATTTTAGGGGTAAGAAAATGGGGCCAGGAAGGTGTCTAACGTCATCAGCCATTACTGCTAGAGTACGGCATGGGTTGAAAATCTTTGTGCTCCTAGTCCAGGGCTCATTGGCTCATTTGCTACAAATTGCTGCCTTCATTTTCCCAGGACAGTCCCTTATTTGATCCTTTATAATTAAAGGGAGGATAAGATTTAAAAAATAAAAATTTGCTGTCCAAATTTAAGTTGTTTGCACCTGGCTTGGGAAAATTGGGTCCAATACTCAGCAAGTGTAGTTTCCTTTCTATTTAGTTGTGACTTTTCTCAAGCGCTCTTAATTTTGTGTTTCTCTTATTAAAGTAGGCAGTTGCATCTTAAAGCAGGTCCCTGATTCTTCAGGACACTTCAAAGGTCAAATTTCACTGCTAAGTTACACTTCCTTCAAAATATATTTTAGGTGCCAGATATTCCTTATAGCTGAGTAATGAACAATTCTTTAGTATTAAATAATAACAGTCTTTGGAAGTTAGAAAGGATCTTCAGACTATCGATACCAATCATCTTATTTTATACTCAAGGGAACTGAAGTTTAGAGAGATCATGACTTTCCAAAGGCCCCTGTAGCAGCCAGGAGAAGGAACAGAAGTCTTTCCAAGGTGACATCTTTGGGTAAAGGCTGAAGAAAATGAAAAGAGCTCTGGGTCTTGCCCTCATGCGGGTTATATAATCATGCTACAGTTATTGGCTAACTCATTGGCTAGTGGGTGAGAAGGGGTATTTCCAAAGGAAAAGGAGCAGGATGCAGACATTGACTTGACCTGGATGATTCAAAGATGAATGTTATAGACATCAGGGAAGCTGATGATGGAGAAGTGAGCTGTGATTAAAATGACCCTGTGCTTTGTCATGGCACAGCCTCCAGTCAGTGAGCTCACTGGTGTCTGCTGCCTTCTTTCATTCGGTATCTCCAGCCTTTACAACACTGTCTAGCTCACATTAGTGAATGTGTGTTGAATGAGTGAATGGTCTGATGAGAGAGTGGTGACTACATAAATATAGATCTGTGATTAAAAAATTATATATATACACACACATATATATATAGAGAGAGAGAATAAGTAGCACAAACTCAAATATACTTTTGATACTGAGTTATAAACATTTAGAGTATCATTAAGACTTTGTTAACTAAATCTGGCTTGAGAAATTAGACTGCAATTACTTAGCTCTGAGAAACAAGGGGAAAGATAAATAAACCACACAGTATTAACCACGTAAACAGCGTGTGAGAAATCAGACAGGATCTACCCAAAGCTAGCCTCTTGGGAATGTGTTTGCTCATTCACTCATTCATTCATTCATCCGTGCATCCCACAACTGCATGAGTGCTATTTGGTGGGATGCAAAAATGACAAAGTGACTCCCTTTAAGGAGCTGCAGTGTCTACTCCAAATACATTCAACTACTCCTCATCCCCTTACTCTAAACGTTTTTGTTCTACAGTGTAAAATAAAATGAGAAAATACTGAATGGAAAGCATTTTAAGGGAGCCTGGCATTTTTCTTTGTGTGTTCATCATAGGAGTTTTGAGGATGCTGCTCACTTAATTGGTGATTTTGCCCGCTGACCTGGGAATTTGAAAATGATTCTGGAATTTCCTCCAAACAAGATACCTTTCCTCCAAAGGCATTCGTACATCTCAGGAATGTAGTTAGTGGTGGCTGCCCCCCTCAGCAGGTCTAATGTCATAAACTCTGCAGGAATCCTCACTGTCGTTGGGTACATTCAGGGCTTGCAGTCAGTCCTTACATGGGCAAAAGCTTATTTGCTTTGCACTTGCAATACCCTCGGATTAGTTAAGCAAACCCACAGATACAATGGTTTGGGCAGGAGATATCATTCTACTTAGAGAGGTCTAAGATTTCTAAAAGTGCCCACAGCAAGCAACTCAGAATGACTCCCCAAAATGTAGATAAAGAGACGGTTGTGTTCTAGCTAAAATCAACGAATCATCAGAGTATTAGTAACCCATGTCTGGGGTTCTAATCCAGTGGTTTTTTTATTTCAATGTTATCGGTGACCTCTATTGAAAAGCAAAGATATTAAGAAATTTTTATTATGTTATACAATGATTATGTGTAAAAATTAAGATTATATAGTGAAGCATTCTGAGCAGTGGTGATGATCAAAATATTTAACTGGAATTGCATTAAGCAGTTAGAACAGTTACTGACCACAAACAACTGCTATGTCCTACTGGTGTGTATTAGTCGGACATCAGCCCACCTTATGTGTCTGTGTTGAGCTCACTAGTCTGTGTTACATGGAAATGACACTATACACCTTGTACAGGTGGAGATCAACATTATATGTAATACCTAAATTATACTTCATGCCCTTTATACAGGTGAATATCAAATTCAAACACAAGAGCATTGATTCTTGGTCTCAATTCACCAATTTTTCCTTCTCTACTGGATTATTTCCATTAATATACAAGCATATTGTGTTATGTCTTCCTACTTAAATCACAACAAAACAAAACAAAAAACTTCTTGTACTCTATATGTACCCTATTCCATTTCTTTTTTTTTTTTTTTTTTTGAGACAGAGTCTCACTCTGTTGGCCGGGCTAGAGTACTGCGCCATCAGCCTCGCTGATGCAACCTCAAACTCCTGGGCTCAAGCAATCCTCCTGCCTCAGCCTCCCGAGTAGCTGGGACTACAGGCATGCGCCACCATGCCCGGCTAAATTTTTTTTCTATATATTTTGAGTTGTGCAGCTAATTTCTTTCTATTTTTAGTAGAGACAGGGTCTCACTCTTGCTCAGGCTGGTCTCGAACTCCTGAGCTCAAACGATCCTCCCGCCTCGGCCTCCCAGAGTGCTAGGATTACAGGCGTGAGCCACCACGCCTGGCCTATTCCTTTTCTCTATAGCAAAATTTCTGGAAGGAGTTTTTTCACACTCACTGTCTTCCTTTCTTCTTCTTTCACTTGGTCTTGAATGCCCTTTGAGCAGGCTTTCTTCCCTCTTCTGAAATGCTCTTGTCAAAGACACCAAGGACATGCTCCTTCTCAAATCTAGTGGGCACCTCTCAGACCTCCCTCATGTGAATGTTTGCAGCATTCAAAGCAGTTGTTTTTACTCTCCTTATTGAAGCGCTTTCCTGACCCTTCTTAGTCTTTGCTGGATCTTTTGCTTTTCAGTTTTGAAATGCACTTCAGGGTTCAATCCTTGGATGTTTTCTCTTTTCAAAGGGTACAACTTGCTAGGAGCTCTCCTCCAACTTCCAGCCTTCAGGGACCACTTCTACATGCACCTCCTCAACACGGAGGCTTCCTCCACCACCACTCTGCAGTAGCAACCACTGTCTGTCTTCTTCCCTTCGTCCTGTTTTGTTTTTCTTCTTAGCACTTATCACTGCCTAATATTCCATTAGATAGCAGCCTATCTCTATTGTTTGCTTATTGTCTGTCTCTTCCACTAGAATGTAGCTCCAAGAGGATAGAAAGTACCTGGTTTACTGACTTTCCTTCAGTGTCTAAAAAAGTACCTGGCACAAAGTATGGGCTCAATGTGTATTTGGTGAATAAATAAATGAAAGTGCACAAATGGGGATTAAAAAGGCCAATAAGTAAGATTCTTTTCATACTATGCACATACATGAAAAGTGACTTTTTATTCATAATGACAGCTTATGTAAGGGGTTGATCAGGCCCACCATGGGTCAAATCCCGCCATGCTCAATTGTTTTACATATTGCCTGTGGCTGCTTTCACGTTGCAACGACACGATGGAGTCGTATAGACAGAGGTGGTGTACGGCCTGCAAAACTGAACGTACTTACTATCTGGAACTCTTCAGAAAATGTTTGCCGCCCCTTGGTTTATTACGCACATTAAGGAGGTGGTATAATGCAAAGGGTAAGAGTATAGCTCTGGAACCAGATATCCTAGGTTCAAATGCCAATTCCTCCCCTGACCAGTTGTGGCCTTGGTTATATCCTCCGTTCTCTCTCTGCCTCAGTGTTCTCAACTGTTAAATGGAGACAACACCAATATCAACCACACTGGGTGGTTGTGAAGATAAAATGAATTCGTACTTGGAAAGTACTTAAAATCATCCAGAAACACACTCAGTGACATTAATGTGTGGTGACAAAGTGATTGAAACTGGCTTGAAAGCATTGAAAACAGGTACATCTAAGTGTAGGTATGTGCATTCAATTCATCCCAAGGGACACATTACAAATGACTAAGTTTGTTTCCCTCCTTCCCTGGTTCATCCTGTTGAATCTTGGGTTAGCTGGTGTAAGCAGATACCTTTTCCTTCTGTCGGCAGCTGGAAAAATTTACATGCAGACTGTGTTTTTGCTTAACTACTCTTTGCAGGGTATGTACAAAAAGCCGATAATGAGTGTGTCATCTACTCTCTGTTTTGATGGAATTCAATAAAAAACTCTCCTGAAATCAGTCACACAGACATTTTGTGTGGGAGTCTGTGTGACGACGTGCTTGACACTCCTCTTTTCATTTGATTTTACCCTCTCAGGTGGGTAGCATCAAAGGCATCCTGAGATGACTCCCCAAGCATCCTTGTGAATTTCTTCCTTGGTCTTCACACGTGGAACCTCTGTGTGATTTTTCTTCCCTGCTCTTTGGTGTCCAGGTCAAGTTCTTCCTCTTCTGTGATGGTTTCCAGTGAGCACTCCATTCTGTCAATGCCTGTGACCCATTCACTTGGCCCCTAGCAGAAGGCACTTGTTAACTTTTTTTGAAGAAAAAACATGTAAAATCATCCTATTTTTACAAACTAGAGTTCTATTTGATTGAGGTGAGGATTGAGCCTTACTTTCTTGGTGTGCTCAGCACATAGAAGAGTGTCCTATGCAGAGTATCTACTTAGTAATTGGCTATTACTGATGGTAATTCTTTTTTTTTTTAATTTCAGAATATTATGGGGGTACAAATGTTTTGGTTACATAAATTGCCTTTGTGCCGCCAAAGGCCAAAGTCACAGCTAAAAGCGTGTCCATCCCCCAGATAACACACACCGCACTGTTAGGTGTGAATTCACCCATCACCTCATCCGCTCCCATCTAAGGATCACAGGATGCAGCCCCTGTGGCCATCTCCAGTGCCTCTTGCGACCTGTTTTCACTGTCTGTGGTCCAGCCACCATGCTCCAGCCTGCCATGCTTGGTTCCACCTCCTGCTATTCTCTATGTCTGAATTATTCCTTCCTCATCTTTGCCTTGTCGACTGCCACTCATCTTTCAGATATTAGTTTTAACAGTCACTGCTTCCAAGAAGCTTCTAGAACAGGTTTCTCACTCTTGACCAGAACCAAAGTGGGGCCTCTCCTCACATTGCTCTACCTTTTCCTTTTGGTCCCATCATATCTTTGTTTATAATTATATACTGAATTTTTATGTGGTCATCTGGTTAACATCTCTCTCTCTTCTACTAGAGTGAGCTCTCCATGAGGAACAATGTCTGCTTAAATGACATTTTATCCCCAGCAGCGAATGCAGTGATTGGCTCATAGTTTTTGAATGAATGAGTAGTGAGTAACTGACAAAGATGAAAAAGATAAAGGAACGATGACCCTCCTGCGAGATGTGCAAATGTATTCAGTGACACGGTGCTGGGTGTCCTATATGTGCCCGCACTGAGCTCGGTCCTGGGATGCAGCTGAGAATAGGAAGGCGTGGGAAGAGGTGAAATTCAAACGGACAACTTTCCACCCTATATCTGTGCTTAGTCCAATCCACCACTAGCATTTCTCTATTGAGCCTGGCCTGGCTTCCCAGATGGAGAGAAAGTGACTATTTTTGTCTAAAATCCCTTATTATGGTCACTAGTGAGAATGTATTGAATTTGCAAAACTGAGGCTTCATACCGGGTACCCCTGAAAGTCACTATAGCCAATTAATAGCTTTTTATGCAAGGAGGGTGTTTTCTAATTGGTTTATATTAATGAATATCTTTCTTCTCTCTACATTGTCAGTAAGTGTAATGCTGAATGCCAGCAATCGTGCCACCTTTCCCCTATTATCCACATTTTGCTAATTCTTTGCTTTCAGATGCTGTAAATGATGAGTATTATTTGTTTAATGCTTTCTGTTCAAATTTTCCCTCTCAAATGACCGCTTTGTTAAAACATGAACAAGGCAATTACACTAAGAGCTATTATGGTAGTTAATTTAATTTCCACTTCTGTTTGCTTATTGTTTTATTGCACTGACTGTTATAGATGAAGGATCAAAATTTCATTGAATCTGAAATTTCTTTAAGTGTCCGGCATGGCTTCATTGCAGAAGAGTGCCAATATTTAATAATAAAGAATCACAGACTCTCACAACGGCAAGAGACTTGGGGACAATCTAATCTAGGCTAATCCCCATGTTTCACAGATGAGGAAACTGAGACCTGTTGAGGTCAGATAACATGTCTTCTGAGTCTGGGACAAGATCCAGGTCTCCTGATTCCCATTCCATGTGGTCTTTCCATTCTATTCTATGCCTTCATACTCCCTTTTGTAATCCTTATGACGTGACAGATTTCCTCCTTGCTAGCAAGAGTAGACCTTTGACCAAAAAGAAAGAAAAGTGCCCTGAAAACCTCCCTCTGTGCTTTCTTTCAATGAGGCCCTTTTTACATCATTTAGGGAAAGGAGATTGCATTGCAGGTTGCTCCTTTGTGGCATTTAGGGATCATTTCTCTGTGAGAACCAGACCTTCCGTGGAGCCGTTGATTGCCTGGTATATTGTGATTGATGGATATCAATTTCCGTTTACATATCTCTGCTCTATGACATCATCCATTTGGAGACATGCCTCCAAACACATGAGGTTGGCCGAGAAAGGGAAAGGCATTTCTCAGCCCAGCTCGCTGACTGAATAGCCATTATATTCTCCAAGCTAAGATGATTTTGTTTCTCTGAGCTTTTTCTCAGGTTGCCACCCTCGGCTTGGTCTGGAGGCATGGAGAGCGCGTTTTGTCTACTTGCGCATGCCCAGTTGCAACTTCCGCGTTTTTTCTTAGTGGCCTGTACCAACTTTCTGGCAGGAAACAAAAGAAAGCTCTCCTGAATGGTGACTTGGGAAAGCGCAGCACCTGCTCTGCCTTTGTCTTCTCCTCTCCAGCACCCCGGGGATAACTGCTCTGCAAAACAGGAGCTGGTCTGTGTGGCTGCCAAATGGAGAACCCTCATTAGAATAATGCCCAGCAGGTGTCTGCTTTCTCCTCTCCTTTCCCACCCTTAAACAAACCGGAGGATCGCTGTTGCTAAGGGCCAAAATAACAAGACCTGGGTGCTCTTAATTGTTATTTTAACAATGAAATTAACGGCTGCCTTCTTAATTGTGAGAGTCCGTGGGAAGGAAAACTCAAGACACTGAAAAGGCTATTGTACCCTACTGAACTACATGAACGAGAACAATTTTATTCAAAGGATGAACTCATTTCTATGTGGGATGAAACATCCCCTATTTTAACTAAGATTGGCCAGATCAGGCAATGGGTAAGAATGACCAATAATCCGAAGTGGAAGATTTTGGGGGCAGGAGGAAATCAGTTTAGATAGGGTTTGAAGTTGGAGCTCGGCAGGGCTTTCCTTCTTTTAGTATCTTTAATTTTGCTCATTATGTAGATAAGAGAGCTGCTTCTACCATCTTTTTCTTCTTTGTTTTTCCTTTCTATTCCTCTTGTGTTCTTCTCATTCTCCTAAACTTTAAGTGGATCCTGAATTGGAGGATGAACAACTACTGAAGTTCTCATTACTCCACCAGCATAAAGGCAATGGTGATAGTTCCTGAACAAAACACTTATGATGAGACACGCTCTATATGGATTTTAATAGGTAGTCTGTGTCAACTGAAATTGGTTTGCACCTGGAAATCCCAATGACAGAGCCTTTAAGAATTCCAAAAATATTATCTATCTCATCTTGTGCATTCTTTCCTGGGGACACATTTTGACACGAAACTGTGAACTGAATGGGAAAGTTAGACACAATTTAGGAGAATTAGATACATAAGGAAGTCAAAGGAAAGGCCACATGATATCTGTATTTTTTGTGGGTATTGAGCAAACAAAAAAGCTCAGTGTGACAAAATAAAAACAAAAATCCTACAAGATACTGTCTTTGTCACCCAGAATAGCTGAGAAGTAATCCTGACCAGAGGTAAAGGTATATTAGAATGGAATATTACATAGTTCTGTTTATAATTTATTTCCTCATTTTTTTTTTTTTTGAAAGAAAAAATTCCCCTTAGAACACAACTTGATGGGGTCTGGTTGGAGTAGAGTGGAATGGAGAAATGGAAGGCGTTAGGATATTTGGAGACATTGTAGGACCCAGTAGTTTTAAAAGCACTTTTAAGTTTTTCCCAACCCTATTAAAAAAGAGAGGGAGTGGGGAGAAAGGGAGATGATCTCATTCAATCCTTTGAAGGACTGCTACTCAGTAAGGAAGAAGTGCGGGCAGTGTTGATGAGTTCAAGTCAACGTCGGTGATGACTTATGCTCCGAGCATTTCGGGGAGGCTGGAATTCCTGCTAGTAACCTCGGGAGCTTGTGCTCACAGTGGCTGCTAAGGCAGTTAGAGGCTGAGACTGCAGATGGAGGAATGATGTTTATGTCACTAAACTTTGTCCTCTGAAATGAGCCTGGAGAGTTGCACCAGAGGAAGCTATTGATTATTAAATGATTTTTCCCTCTTGGGAATCTTAACAAGAGAATATTGGTGGGTGTCTCCTCTGATTTATGAAGCACTGATATTTTAACCAAGAGAAAGAAACTATAGATTTATACATATACACACACAATACCTGTGTATGTATATTATATATATTTTTACACACACATATATGTTTTGTGTGTATGTAAATATTTTTGGTAAAACTTATTAATGAAATAGGAAATCGATGTGAATATCTTTTGGCCATAAAGATATTCATATGTATATGACAATTAATTAGGGCATAATTTTTACTTTGCAAAACAATTTTTTCCCTTGACAAAATGATTCCTCACAAAGTTATAAATTAATGAACTAGTAAGTTCCCATAGGTCCCTTAAAAGAGGATTTGCTTTAGTAGTATTAATAATGATAATAATAATTAGCATTTATAAATCTTTTCTCTTGTACCAGGTGCTAAGCTAAGAGCTTTATATGAAATATCTCATTTAAATCTCCCACTCACCATAGCAGGTAAGGTACTATCATTATGCCTTGCTTTTTAAAAATTGAGGTTTAGAAAGTTTGGTAATTTTTCCAGAGTCCCACCTTAACAAGAGGTATAGCTGGAATTTGATCCCAGACAGACTAATCTGAGAACCTGTACCCCTTTCTTCCCAATAGTGTTTCTATATTTTGGGGGGCTATGGCTCTTATGCAAAGCAACACACTTGTACAAATAGCTTGGGCCAAAGGAATCACACAACTAAGGTGTGAATAGAAATAAAAATATTAACCTTTGACTTGGATCCAAATGTCATTTATTTTGGCCAATGTTTTCCTTCCCATCATTAAGCATAAGCATTCTGCTTTTATTTTTTTTAGGTCTGGGAAAATCTGATATCAAATAAATTCACTTAATTCTTGCTGTGTAACCATGTGGCAAATGCTAGTCCTGGGCATGGAAAGAAGCACAGTGTGCAAAGAAAGAATGTGGAGAAACTGCCAATCTGGATTTTTCTCTGTGTAAGAAAGCATAGTTCCCTTTGATACAGGAGGAAGTATGCAGAGACTAAAGCACTTGACTATTGGATAAGAAACTGTTGACATTGCTGTGGTGAATCACCCCTCCTGCCCAGATCTTAATGGGGGCAAAGCCAGTTCCAGCATTCCATGATGCTGCCCAGAGATAATCCAGTCTAGCACCTGAGTGTTTGGAAAATCCACTGGATCCCTCCCCTGCTCCCACATTCCCTCTCTACATACACACTCCTCTTACAGAAACAGCCATGCATAAGTGATAGAGTTGGAGAAATGACCAATATTTGTTCAGTGAATAAAATACAGAATTGTTTTCCTAGAAACACCAGCAACTCAAAGGAAGATGGAGAGAGGAATTCTAATTCTAGCAGAGAGATGAATGGGTGTGAGAAAATGTGAGGAAGACTAATTGCATAAACATAACTGAGGCTAAAGATCACTGCAGCCCCAGCCAGGCTAAAACATGCAGAAGACAAATGTGCCAGGCTGGGCAAGCGAGGTGCTATCTACTGGGGAGGTGAGGGGCGGGTAGGAGAACGGGGCCAGGACCTATGCTTATCTGCTAGCTGAAGTTTTGATCTCAAGGCTGGGAAAGACATGGACAGAAATAAATGTTTAGGGCATGACATTCTTTCCATGTTAGGACACCACATTCTTGCTATTTGGTGACAAATGACTGAACAGGGAGCTTGGTCCCATTTATGATCTAATTCCATAAAAATGAAATGCTGGGCATGTGGTTCAGAGCATGCCAGGAAAGAGTTAAAACTGAATTCTGCTGCCTCACTCTGGTCTTCCTTTTCGGTGAGTGGTAGGCTGGGCCGTGAACTTGCTGCCTTCCGGAAGTGCTTTCTCTTTCTTTCTGTGGATTTTGTTTTCTGCCTTCTATGGGAGAGAACAGCTCCTTCACCTTTCCGTTGCCCCTGGGCTTGAAAAGACTCATAATGGACATATACCTTCTATCTGTAGACGATAGATACAGATAGAAGATAAAAGAAAAGGATAATCATTTCCATTATAAAAAAGAGAGACAGAGTGAGTGAGCGTGTGGGCGTGTCTGGGTGTGCGTGTTCTGTGTAGGAAGTGTCTGAAGAGGAGTCCAGCTAGGAGAATTTGCTGAAATAATTCTCTAGCAGACTGAACAAAGCTTCCAATAATAAACGGTGACATTTACACAAATATTTGTGGTCGCGCTTTCCATTTCTTCTTATAGGAAACAAGTAAGATTTTTAAATGCTTTAGTGATGTGATCAGTAGACAGTAGTGGGAAAGAATTTTCCTGAAACTTGACTTGCAATCAAAATAAGGAAGGAAGATCTGAAAGAACTGAGAATATTTCAGCTAATCAGGATATGGCACTTTCCGACATCTGGATGTCCAAACAAGTGTTTTGAATTCAATACTATTAACATGTGTCACTTTAATGAATATTTTCCTTTGGAGTCGATTGGGTGGTTACATTTTTGGCAATAATCTCGTGGTCTGTTGCTTACATTACCTGACCCACGGTCCATTTTCCTTGTGTTGGCTGTGGGAACGAGAAAGAGTGGAAAATATCTCAGATCCTGAAAAACAGCACTGAGAATGCGACTCATCTTTTAATTGAACCACTTCAAATAGGAGCTCTCTAAGCACTGCCTTGTTACTGTCTGTGATATCGTGTGTAAAAACAACAACAGAAAGGGAAAAATATCCACAAAATGAGATGAGTTTTTTTTTTTTCTTTTATAAGCTTGAAATAGACAGGCCTCCATAGTCATCCACTTTTGACTTTTAACAAAACCAATCAGAGATAAGCAACTCCCTTGGGTTAAACAGTGTTTTCAGGGGGTCCCCTAATGAGATGTTCTAACTGATCACTTAAAAACCTCCATACAGGAACATCCCTTCAGGCTCTGAAAGTCTTTTTAGCCTCTGCTATTTGCAGAACCTTTAACATGTTGTAAAAGAGAGTCCTTGACTGACTCCAGGGAGCTTCATGAGGAGTGGGAGGGTAAGGGGAGAGTGTGGACAGTACTGGATGCAGTAAGATGCTCTCTCCAGTCTGCTAGTATCTGGAAGGTTTCTATGGGTGGGCAGCCCCGGGCTGGATCTCGTGTGTGTGTGTGTGTGTGTGTGTGTGTGTGTGTGTGTCTGTGAGAGGCAGAGAGTGTGTTATGTGAGTGGCTTATATGTGTATGTGCTCATGTGAGCATATATGTGTATATATGTGAATATGTGTGTGTCAGTGAATGTGTGTATGTGTGTGTATATGTATATGTGTGTGTCCCATGAAGCAGTGGTCTCTTTGAGGCAGTTTATCCAAAGATTTAAAGGTATAGGCTTTGGAATCATAAACCATGGGTTAAATCCAGATGCCATCATTCTGTAGCTGTATACCACAGCCATGTTGCTTCATGTTTCTGGGCCTCAGTTGTTTTTTTTTAATCTGTAAATGGGGATGATAGTAGCACTCATCTCATTAAAGTTGCTGCTGTGAGATAGTGTGTGGAAGTCATTTGCGTAGTGCTTGATATCATAAACTCTCAATATTGAGATCTCAGATATCATTGAATAGTTATCTCCCCCCTCCTCCTCCTTCCTAGAGAAGTTTTCCTTCCATTCCCTTCTCTTTCCCTTCCCCTTTCTCTTTCTTCTGTTTTCTTCTCTCTCCCTCTCTCCCCCACTTTCTTCCTTTCTTTCAGTGAGTGGTCCATGTATTTAGCTGATTCTGACTCACAGGAGGACGTGGGTTCGTGCTTTGGAGAGCCTGTCTCTCTCAGCCCTGGGGAGAAGCACCGTCACTCTCCCTGTTCTGCCTGTCCCATCCACATGTGAAGGCTGTGGGTGCACATGGCACACAGCTCTGTGACACCAACATGCCGCCCTATATATGGAGAATGAGGTTCTCCCTCCCTACACACCATCTAGTCCAAAGCACAGAGAGTCCTCCGCAGATGGGAAGGAAAGAAGCCAAATCTAAGGAATGCAATGGACTCTCGTTCCAGGGGATGATTTTGTTTCAAATTGACTTTAAATACCATTGAGTAGCCTCTTAAATTCCCACGTGTTCCACTAAGACTCAGTAAGAGAGAGACTAAGAAGGCACATTGCCTTCCCACTTGAAATGCGTTACCACGCTGGTTTGGTGAAATACTTTCTGGTGGGATAAATTCTCCCTTGCTGGTCATGGCAGTCATTTTCCAGCCATCTTTCATATCTTTGAATTCTGTATTTTCGAAATTTCCCTTGTAGGGAAATTTCATATTTGGAAAGCCAATTAGTAATGGTTTCAGAATTGTTTATTTATTCATTCAACAAATATTCATCAAATGCCCTCTAAGTAGTAGGCACTGGACTGGATACTGGGAGAAGAGAGTCACCCATTCTACTAAGTGAAGGATCCCAAGAATGGAAAAATAAGCACCACATGTACTCACCATCAAATTGGTTTCACTGATCATCACCTAAGAGCACATTTAGGAATAACATTAATCGGGTGTCGGGCACATGTGGGGAGGGGATGGGTGTATACATACATAATGAGTGCGATGCGCATTGTCTGGGGGATGGACACGATTGAAGCTCTGACTTGGGGGGGCGGGGGGACAAGGGCAATATACATAACCTAAACTTATGTACCCCCATAATATGCTGAAATAATAAAAAAAATAAAAAAAAGACACTGTCCCTAATTTCAGAATGCTCACAGCACAGTGGAGAAAATTAGTGATTAGTAATTAGTAAATTAGTGATTTCAGTGTAGTGTGGTAAGTGCTGTGATGATTGGAGTAGCCCAGGGTTTACAGGATGGCGGGCAGAGACAGGAGAGGTGTGTCCAGGGCCACAAAGCTGTTAAGGGGTAGGTAGAGGCAGGATTCAATCTGGTTTCCATGACTACGAAATCTGTGTGCTTACCCCCTGAGACACAGGCCTCTTTCTTCAGTTGCCCACATCACTGACTTTAAGTAGACAACTGGTAAATAATGTTTAAATTCTGAGATATTGAAAATAATACCACGATCATACTAATGTGGACCGTGTCAGTGAAAAATGTGAAATTAGGCATTTTATGAAATTTTACAGTTAGTAATAGTGATGGGAACAGGGCTAATAGAGTGGTAAAGGCTAATACATACAACCAGAAAGAAAAGAATTATTATTTATAATGTGTCTGGAATGTCTATATCAAACTGCACATACATGGGGCCTTTGAAAGTTTACCCTATCAGTTGGAATTGCGTTTGGCTATGTGTAGCAGAAACCTGACTGCGGTGGCTTCAACAAAGTCTGAGGTGGTAGTTCAAGGCTGGTATAGGCACTTAAAGAAGCCATCAAGGGCACAGGCTTTTTCGAGCTTCCTGTCCCACCATTCTGACCATATGGTTTGCATACTCATGGTTGCAAAATGGCTGCTTCTCCTCCAGCTATTGCATCTATATTCGAGAAAGAGGGAGGAGGGGTAAGAGTAAAAGATGCCTGCCAGCTGCCTTTAGTCTGTTTATTAGGAAAACAATCCTGTCACCTTCCACTTTAATTTCAGTGTCCTAGGCTGGGAAATAAAACAACCTTGAGCTGCAAAGAGTCTGGAGAGGTGAATTCTTTTGCTGGGCTAAACTGCTGCCTTAAACAAAATGTGGGCTTTGTTAGTAATGAAGAATGAAAGAATGTATTGACTAGGCAGCCAGCACCTTCTGCCGTGTTCCCTTAAGTAGTTTAAATTTTCACTTAAACTGTTGTTTATATTATTGACTCTTTTACAAAATTCATTAAACTACATATAGGGTGGAAAAAATCCCTTCAGTTCAGGCTTTGTTTGAATTATCACACAGTCTAAATAAGTTGAGTCTAAATTACAGAATTTGATTGTACAAGGGGAACAGATACCTTTTTACCTTTTTTGTGTTGCTGCAGCTACAAGATGTTCTTTTCGGTGAGTGCGAGCCAGTTTTCCAATGAAATATTACTGTGCTTCTTTTATGATCTGTTTTTTTTTTTCAATTCCTAATTTCTGTCATTAGGTATTTTCATTGGGTTTTAATCAAAGTTTTTTTATAAAATATGCCTTGGATTTAGACTAAAAATTAACAGAAGAAGAATTGAACAGGATTATGAACAGAGAAATGAAAGGGTTTAGTAATGAATCAATCAACACGTATTTAGTGAGTGTCTTCCACCGCCAAGGCCATTACAATGACAAGACAAACCTTTATAATTCCCCTGGGCACCTGGCATCCTGTGCTACACATGATGGTCAGTGAATGTTCTGACTGACGAAACTGCATCTGCCGAAGGATTCAAATGGTCAGAGAAATAATGTAATTTCACCTATCGTCATCATCATCATCATCATTATAGTCTTTATTAATGGGAAATTGCAAAAATGGTAGTTTTAAAGTGAAGTGTTCATGATTTGGGGTGTTCAGGGGGAAGAATAAAAGTTCTGGGCCAGTCAGAAGTTCTGGAAAAAAGGAGAAGTGAGCCCATAACCCACAAGGGCCCAGATGAATCTTGCAGACATTGGGGTGCTCCCACCTTTATTGCTGGTTACTTTGATTATTTTGGTTTTAAAGGTGCTGCACCCTGCCTCTGACAGAAAAATGCATAAGAACAAGTAATATCTTGCATTAAGGCATTGCTCTGGTCTGAATGTTTGTGTTTCCCCCAAATTCATACGTTGAAACCTAATCAGGGCTGGGCACAGTGGCTCATCCTTGTAATCCCAGCACTTTGGGAGGCTGAGGTGAGAGGATCACTTGAGACCAGGAGTTTGGGATCAGCCTGGACAACATAGTGAGACCCCTTCTCTATAAAAAACAAAGAAAAAGGAAAAGAAATAAAAGAAAAAAAGAGAAAGAATAAAGAAACCTAATCACCAAAGCAAGGCTATTAGGACATGGGGCTTTGGGGATTATGTACCTGTAAAAGAGGCCACACAGAGCTGCCTTGCCCCTTCCACCATGTGTGGACCCAGTGAGAAGGTGCCATCTGTGAACCAGGAAACAGGCCCTCATCAGATACCAAATATGCTGGCACCTGGACCTTGGACTTCCGGTTCTTATAAATTTCTGATGTTTATAAGCTACCCAGTTGATGGTATTTTGTTATAGTGGCCTGAAAAGACTAAGACAGGCTTGCACAAAAGGTCAACTCTATTTTTTTTTTTTTGAGACAGAGTCTCACTTTGTTGCCCGGGCTGGAGTGCCGTGGCGTCAGCGTAGCTCACAGCAACCTCACTCCTGGGCTCAAGCAATCCTCCTGCCTCAGCCTCCCGAGTAGCTGAGACTACAGGCATGCACCACCATGCCCGGCTAATTTTTTTTATACATACTTTTAGTTGTCCATATAATTTCTTTCTATTTTTTTAGTAGAGATGCGGTCTCACTCTTGCTCAGGAACTCTATTTGTTATAGCTCATGTAGAAACTTGCCCATTTGCAGACAGATGCACCTACCTCTGAATGGCTGTGTGAATCAAGCTCAAATTTAGACATGAGCTCAGGGTCATTCAGGGAGACCTGAAATGTCAACACTTTACGGAAGAAGATGTCATAATACAAACGTCAATTGATTTATTCATTCACTCATTCATTTAACAAGTATTTATTGAGGATCTGCGACTTGCCTGGCGCTATGTTAAAGGCTACGAATATCAGTGAACAAAAACTACATTCCTGTTTTTATAGAACTTCCACTCAGGTAAGAGGAACCAGACAATTAGCAAATAAATAGATACATATTATGTATATATTATATATCAGATATATATTTAATATATATTTTAATATATATATCACATAGCGTTAAGTGCTCATAGGGAAAGTAAAGCAAAGTAAGCGGACAGACAGCATTAGGGTGATGATGGTGGAGGCGAGGGTGCTGTTTCAGATAGGCTAGTCCCTCTGAAAAGGGGACCTTGGAGCAGAGACCTGAAGGAATTCAGGGAGTAAAGCATGTGTCTCTCTGGGGAAAGAAGCTTCTGTATTAGGAGGCAAAAGAAACAAGACCTGCGTGGCTTGTTTGAGAGGCAGTGTGCAGAAGACCTTGCAGGAAGACAAAGTGAAATAGCTCAGAGGGCTGCCGCCATCGTCCAGGTGTGAAATGATGGCGGCTAGGGCCAGAGTGGGACAGGTGGCATGTCAAGTAATATCAGTGGTTGTCTCTGAGAGTGTTAAGATTATGGGCTATTTTTCTGCTTCTTTATATATTTCTAGGATTTGCACTTTTTTCTTTTCTTTCTTTCTTTTTTTTTTTTTTTTTTTTACAAAGAACACATTACTTGTGTAATCAGAGGAACTAACTACTGCCTCTCCCCTTCTTCCCCCCCATCTCCAGTCTGGCATAATTGAACAAGGATGGCTTAGAGCAAGGTCACCAGGGATCAGACTTCAGAATTCACATTTAATAAGAACTATTGGAGATTCATGGTAGAGTTTGTCAGATATCGCCACCAAATTTTAACAAGTTTGCATGAGGCAGGAGATAATGAAAAGTGGAAAAATGGTGGGGAGGGGAGAGAAAATTTTTTTAAAAATTTGGCAAAAAAAGAAGATGGCATTTTAAATAGCAATGTTCATAGGCTGCCTAAGCTCTAATCTACTGTGTGAAAGGATGCTTTTTTTTTTTTTTTTTTTTTTTGAGACAAGAGTCTCACTTTGTTCCGCGGGCTAGAGTGAGTGCCCTGGCATCAGCCTAGCTCACAGCAACCTCAAACTCCTGGGCTTAAGCGATCCTACTGCTTCAGCCTCCTGAGTAGCTGGGACTACAGGCATGCACCACCATGCCCGGCTTACTTTTTTCTATATATATTTTAGCTGACCAGATAATTTCTTTCTATTTTTAGTAGAGACGGGGTCTCGCTCTTGCTCAGGCTGGTCTCGAACTCCTGAGCTCAAACAATCCACCTGCCTCGGCCTCCCAGAGTGCTAGGATTACAGGCGTGAGCCACCGCGCCCGGCCAAGGATGCTTTTTAATTGAAATTTTTTTTGGCAAATTTTTTTTAATGCTTTATTTAAAAATATGGAAAATATAAGAATGTAACTAATTCCTTGCTTTCAAGGTACTGTATCACTGTATAAGGAATCTTTCATATGAAAAGTTGGGAGAACAAAAGAGAACATCATGTAATAAGGTGAGCAAATTTGTTACTGAGCCATTGTACAAATTCTGGAATATAAAGAACAAGGGAGAGCGCGTTACAAGGCTGGTAGTGGCCACACAGCTCGGCTTTGTAAGCCTTATTAGGGATTTTGGTCTTTATCCTAAAAGCAGTGAGAAATCATTGAAGTATTTTAAGCAAGAAGTGTCTTGCTCAGATCTGAGTTTCAAAAGGTTCACTTTTTTTTTTAAAAAAAAACAGAGGTCATATCAGAAAGATAGGTTTGATGAAATCAACTAGAGAATTAAGAAGTATACACATAGATACAAATACCACAATATAGACAACAACGTAAGAACATTTTCATCAGGAAATGAATTGTGTGATTCCCAGAAGTTATAAAATTATGCTGGGAAGGAAGAGTGCTCATAAAGTAAAAATATTCACTAATGAACTGACCACTTATAAATTAACCCATGCTAAGGCAGGTGCAGTGGCACGTGCCTGCAACCTCAGCTACTTGGGAAGCTGAGGACGGAGGATCACTTGAGTCCAGGAGTTCAAGTCCAGCCTAGGCAACAGAGTAAGACCTTGTCTCATTAAAAAAACATTTAAATTAACCTGTGCTTAAGTCTCTGTCATCTCTGTTCCATCTCAGTCCGTCTCAGGCTGTCTGTCTCTCACTTACAATACCATGTAAATACAGAGTGAAATTACATAGCTTACAAAATATGAAGGGTTTCATGGAGTCAATGAAAGTGATGTTGGATACCTGCTCCACCAAGCATGGTCATTCACCATGAGGGTCTGTGAGAGTTTATCCAGCACAGCCACCACTGTGGCTGACTGGCCAACTTTTTCCACTACCGATGATTAATCAAACTGATCACGGGAATCCCATTCCTCCTACCACTTACTTAAGAATGATATGAGTTTAGCAGAATTTCAAAGATGAATACATGAGAGGGTCTCTTTTTGAGATTTTCAAGTTTTGAAAATTTTGCTTTGACCCTGAGAGGCAGAGGAAAAAACCCAGAAAGATTAATTTAATCTTATCAATATTCAGGTCAGTTTATTCTGCTTAGTTTGATTACAATCAAATAACGTTACTGGATATGAATTATCCAAATGTTTGCAACACTTGAGTTTATTACTCTAGGTAGGCCATACCTGAGTAATCTATACAGTTGAGGCAGGCTAATTTCAGGCATGAGAGACCAGTCAGCTAAAATAGAGCAGAGACAGAGGAAAATACCAGTGGGAGTGCCAATTACAGGGTTGAGTCAGGTTTGTGCTGTTTCTTTAGTCTCCTCCACTCCACAACCACAAAGCAAGATGGCGACCCTTCGGCTCTCTGCAACAATGTAGATCTTCTTTATGGCCTTTGTTCTTCCTGCCGTCAACCATCATTCTTCCTATCTTCTTTTCTTTAAAATTAAATCTTTACCCCCTGTTAATTTTCCTTACTTTAGCTGTATTTTCCTTTGCTAACATAATCTGGTTCTAGTCGTTCCTTGGATAACTCTACTCAGTGAAGGCAGTTCAGTCTGTACTTACATGTTTCTATCTTTTGTGCGTTTTAATTGTTTAGTTGTTGTTTTTGGCATCTCAATGGCATTTTTGAGCCTCTCAGAAGTGAGTACTGTTTTAGCTACCTCCAGGATCCAGTAAGTGTTCTACACACGAAAAGCACTTAATAAATGGCTAATTGACAGCCAGTTTTCTGTCGATCAAGTGTAATATTTCAATCCTTTCTGCCTGAGCTAAGTCCAAGATGCACCTCTCTTATTTGCTGAAGTGACTGGTCTGCATAGCCATCTGCCCAAACCCTGTGATTGGAATCCTTTAATGTGGAGATCTCTATCTGTGGGCATAAGTATGGATTGATGTATGACCAAAAATACATCCCTCACTGAACACGCAAGCCTTTGGTTTGCAGCCAAAGGCAATTATGTAGAATCTGAAGCTGTTTGTAATTCTAAGTTTCATGTCCTTTGTGCTTCTCTCCAAGAGCCACCCCATCTCTAAGGAATTAGCACCAGGCTAGCCATTGGTTGCCAAAGTTGTTTAGCAATCCATAGATCTTTTGCGTAGTTTGAAGTGGTGTTTGAATATGCATTTTCTCTACACACCTGAATTATGATTGACTGATCTCTGCTGACCATATGTAACAGCCACATGATTCTTTCTACGAGTCTGGACTATACAATGCAGCATAATATTGTGTATTAACTCAAAGTGTTCTTTACTTGCTTCATGTCCGTATGGAACTCCTCGAGGTTGAAGGAGGTTCTGTTATAGTCCTACCAAGATGGGTACAGCTGGTGACGACTCAATCTTTGTGGCTTAGCTGATAGATTTGGACCAATGAGAGCTGGAACTATCAAGGTATAGGAGGTGAAGCTGAGCAGCTTTCAAACTTTAATGTGCCTTCGAATCACTTGGAGGACTTGTTGTTGAAGCATAAATCGCCAAGCTCCACCCTCAGGATTTTTGATTCAATAGGTCTGGGGTTTGTGGGAGAATTTGCACTTCTGACAAGTGTCTAGGTACAGACTGGCAGGCAGAGTAGGACCTTGTTGAGTTTCAAGCTTCTGACCATAATTTATGCCTGGAGAGTGGTGGTCCAACCTTCCTTCCATATGTCCATGGGAGTGAACGAGCTGTTTGGTCTGTTTCATGAGCACTTTTATTAGTTCACCTCTGAGTCATGCCTAACATACTTGATTATAATATTAAAGCACAAACACTCAGCTTGAAGCTCCAGGGATACTTCTAAATATGTCACCATTAAAAAGCACCAGTCCAGGCAACTGGGCTAGCATTGCCCACCTGCTTAATACCTGAAACATTACCTGTGGGTCTTGACTATTTTTGCAGGCTATAAAGGCAGAGGGGAGCAGGATGTAGAAAGACAAAAGGCTTTTGGAGTCAGCAACTGTGTGATCATTTTAAACACTCTAAGACTCAGTTTCCTCTTCTTGAAAGCAGTACACTAATAGTTCATGGAGAAGGTATAAGAATTAAAAGTTTATAAAATCGCTCTTTGAATATGGGACACATACACTTCCTAATAAATGGTGACTAAGTTCCTGTGTTTGTAACCTGGTATCTCTCCACTCTATATTCTGCCTGTTGCTGTCCTGGGGCCTCTACGTGCTCTGCAGAAGCAGCTGGACTTGCCATGCATCTGAGAAGGCAGGGGTGGCTGCAAACTTTGGGCTTTGTCACACACACTTAAGAATAGAAGTAGGGAGGCTGGTGATTTCAACAATCAGCATAGAAGTACTAGATGAGAGTTTCCATGGCACACGACTATGCCCCCGTGGAAGTGTTTTGGCTATTGACAAGCCCAGCCTTGGGTAAGAACTGGAAGTCCTCCAAATTTTCTTAGTGCTCCTGACCTCTCCATTCTATGGCTTCTTTATCTTAGGGCCTGTCCCCCACTCCCCATCAAATCTTATTCTCTGAAAAGGAATTGGTGTCAGTGATTCTTAAAAGCTTTTGTTCCCCTAATCTCAACGTGGTGAAAATGCCAGCCCCCATGAGCCACTGGTGTGTTGGTATGTGTCATATCCTTCAGGTGTACTGAGGTGGAAATAGCACAGGTGGAGAACGGCTGTCTTAGGCAAGGTGTCACCATACTTGGTGGCATTTGCATGTTAATCTTTACTGCTAATTGGGAATTGAAAGTTGCTGTCCTCTACTGAGGAAACCTCAGGCACCAGCAAGCAGGTCAGAAAGACTAAAATACCTTAGGCAGCTGCCCAGTCCACATGTAGATAAGATTGACCCTGAGTTTCAAATTGCTACTAAAAGTGTTAGTGCTTCCTAATGTTGACAAGTCACATCAGAAAAATCAAAACACACACACGCTCCACACAACTTCCATTTGCAACCAATTTTTCTCATTACAGGAAACTATTACAGGGCAACCTTCAGCCAGCCTCCTTTAACAGGACATAGCATCTTATTAGGATAAAAATGCTCTTAGAGACCCTGTTAGAAGAAATAACTCCTTTATTTTCATGATTTGAACCTGAGAAAAGAAACTGAAAGCACCTCGGGAAAGAAAAAGGACCCCTTCAGCTCTACTGGGATTCTACAGTGTGGCTCCAGCATGTCTAGGGATTTCAAACCTGATGCTAAGACCATTGAGCAAGGAAGGAACAAATATCAGTTCCATGATAAGGAGGAAGCTTAAAATAGCAGGAACAAAGGAGAGCTTATGCAGCCCATAGAATATGAAGAGCAAAATGAAGTTGAGAGTGAAAAGGAAATTGCACAAGAGAGCAGGATAAAGAAATCCTAAATACCCATAGTTTCAGTTTCTAGGAGGGGAAAAAATTCAAAGAATATCCCTACCTTTCAAAGGTGTTTGTTCAAACACAATGGCGTCCACTTAGCCTATGTTAGTTCTTTATCTCAGCTATCTAACTCTCTTGCATTTGCTCATGTAAGCTGAAAATCTAAGAGCCTTTCCTGCTGGGGTTTTCAAAAGACCCTGCTGCAGGCTTGACGGGAAGATCATAGTTCTCTGTCACCACTGGAATGGATGACCAGGTGCTATGCTATTTCCTTTAGCTTTACAGTAAAAAGGAGCTTCTTATATACACTTTTCTCGGCAGTATTATTACAAGAGATTCCCCAGGAGGAAAGATAGAGACAGCTGAACCATATTTGGTGAATCTGAACCACCTAGAATGTTTATTTTAGATAATACACCCTCTCCTCAGGAAAAAAAAATGTTACATACTTTATGCAGATAACATCCTCTATTCTCTGCTTAGCTTGATCTTTATGGGTACTTGGGGAAAGCGTCTTTAAGTTTGTAAGTGAAAGAGCTAGGATTCAAACCAAGATCTATCCACACCAGATACTATGCTGGATAGAACTGTATATAATTCACTTATTGCGTTCTCATTAAAACAGAACGAGGTAGCTATTTTTGGTCCCATTCTGAAGTGATAGAATTGAGGCAGAAAGAAGTTAATTGGTTTAGCCCATGCTCACATATCCTGTCAGCAGCAGGATTTGTACTACTGTATGTAAGACTACAAACACCTGAATTTTTCGGGTGGTGGTAAGATATAGGCAATGCAACCGGCCAAGGATCTTGAGAGGAAACAGAAAATTAGACACTTCTTGAGGTGTGGTAATTGTCTTCCTCTAAATGCTGAACCAAATAGACAGTGGGATAAGATAAATGAGTAGCTTTTCATACTGGAAATAGCAGATTGAGAAACATGGCTTAGAGGAGAGGCTGTAATCAGTTGTCCTAATGGCTTCCCCATGAATTGAAGCAATGTACTCACCAAGCTGCAGATAGCGTGGTAAGAATACTGCAGGCTGCACTCTGGCCCGAGTTTGCTTGCCCTGGGGAGGAGCAGAGATGGGGGGGCGATGCTGGAATCTACTGGAAGGGTCTAGGTTACACGTGTTCAGTTCCTTCTTCCATTCGTGCCAATCTGATAATTTACTCTCTCTCTTAGAAAGTGAAGGATGGATAGAAAAGACAAAAATATTTCTCCCATTTTTCCCTTCTTGGGAGTGAAATGGAACTTTCCTCTCTTCCAAGGAAATATGAAGAGCCCTGGCTTAAGTGTCCCTCGAAAAGTAATGAAACTATCTTCTAAAAAGTTTCTGTTTTGAATTTGAAGGAAAGATTTAAGGTTGCTTCTGGCTAAGCTGAGTTGATTTTCAAGCCTATATATTTTGTGATCAGAGGCAATGCTCTAATTACCGACTTGCAAAATTAAAGTTAGCTCATCTGCTTAAAGTGAGATAACCCTACCCTTTGGGTGAGCAAGTAAAACATCCAGTCATTTTGGTGGAGAAAGGCAGTGAAGCCAATTGTTTAACTGGATTGGCTGAAAAAGAACCAAAAGGGATAGATTTCAAATGCAAGTCATATGCTTCTGATCCAAGGCAGAACAAAGAAATCAGTCAGAACATTTGGTTGAAAAGGAGTATTTGAATACTAATGTAGGTGAACAGAAGGGAAGAGCAAAAGAGAAACACATAAATCAAAAAAGATGATATAACAGCTGCAGATAAATATACAAGTCGAAGATGACTTTGATATTGGTGAAGAATGTTGACAAATTTGGTTGAGTCCCGGATGATGCGACCACATCACCTTGTGCAGGGATGAGCTCACGTGTTCAGATTGCGTAGAGCTTTGTGTGTGAGCCAGCTCTCGTCTTTGCATTTAACACAACGTTGCTTTATTGAGGGAAGAGCTTATGGTTAAGTTCCAGTTTGATGCTTTATGAGGCACGTTGTGGCTGATATTTAGATTCCATGATGTGTTTTTCATTCTGGAGCTACAGTTTTGACCAGGAGAAGGTCAAGAGTATGACTTTGGTATATCACGAACAGTTTGGTTGGTGATGTATCCCAGATTTGTCTAGTGAATTTTGACATTTTGTTGGTTAGTATTTACAAGAGTTCATTCCTCATAGACTCCTAGTTATTCAGAATAACCTTTGACATATGTATACTCTCTTTCATCTTGAAAAATGATAAATCAGTCAACCACATGAACAACTGTACCTTTATTGAAATCAGAGACCAGAATTCTATTCCAGGCCTGACATTCACCTCTCTGTGAGCCTGGGGAAATCACTTTATTTATTCTTTCAACAAATATTTTTAGGTACCTACATCTTTTCAGCACTGGGCATGATTTCTGTTGAAAAGACAGACCCTTGAACAAGTCATTACAATCAAGTGCAATAAGTGCTATTTTAAGGGACACACAGGAAGGATCCTATGCCAGCACAGAGAAGGAACTACATCTGTCCCAAAGGATCAGATAAAGCTTTATCATGCTTTTAGCTAAGACTTAAAATGCTAAATGAATATTTGAGGAATGAGTGTCTTGCAAAGAAGGAACGACAGCTTAAGCAGAAAGACAAAAGAGTTACTAACACAGCACTTTAATTCGGAGAATTTTAGTTTGCTGGGAACATGGAGTGTGAGGCAAGCAGGTGGGAGCCTGGAGAGATTTAGGGGCAGAAATAGGAGGAACGTGGTAGGAAATGAGTCTGGAGAGGTAGGTAAGATCTTTGGTTTCGTCAAGCACAAAATAGACATAATAACGTCCACCTCATTTACAATTTCTGAAAACCAAAGGAGAAAATGTACACAGAGTAGTTTTGTAATCCACAGAACACTGTGTAAAGGCAAGACTTATTACTGGTGTGTTGGCTGTAGATGGTGGTTCACTTTTCCAGGAACAGAAATGATTTTGCACAGATTTATGCTCTGATGACCTTTCCGACGGAAGTTGCAGTGTGGCAAGAATTTTGAGTGAAGATAAAAATGACAATGACATAGTGTATTCATATATTTTTTTTCTACCTCCTTAGTCATTTTCATTGACATCTTTATTAATTAATACTGGCAATGTCTGGAACATATGGCCAACCAATATTATAAATATTTCCCAGAACCCTCAAATCATGTCATATAGGCAAACACCTCACATAGAGGGATCTTAAAACCTCACCAGGCAATTGCTGTCTGCTCTGTCACCATAAATTCTAGGCCTTGTCAGTGGAGAGCTGAGTCAGGCTTAAGTTTTTTTTTAAGTACCAATTCGATTAATGCTTTTCGGTTTTGCTCCCAAGAAGAATGAATTTTAGCAATGCATTGTGAGTAATTTCCTTCAGAATGGCTAGCCAGTATTTTTCCTCTGTTGGATAAACCCAATGCCTGGGTTTTTTGCATCTGGCGTATGGCTCAGGTCACCGTGGAAGGCTGTGATTCTTTATTTTCATGTTTTCTTCCTCTGATAAGACAAACCCAGCACAGATAAAGAGTTCAGCCTATCTAAATGTTTTGCCCCGACTTCAAACGGACTTTCTGTTTTCTAAAGAAAGGTATGTGTAGCAGGTGGATAGCTTCTCATGCTTTTAGCCTGGTTTCCAAGACGTCAAGCTTCTCGAAGAGAGAAAGTGAGTGAAGTTTGAAGCTGGAGGGAGGATATGAAGAGATTATTGTCTTTTTAATTCTGTTATTTACAATTCCTCTATTTATCTTAAGGATGCAGAAAGGGAAATGCCTGAAAAATAGAACATTATGCTCAGGACTAATACTTTGGTGCTTGTTAAGACTTACTGTAACAAATTTTTCGGTTATTTTTTGGCATTGGTTGGTTTTATTATTTTGGTGATCACTAATGTCTCTTTCACTTTAAAGTGTTTCCCTTTTTACCTGGAAGACCGGAGGGCTCAGGGAGAGGTCTGAATTGGTGGAGACCTCTATGTTGGGAGGCAAGTTGAAAAGAGCAATGCAGAACATGGGGTCAGCTACTTTGGAAAGTTGGGGTGTCTGTGTGTGAATGCTACATTTTCTGCTCTGGAGAAGTGTGGTTAGCTTTGGATTTGGAGAGGGTCACTCTGGGAGTGTGTATGTGTCTGTGTGTGGGAGCAACAAAGGGGCCACAACCAATGGGATTAAAAAGAGGTTTTGAATTGAACCCTCACCACCAGCTTTGTTAGAACTTTAGTTCCCAAATATCCACTAAACCCTCTCTGGCATGATACCTGGGAGGCTCAGTTGTCCTTCTTGAAAGCCACTAAAATTCTTCGTCTGTGGTTGCTGAGGCCAGTGTCTGCTCAGCCACTCTGTAGCCATAGCTGCTGCTCCTGTCACCCTGGCTGCTAAACTTGGACCCCCTCCCAATGCCAGTGACCTGGCGTGCTCGCCTGCGTCCTGTCCCCGCTGGGGCTGATTTATTTGGCTCTGATGATGATACCTCCTCATGTCACTCTTGTCCTTATGTGGTCCTACTGCTCTTCACAGTGTGGCTGAGAGGGCGTTCCTGTTCCTCTGCTTAACTCCCAGGATGGTCTTGCTCTCAGTTTCTTACAGCGCCCCCTAGTGTTAGCACACTTTCATTCGATCGTCTCTTCTACCCACCTCTTGCTTGGCTCAAGTTCCTACCGATCAGGGTGGGAATCACCTGGGATTGTCAGGTTTAGTAAATAAAAATAAAGAATGCCCAGTCAAATTTGAGTTTCAGATAAACAATAGAGAATGTTTTGGCATAAGTAGGTCTCAAACGTACTTGTACTAAAACATGCTTTGTTGGTTATCTAAAGTTCAAATTTAACTGGGTGTCCTGTATTTTATCTGGAAACCTAATAAGTATTAAATCCAAGTTAGTAATCTTCTCATTTCCAAGCCCCTCGTCACACTTAGAATGTATCTGGTGTAACAGGTCAGATATGGAAAGGAAAGAAAATTACTCCTTTTCTTAAGCACATTTTCAAGGGAATGTACTCTGGGCAATGCAGGGGTGGACCAGAGCTGTATTATATAATTTAAAAGAATGTTTTCCTTAAAATTTAAAGTCCAAAAGCTGGCTCTGTCTTATTACAGTCTGAATTTCCAAAAGCATGGACCTTGAGCTTGGCCTACAAATAAATCTTTATGATTCTAGTCACTTTTTATCTACATCAAACGGTGATAGAATCTAGTGATTCAGACACTTTAATTTTGAAAAGTCAAAATATTTATACATTGATTGGGTTGTACAATATATTTTATGGGAAATGTAGTGTGGATGATTATTTCCTATTTTCCTTTTCTAATATAAAAATATAATATATTTCAGGAAGATGACACAGTATGTCTACCTGGAGATGACAGATTAGTAAAGAGATCTGCAAACATCTGTCAATAAAAACAGCTTCCTACATGTCCATGGATGGATGAATAAATAAAAAAATGTGATATATATATACACTGGGATATTATACAGCCACTGAAAAGAAGGGGATTCTGATACATGCTACAATATACATGAACCTAGAGGACATTAGATGAAGTGAAATAAGGCAGACACAAAAGAATAACTATTGTATGATTCCACTTCTGTGAGGTACCCAGAGTAGTCAAATTCATAGAGATAGAAAAGTAAAATGGTGGTTGCCAGGGATTGGAAGGAGGGGAGCAATGGGGAGTTGTTAAATGGTGTTAAGAAGTTTTGGAGCTCTCTTGCAAAATAATGTGAATCTATCTAGCACCACTGAACTGTACACTTAAAAATGGTTAAGATGGTAAACTGTGTGTGTATTTTACTACAATTTAAAAATGAACAAACAAAAAAAAAACCCCAAATTTCTTGATATTTCCCCCCCAACACTGTCTAAGAGCATTATTAACTTGTCCACCTAAAAATTATTTGGCCAGGTAAATCCCTCAGATTACTCAACTAAGTTAGAAAATCAGTAGGGCTTTTTTGATAACAGGAACGTTTCTGTTCTTTCCTACTGGACTTGTACCTCATTGTTTCCTTGGTGGTTGGATTTATCTTGTTTTAGCTTTAATAGCTACAAATATGTTGCTTTAATAATTGGGTACAGATAGAGAAAAAAGGATTTTCCCTTACTTAGACATCATTATGACAAATTAGAGCATTAGGGAGATGTGTGGACAAGAATTCCTCAGAGCACTGGGGAGAAGAAATGAGACTAGCCATCTTAGACAGAGCTGCACAAAATTCCTTGTGTATTCCCTGATTTTATTTACATGCCTTATTCTTGCCATACAAAATCACAAGAATATTTAACTTCGAAATGGGGGAAAGAATAGATAATAAAAATCAGACTCCAAATATAACCATGATTTAGAGCAATGATAAAATGACATCTTAAATTAATGAACAAATCATTTCTTGTAGTTTTTATAGATTCATATGTTACTTCCTTAAACATTATGTTTGACACGATACAAATGGTACCCTTTTAGTAAATTGTTCTCTAGATAATTTCCACCTGATGTTTATCTCCAAGAGGTAATTTTGGTCCTCAGGAGAAAAACCCTCAGTTCTGATAGTTTTTTCAACCAAAAGACTGGGCAATTTCTTGGCTAGCATCAAAAATTCAAGAAGTGTTTTTTGCTTTTGCAAGAACTCAATGGCATCAGAGTAGCCTGTGAGTCTCCAAATGCCTGGCAACTTGTGGATATTTGTGTAAAATATTTAGGAAATAAATGCAAAATGTTCTATATAAAATATCTCAGTTGAGGTGCTGAGGTGCTACTGATTAAGGCAAAGTGGAGAGTGAAATAGAAGCTAGCAATTTACTGAATTTATTCATTCACTCATTCCTTCATTGACTGGGCAAATATAAACCAAGGATTTAATATGTCAGGCAGTATTTTGAATTTGATTTTGATAGATGAACAACCAAGATGCACTTTGAACGGGAATACTATGAAGCTTTTGTTTCCCCAGTAATCTTTGCTTGGTATGAATAAGCTAGATAATTGTCTAAATTTCCATATTAACTTTGCCTGTATAATGAAACAGACAGCCTGAATCCTAACAATGGAAGGACACTCCAGAACACTGAGAAGCAAGAGAGTAACGCTA
Organism: Varecia variegata; assembly: GCA_028533085.1. Lineage (NCBI taxonomy): Eukaryota > Metazoa > Chordata > Mammalia > Primates > Lemuridae > Varecia > Varecia variegata. The sequence continues at coordinate 11,661,907 of CM052450.1, read as the reverse complement.
CTGGTCCTTAAATGCCACCACATCCTGCCCATAAGAGGCTCTTTGGGTATCACTTACACTTTTCTGTCTCGCTGCACATTCATGGGGGTGTTCATTGTGGTGTCTGCCCGTGCGCCACACTCACTGGAACGTCATTCAAATTCTGGAAGTGATGGCAAAACCATTGGAACAGGAACAGAGGAGGGACAACAGTACGTTCAGTGGAGAAAAAGTTAAACCATCGCATGGCCAATGAACAAAGGTGAACACTGGGAAGCCAACTGATCTGCCATGTTGTACGAATGAAAGAAACAAGCTACTATCTTCCTAAACAGGAAATAATGTCCACAAAGAAAGAAATGTTTCCCGTTTTGTTCCAGTATAAAATCTCATCACATGAGTTGTGATCAGTCTGTAGCTTTAGCCACGTGATGCTTCAGCTTTTGTTCTCCCTTTTTCTCTGCCTGGGAAGACATCATGGTTCCACTGGGAGAGACGGGGAGAGAAAGATCTGCTTGGTACTGTTTAAGCTTTTAAAGAGCATTTACTTTTTTTTTTTCTTTTCCTACAGACCACAGCCAATTCCTGTTCCTCCCCTTTGAAAGAGACCCAGGCTGTACCTACCCTTTCATCTCCTGCGTGGAAAACGTCTATCCGCTGGAAGCCCTATGTGTCTTAATTTTCAAGGATTTTGGTTGTAAGCTGTTCAAGGCATGAGCTAAGGTTTCAGGCAAAAGTAACTTTAGTAGCTGAGCCTGATTTCTCCCTCTGCGCTCTGTTCTTCAGGGCTATATGGGTAGCTTTCTTTGAGTGGATAAGCTCTCTAGCTAAGATGTAAACTTATGTTCCCTAGTATCTGATAAAGGGTCCTGGAGACTGACACTTGGAGAAAAAAAAAAGAGGAAAATAGAAAAGGAGAAACTGAATCCAAAGGCTTACAAAGGGATTAGAAAAGTACACCCCAGATGGAAAATTTTATGGGCCCTGGAGAAAACGTATAAGTGAAATATCAGTGTCATAAAATAACAGGAAATAGTGTAATCTACCTGATGGAGAAAATTGTCACTTTTAAAAAAAACTATCCTAATTTCCTTCAAAATTGTTCTTGTCTTTGAGCCAATAAACTACGGCTAAGCTGACCGTGGGTCTTTCTTCTGCCAAACTCATATTTGCCAACAGGACCTTTGTGTGTTTACAATTGAAACTTTTCCATTCTATTTTTTTTCCCCTAATTAAAATAAAGCCACCCAGGGGCAGACAGAAATCATGCAATAAGGAAAGAAAATTGCTAATGATCTGGGTTAATTATGATCCAGAAATTTAGAGGAAAACCAGAGTGAGTGTTAGAGCAAAGGACTCAAAGCAAATTTGGGGTCAATCTAAAGAAATGTATAAGGGGAAAATCCTGCATTTTTCTTTAATAAGTACTAATAATACAATTTGTTTTAAATATGTGCATGGTAGAAAATAAATCAGCAGATGAATGCCTAAGGCACTTACTCTGGGGAAATGTGATATTGATGTAAGTTTTTCCTCTTTTTTTTTTTTTTTTTACCCCCTTCAAAGCCCTAGGATGGATTGCATGACTTAGTAAGCTGTTACCAAGCATATGAGGAAAAACGTATTCGGTTGCTTGGATTGGGTATTATCAGTTTTACTTTCCTGTTATCTATGCAGATTATTTTGCCCAGGATAATTATTAATAGTTATGGTATTCCCAAAAGTAATGGTTTTAATTTGTTTCATAATCCATGATCTACACACACACACACACACACACACACACACACAAAACCTATTCAACAACATGAAGTTTGGCCAGGCCTTGTGCTCAGTGCAGTAGAAAATAGGAAGATGCACTAGAATTCAAAGTGACAGATACAGATGTAAGAATGATTCAAGGTAGAAAGTGATAAAGGTCACCAGGGATGGGATAGGAAGATAAAACATGATGAGAGTTCAAAGGATGGAGGGATGACTTAGAGTTGGGATGGGAAACAAAGTTTTTTTAGAGAGGTAGCATTTACACTGTTCTATTAAGATTTGACAGGGTTGAGACATGATCCTAAATAGCTTTGCATGAATCTTAAATACTACTCTGCACGTTTAGGGCTTCATTCGCTCATTTAACAAGTGTTTGTTGTACTGCAGGTATTCTAGGTTCTAGGGGTAGAGCAGTGAACCAAACAGTCCAATATTCCCCATGGAGCTGACATTCTGTCAGGCTGGTGGTGGTGGTGGTGGTATTTGAACATTTTATTTTCTTTGCACATTTGCTGACTTTTGAACAACTGATACTTGCTGCAAATTGAGGAAGCTTGTTTTTCCAACTAATCAATTTGAACCTATTGGCAGATTTTAGACTAGCTGTCAGGAAAAATACTGAGATAAAATTCAAGTATGCATATATAAAACTTCAAACAAAAATTACAGAATTACTATAATTTCCTAAGGAAATAATTAGAAAAATCATATGGATCGTAGACAGTTTGGCAAGAAATTAAGAAGGAGAAAGGCAGATGATAGTGGTTAAGAAATGTTTTGCCCCTACCAGAGATAAAGGATAAGAATGAAAGAAGGGAAGAAATGGGCTACATCATGTGTAGGGCACAACGTAGGGAAGTAGAAATATAAAGTGTGTGGAGTTAGTTTAAGAAGCAGGGTAGGCTGGGCGCGGTGGCTCACACCTGTAATCCTAGCACTCTGGGAGGCCGAGGCGGGTGGATCGCTCGAGGTCGGGAGTTCGAGACCAGCCTGAGCAAGAGCGAGACCCCATCTCTACTAAAAATAGAAAGAAATTATCTGACCAACTAAAATATATATAGAAAAAATTAGCCAGGCATGGTGGCACATGCCTGTAGTCCCAGCTACTCGGGAGGCTGAGGCAGGAAGACCACTTAAGCCCAGGAGTTTGAGGTTGCTGTGAGCTAGGCTGACACCACACTCTGGTGTCACTCACTCTAGTCTGGGCAAAAGAGTGAGACTCTATCTCAAAAAAAAAAAAAAAAAAAAAAGAAGCAGGTTAGATTTAGAAGAAAAATTCTCCTAATGACTACTGAGGAGTATATGAGAATTTGTCACTTGATGCATTGCAAATAACTTTCAAGTTCTTTTTCTTATATAATTTAAATCTAGGAAGATCAACTATGGAAGAAAAGACAAATAGCAACAGCTTCTATATAATCTCCAGAACTAGGACTGGTCCCTGAATATAACAGGAATAGACTAATCTCACCAGAAAATGGGTAAACATTTGCTCATTTGAAGTTGCGTAAGCCCTAGCAAATGGTTCATCAGTATTTAAATTATTTTTGTTTTAATATGTAAATAAGCAGATAAGATTTCAAAGAGAAATTAATCCTGTTTCTTTTCTTTTTAAAATTCTTTTACCAGTGGAAGGAGAATCCTTGGATATTCATAAATCCAGCTGTTATATTCTGGATCTTTCAGAAAGCAGAGCCTGAGGCAAGGATTAAAAGTTAGCAATTGTTTTGGAGGTGTGAGCATAGGACTATGGGAGTGAGGTGAAGCAGTGCCCTGAGAAAAAGGAAAGAGGAGAATCAGTGTGACATGATGGATTACTTCAGTGGCCAAGGAGTAGCAAAGATACACAGCAGGTCACTGAAAATGTGTGTTCACTTATCTCATGGAGAAGATTTCCGGTAGGTTTGCAAGGAGAAAACACCTCAGAGTAGTCCACAGAGAGGATAATGGAGGGAGAGATTTTGTGCTCTCTGGTCTCTTGTTTCCCATTGACCAAGGTTCAACCTCTGGGAAGTTAATTTTCCTGAAGTTTAGGTTGCGGCACCTGCCTTCTTGCAGCTTCTCAGGAAGACAGGTCCCATGGTCCCTCATGTGGCATTCCAACCATGTTTGGAAAGAGCAGACCAATTTGGCACATGTGGGATACTGACAAAAAGAATGAAAGAGATAGTGGAGCAGTTCTGAGAAGACACACAAAGTTTGCATCCAGTATGCAAGCCAAGAGATATTAATAAAAATCCAACTCTATGAATTTACCCCTCTGTTTGGATCTCTTGGCAATTATAGTACATTTCATTATGGTCTTAATTAGGCCATTCCAGTGAAGCATTATGTCTTTTTTTTTTTCCACTGCAGGAATTGTTTATGTGTATATATATTTTTGTTTTCCTAATTAGATCTTCGTGAGCTCCACAGTGGCAAGAACAAAATATGATTTATCTCTCCATCTCCAGCACTCAACAGAGGTCTTGACATAAAGCATTCCTTCAAAAATACCAGAATGAAAATAAGAATGGTAAATAGAAAAAAGAAAAAAGCAAAAAGCAGAGTTAGTTGAGTGCCTTCAAATACTCACTATTTTACTTATCTTTGTTTCCACTAAGTGTGCAAAAACATCAAGCCAGTCCATAGTTACTTGGTACTTCATAAACCAGCATTCCCAGTGGGGTGGGCAGGAAGTGTAGAGGAGAAAGACACATGTATTTGGAAAATTCTCTACATGATTATGATATGCTCTTCTTTTCCTACACATAGATTAGAACCAATGTAACACACCAACTGCCCACCCCACCCCACAAAAGATTTGAACTTGAATTCCTAGTTAAGAGAATAGCATATCCAAAGGCATGAGAATGGGAAACTACAGCGTTGTAGGACAACTGGTAAACTTCATTTGGGGGAAGTATAATACTTTGGATTGCCTGGCTCTTTGTCAGCTTTCACTCCTGGGCTTTTAGTTATGTTCATCAGATTGACTGTCAGATACAAGGCAGAAGAGGTCTAGGGAGCATCTTGTTTTCCTTATCACCTGGAATTTCTTTATAGTGGTTGTGTGCACTTCCATTATTAGCCAAATGAAGAAGCCAGACACAGTCTCCTTCCTGCCACATAATTTTAGAAATAAAGCATTCCTAAAAGAAACTCTTATTTCCCTAAATTGGAAATGGGAGCAGGAAAACCATAAATGATTTGCCAAAAATATATGCTGCCCTGATGCTAAAAGTCAGACTTAACTCTGACATCACAGTCAAGCTCTGGGCTTTCCTCCCTGACCTGGTCAGTGTTTTCAGCTTTCTGGGGATTAAACATAGCCTAGAAATACGGTGTTAACAAAACAGAATGGAAAACAGCGGGCCCAGTTTAACTCGATTTCTCTGAATCGGGGTGGGTCACTGTTATTCTGAAATAGCATGTGAACGGCACAATTTTCTCAAACTCCTTCCACCATATTAAATTACCAAAATAAATAGCAGCTACACTTTATCTGCAGTATCAGTGAGATCATATAACCCAACGTAGGCTGGTATCACTTAATAAGCTGGGCTTTTAAAAAACCCCATGGTGGAATATTGGAAAGAGTCGGGCGCTAATGCATACCACAGCATGTCTAGCTCATTACTGTATTATGACGAATTAAAGCTTTAGATCTGACTAATTGACTCCAAATCCCTGTGCTGTGCAATGTGATGCCTTCCCTCCTAAAGCAAATGTAAAACTGATTTCTGCAGCTTCATGCAGCAAAGTAGGCTGCCCCTGTGGAATGATATACTCATCCGGGTTGGCACGAGATGTGTTCAGTACAGTCCTCTTTCTTTAGGACTTGGAAGAGAGTGAAAGAAACAGAGGTGTTACTTTACCAGGTGAACCAAGAGAGGAAAGGAGAGGGAACATAGCTAAATGAAAGATGCAAATATGTCATGCTTTTGATCTAATCATTTGTAATTTCCAAATAGAGCTGACCCCTGCATAACTAGAAATTTTGAACTCACTGTTGAGGAGCTCATCTAATAGAGTGAAAAATCTGTAGATTCATCTAATGTAAAATAGTTTTATTACTTTTAGAGCATATGTTACTTAAGCTAAATGTCAGTGAAGTGCCCACAAATTCTAGCAGACCTGCTGACTAGGCAATTCTTTTCATTTCTGTTAGTGTATTATTAAACTGTTCATGTTTTAAAAAATGATTCACTTTGAAGTTTAACAACCCTAGTAATCTTGTTTATGATACAATATAAACATATTCTAAGTTGACTAGATTTGAAAATCTAATAAATATGTTTCAGTTTTTGTGCTTAGATAACAGTAAAAAAAAAAAAAAAAAAAAAAAAACCCAAAGCAAAAAACTGAAAAACCTCAAACTGCCGTAATCTCTTGATTAGGTGGTACAAAAATGGTACCTTTACAGTTATTTTATTCTCATTTACATGGTAGTTGACAGCATATAAGTGAGTAACAACACATTTTTTAAAGAAATTACTGTGAGCCTATGTTCACAGAAGCAAAGAATCATGACGTTTCAAGAGATATTCATAGTTATCCAGTTAACCCAATACAGAAAGTCCCTCCTTCTACAACTTTCTGAGAGTTGACCATTTGTACTCTTGAACTCTTCCAGTGGTGAGTGCCTCACTACATGAGGCAACCCATTCCATCTTTGGGTAACTGAGACAGTTAAAAAGTTCTTTCTTAAGATGAGCTAAAGTCTGCCAACCTGTAACTTTCCATCTGCTATCCCTACTTTTTCCTTTTGGAAAAATATAAACTAAACATGATTCCTTTTCTATATGGTAACTGTTCAAATATTTAAAGACAGCTATCACATTCCCCTTGCTTTTTGTTTTTCTTTTTTTTCATTTTCCTTTTCATACACCCAGCTGTCAAGTCAAGTTTGCCTATTTTACAATTATATTATTGAGTTTTTGGAAAACAAATGTAGAACTTCATATATGCCTTTGTTAAATTTCATTTTATCAGAAGAAATACAAATAGTTGGTAAAATATAAGGAATAATTCAATCTCACTAGCAATAAAAAGAGTAAGTTAAAACAAAGATACCACTTGCAAAGATTTACGGATGATGAAACCAAGAATTTTGGCAAAGGATCAGGAAAAAGGCCACATAGATTTACATAATTACCGTGTGGGAGGATAAATCTGTGTGGCCTTTTCGGAAAGCAAGTTAGCATTATGTCAACTATCACATTTTAGGAATTATTTTAAGGAATTAATAGTTTTTTTTGCAAACATTCAGTTATAAAAATTTTCATGGAAACAATGCCCAATGTAACAAAGTTGAAAACAATCTCATAATGGTTAAATAAATTAAAGAATGCCTACTGTGGTATTGGAAAGTGATATTACAGAAGAATATTTAATGATGTCATGTTAACTGGAAAAAATGGGTTATATGATAGTATATGATCCCTATTCTCTAAAAAGCAAAAGCATATTTGTCTATGTCTATAAGCATATATATTTATGTAAGAGTAGAGAGAGAGATAAACATGAGTAAATAAATCCTAAAAGGATTTACACAGAACTGAAGCCAGTGGTCATTTAAACGAAGCCCCTTTTTCATTTTTAGGTAATCATTTTACATCATCATTGCAGAGCATTGTGAATCATTTTTATGGCACATACTTTACTAGTTCCTTCCATATCTCTTTGGCTTTGCATCATGCTTATACTCAACAAACACACTGCCTATGCTTCTATACAAATCATTTTGTAAAATGTACTACAGGACAGGGCCCGGGACTGAGTGTGTTTTGTTTTTTGCCATCAGGATTGCACGGGTTTCCTCTGATGGGAGAAGGCATGCCAGTTTGACTGTGGGCTGACATAAAAGATGAAATGCATTAATTCAATCATGTATACTTTTATCAAACGCTTGTGAAGCACCCAGGAAATATCAGGCCTGTGCTAGATATTACACCTCTCAATCATCTATAAATTGATGTCTTGTTTTGCTTTAAGGACATTTAAATCCAGGCCAGGGACTCTTCATCCATTCATTCAGCAAATATTTCTTGAGCATTTATTATGAATCAGCCAATCTGGCGGGTGCTGGGGAAATCAGATATGGCTCCTGCCTTTATGGAACTTACAGTCTTCTATGTGTTTTAAGACTGAGTTGGAGATGCTACCTAACAAATTTGATTTAGCTCTTAAAATGTATGTAACACCATCATAAGTGATTTACATGTATTATATCATTTAATGCCCTCATAACCTTATGAAGTAGTGATAGTATTATCTCCACTTTAGAGATGTGGCTGGTGTTGGTGATGGGGATTTAGCAACTTCCTTTAGGAGGTCTTAGCTGGAGAGTGGTCCAGCAGATGTAATGTGCAGCTGAGTGACTCAAGAGCTCGCTCCAACCACACTCTACACCATTAAATGCGAAGGGGCAACTGTGAAAGAGCAAAAGAAGTGCGTGGTAATACGAGATGGGATGAAGGAAGAGATCAGGAAGGGTTTTCCTGGGGAGGCTGAGACCCGAAGGCCAAGTTGGAGTAACTGGATCCAGCAGGGAAGTGAGAGAAGCACATTTCATGCTGAGGGAAAAGCACAGGCGACTTGTGGTGGGAGGAAGCTGAGCATATGGGACTGAGAGAGGACAAGTGGTGTGGAGAAGGGAGCAGTTGCCAGATGAAGCAGCATCTCTGTAGACCGTCTGAAAGTGTTTATCTTAACCTAAAGAGTAATTCGACTTTCAAGTCTTTAAGCCAAGGGATGTTCGAATCACTAAAACAAGAAATCATTCTGGCTATAATGTGGAGAATATATTAAAGGGAGACAAAGTTGATGTTCAGAGATTAATTAGGAAGCTGTTGAAGCAGTGTAGGCAAGAGCCTACAATGGTGGCAGTGGAAGGAAAGGGCAGAGAATAGACTTGAGGAATCTTATCCCTAGACTTGGGCAAAGGAGCCCTGCCCTGGGCCTTTTGCTTTATAGAACCTCATTCTGATCTATTTCTGTCTGTGCCCCTCCCCACAGAATCAACCCACTGTGAGCCACCATCACCCCCTTCTAGACCACACTTTGGTACCCACCAAGTATTTAGCTCTAGGCCTTGGGGTGGTTGCTATGATTTCTGTGAATGAGGAATCAAGCTCTCACCAGGCACTGAATCTGCTGGAACTTTGATCTTAGACTTCTCAGCCTCCAGAACTGTGAGAAACAAATTCCTGTTGTTTTTAAGCTACCCAGTGTATGGTATTTTGTTATAGCAGCCTGAATAAACTAAGATAGTAGTAGCTTATAAACAGGTTGTGAAGAGAGCTTACAAAAACTTGGACATGTAGTTTGGGTGCCCCTGTGTGTGTCTACAATGTCCCTTGCAGTAGGTCTCTTACAGCTGGGATGGGGCCAATATGGGGTAGCCTGTGGGCTGCCATCCAAGGGATGTGGGCCAGCTCTTTCTGAGTTACTAATTAAGGGTTTAGAACTCCAAGGAGATGGAGAATTTTTTATTTGAACCATAGTCTCCTGGTCAATATGGAGATATGTTTGTTGAGGTAGAAAAATGAAACTATTTTACCTAACAGCTTGTTTATTTTAGTTATACCTTGAAAACATTTCCACATATGGTATGTGGGCCTCTTTCCCTGGACACTACAATTGTTAGGGGAAAGACTGTGTTTTAGAATTATGTAGGGGGTAAAGTTAACAGCATCTGGTGGTTGGTTATGGGTGCTGAAGGAAAGGGAGATATCTGTGATTAAGGGTTGCTTTCTTAAGGGGATGGATGGTGGTTAACATATTCTGGGCTATAAAGCACTGGGAGAATGTTAGAATTTGGGGGAAGATCCAGAGTTCATTTTTGATATGTTTATTTTTGATATCTTTGAGAAATCTAAGTGATGTCAAGCAGAATTTATCAGTCTGGAACTCAGTCTGGTTATATCCCCCAACACCAAAAGGGAGAGAGGGCTACAGCACCCCGGCTTGGTAATCATGAATGCATGAGCATATTCTAAGGGTTAGGAGAAAGATGAAACCTTGAAAAGGGGCTAGATCCATTTATGCTCTGCTGAATGACACGGGACTGGATGAGAATAAGACTAGTCTATGGCAGGGGCAATGGCAGTTGTGTGTGCACAGTGGGTCTCCTGGGTCTTTATTCTGTAACTATTAGGACCTTTATGCTGTTGCTTGTGTATCAGAACCATCCTCTCAAGAGCTAGAGTGTTAGCCTATCCTTGAGCTAGTATTCCATCCACAAATCCTTACTGAGCCTTATTATTATTATTGCAATGTATTAGAAACCGTATGAGAGAAATTTATTTGAATAATGTATTTTGCTCTTTTTAAAGAATGCTTATTTTCTCAATATATACATTGAAAAGATTAAGGTGGAAGTGGCTACATTGTTCCTAAATGACTGAACAAACTGATTCTCAGCAAATTGTTTCTTCAAAGTTAAATGATTATATAGCAGAAGGGTTAGGAGAAGAACAGAGCCTCACTACTTACAGGCCAAATGCTTGGTTTGGTTGCTAAACAATCAATGGGCTCACTGCCTAATGTGCATAGAAGCCAATACCATGGCACTGGCCTTTGAGAAAAGAAAAATTTTATTGCAAGTTGACTGGCAAGGAGACAAGAGGAAAAATTCAAATCTATCTCCCTGAGCTGGGGGCTTGGACAGGTTTTATAAGCATGGAGTAATGAGGCATACTCTGATTAGATTTTGCAATGGAGTGATGCTAGGAGGTGTGCTCTGACGGGACCGTGCCATAGGGTGATGCCAGGGCTTGATCTGATTGGATCCTGGATCCTGCCATGTGGTGTCCACTTCTTAATTCAGTCCCCACTCCTCAGTCTGGCCTGAGCACTTAGGTTCCACCTACGGTTGCACACTTGGTTCATTTGGGCATGCTCAGGTTGTGTGACCTTCAACCTGGAGTCCACAGCAACTGAAAAACAACTCATAACTTTGTTATATAAAATTGAGCCAGATTGGTCTGGTACAGTTACAGTTCCTGTTCTTGGACTAAGGCATAGAAGACATGATCCCTTGGTCTTTAGTGGGGCTAAAGAGTATGCGATTAGGAGGTTGAATTCCTTCCTGCTAAATTAACCTGTGGCACAACAGTACCCAGTAGGATTTGCTGTATTGACTCAAGTTCAATGGGACGACACCTTCCCAGTTCCTGAGATTACATACAAAATGAGCAGCCACACCTAGGAGAGAATCCACAGCCTCTCAGACATCAAGATGAAAACTACTCATCTTAACGATAAAAGTCATCTTTTCCACATCTAAAAACATTTATACATGTGTATATATAATATTTATTTATGTCTCCCAGTGGTGATTTAAGTACAAATGATTCTGAAACATATGGAGTACATTTTCTTTAAAGTAAACAGAGATTGTTAATATTCAGGAAGAACCAATGGCAAAAATGAGTGTAGGCTTCTCTAAATCCCTAAGAATTCGAGGAAGTTACCAACTTCAGCTTACAGAAAAGAACTCCACATTTCCTGGAATATAGCAATTTGTAAGCTAACAAAAGTTTGAGCTCTGTTTAGGAGTAATGTGGAGTTTATTTCCAACTCATTCACCATCTTGGTGCTTGGCTAGTAATAATTTAACTATGTATGAAAATGTCTGTGATCCACACAAATATGTTCCACTAATAGCAAACTAAATTTATCTCAAACTCAACTTCTTATCACGATCACAAAAATGCCTTCAGCTACTTCATAGTCACCTGAGATAAGGGGAAAATAGCGTGGATAAAACACCTAAGTTTTGCAAATTTTATAAAAACATTCAACCATATGAATCACCTTGTTAGAGACCCTCGCAAGCCTTGCAAGCGCCTCATGAAAATGAGAGAAATTTAGAAGTTTAAGCTTCACAAGATTCATGGCAAATCATCCCTGTAGTACGAAGGCAGAGGGGACGATGAGAAGCATAGAATTCTTTCCTTCTATGGCAACAGGATCTTGACTCGTGTGCTTCTCTTATCCTTCTTTTGCTACTCTGGGAATTCTGGGTGACTCTATTAAATAGGTTCTATTTGTATGTCTTAGAAGATTAGAATAAGGACCTCTGCTCTGATGAAGGAATTTGCATTTGTTTGGAATCTATTGGGCAACAATCTGTTCTCCAGCTATAGATTAGCATGGGAGGAAATGGCTAGCAAGTAGGCATTGGGGAGAGTAATCCCTTTAAACTTATGTTTGTCTATATATGAAAAGGATATTAAACAAGGGTTTTAAACCAGCATTTCAGGGCATGTTCATTACATTACTCAAGAATGAGTAAACAGGAAAATATGAGACATTGAAAATATTTTGCAGCAAGAGAGAGGAGCAAAGCAATAGTTACTCATAAGTCTGCTTCCTCCTAAATAGGTTTATTTCATTAAGTATAAGAAATATTTAGAAAATATCTTGTTCTCAATGAGGACATTACTTGTGTTTTAAAATAGGCAGAGATAAGAAGAATTTTTTGAAACAAAAATGGTAATAAAAGTAAAATGTCTTAAAATAGTAAAAAATAGACTCAATATTACAGAAAATTTAAGGAATGAATTAGATAATAAACTTAGAAATAATATCAGCATCCATAAGAAATTAGTATGAAGATAAAAATATGAGATAATTATTAGCAAATATGAAGGGCAATTCATGGAGATCCAACTCCTAAATAATAAGCATTCTCATTCAGAAAAAGCAAGCAAAAAAAAAAAAAAAACCCACAAAGAAAGAAAAGAAAACTTCCTAGATAAAAAAAGTCTGATATTAATAGATTTGCCCTGAAATAGTAAATAGAGAGTCACACAATAAAATATGTTGGTAAATATTCAAAAGCTTCAAGTATAAAGGAAGACTCTAACCACTATCAGGAGGAAACAATGCTTACTCTACAAAAAACACAATGGTTTTAAGTGGCTGTTATGGTCTGAATATTTCCCTGGAAAATTTATATGTTGAAATCTAATCCCCAATGTATTAGTATTAAATGGTGGGGCCTTTGGGCGGTAACTAGGTCATGAGGGCAGACCCCTCATAATAGGATTAGTGCTCTTATAAAAGAGGTCCGAGGGAACTTGTTTGTCCTTCCACCACGTGGACACACAGAAGGCACCATCTACGAGGAATAGGCCCTCACCAGACACCAAATCTGCTGTCACCTTGATCATAGACTTCCCAGCCTCCAAACTGTGAGCAATAAATTCTTTTGTTTACAAATTACTCATTCCTAGGGTATTTTGTTATAGTAGCCTGAATAGACTAAGATAGAAATTCATACCCAGAGGTGGGGTGCTGCTGTAACAAATACCTAAAAATGCAGACGTGTCTTTGAAACTGAGTCATGAGCAGAGGCTGAAAGAGTTTGGAGGTGCATGCTAGCAAAAGCCTGTATTTCAGTGAATGGAGTGTCAAGGATGTCTCTGATGAGGGCTCAGAATAGGAGAGTTGCAGAGAATGGTTCTATCTTCTCAGAGATTACTCGAGTGGTTGTGAACATCTGGATCGTAAAGGTCATTTTGATAAGGTCTCAGACAGAAATAATGAATATGTTGTTGGAAACTGGAGGAAAGGTGATGCTTGATGATATCAAGTGACAAAGAACTTGCCTGAATTGTCCTAGTGCTTTGTGGAACTTCTGAGTGATGAAATAGGATATTTGACAAAAAAAAAAAAAAAAAAAAAAAATCTAAGCAAGGCATTGAGGGTGTGGCATGGTTTCTGTTGACCACTTATAATGAAATGTGAGAAGAGAGAACAATTTAAAGATGGAACTTATAATTAAAATGGAAGCAGAACTTAAAGCTTTGGAAAATTCTCTGTCTATAAAATATAAGAAAACATGTTCAGGAGAGAACACCAAGGGTGTGGTCAAGTGAACATGAACATTTGATAAGAAGATAGGTTTATTTCTACAGGTAGAAGGAAGCCAGATGCTATTCCTCAAGACAATAGAAGAATAACACCAAAGGCATTTCAGAGATTGTGGACACTGTCCCGCCCATTACAGGCCTAGAATGCCAGGGCTTTAGGAGCAGAACGATTTCAAATGAGGGGCCCAGAGTGCCCATGGAACCTCAGTGCTCCCTGCCTAGCATAGCCTCAAGGCTCTGATCCTCATATTTCAGTGCAGCACTCCTCAATCACCCCAGAATCAGCTCTAGTGAGCCCAGGTGAAGCAGTGGCTGCTTTAGAGGGTACAGGTAGTAACGTTGCTGGTGTCCATGCAGTATCATCTCCAACAAGGTACAGAGTATGCTAGCTGGGGGAGCATGGTTGCTTTCATCAGGATTTTAAAGAATGCCCCAGAGAGCTTTGTGGTCCAGGCGGAGAACTGCCACAGGAGCAGGACCACTGCAAAGACCCCCACCTAGGGCAATGGCCCATGGAACTGTAGGGATGATGCCATCACAAAAAGCCCTCAGCAGGGCAATTCCCAGTGGAGTCATAGGGGTGGGGCTACTTCAGGTACCCTCTACTTTGACAATGCCTGGTGGAGCTGTGGATGCAGGGCTGCCCCCATAACCCGATTCTGATAGAGCCACAGTCATGCAATTCTAGCTTCGGAGAGCTGCAGGCACTGGACTCCAATCTGTGAGAGTTGCAGCATGGGGCCACCTGGAACCTTGGAGGCCCAAGTCCTACCCTGATGTGTCTAGAAGGTAGAACATAGGGTCAAAGAAGATGATTCTCAAGCTTTAATGTTAATATTCAATGTTGTGTGCCCTGTTGGGTTTTGGACTTGCTTAGGACCAGTTACCCCTTTCTTCCTTCTTATTTCACCCTTTCGGAATGAGAACATCTATCCTATGGCTGGCCCACCGTTGTATTTTGGAAACACATAGCTTGTTTGATTTCACAGGTTCATAGCTGGAAAGCAATTTGCCTCAGGATGAATTGTACCTTGAGTCTCATTCATGTCTGACGTAGATGATATTTAGATGAGATTCTGAACTTTAGACTTTTGAGTTGACGCTGGAACAAGTTCAGACTATTGGAACTACTGGGATAGAATGAATGTATTTTGCATGAGAGAAGGACAAAAAATTTGGGGGGTTGGAGTGGAGTGTTATGGTCTGAACTTTTGTGTTCCTTCCAAATTCATACGTTGAAATCTAATCCCCAATATGTTGGTATTAATAGGTAGGGGTTTTGGGAGGGGATTAAGTCATAAAGGTGGAGCCCTGATGAATGGAATCAATGCCCTTATCAAGGCCCGAGGGAGCTTGCTTACCTCTTTGCCCTTCTGCCATGTGAGGACACATGGAAAGCTCCAACTACGAGGAACGAGTCCTCACCAGACACCAAATCTGCTGTCATCTTGACCTTAGACTTCTCAGCCTCCAGGTGAACACTAAATTTATGTTGTTTATAAACTACCTAGTATTGTATTTTGTTATAGCAGCCCAAACAAACTAAGACCGTGACTTCTGGCATCCTTTTTTGAAACACCCAAATATGGGGAAATAGTTACAGAGTCTTCTCAAAACAAACAAACAAAAAAACACCTGATCTAACAATTTTACAAATAGCCAAGTTGACATTCTCCTATCTACAAAATTTGATAAAACGTATCAGCTGACTACCACAAAACCTGCTCAAAAATATGGTCCAGACAATGAAGGAATGAGTTAAAATAAGAAATAAACAAAGAGAAACATACGGTGAACTACCTCTTCTCTACTTTATAGGTACAGAATTCTGAGGTTACAATATTTGAGGAGCTTTACAAAAATATAAATATTTACATAGCTATTTATATAAATAAATGTAAATATAAATATTTTGTTATTTTTTTCCTATATATTTTGGGATGATATTTTGAGATTACTTTGTAACACAGCCTTAGTATATTAGGGAATGTTGAGTATAAACCATTAAGAATGCAGTATTCTCTTACTTCAGTTTCACTGATTGGTGTGTTTGTGTATGTGTATGCACATGTGTATGTAAAAGATATGAGTGTGAATTTGTCAATAGAACTAGGTTTTCTATGAACTAGACAAAGGTATATTTTTATTGATTGCACAGAAGCAGATAACTTACATTTGATCTGGATGATAATTAAGATGTAATTGAAGTGTAGGTATATCCTAGGTAAATCAGGATAGTTATTTTAAGATTAATTTAAATATCTATCATTTAAATCCTGTTTCAATGTGATTAAAAATACACTAGCTACTATATATGCAAATAAAAAATTACATTTTTACCTGTAATTCTTTAATAATATCAATCACACTATTTCACACTGAAATTTTTAAAAATAAGAAATAACAATTTTACTAAGTCTGTATGCCCCCATTTGTTATAAGAGCTGAAATATTTTATAAGAAATTAAATTGGTAATTAACATCATTATTGGCTTTAAATTGTTGTTATTTGAAAGTACAAAAATAAATCCATGCCTCCCTTTAAAACATTAATGATTGAATTAATAGACTGTGGTTGTAACATAAATTCAAAGTTAACCAACTTCGCTGTTATGTGAATCACAGTAAATGTAGTGCATGGTATGTCAATCGAACATGAATTTCAAACTGTATATGAATTTTAGCTACCTAAGCTTCATCTTGCTAAATTACAAACTTGTATTATTTGTTTCTATTAGCCTATCTCTCATGTGACTATAAAGTAACACAAACAAGTGATATTACTAATTTTAAAAGTAAAATACCTGGCAAATGTTGTAGTTCAGAGAAGCAAAAGAATAGGATGAATTAGAGTCAGGGTAGGCTCCATGGAAGAAATTAAACCTTTACTAGGTTAGAAAAAAAAATCTTATTAAACAAGATAGCCTGTTCTTTCAGTTTCTCCTCTTCCAAAGAGGAGTATAATTTTGGAGGAAGGTACTCACTTTAGAATGAAATCTGAGTGTTTAAGGAAACAATTCAAATGACCCTCTAGGGATATCCAGTGGACCCTAGTGCTCTTCCAGCTTGGTTGGTGTCCATTGGTCATTCAAAATCTGCTCAGGCCTCTAAGACTGTTCTGAAAATTAGACCTGAGTGTATCCACAAACATAAAAGCAGGACTGATGTGAACCTTTGCCGAAAATGTAAATCCAACCTAAATTGCCACCCTGTTTCTTAGGTTAAAAAATTCTGGCAGGGTATTTTTTTTTCCAAATTAATTTTGGATCATAAGATTCTATTAGCTGGTTTTTGCTGGCACCACATTGCTGAAAAGATGACAAGAAATAGGGAGCCTTGGAAATTTTACATGTCTGCCCCAAGAATTCCAGTTCCATTTTATAACCCAGAAAGTCTTAGATCATTTGGATCTGGTTTAGATAAGCTGACTAGAAGGAAACCAAATCGGTGAATCTTCTAAGCTTCTCCCAGTCATCCTTCATTAAGAGAAAAGTCATTTTTGCCTTTTATGAAAAGGCAGAGCCAAAAGATCAATATTCACTGGCTTTCCTTCCATCCAAAACTTTTCCCACAACTCTGTTGCCAACTCATGAGCAGGAGTTTCAAGTTCTGCCTTGCTGTTTTTCAAATACAGGAAAGTTATGTGGGGCCATTCCCTGTAGCCTTGATGGGCCCTGTGTGTCCCTTGGTTCAGAGTGTCCCTGTAGAGCTGTGTAGATGGGCGTCTCTGACAGCTCTGGCACCAGCATGTCTGCCACTGAAGATGTGCTGTACCATGTCTTTGCTGCTGAGGGCTTAAAGAAAATCCTGAAAAGGATGCTACAAGTTCTATAAGCTCTTTTTGGTCTTCAAACTCTTGCATCTTGGTATCACCCCAAGAGGTTGTAAAAAAGAGATGATGTGCATATTCTTACATCTAGGTTATTCAAACCTGTCTCCATCAACTTTGTTTCTATCAAACTTGATAGAGAGAAGCATATTGTAGAGGAGAGAGCACTGTCTGCTGCCCTGGATGGTCACACACTGCCTGGCTTCCTGGGAAATCTTGTCTTTAAGGAGGATTTTTTGGCTTTCCATTAATTTCCGATCAGTGGGAGCCAAGGCAGAGCAGCAGCCTGTGTTACATTCTAGCCCAAGCAATTACGGACTCCTAGAACATTAGAAGGAGATGTTGTCTTTGAGAGCATCTAGTCCAGCATCCTCATTTTATATATAGAGAATTGTGGCTTAGAGAGATTGGGTGACTTTCCCAGAGTCTCACAGCCAGTTTGGGTCTGAGGGACAATGAAAGTCTAGGTTCTTCCATGCCTGGCAGCTTCAAATCTGTCCTTGGAGGCTGATGGTTTCTTTCAGTCCTCATAAATGAGAAAGGTTCTGAATCACAATTAAGTTGGTACTTTTTGTTTTTTATGTCATTAGATTGCAACTGTTAGTCTAAACCCTTAAGAATTTTATAAAGATGGCTTAAAATCTTTAACTTTCACAATGGCAATTGAGAA
The DNA here is from genome assembly GCA_028533085.1 of Varecia variegata. NCBI lineage: Eukaryota > Metazoa > Chordata > Mammalia > Primates > Lemuridae > Varecia > Varecia variegata. The sequence continues at coordinate 11,643,801 of CM052450.1, read as the reverse complement.
TGTCTTAATACACAATTTGGCTAACCTCAAAGAGTCATTGATTGAGAGCCCACGAAACTCTAAAACGGATATTGTCACAAGGCCTCATTAGATTGTGAGGTCCATGAGAGCAATCGATTATGGCTATCTTGTTCTGGGCCTAGAACAGTGTCTGTACATAGTAGATACTCAAGAAATATTTGTGCAAAAATTCTTCCTGCTGTATATCTAACTTTTACAATTTAGCAGCTCAAATGATATTGTTCCTCCAGCAATAACTCATATTTGAAGTTTCTATAGCCAATTTGTGATTCTCATACCCACTTCAATGGAATGTTCCCTCCTCTGTGTTCTATGCCTTCATATTTCTTCCATTGATTTGACCTAACCATCAGTTCTCTCATTACTTAGCCTCAATAGTATGCATTTGTCTTAGTCCATTTTCTGTTGCTATAACAGAATACCACAGTCTGGGTAATTTATGAAGAAAAAAAGTTTATTTAGCTCACGGTTCTGGAACTGGAAAGTCCAAGAGCATGGTGCTGGCATCTGGTGAGAGGGCCTTTTTGCTGTGTCATAATATGACAGAGGGCAGCAAGAGCAAGAGAACCAGAGAGAGCTCACTTTTAAAACAAAGCCACTTCTGTGATAGTGAACCCACACCCATGACAGTAGCATTCATCCATTCATGAGAGCAGAGGGATTAAGTTTCCAATACATGAACTTTTGGGGGATACCATTGCTCTGTTTTGTTAACTGGTTTCTAGGATTATATTATACACACAGAAAGATGCTCATAAATGTGCAGCTTGCTGAATTTCTCAACATCAACATTATCTATTTTTTAGTGAAATATACAAAAACAATGGTCATGTGAAGTCTCAATGACAGACCATGTCCCTGTTGTTGAGACTTCAGTCTCTTTTAAAAAAATATGTACAATAAAATTAATTCTGCAAAAACATGCGCAAGATGAGCAGACCATGCAATATTTGTTGGAAGAGTTCAGAGGAGAGAGAGCTGGAATAATCTTGGAAGGTTTTATGGAAGAGAAGGATTTAGACTAGGACTTAGAGAAGGATATGAATTGAAAAAGAATAAAGAGAAAGAAAGGGTGTTTGGTTTGGAGAGACTGAGTGATCAATGTTACCATGTTCAACATGAGACCAGTGGTGAACAGTAAATAGAGCTATATGGAATGAGAAGACTGATGTTTTATATTGTAGAAAATCTGTCTGGAAAGGAAGGATCTCACTTTATACATATATATATATATATATGTGTGTGTGTGTGTGTATATATATGCACACACACATACATATAAATAAAATATATATTATACTAGAGGGGTAATTTTTTAACTACAATAGGAATGAACAAAGAGGAAAGGCTAATTGGGAAATATAGGTTGCTGTGTAGTCTATGGCAATAGCACACCCTGGAAATGTTCAGTGCTCAACCTGTGCAAACCTACTTGCTGGTCCTGATGGGGCCTAACCTTGTATGATAGTATCAGGAGTGAAAAGGGAAAAATGTGTAAGAGACTATAAAATTCTTAAAGTGTTGTTGAATATAGCTTAATGGGTAGTAAGAAATTAAAGGCCAATCATGGTTTAACATGTCATTTCCTTAATAACATTTTAGGCTGAACTCTTCATGATTTTATTCTAAAAAATAACTTGTGAATTTCACTATGAAGTTGGCTCAGAAGGTGATATATTTTTGGTCAAAGGCTTTTTTGATGAGCCCTAAGAAACAACAACTCCATACTTCTTTCATTTGTAAGCCTGGCCCCATGTGGAGGTATGGGCTAGGCAAATAAATAACAAGAATAAGAACGTCTTTATTCCTCTCACATTCCCTTGACTTTGTCCTTTGTATCATGGCAAACTGGAAGGGGACATTGAAGCATTAATCTGGTGTATGAGGCTCTCACAGTGGCCCCTGAGGAATAATTTTTAATATGCTACACTGTTATGTGAAGAAAGTTTGCAAACCAGATCATTTGACTCAATCTCCCTCTAGTAAGAATCAGCAGTGTCAAGTTCAGAGAATCTTCACTAAATGTAAATAAATATGAGACTTTTACAAACTTTCCACAAAGATTTATTGGATACCCCTTGTGTGGCTACCACTCTGGAGTGTCTTCTTGTCCTATAGGTTGGTGCTCAATAAATATTTATTGGATGAAGAATTAAGGAATGTAATCCAGACCTTAGATTGTGAAGGTTTAAGTGGGAATGCAAAGGAGAGGGAGGGGAGTGATGGTTTGTGAGAAATGTCAGTGGTATATTGTGGCTCATTAGCTATAGGGAAACCAGTAAGATGAAGGGGAAGAAAAAGTCAAAGACAGTCGCATTTTTGAATCTGAATATAAGGCATACTCAAGTTGTGGAAAGTGAGCAGGAATAGTATTATTTTTAGACAGGTTTGGTTAGGGTCATGGGAGTGGCCTTTGACTGACATCCTGAAAGTAGAACTCTCCCACTGTTGTCTGGGCCAAAGCCTGAGCTAAAAGTGCCTCAATTCATCCATCAAGGAAAGTACACATGTCAACCATTAAGATAGATTGACGTGTCACAATGCAACATCAACCATTTTAGGTTTAAAAAGAAATTTGTCTGTTTCATTGGAACTCAATAATCAAAATTTCTTTTGTAAAACTGGTGTTTTGTTTAAACACACAATGCATACGATATGACTGCTAAAACAACACATGCAATTTTGAACTGCATTGATATGGTGTCCAAAGCAAGGGGCAATGTTTCTCAATCCTTTTGTCATTATCACCCCTAAAGAACCTTTTTAGATAGCTTGAGAGTGATGGTACTTGGGGTTAAGAAAAAGAGAGGAGCTCATGGGGAGAAGAGTACAAAGAGTGGAAGTCTAATGATGACACCAGGAGGAGACAGTGAGGGGTGGAAACAGAGACGATGCATTTAAAGGGTTGAGAGTATAAGATTTGTGAGTTACTGAGTCGAGGGGACGAGAGTTTTTAATGAAGAGCTAATAAGAATTGTCAAGTACTAAAGAAAGGCAAGAAAGAAAAAAATCCAGACAAGTCCAGTGGATTACTAGTTTTCAAACTGGACTTACAGAATTTGTGTCTATGGCCATGAAGATGTGACATATTACTAATTAGATCAGTTTTACAAATTAAGTGGAAATAATGTCCTGTCCCCAGTTAACTGGAGCTATGGATATATTTTAAAAGAAACCTGTTTGGTTTGTAGTCTTCAACATGTTGTATCAACACTGGGTAGCTGTATTACAACAAGAGTTTAGATATACAGCCTCCTTTTTAGTAATGAAGGCTAGTCATTGTTAGCATCAAGGAAAACATAGTCCATCTAAGGTCGAGGAATATTTTCGGCAGGAACTGGCAGTTGTTCACTCATTGGGTGCCTAACAAAGAATTTTCAGTGCAAGGACCAAGGGGGGCTGGTCACTCAGCTGCAGCATCCAGGTAGCCAATGTGCTTAGCGCTGTGGTTGAACAGGAATGGAGACACATCACCGACCACACAGGGAAGATTTTCAGGCCCCTGCCATGTGGGATTTTGTTTATTGGTCAATTTTGCAAACAACTTCGCTCAGACCAAACATTCAAGTAGTTTAAGCTTGGAGATAATTAGACAGAGGTAGTTCTGCTTATGCATTGAGTCCTAGATTTGACGGGGTCTGAGAGATCGTCTTTCACAGATACCAGTCTATGATCTACTGTGCTTCACAATATTACTGACAATCAACCAGTTTCTGCTTGACGCTCACTACATTGTGAGGAAATCTTTTCTGGAATTAGTAATCTGTTATCTTGGGACTGTTGCAATTTCCTTGGATAGTGCATGACATCTACTAGCCAGTGTTCTTATCACTTTATATATATTAACTCATTTCATCTTCACTTTAACTCCATGGATAAAATGGCCACATAACACAGTAAATACAATTATTATCCACATTTTTTAGATGAGGAAATTAAGGCACGTATTGGTTATGTAAACTTCCTGAGGTCAAAGTGTGTGAACCATCCCGGTTTTGCTCCAGGGTGAGCTCATAACAGGTGCAGGGGAGGAAAAACCGTTTTCCCTCTACCCATTTTACATTCATTGGCTAGAGCCTGCAAATAAGACTAATGCAAAGACTAGAGAAAAATAAATAGAAGTTTATCATCATGTGCATCGTGCATGGTCATGGGAGCACCCAGAGATGAGTAACTCAAGGGGTGGTTAGAACTTGAGCTTATATAGCATCTTAACAAAAAACAATACATTTTTAGAGAAGTGACAAGACAAAGAAAAAGGACTTTGAGTTTTTAGGGGAGACAATTTGTGAGAAGGTAAATATATGCAGAAATGAATGGTAAGTAAGGGCTAATTTTAGCAAAGTTTGTTATGTAAATTTCTCTGGTACCATCCTGGGACCAATAAGGGTCTAGAACTATCTATGGTGATTAACTTTTGCCTTCCTGGTAGGAGAGGAGAAGGGGGACACCTGACAAATTTATGTCTTACTATTTAAGCCAATAGTGAGAAGGCAAGAGATTTTCTTGTATCTATAATAATCCTTTTAATAATCCTTTTTTTTACGATCCTTATGCCAAAGTGGCATGTTTTTGGGTGACAATCCCTCACTTGTTTGCTTTAATGTTTAATTCTTCTTGCTAGTTATTCAAATATTTGAAGACAATTATTAGGACTTCCCTAAACACTCTTTTCCTAGGCTAACTGTCCCCAGTTAATGCAACCATTTCCTTTTTCCATGCTGTGGTTGTGATCTTTTAGAAAAGTATAATTTACTTTATAATTGTCTCACTTAAAACTAGTACTGAGAACAGAATATAGACAGACTCCACGAAGTTCTGAACAATGCACAGAATTGTGTGGAATCATAGAATGGTTAGGTTCTAAAGCAGCATGCAAGGTGAAAATTGAGTGTGGCCAAATAACCCTTGAGAAGGGCCTTGACTGACTCATAATGGAAAGTACACATGATATTGTGTGTACAGTCCTGTGCGGAAATTCTTCTGTTCATTAACATTGGAGAACAGTTATGATTGACTAAGGCAGGAACAAAAGAAAAGTTGATGTGCCTATGCCTGGGCATTTAAAACATTCTGCGTTTAAGGTAATAATCAATTTCCCAGTAATGGATGAAGGATTGGTAGAAAATACTCAATTGGTCTTGTTTGCCTGCAATATTACTTTATTCTGATTAACTGTTAAGCTCTATAACTTAATATGTATATTTGTGTTGCAGTGCGTATTAAATAAGAAGGGAGGGAAGGGTAGGTTCTAAAATCAGTTTGTAAGTTCAATATAATTGCAGGCCTTACCATTCAGCGTGCATTCTCAACAGGAAAGATACCATCCCCAAAGGGACAAAAACTGTTTTTCGGTGGGCAAAAATTTTTCTCTTTTAATATAAGCCCAGACGTATACACAATACATAAGGAGATACACAATATATCTGTGGTATTAAAATTTCGTGGGGCAAGTGGCAATTATGAAAACATGTCTGAAAAGGCTCCTTAGGGTGTATTGATGACAAAAAGATTGAGCTATACTGCTATATGGCATTGCCCCTTGATTCGGACACCGTATCAATGCAGTTCAAATTGCATTTGTTTTTTTAGAAGTCATATTGCATGCATTCTGGGCTTAAATAAAACTCAGTTTTACAAAAGAAATGTGATTATTGGGTTATGATGAAACAGACAAAAATGTTTTCTACCTAAAGTGGTTGATTTTGTATTGTGACATGTTGATCAATCTTAATGGCTGGCATTTGTAGTTCCATTGATTAATGAATGGAGGACACTTTGAGCAAGGCAAAGTGGGTGTGTTTGCTCAGCAAATACAAGGCTTTCAGCTTAAAACTCTGCTCTGTGTGTATGCCTGCAGAGGAAGGTGAAGATGAATTCATTTGCTTTTGGTTTTTGATTTATGAGACCATATATTTCATCCCTGATACTGCATTGAAAAAAAAAATCCTATGACTATGACTAATTCCAGCAAAAGGTCTCTGAAATATATTTCAACCCTATCATTACCATCACCAGAAAATAAGCTCAAAGCTCGCTCACACCCTATTGGGAGGGAAGATGTTGTTTCAGTATGTTTGTTTGCAAAGGATGGAACATTCAGCTTTTGCAAATGTTTTTATGATTTTTTTGGTAATATATACTTATTCCTCTCCCCACTTAAAAACTGGCATCAAATTCCTTTTGCAGGGGGTGGCAAAGAAACTGTCTAGGTAAGACAAAAAATACTATTTGCATGCTAAAATACCATTTAGTTGTAAAATATGTCCCAGGAAGACTTTGGAAGGAGAAGGCAGAACAATGTAAAAGCTAAATTGCTCTGTATAAGAAAATATGATGCATTTCCCCTGCTTAACACTTCTGGAGAAGGAGGGAAAGAGAGAAGGACATGACAGGACTGAGATGGGCTCTTGTGACTGCTGCTTAAAGAAAGGAGGAGCTGGATAGAATGGCCACGCCATTATTTTTAAAGAACCTCAATGCCTATCTTCCAAGGCTCAGTGGTAAATTATAATCCCTCCTCTATTATCTATCATTTTACTGTATTATTTTAAAATGAAAAACATTTCTAATAACTATAGCGGACACTCATGTGTGCACTAAGAGAGAACAGATGTTAATATTTTGTATATTTGCTTCAGATCTGTTTTTACTTTTTTAATAAGCCTTACAAATATAGCTAAAACTCCATCTTCATCTCCTCCCCTTGTTGCTCTTCCAGAGGTAAAGAATTCCCTAAAATCAGTGGATATCACTGTCCAGTTTTTTTAAAAGTATATATTCACTATATCTTCATCTCTCTATATATATATCTTCATTAATAATACTCACTATTATTTTTTTGTATTAAAATTTTTATACAAGTGTTATCAAACTGCATGTTTGATATCAACATAACCTGTTTTGTGTGACTTGTTACCTTTATTCAACATTACATGTTTGAGTTTTAGCCATGTTGAGACACATACTCCTGATTTGCTCATTTGACTCCACTGTGATATTCATTATATATATAAACTTAACTTCATTTTTCACTTCTCCTGTTAAAAGAAGTTGAACTGTTCTCCTTTTTTTGCCTTCCATCAGAAGAAGTAGAGAGGGACCCCCTGGACGCCACATTTCTTTATCTCACAATACTCACAGACTTGCCGTCATTATCTGCCTCGAATAAGTCATTATGTCCTTCATGCCTCTTTCTGTCCGTCACCACGGTAAGCCCCAGACCCCCAGGTCCCCTTTAACTCCCACAGGGCCGCTCCTCTCACACACCCCCACCCCCCGAACTCCTTCCACTTTGCCCTCTGGGACCCACTGCCCGTTTCTTGAGTTTTCAAGGATACATACTAACCTTTTCTCCAGAAGTTCATTTTTTGTAATAAATGAAATCTGGGTTCCTTCCTGAGCTCCCTGACTCCCCTGTACCCTTTTACTCGATAGCTGTGTTCCTCACCCATCTTGGAGGTGGAGTGCTTGGCCTCCTTGCTCCTCATTGCAATTCCCAGACCCTTTGCCACCCCTCATTAGGGGAAAGCACGTGGAACTGCCATGCCATCTGGCAATCACACTGTATGTACTTCCCTATCCCATTTTCTCTCTTGCATTCTTCCAGATAACAATTTTGCATCTTCTCCTTCCTCAAATCTCCAATTCCTCCTCCCCACTCCTCACTCTGGGTTGATGCCCTCATTTAACTACTTCATGGAGAAAACAGAAGGGATCAGAAGAGGACTTCCACAGGTTCCCACCCTCATAGCTGTCCCTCCTTAGAAGGCTACCCCTCCAGCCTATTCAAGGCCATGGATCTAGAAACTCTCCCTTTCGCCATCATTTCCTCCTCTCTAATGCATTGCATCTTCCTTTCAGTATAAAGCATACTTTTTTCTTCCATCTACAAAAATAAAAACCTCTTTCCCATCAGCCCTAGTTCTCTGCTCAGTTCAAAGCAAACACCTCAAAATAGTTTTCTGTACTAAGGTCTCTGATTTCTCTTTCCCTACCCTCTTTTCAACCCACTATACTTAGGCTTTTGCCCATACTACACCTCTGAATGGGAATTTTTTCTATACATAATCAACATTAAATTTCTTACTAACTGCAGATAAAAAAGCTCCTAAAAAATAGCTTAGTCACATAGAATGCATAAACAATTAACTAAATGTAAACAGTTGCAATAAACACAATACCTATTAAGAGCTACTTGCACACTCTGCAAATATGGGTTTAGCTTTGACTGCCAATTACTCACCATACAGGGAGCTGAAAGTGTTCACCAGTAGAGGTGGCTAGATCGGTGTCTTACTGACTGACCACCTCATTGATCAGCTGATTCATTTATTCATTTGGCTACTTTTTTAGTTCTTAATTTATTAATTCATTCCACATTCTGCATTTTTTTCTTTGCCCTCTTCTCTCCTCTTTGTCACCTTCTCTTGTCAGTTTGTGGGTGACCTATGGGGCTTTCAAATCCCCTCCTGGAACCTCAGCATTCATTATAAGGATCTTTCCATGGATCCTGACAAACTGTATTTTACTGTCCACCTTATTTTCCTTATGAGTCTTATTATATCATCCTGTACAGAGAATCATCCAGCCTGTTGCTCATTCTTCTTGCTGCTTCTGCTTAAACCTGGGAGATTTTTAAAGACCACTTCGTTATCATATGAATAAACTAGGGACTACACTTATTTTACATTTAGTCCAAGCATTTAACAACAACATCGTGATTTTCTCGTCTTTCCTTGCTTTTGCACTCTGCATGTTTTATTTCATTTTTGCTACATTTCCCTGTCTTTGGGTCCAATTTGTGTACTATTATTTCCTAGTGGACCACGCTCCCACCCCTAATGCAGCTTTGGGAATCTTTGCTAGAAACTGCCTTCTGTTGTAAGTGGTACTGGTATACATCTTAATTAGTTTCAGAATGGGAAAAATTATTTATTTTTCATCAGGGATTCCATTGATTTGGAAGAAAAGAACTAGTTTTCTGGGATAGAGCCATCAAGAAGATCATCTCTCCATGAAAAAGTAGTTGTGTGTCAGTATGGTTTTCTGGGCCAGTCTCATTTGATGCAAAAGAACTGGAGCTTGGAGTTGTAGATATATAAAGGATTTTAAAAGTCTTTATGGAACAACTCTTCGTATGCATCAAGCAAATATGTGTTTGCCAGGCAATCATCATCATCAAGCACTTATTTAAGGAGGGCCTTGGACACCCAAAGAATTTTATTTTTTATTTTTCATTTTTAGAGACAGGGACCTGCTCTGTTGTCCAGGTTGGAGTACAGTGGCATGATCATTACTCAATGCAGTTGTGAGCTCCTAGACTTAAGGGACCCCCCACCCCCGCCCCGCCTCAGTCTCCTGAGTAGCGGTGACTACAGGTGCATGCCACCATGCCTGGCTAATTTTTAAATTTTTTAAAAATATTTTGTGGAGATTGGATCTTGCTATGTTGCCCAGGCTGGTCTTTAACTCCTGTTCTCAAGTGATCCTCCCACGTTGGCCTTCCAAAGCTGGGAATACAGGTATGAGCCACTGTACCTGGCCTAAAGAATTTTGAGAAGTTTATACACCATATCTGACTTTTTTGAAGGCAACACCTAATTTCATTATATATTATGATTTGTAATTGAAATGTGTATTACTGAAAAGAGTTTTATTAACTCTGCTTCTATGCCACCAACTTTTATGTCATAGACTTTTTGCTCTGTGGGTTATACAAGTTTCTCTGGAAGTCTGTGATCTGGAGGACTCTGGCCTCGGCAGGCTGTGCATGTGCTTCTGGAACAGTCAGATTTCCTTCTTTGCTTGTTGTGGAGTCTCTGCAAGTCTTCAAATGTCCAGTATTTGGCACCTGCACGGCTAGAAGGAGGCAGCAGATAAGCATATTTTTGTGTGTCAGTTCCGTGAAATGTAGTTTTAAGGTTTGTCAGCACTGCTATGCTGCCTAAGGGACTGAATCCCATTACATTTGTTTTTTCATAGTGATCATTTGCTTTATACACAGAGACTTTTGTGGACAGCAGTCTCAGATGGCTCAGTAAGGATGTTACTATGGGCAGGGCTCTGTGACAGAGGGGACCAACAGACAGGGAGGACAGACCCATGCAGCTGACCAATGACTACAGGGCAGGATGGGTGACGGTGAGGGCCAGCGGGAGACTCATGTGTTCCTGACTCCAGGTCCACTCTGCCTGCTCGCAGGCTTCAGTCACGTGCTGGCTCACAGCCAATTGGCTTCATTTCATATTATTTCCTCCAGGCCTGGGCTGATGAGAATAATGCAGCTGTATTTTTGATATTTTATTCATGAATAATCAGGACAATATTCTGGCATAACACATATCTGTGAAATTCCCTTTTAGTAAAAAACGAAAACAAAAAAAGCAAATAAACCAATAAAATACACATTTATATGTTAACTTTATTCTAAATATTCTGTAAGCTACTAATTAACTAGTTACCCATAAAATGCTATTTGTCTTTCAGAAATAACTTTTCTTTAGAATGCAAACACATGTACATATGCGTATATATACATAATATATTACATATATACATATGTAATATGTATGTGTGTATATACATGATTTATAACTGAAAGGTGTACTACTGAAAACAGAGTGCTATATCTATTACTCCTGTTCATCAAATGTCTCTCCAAAAGATCTATGTTTATGATTATGGGAAGCACGATAAAATGGTCCAGCAAATTCTTTAGTGGGAGCTACACAGATGCAAAATTAATAAAGAACTGATTTCCTGAGTAGAAACTATTTTCATTGCTTGAGGGTATCTGTATACTGAAGAAAAAGAATCAAAGCATTAGCTGTTAACCATGAATATTAGTTCTAGGGCCATTTAAATTTTAAGCAGTTCAGGTCAACCAAAGAAAACTTCCTAAATATCCTCATATGAATGAAGCAGATTTCAATTCTGTTTCTTATTAGGCAGAAAACTCAAAGGGGAAATATTGTATTTCAGATGTTTGTCAGTCATTCAATCAAATGCTTTGGATATTTATTATGTGCAAAACAATGAACTATATTAGGTGTTGCTAAGTCTTTTCCCTTGGATTAAAAATCACAAAGAGATAACAAATACAAGAAATAAGACATGCATTAAAAATTAAAGTAAATCATTAAATGAATATCATGGCATCATGAAAGTACATTTATTTTACTATTATTATTTTTAACCTCCAAATAGAACCATACTAAATGGTGCTAAGCATTCCCTCTTAGAACTGGAACCAGGCAAGGTTGCCCTCTATCACCACTTCTATTCAACATAGTGCTGGAAGTCCTAGCCAGAGCAATCAGACAAGAGAAGGAAATCAAGAATATCCAAATGGGGATCCAAATGGGGGCAGAAAAGGTCAAACTCTTGTTCTTTGCTGACGATACGATTCTTATATCTAGAAAAGCCCAAAGATTCTGCCAAGAGACTATTGTAATTGATCAATAAGTTCAGCAAAGTCTCAGATTACAAAATAAATGTACACAAATCAGTAGCATTCATATAAACAATAGTCAAACTGAGAACCAAATCAAAGACCCAATATCTTTCACAATAGCAACAAAGAAACTAAAATACCTAGGAATACATGTAACTAAGGAGGTGAAAGACCTCGACAGGGAGAACTATGAAACACTGAGGAAGGAAATAGCAGAGGACGTAAACAGATGGAAAACCCACCATGCTCATGGATCGACAGCGTCAACATTGTTAAAATGTCTATACTACTCAAAGTGATCTACAGATTCACTACAATCCCTATTAAAATACCAACATTACTTGTCACAGACCTAGAAAAAATAATTCTATGCTTTGTATGGAATCAGAGAAGACCCTGTATAGCTAAAGCAACCTTAATCAAAAAGAACAAATTGGGAGGCATCAGTTTATCAGACTTCAAGCTATACTACAAGGTTATAGTAACTAAAATAGCATGGTACTCGCACAAGAAAAGAGACATAGACCAATGGAACAGGGCTAAGAACCTAGATATAAAACCACTGATCAACACTTATGTGCATATATGGGAAGTAACATTCACAGAGTGTTGGGCAGGTGGGAAGGGGGAGGAAGGAATGGGGGATGGATACCCTTGTTGGGTGGTGCAAAGACAATTTATGTAACCAAAGCATTTGTACCTCCATAATACTCTGAAATAAAAAATAAATAAATAAATAAAAGAGTTAAATATAATGACAAAAACAAATAGATGTCTACTAATATTTATTATTTCCTTCTTCCCAAATAGAATCTCTGACTTTTAGCTAACTGCATAGGATAAAGATTACCTTTCCCAGCCTTTCTGCAGTTAGATGTTGTCATGTGGCTACATTTTGGTCAATAGGATGTATATGAAAATGTTGTGTGGCAGCTTTAGGGAAACTTCTTTATTTTTATTTTGTTTTATGTTATTTTATCTTATTTATTTATTTGAAGCAGAGTCTTGCTCTGTTGCCTGGGCTAGAGTGCTGTGGCATCAGTCTAGCTCACGGCAACTTCAAACTCCTGGGCTCAAGCGATCCTCCTACCCCAGCCTCCCGAAGAGCTGGGACTACAGGCTTGCACCACCACGTCTGGCTAATTTTTTTTTTCTGTTTTTAGTTGTCCAGCTAATTTCTTTCTATTTTTAGTAGAGCCGGTGTCTCACTCTTACTCAGGCTGGTCTTGAACTCCTGACCTCAAGTTATCCTCCTGCCTCAGCCTCCCAGAGTGCTAGGAATACGGGAGTAAACCACCATACCTGGCCGGAAACTTCCTTAGAAGACAGTCATATTCTCCTTGACAGTCCTTTTTTTTTTTTTTCTTTGTTTTTTTTCTCTGTCCTATTTGAAATGCAAATATGATACCTGAGGCCCTAGATGCCAGGTTGAACCTTGAGGAGGTGGGCCGTAGGCTCTGGATGGCAAAGCTGTCCCTGCAGCCACTAGGAGACTGAGCCTTTATACCACTCTCTTAGTAACTAAGTCTAGACTTTCACATGAGAGAGAAATAAAGTTATGTAGTTATGACACAGATATTTTGAGCTAGAATCAAACCCGATCATAACTAATATCAGTATATTGCCCAAGGTCACACAGTGAGTGAGTGGTAGAGCTGAGATTCAAACCCTGGTTTGCCTGATTAGAGACAGCATAAGTACATTACAATAGTATTATACTAACCTTGGGAGTAAAGAAAAGCTCTTCACTTTACAATATTAGATATTTAAAATAGGTGTACTTGATCCTGGAGTAGTTGACGTTTTGTTTCCAGTTAGTCTGTCCTTCTAATTAGATTTGACTCTGGCTAATGTTAAATTGGGTTCTATACCTCAAGCACATACACATAGTTTTTGGCAAGAGGAAGGGGCTAAATAAGGCCAGTTTGACCTTAAATTTTTGTTTTAGATGCTTGGACAACATGAATAAGGCTCACCAAAGCCCTTAAAATATTAGATTTGAAAATATGAAAATAATTTCCAGCTGCCTTCTTCATTCCTTATTTGCATTAAGGGAAATGTGCCTGAAGGACTCGCTCTGTGACAAGCTGGGGTCTGTATCTGCACATGAAAACTATATTGCTGGGAGCCATATTACATTACCTGCGTAATTAAAATAATAAAACCATGTAACATTTCTTTAGCTATTTTAAATAAATGGATTTTGGATCTCAATTATCTGTAACATATCTCAATTTTAAACTCAATATTCCAAATGATAATGAACTTTGTACTTAAAGATAATGCAGCAGGAAGGATAGAAAATAATCATTGTAGATAATTTGATTTCATAGCTCAACATCTTAAGAGAACTAACTGAAAAGTTTATAAATTCGTAAGAGTTCATAAGGTAAACAGACATAATGCAGTTACACTTATTGGTAGTTTTCTGTATAATTGACATAATCATTTAATATGGTGAAAAAATCCTGTTCATGTTAGCAATAAAAAACAAAACAAAACAATTGAAAAACATAAAGAGCAACTTTATTAATAAATATACTAGACTTTTAGGAAGAAGAGCTATGAAGCTGTCCCCAAAGGAATTGATTTTATTTAAAACAGAGTGTCTGGAAGTTCAACCCTATGGGCACTCTTGAAAGTCATAGATTCCCCTTAAGTAAGAGTAGTAAGCAAAGTCATAGGTCAGCTAGTTCACCAGAGAGAACCAGGGAGGGAGATAGCTAAGAAGAATCCTCTTAGGCCCAAAAGAAACCTTAAAGACTGGCCTCAAAAAAAAAAAAAAAAAAAAGGAATAAACTCTGGAGCATTTTGTGCCTCCAGGGTATTGTAGAAAATAATAATCCGTAGGCAATTAGTAAAGTCTAACAGCTGGGTGTGATACTAAATGAGACAGCTTAATAAAGAGATCAGAAAAGACAGTCCCAGAGCCCTGTGGCTTTGGTGGCCCCAAAATACGTCAGCCATGAAGTTAATCTAAAATATTCTTGATTGGTAATCTCTCTCCAGATTCTTGACAAAATCCAGTGCAAATTCTCTCTGGAAGTACGTACTTTTTCCCTCGGCCTCAAAGGATTCAAAAAAATAATTTTTCAAAGAGATGGAGTATCTCATAGTCAAAAATGATTAAGCATACCTAGTGCTCAGATCTGGGTTTCTAAATACAATTCTTTTCTTAAAAAAAAAATAGGGTTCATTCGAGAAATAGTTGATCATAGGGCTGGAGCAGGGAAAGTAAACAATGAGTCTTTTGTGTGAGAAAATTAGAAAGTGGGCCATATTAGAAGGATGCTGAAGCCTGCTTAGAGGGGCTTCCACCAGTTAAATCAGGAAACATTTGAGCAAACAAATGATTATTGACAGTAATGAAATATACATTCAGTAAAAGAATTGAGAGTCCATGCTGATAATTAAAAAATATAGATAATAAATATAAATAATAAAGGAGGAAGAAGTTTTATTTTTTTGTTCATTTGTTTATATTCTATTAAATTTCAGATAAAAACTAATAAATATAGAAGACTTGATAGAATTCATCATTTTGCCGACAGGATAGAAAAAATTGGTTTGGACAAGAATTATCAGTGGAAACTAAAGTTATTGAAAGCTTGTTGGGTAATTGGATCCTTAGTCTCACAGCATCTTCCCACAGATTATTTATTAATTATAAAGTTATAAAAGATATCTTTAGAGTGGAGAAACTTGGCAAACACCACCTGAACTAAGTGATTAAAGTTAGCATCACTGAAAATGGAGCCAATTGGACTCATATGCCTCTTGATGAAGGACACAGATGACTTATGTCATATTCCTACAGAAAATGCATAACCTGAAACCAGTCAAGGGGAAACAATCAGACAAAGGCAAATGCGGGGACCTTCAACAACACGGTGAGACCATACTCTCCTGTGAACTCTGCTTCCTTCTCATCTCCCCCATTCTATAAATCATCTCGTCCTGCTGATTTCACCTCCGAAATATTGCTAGAATCCATTCACTTCTCTCCATCCTCTTGGTTACATCATGTCCCCTAATTGCTAAAACAGTTGCTGGCTGTTTTCCCCTTAAATCCATGCTTCACAGGTTAGCCTGAGTGATCTGTCTACAGCATAAATCTGATCATGCCACTTTCCTGCTTAAAAAGGTTTCAGTGGCTTTCAGTGGCTCTTAGAAGAAATGCAGACTCTTCAGTCTGTTTAACAAAGCCGGTCCTGATCTGACTGCTGCTTTGTCATATCTCTTAGTTTCCAGAGTGAGATAGGTTCTGCTTTGTGCAGGCTTTTAGCCATGCCTGGAATATTTTCTCCTTCTGTACTTTCTACCTCACTACTACTCTCTTTTTGAGACAAACACCTAGTCATCCTTCGGGATTTACCTTAGATAGGATTTATTCCTAAAAGCTTTTCTCATCCTTCCACCCTTACTCTGCCCAAGTCTAGGCAAAGTGCTCCTTCTGTCTGATGCTGAAATACCCCTGTACTTAACCATCCTGCATTGTAATTTCTTACTTAAAGTCTAGCTCCCCCAGTCATCTGTAAGCCTCACAAGGGCAGGCACTGAAACTGTCTTCTTCACTATCTTATTAGCCAGTGCCCGCTGCGGTACCGGGACAAAGAAATTAAATTAGCCATTTTTGGTTTAATCAATGGACAATATAGTTGCAATGAGAGGAGAAAAAGAGACATTTTACAGCATAGTAAATGTTCCAAATGGCTCAAATGATAATATTTAAAGGCTAAAGTTTCTGAACTTTCTATTTAAAAAAGCATTGTCTGTGCTTACCTCTTAGTTTCTAAATAACATTTTCCAATAAAAGGAACCAGGCAGGGCTCCTTGGAGAAGTGGTTGATTCGAGGATTGGGAGGGGAAGATTTGAGACCAGAACATATTGTGAAACCTGAATGTGAGGAAGTGCTCTAAAGAGAATGGGGTCACATTGAAAGGGCACAGGGGTCAACTGAAAACATTCAAATGATCAAAGCTAGAATAGTTTGAGTAGTACAATAAAGAAATAGTATTGAATTATAGCCCAAAGAATAAGAAAAATATCCATATTGACAAATTCATACTGATATAAATTAATTGAATAAATAAATATATGGGAGAGGACACAGCTCTTCCTTACAGAGAGTTCCAATCATTAAACATGGAATGAATGAGGGAAATAGACATCAGGTAAACACTACAGTAATAATTGTTGCAGGCAAGAACCATCAATGGATCCTGAAATTAATGGGTACATGTTTAGGGAGGAACAGAATATTTGCATAGCCTCAAAATATCTTCCCCACGATATTTATTAATTACCAAGGAAAAAATAGTGACTTTATTGTCAAGAAACTTGGCAGATACCACCTCAACCAAATGACCACACTTACCCTGACCCATAATAAGACATATGGACATTGTATACTCCCTGACATGATACCTTGAGAAGCACAAAACGTCACCTGTGTGGCATTTTTGTAAAGAATGGATAATTTCAACCTAATCCTGAGAAAATAATCAGACAAACTAAAATTGAGGGGCATTCTATAAAACAACTGACCAATACTTTTCAGTGCCAATGTCATAAAAGACAAAGTTAGACTAAGGAAAAGTCACAGGTTGGAGGAAACTAAAGACACATGACAACTAAAGGCAACCCTGGATCCTGCATTGGATCCTAGCAAAGAAAAAATGACGTTAGAGAAAAGACTGGTGAAATCTAGATAAAGTCTCTTGGTAGGTTAATAGTAGAAGAAAAAAGGGTTGCCTTAGCAACTGGATTATTGTGGAAGAAAGCAACTGTTAGCAAACACATTAAAGTATACTATAGGAGTAACAGGTATGAAATGACACGTGATGTTCAAGGTGTCAAAATGTCGATTTCTTTTTTCTAAATTAAAACGAATCCTTCACGGGTGCCTGTCATTTCTCAAACTGTTAGGAAGTCTGACAACAGCCTTTTAAGATTTCTGGTTTCCTCTCTTTCCCTTGGATTGTGTCAGAACTGATGATGTATATAGTCCAGGTCATCCATTTGTCATAGACTGACTGTTGGTCCCTCTGCCACACAATGTTACTGTAGTGTGCTGATTCCCCAAATTTAGTCAGGCCCGGGGGACTTGGAGCAGTGCTTGCCTCTGAGGCTCGGTTGGGAGGTGCTAGTTGTGGCTTTTAGGGTACAGAATTCCTTCATTTCCAGATCCACAGGATTCATGGAACCATTGCCATCTGATGAGGTCCTACTAGGGTTGGGTCCCTGGGTGCAAGTGAGGTTATAAATTGTGCAGTAAGCAAATACCCCCCACTTCCCCCCACTCTCTGGTGTGTGGTCATCTCTTAGGAAAGGCCTCTTTAGGGCAGAGCCACTTGCCTCAGCACAGCTTCCAACTAACCCTCTTTGCCAGGTCGTGTGTGTGTGTGTGTGTGTGTGTGTGTGTGTGTATTGGTGGTGAGGGGGATGTTTACAGAATGAGTTCTGTCCCCGTGAGACTAAAAAAGTCTATCAAGTGCTCCAAAATTCCAGAGTTCAAGAACACCAAGCCGTCTTTCTCATGAGGAAAATTAAGTTTAAATTTTAATTCGATCTTAAATTATGAAGTACAGTCTAACATACACCAAGGAGAGAGAATAACATGACAAATACTCGTTTTAAAATGTTCACATTTCCTTTAGTAGAAAATGTTCTAGTGATTCTTTTGCTAATGAGCAAACAAACATCAGCAAAACATGAAGTAATTAAATTACCATACATCACTTTGCCATCGCAGCTTTCCTCTCTGTACACATGATTTCACTTTATTCTCATGTATTTTTTTTTTAAATAACACATTCACAAAAGAACTGGATTAGGCAATACTTTGAAGTCATTATACTTGAAAGAACTTGAAAGTCATAAATAATATTTCTTTTCAAAATAATATTAACTCAGATTTTTCAAGTTTACCTTCCCACTAATTAATGAGTTTTTTTTAAAAAAAAATTTTTTTCCAAAATCCAGGGGCTGCAGTTTCTTTTTATGATTCACTTCCTGTGCCTTAAATGTTCTGAAGAAGTTATTTGAATTTATAATATTTTACTCATAGAAAAATCAATGCAGCAATTTATTCAGGGACTGGTGTCACTTAGCCCACGTCTCCTGCAGTTTGGGAAATAGAGTGTCCCCTTCGAGGAGCAGTTTCAAAGGAAAACACCCTAAGCAGCCCATGACTAAGACTGGGCACATTTCAAACTTTTTTTCCTAAATGAACAAGTCAAGGAGGTTTACTCACCAAAGTATGATCGACTCCATCCACCACGTTGTTCTGATATTTTGAAGTTGATTGACCATTGATGTGACCAAAGTGCCTGGCTTTACTTCCCTGAGGTGATTAATGAGTGTGGATCTGGGTACAGCCACAGCCCCGCTGTTCCTACCCCTCAGACACAGGGCAGAGAGGGAAGTCTTGGTCAGGGGCCCTCAAGGCACTCCAGAGAATTCTCTCAGAGGCACAACTGTGAGAAAGGGAATCTTTCTTTGAGATGGATGAAAATAAGAAGAGTGGTTGCCTGAACCCACAGTTCTTGGCTGAGTATTTCCTGGAGAAAAACCTTAATTTTACCTCACATCTGTTCCTTTCCATGTCCCAAACCAAAGTGGCTGTAAAGGTTACCACATAGTTTGACTGACTTCCCTCCATCTTGTCACTCTTTAATTACGGAAGAAGGGTGGAAGAGTTCTTCTACTCCTTTCACATGATTTCCCTGTCTTCAGCTTCCTTTATAAAGCCCACACAAGACTCATGTGATGGTTGATTTTAAGTGTCAACTGGGCCACACTGTGGTGCCCAATTGTTTGGTCAAACACTAGTCTAGGTGTTGCTATTACAACCAGCTGACCTTAAGTAAAAGAGATTACCCTCCAGAAGGTGGGTCAGCTTCATCCAGTCAGATGAAGGCCTTAAGAGCAAAACCTGAGGTTTCCTGGACAAGAAGAAATTCTGCCTCAGAACCATAATATAGACACCCTGCCTGAATTTCCATTCAGCAGCTTGTCCTACAGATTTCAGAAATGCCAACCCCCACAATTCTGTGACCCAATTTCTTAAAATAAATCTCTTTACATACATAGATAGATGGATGGATGGAGATGGAGATATAGATGTAGCTGTCTATCTATATATCTGTATCCATTGATTGATCTGTTTACCTATCTACCTATCCTATTGGTTCTGCTTCTCTGAAGAACCCTGGCTGATATAACTCATTGCAGCTTGCTCTTTCTCTTTCTCTCTCTCTCGCTCTCCCCACCCTCCTCTCTCTAATTGTCTATTTGGCAGAAAAACAGACAAAGCCATCTTTGCCTTTGCCACCAAGAAGGTATTCCATTCTACCCTAAAAACAATTTCCTTATTTATTTGTATGATGTTTAGATTTAGTTACATACGTTAAAATCATTGGTGTGGTGCTGGGGATGCATTTACATTTTGATAGATTCCTCTCCCAACACAGATCATTTCACTATTTCACAGCACTAACCTAAAAACATAGTATATCTCATTCATCCCTTAAGGAGAATTTTCTTAAAGCTCATAAAATTCCTGATAAGAGGAGTAAAAAGTATGCAAATGATGCTATATTCTACAATGTGTAAGACAGTGAGACCCAGCAACACATTCCAGGCACAAGAAGAGTCAAAGGATTATAACATTTGAGTAGTGAGAGCAGGAAGAGCTGAGGCCCTTACCTTTAATGTTCCCTTCAACGATATACAACATGCTGTGTATGTATGTAAAAACCGGAAATAGCAGTCCTTTCTCTTATTGATTTTTAATTTCCTGACTTTTTTTTTTTGTCATTATTTTTCAAAATTTCTTAATAAATTGCTTCTGGATGGAAGCCTCATATGCCAGCTTTAGTCTCAGGATAACTCCTTAAAGCTAAGTCATGAATTCTTGAAAAGAAGGGATTATGTGAAAACGTATCCAGGGCTCCATTGTGTTAGCAAGAGAGAGATGTTGATACCATGCCTGATAGTCAATCTTTCTTAGTTGTTCTCCTGGTGTTAGTTACAATGCAATGAAAGTTAGACCCACAAATGTGTAACCTCCTTGTTCGCATTCTTTGAATAGGCTGCTCCTTTTCCAGCAGCATCTTCCTTCTCATCAGGCTAATTTTGGAGAATGCGTTCGAATGTGGAAACAGATGATTTAATATGGAAGTGTTTATTATTAATATAAACCTGCATTATTACAGCAAATGGGGCTCGAGGAAACACTGCCTTTATCGTTTTTTTTTTTTTTTTGCCTTCTTTGATGTTTTGCTTGAAACAAAATGAGGTGCTTATTGAAAGCACAAATTTAGTAAACAAGCACTTCCAGGGTGTCTCTGTGAGCTAGCTTTGTACACGGTACAGAGGGGTTTCCAACCAAGAAGTCAATCGGTGTCATTTTACCCAAAGTCAACCTAAATACCAGGTCTATCCATGACTAAACAATCTGGTACAGGGATTTCCTTCTGAGAGATTTGCTGGATTGGATTGGTTGTGTCAGTGTCATAGAGACCCAGTTTAATTTCCTAAAATTCATAGCTTCAGGTATATTTGCTGATGATGAATTTGAGCATTTATTTTTTTCTCTGTCTTAGAAAAACATACCTCAAACACCCCCATTCCCAACAGCCTAACAATAAGTAAGTTAGCATGTGATGCCTATGACTTCAACTTTAAAAATTTATGGTGCCTCTATTTATTCTTGTCAATTTTAAGAGTTAATGCAACTTCTTGAAAAATCGTTTAAGAGCAATGCGGTAAAACATGGGTATGTCTCACAGCCGAAACGTGAGATTTGCTCATATACAAAATCAAAACGGATCATAAAACAGCCACTGAAACCTTTTGCCAATTGTCTGTAAAAGGAGACCCCTAATGACCTACAGCAGGAATATAGATGCAAAGTTGTACTTTGCCTCATGCCCTGGGGAGGTTTTTGGCTTTAAGATTTTTGTCTCCTTGCTGCCAAATGCTAAAGCCAAGTGCATTGCTAAAGCTTTAGACACATTTTCATCAATAAAATTTCTTATAAAACAGATCCTGAAAATGCTGAACTTATCTGCCAAATAGCCAATTAATTACTTTACATCCTTGTTGAACAATGAAATAATTTATGATGGGTAAAGGTTTTAGCATCACAAATTAGTGTTCTGAAAACCCCGAGGCCTAGCTTTCAATTAGCAAGAGGCATCACAATTAGGGATGAAAAGAAGTCATACTGCGTGTTGGAAATTCTCCCCATAGAGAAATAAAACTTCCAAGGAACAATGACCCAACTAATTTGAGGGAGTAGGTTTTTAGAAAAACAGATCCTTGTTAGAGGGAAAAGTTCAAACACTGCTCAGATTCCTAGATGCCTCAATCTTCTCCTCCACCCCCAACTGGCCCTTTCTTTTCATAAATCATAGCTATTGAATTTGGATGATGCTTGCCCACCAGGCATTTGTGTGTATTAATCCCAATTCAGACATTGTCTGTGAACTCATTTTATCACTGATAAAATTTCCTGCCTTGGGTCAATGGGGAATGGTGCCTCCACTTCTCTGCATTTTCCAGAGAAGAGGAAAACCTGAGCTGAAATAGCACTCACACAGTTGATCTGGTTTCTCAAGTTCAGGCCATATATGGCATAGAAGGGGAGACCCTGTAGGAAAGCATGCTTCAGATCCTAGTCGACTGATCTGGATCTTAATGCAAGCCTTTTGCAGATGATGGTGTCAAACTGAATGAGCCATGTAATGAAGTGTCATATTTGTTTACCTAACCAGGGTGAAACCAACAGCCTGCAGGGAGATGCAGTAAGTGGACAGTTGGGGAATGAAACAAGTAATTGTCTTTTAGGTTACAGTCCAGGGAAGAGGGAGGCTAGAATCTTTATTCCTAAATGAAATTCCTGAATCTTCTGGAATCCTGGGATGTTTAAATGGCAACAGGTTGGAGGGGTGTTGTGGAATGTAAAAATCGCAAATCCATTTCAAATGACACAATGGGATGAAGTTTGAATTGAGAAAGTTGTCTTCTTGAGTCTCAATAACCCCAATATTTTCTATGGTTGTTGATAATTAAAAATTACAGGAAGCCATTGTTCTGGACTAAGCTCCTGCACTCAACCTCAGCAGACCAGACTAAATATCAAAATGAAGTCACCCATGCTAAAGTTCCACGTCACCAAACTGAAACTATTAATAAGTTGTTGTCTAACCTTTCAAGAAGTCAGAAGAGAGATGACAGCCATTTCCCAACTGGGCCAGTTTCAATCTTCAATTGGCATGATAGTGATGTTCTCTGTATTTTAATCCTTAACCTGAAGTAACTTGGTCTTAACCAATCAGTTATTTTTTTATTATTCTGCCACTCTGGCTCCACCTTACAAAGAAAGTAACTTAGAAATGACCAATCTGTTTTTTGTTCTTTGTTTCTGCTTTTTTCAGCCCTTTTTTGGTCTAAAAAGTCAACCTCCTCTGCGCAACTCATTGGAACACTTATTCTATTTTATGGAATGAAGTGTTGCCTGATTCTAGAATCCAAATAAAGCCAACTGAGATCTTTAAACTAAATTTGTTGTAGCTTTGTCTTTTGCCAGGGTCTTTACTTCCCAATCTCTAACAACTTCAGGACATTGAACTTGTCCCCAGAAAAAATATGCACTCTTTACTGGCTCTGCTTGGACAGAAATTCCGAGAGTTGTAGATTTTGACCTTGGAGTCATAGGGGCAGCTCCTGTTGGAATTCTTGGAAGCTGCACATTTACATCAGAGAAAAAAAAATTGGCTTGGTCTTTTTCTCTTTACCCAGTCCAGGATGAACTCCCATCCTTTCAGAAACTTGTTAGTGAAAAATGTTGGCGGGTCTTAGTGTGTGAGTTCTACATTTGTACCTTCTCCTGTCCCATGTGAATGAATGTTCAGTTCTGGTCTTGGGTATGTTTTCTATCTCTGTGTTGCTAGCCAAGTAAAAGTCACCCACACCACTTCCTCATGATGGGCCATGACAAAGAATTCCCACAGGAACTTGGGATAATTTTCTTTTTGGTAATAGCCCACCATCTGTGACATTTTTACTTTAAGATGGTCCAGTAGATAAAAGAAATTTATATTTAAAAATAAGATGAATTAGGTAGGACATAATTTTCTTTCTTTAAGAAACAAGTTTTTATTTTATTGGTGGAGTAACCACTGACTCCCTTAATAATATACTCTTTAATGCTTTCCTTGCTGTGATTCAATCTCTAAATCTGATTTCCAGAAAAGTCTTCAGAAGCACACCTATGATGGATTGATTGCTAGTAGCATTTTTTATGGAGTTATCCCTAAAGTTTTTTAAGCAAGTTATTTCTGAGAAATGTGCTTGACATTCAAATGTCTGAAAGACAAAAAATAAATACTGGCTTACATATTATAAGGGGATCGTGTTCTTAGAGAAATAAAAATATTATGAAATCTCTGATTTGTTCAATCACTACTTCTGTAGGCTCAGGCTATTCTTACCTTAGTCAGTTTGGGCTGCTATAACTAATATACCACAGACTTAACAAAAAATATTTATTTCTTATAGATCTAGAGGCTGTGAAGTCAGAGATTATGGTGCTGGCAGGTCTGGTGTCTGGTGAGGTCCCACTTCCAGGTTTGCAGGTAACTGTCTTCCTTGTGTCCTCACATGGCAGAGAGCAGAGAGATGTGAGAGATATCATTTCTCTCATGTCTCTTCTTATAAGGGCACTAATCCCATTCATGAGGGCCCCAACCTTCATAACCTAATCAGCCCCCAAAGACCCCAGCTCCTAATACCTCTTACATTGGGGATTAGGGTTCAATATATGAATTTGGGGATTGGAGGGTGGACACAAACATTCAGTCCACAGCAAACACCTAGGTTGAGGAGAACCTTTTCTGTAGAAGGGTTTTGTGCACACAGGTGCCGATTTTCCCCTGGGCCTTGGAAGCCAATCCAAGCACCTGACAGTCCCTACTTTTATTGCAGAGATCAGGGTTAAAAGCTGAGCAGCCCTTTTGGGCACAAATGACTACTGGGGAGGTTTCTAACTGCAGCCTATCAGAGGGTGGGGCTTTGAGCCAGGAAATTGGATGACAGGAGAAGTTGAGTCTTGAGGGGGGACACTCAAAAGAGATTGATAGGTCCATTTATGTGATAAATAAGGTCCCTACCTTAAGAATTCTGCCTCCTCAGTTTGCTAAGTTTCCTGTTTCCCCTTCAACAAAGACATGCACTATTTTGGTATTCTGTGAGCAGAGGGTAAAAAATAATACACTGTTAATTGTAAAATCTCTTTGTCTCTTAAAAGATTATTAATGTCTTATCTTGAAGTATGATGAAAAGAGAAGGTTGAGGCAATTATCCCTAAGAGTCAGAAAGAAAGATAGGCTTTCAGGCTAGATTTTATCACTTACTAAATTTGGTATCTCTGCACAAGTCGTTTAATCCTGTGAGTCTCAGTTTCCTCATCCTGACTATGGGGAAGTTCATTCCTACCTCAAGGGATTGCTAAGAGATGATGTATGGGAAACCACCTAGTGTAATTCCTGGAACATTATACTGCCTCAAAACAAATACTGAGTCTGAAAAACCTGTATTACCAAATGGTGTTTTAGAATGGACTCTTTTGTTCTGTTCAACATGCTGCGTTAACTTTTGCATATTCAGCTCTGCTCTACATCTTTGTGCGGTGGGTGGGGAGAGAGGCGGAAAAGGACACAAAATCCAACATCACCTCTTGATACGCTTTTTTCCTTCTTGGGCATTTGTTTTCCTGTAAGCATTCACATCCTTATTTTTACCCC
This sequence comes from Varecia variegata, assembly GCA_028533085.1. Lineage (NCBI taxonomy): Eukaryota > Metazoa > Chordata > Mammalia > Primates > Lemuridae > Varecia > Varecia variegata. The sequence continues at coordinate 11,618,513 of CM052450.1, read as the reverse complement.
ATCTTGTGGTCTGACATTGGATTTGAAAGGCTCTGCCAGGTAGAATCTCTTCATTTTGCAGGAGTCTTCTTGCAGTTCAGCTTCAAAAGATGCACACCCCCTGAAAGACATTCACAGCTGGCATGGCTCTGGGAGCAGAAGTTTCTGAAAAATTTGCCCAGGTGGTTGGGCTTGACATAGAGCTGGAGGTCCCCCAGGGCCTGCACAAAGAATTAAAGGGATCTAAAAGTTTTCAACAGGGAACAGAAAAGATGACAGGGTATTAACCAAAGTGTGTGTTCTCCAGGGAGGACACAGGACAAGCAGAGCTGACTGTAGCAGAGGGCCACGGGGTCGACCGTGTAAAGTGACTGGGAGCTGCAGTCAGGTACTGGGAACAAGGATGCCAGTGAGAACTGAGAGAGGGTCCCTTCAGCATCAGAAACAACAGAGCTTTGACTGAGATTAGCAAGTAAGACCTGTGCTATACCCAGTGTGGACACCTCAAGGATGCAGAAGCCATTAGAAGGATCAGAAGGCAATTTGTTGTAGAACAATGTCATGTCTGTGAGTGTCTAGTTGGTTTTCTGGAATGAGGAGCAGAGGGAGGCTGTGTGGGTTGTATAGGATCACATAGAAAAGTGGCAGGACACACTGTAATCACTTACATTTCTGTGTCTTAAAAAATCTGCCTGTTTCAGTCCCACTGAGAACATTGAAGCAATGAAGAACTCATTTTGAGCCTCAATAACAATTATTCTTAAACAGTATCTTATTGTGATAAATGGATATTTTTAACACAGAAGAACTTCATAAAGTATTGCCACATGAGGACACTTACAAAAATGAAATTTCGTTGTAATGAAAGGGTATACTGCTGTTTTCTAGGACTGAATAATCTGCAGGAGATTTCCCTTTCCTGGCAATTAATGGTAACCTCCCCAAGGTAGGGAGTCTTGTATGTTTTGTTCACTACATTTATCCAGTGCTTAGCATACTGCCTGGGACTTAAGTGCTGGGTCTTGACAGTAAATAAACTCTTGGTAATCAGCAGGTTAGGAGAGAAAGTGGGGAAAAAAAGGCAAGCACATCTATCTGATTTGAGAGACCAGCTTGAATTAGGAAAAAATCTGATGATGCTACTATGTTGCTTAGTTACCCCGAACATATTATTTTTTCACTGTATTAATGATATATTTTTTACTCTTAAGTACTCATGTGTAAATAAATCTAAGAAAATGATTGCTTATCAGTAGCATATAAATTTAATCAGGAATGATGGTGATGCCAAACAACCATAGGTTGTCCACATGGATGGCTGAGACAGCAACACCTTTGCTTTCTTGTGATCAAGGTACACAAACTTTGTTTCCTGTACAAAATTATAAAAAATATTGTATAAAATTACCTTTAGACTATATGCATAAGGTGTATATGATACATAAATGAATTTTATGTTTAGACTTGGGTCTCATGCCCAAAATACCTCATTAGGTATATGCAGATATTACAAAATCTGGAAAAATCCAAAATTTGAAACACTTCTGGTTCCACGCATTTCAGATGCTCAACCTGTAGTTTGATGTTTGATACTTACACACTAGTATAACTACCAACCTGATCAAGATATGAAGCATTTCTATTTTCTCTTGTCCCTTCTCAGTTAACATTGGCAGTCCCTGCCCCCAGACAATTGATCCTATTTAGCTTCTAATTTTAGATTAGATTTCCCCCATTCTATAATTTCTTACAATCATTTAGTATGTTCTCTTTTGTATCTTCTTTTTCATAGCATGTTTTTCAGCTTCATTCATGTCATGGCTGTATCAATAATTTCTTTTTATCGTTGGGTAGTATTCCATTGTATGAATATACCACAATGTGTGGTATCCACTAGCTCTTTTGACATCTGTTTTGTTTCCAGTTTTCAAATATTATAAATAAATTTGTGATTTGTACACTCATATACCTAAGTATATACTAATGTGAACATATGTTTCATTTCTCTTACATAAATATTGAAGTGTGATGGGACACATACAGGTGTATGTTTAACTTTATAAGGAATCTTCAAACTGTTTTCAAGGTGTTCGCATTATTTTACATGCTCCCCTCCTCTCTCCCCCCCTGCAATACATTGAAAGTTCCAGTTTCTTCACATCTTTGACCAAAGTTGGTATTGTCAGTTCTTTTTAAATTTAGTCATTATTACAGTGGGTGTGTAGCAGTACCTTGTTTTAATTTAAATTTTTTCCTTTTATGATTGCTGTTTATTTTGCATCCTATCTAAGGAATCTTTGCCTTATGAAAGATACAAGTCATAAACAGCCAAATGAAAGAGATGCACAGGGCAAGGCATGGGGACAAGGTAAGGGGTGTGGCACTTCCATATCCTCTCAGATGTGCCCCCCTCCTGAAACTTTGATGTGCTCATCAATCCAGAAGCTCTCCAAACTCTGTTGTTTAGGGTTTTTATGGAGGTTCCACCATGTAAACATGGTTGGTTAAATCATTGGCTATTGGTGATTCAGTGAATCTCTAGCCTCTTTCCTCTCTCCGGAAGTCAGGGCTTGGGATAAATGTTCCAACCCTCTAATCAGATCATCATCAACCAGTCCCCATCCTCCAGGAATCACCTCATTAGCATAAACTCAAGAATGGTTGAAAGGGGCTTATTATGAATAACATAAGATGCTACCTCTCACCCCTATAGCTCTGTGCTAGGAAGCAGGGACAAAGACCATATATATATTTGTAATTATATTACAATATCACACATAGCTGTATATAATTTGTATATAGAATAAGTTTGTATATATGTTTGTGTATAATAAATTTCACCTAAGTTGTCAAATTTGTTGGCATAAAGTTTATGATATTCTCTTATTATTCTTTTAATATCTATAGGATCTCCTTCATTCTTAATATTAATGATTTGTGTTCTTTTTTTCTTGATATGTTTAGCTAGGAATTTATAATTTTTAAAAAATATTTCAAAAGAAACAACTTTTGCCTTTGTTAATTTTTTAAATATTATTTGTCTTTTTAGTATTTCATTGATTTCTACTGTTATCTTTATTATTTCCTTTCTTCTACTTACTTTGGGCTTACTTTGCCTTTATTTTCCTAGATTTTTTTACAATTCTTTTCTAATATGGCCTGTCTTTGTGAATTTACTATGTGCAATCAAAAAGAACATGTATTTTTGAAGTTGTTGGATGTACTGTTTTATAAATACCAATTTGGTTAAGTGGTTAATTATGCTATTCAGATCCTCTCTATATATATCTGTGATTATTTTTTGTCTGGTTGTTCAATGAATTACTGATATTATGACTCTGGGATTTTCTATTTCTTTAATTCTGTTAAGATTTTTGAGGATGATTTTTAAGAACATAAACATTTACAATTATCATGTCTCCTTGTGATATTTTAAAATCTTTCTTAACATTCTATGTCTTGGCTGGGCACAGTGGCTCATGCCTGTAATCCTAATACTCTGGGAGGCTGAGGTGAGAGTATCCCTTGAGGTCAGGAGTTCGAGACCAGCCTCAGCAAGAGTGAGACCCCCCCCCCCCCCACCGTCCCCCGTCCCACCATCTCTACTAAAAATAGAAATTAGCTGGGCAACTAAAAAAAATAGAAAAAAATGGTGTGGTGGTGCATGCCTGTAGTCCTAGCTACTTGGGAGGCTGAGGCAGGAGTTTGAGGTTGCTGTGAGCTAGGCTGATGCCACAGCACTCTAGCCCACACAACAGAGTGAGACTCTGTCTCAAAAAAAAAAAAAAGAAAACAAAAAAACAAAAACAAACAAACAAATAGAAACCACCCTATATCTTTTAACTGGCAAGTTTAGCTTACCAATGCTTAATAAAATTATTGATATAATTATTTTTATGTTATCATTTTATTATTTGTTTCTGATTATCCTTTTGGGTTTTTATTCTGATCCTAATTTCCTTTTCCTAATAATTATCATTATCATCATTTGAACATTTTTTTGAACATCATTTGAACATTTTTCACAATTTCACTATTGGCTTCTAGCTAAGCCCTTTGCATTTTCATTTTTATTTTTTAAATTCATTCTGGGGATTATAGTACAGAAACTTAACTTTTCACAGCATACTTTAAGTGAATATTGTACCACTTCCTGTAAAATATAAAAACCTTATAAATAGGTAGGTCAATTCACACCCCCCGTTAACTTGCTCTTTATTTGTTATATGTATTACATCTACGTACATTATAAACACCCTCGGAAAATTGTATACATTTTATTTTAAACAGCCATATGCATTTGTAAAATTAAAACCAGTTTTCTTAATAGACTTTATTTTTTAAGGCAGTCTCAGGTTAACAGCAAAACTGAGCAGAAGATACATATATTTCTCATATAGCGCCTGTAAAAATATGAATTTTTAAAGAACTGAAGGAAAAGAAAGTCTTTTATTGTCATCAAAATAATTGCCATTTCTAAAGCTCTTCATTTGTTCTTGAAAATCCAATTTTCCCTCTGGTATCATTTCCCCTCGACCTGAAAGCCTGGCTTTAGCATTTCTTGTAGCATGGGTCCGGGGGTGAAGAAGTCTCATTTTCCTTTATCTGAGAATGTCTTTATTTTGCCTTCATTTTGAAGGATCTTTTTATTTGATGAAGAATTTTAGCTTGACCAATTTATTTTCTTTCAGCACTTTAAAAATGTTGCTCCACTGGTTTCTGGCCTTTATTGTTTGTGATCCATGGATAAAATATATATATATAATTTACCTACCAATCATTTTTACTTGAAAGCACTTTGAAAATTGCTCAAGTTGTCTGGTTCTATTATTATTGCAAGAGTTATGTTGAAGTCTACACCTATGATTGTAGATTTTTCTATTCTTTCACTTCTGTTGTATTATTAGTTTAGGTTATTATGCCCATACAAATTTAGAATTATTAGATTTTTCAGGGTTATTGACACTTTTATTGTCATGATATATATTCCTCTGTGTCTCTCTTCTTGTTAGGTCTCAGCTTCTCAACTCCTGGTTTCCTTGGTCATCCCAAACTCTAATATTTTCTCTTTTCAGTCTGACTCCACATCCACACACCAAACTTTTGATAGCCAGTGAGTACCGGCCATAGAAACTACACCTTTATTTCTAACAATAACTTCTCACCCGCCTTGTTCTGCTCTCAGACTTAAGCCTACTTCATCCCTGATTCCCAATTTCTATCCCATTGCCAGCCAAATTCTTGCTTTTTGGACTCTAGCTTAGTCAATCCAGTTTAGCTCAATGTTTTCCCAGATGGTATTGACCAGGCTTTTAAAATGTTAGTAAGCATGCTAAAAATACAGGTTTCCAGGCTTTGGCGACAGATCAGTTGGTCTGAGATGAATCCTAATGATTTGAATTTTTAGTAAGTACCCTAGCACCCCAAAAACACTTTGAGGAATATTCAGGGTATCAAACCCTGGCTCCCACTCCGGGGCCTCACACTCTGGTGTTGGCTGACTTTACTGGCTCTCAGGTCTGGTCTGCCCAAGGCCCCAAGAAGGGACATTACTCACTGTGAGTTTAACTAATGTGGTTTTGTGCTATTTGAAGTGATCCCTGCTCTCTAGGGAAAAATAATCAGAGGATTATATAGAATTATCTCCCCCAAAGGCTATGCGGACATAGTCCATTATCCATCTTAGGTGGCAGTATGGCGGATTATGGGGCATTTCATCTTTGCTACTCTCTGACTCAGAATATTTAGAATGTAAAGTTAAACTCAGAAACACCTGCCATTGATTGCCTGAACTACTCTTAGGCAATCTGGAAAACCCTTTCTCATCTGATACACATAGTCTCCCCAACATTTTAAGCTATTATTCAGAACATTTCTATTCTTCATTTTATACTTAAGACTGTGAGCCAAGCCAAGAAGACATTTTTGTATTCCCCTGTCTCCTCCCTACCAGTGTTGGAGGAATGTCAACATGAAAGGAGAAGGGATATTATTTAGGGTGGCCTGAGGGGTAATAAGTAGGATTAATGGGATGAAATTGAGCAAAGGAAAATTTAAAGTGAACATCAGGAACATTTTCCGAAGATTGAGATCAATGATCCTGTGGAATTAAGGTCCCAGGGGAGGTTGTGGGAGCCCCATTACTTGAATCAGTTCAAACTAGACTGGACTAAATATTTGAATATAATCCTACCTTGGCAGGGAGTAAACCTGCAATGGCTGGAAGATGGAAAAAATGACCTAATAGGTCTTTTCCATCCCTGACTTCTATGAGTCATCCAATGTATGCTGTTATGCGTCACACCGCCGGCCAGACCCGGGTCATTTGCTATACATTTCAGCCACAAAATCCTCAGATTCTGACTGTGCCCCAACTAAACAGCTACCTCAGCAGAGACTGAGGGCCCCTTTGGGATTTCTGGTTAGTTTATAATCAATTAAATATCAGAAATGAATGCAGAAATCAGTCATAGAAGCACAGGGTGGTGAGTAATTGAGTTCTGGTCCCTACCCTCTGGGAGGGTCACCCTCAACTCACTGCAGACAGACAGGAATCTTTCCACTGCAGTTGTCGTCTGTAATTCCGCCTCTCAGGCTTGGCTGGCCTGTGCCTTGTGCTGGGGCAGCCCCTGCCCTCCTAGCTGCTGAGGGCAGGCGGACCCGCCTCCTGCGGCTGCTCCGAGCCTGCTGTGGCCTTTCCCGCAGCAGCATTATTATAAGGCAGTTTCCTCGCATGTCCCCACCAGGGGAACCAGCGTTCAGAAGCATTGCGAGATCTGACTGTCAGTCCCCACAAGTCCCAGATCATTTTCTTAAAACATTATTATTATTATTATTATTAGCTGTATTTTTTTCTTCAAATGCAATTTTAGGAGAACACCTAAAGTTGATAAAAGCAAAACTCCTTTGGTTTAAGTAGGGCAGGGGACCCAGGGCCCCCAAGAGCTTTCTTCCTGGCCACCACTCTGCCTCATCCCTCCTCCTTAAGGCTTCCTTGGGAAACAGACGGAAGCCACCAAGAGGCACAGATTCAGAACCCCTTTTCTATAAGCCCTTGCATTTGTTTTCTTGCCATGTCACACTCAGTTAAACCCGCAAGATGGATGAGACAACAGCTGCAGTTCTAGGCTTTGCAGAGAGCCTGGTGACAAGGCATCTGCTGGAGACCTTGGTCATATGTTCTCTCCCTTCCCTCCTCTGATCCCCCAACCTTCCCTACGGCTGCTGGCTGGAGGGTGATTGGAGAAGATAGCAGAAAAGGACAAGTGGCTACTGATGCCAGCAACGACTTGTGTTTCATGTTGATTACATTATGCCTTAACCACTTCTGTTTCCTCATCGGCATTTTTCTGCTCTGGCTATTGTCTTCTGTAAGTTCCAGTCTGCCCTAAATGTGTGTTACAACCTGGTTTTCCTAGGCCCGCAGGAGGACATAGAGGAATGCATACTGAGACGGCCTGCAGAGCAGAGGGAGTTTTTAATTCTGTATTTCTGGTATATACCTGCCCTATGGGGGGGTCTCCTTAACATAGCCAGGTAAAGAACATCACTGGATTAGTGTTTATTTCCTACTTCCTTGCTCTGACATTTCTTCCTTGGTGTTACCAATCTCTGACAGGCTGAGATGAGGCTGGAGGAGTTAGAAGGTTAAGTCGTGTGTCTCCTGGACCCTCAGGTAAACTTCTTTCCCATTATTGTTCCTCCCATTAACCAGAGATGAGTCCTGTCCTTAATAAGGATGTAAGGCTCCTAACTAATTTTGGTTCCTTTAGTGATTTTCTACATTTGTGAAAAGGAAGCTTTGGGTTGGGAGCAAGATAGGAAACCAGCCGGCACACCTGGAACTCCTTGATTTTGAACTTGGCACGGGGCATTGGCATCTCAGACCTAGAACTACAAGGCCACTAGGGAGACTTCAGGTCTTTACCTTCTTTCCTGAATGAGAAAAAAGAAACCTAAAGAGAGGGTATGTGGCTTGCCCAAAGTCACACAGCTTAAAGCAGAGAATTAGGAATGAATTAAGGTTTGACTTCAAAGTCCGCCCTTTTTTGTTTATTCCACGTTACTCAGAGCAAAGCTGGGGCAAAGAGGACACGAGCTTGAGGAAGATATAGCAACTTTTAGAAAAAAGGTTTTTGCAGAAATTTCCTCAGAGGGCAATCTTTTACGAGCCAGTCCTCGGAGGGCTTTGTGTGAACACATCAGAGACATATGGATTACAAACATTTAAAATCCATATGGGTTGGAGAATGGAGACGGCGAAAAATTTGGCAAACACATTGGCTTTTTTAATATATGTGTGTGCCTATATATATGTATATATATTATCAAATTTAAAACATTTGAAAAGCAATCCCAGGCGTTTCAGCCTAAACCACAGAGCGGTTCATCCATCCCCACTAATAAGTTCCAATCCTTCTGTTGTGTGGTCTTTCCATTCCATGGGTTAAGACCCCACTAAGTCTGTTATACTTCAACCTGAATCCTGCCTGTTTTATACATTTTAAAGATAGGTATAAAGCGACTAAATCTCACTCTCCCATACAGGAACTCAAATCCCAGGAGTCAGCATTTAGCCGAATAGCTTCATTGTGTTTTAAAATGTTTTAAGTCAGCTTATAAATAAATTGGGCTATACCAGTGCTTTTGTAATGCATGTCGTGAAAAATGAACAGTCAGCTTAAAATAGATTTTTCTTTTACTGCCAAGTGCATTATGTGAAAAATGTACTCCATCTGGCAGGACAGACCCTGTGGTCGTGTGGATGGAACTCAGATAAGGGAGCAGTCCTTTGTGTTAAGAGAATGGCGCTTGAGACCCTGATCTCTATCAGGACGCAAGCCACCATCAGTGGGGCATTCCACAGTCAAACAAGCCATCTCCTCTTCCTGACACGCACACACAAACAATGGCAGCCGACACTCACCAGTCTGCATTTGTTAATAGTTACCCTTCTGCCTCATTTTCTCTCTCACTCATCAATGCACCAGCCCCCAAATCAAGAACCTAGAGTGGGTCGGTCTAAACCTGCAACTCAGCCTTCTTCGTTTCGCCATGGTGAAATGGACACCTCCTGGAGCTTTTGACTGCTACTTCTTCATTCTGACAAAGTTGATCTAACACCCAGCTCCTCGTGATTCTTTAAGTTTTGCCCTTGCAACTTTGCTCATTTGCTCCCACTCTTTTCCCATGAATTCATAGCCATTGCTTTCTACAAGGGCTGTAACAATGTCAGTTTCTTAAAGATGGCATCCCTAACCCATCCGGCGTACTCATTCTATTCTTTGAATAGAGGTACTCTCATTTTCTCAAGTTTTTCTCCCCTCTGGCACTCCTCTTTCCTTTCTTCATGTTTAACAAACACCTAATTAGGCCCATGGGAGGAGGTGGCAGATTAAACCAAATACAACATGGCTGCTAATCTGAGTCCTTCAGCCCAGTGATTGGACACTCCCTGGAATATTCTAGTTTCTTTTCTAGGAACACTTTCTAGCACGCTCTAGGTGTCTGTCTTGATTACTATTCCTACCAGAACTCTGCTAATTAACTGTCTCATTCCTGCTAAACTGTTAACTGATAATTGATTAGAGTTTTGATAATCCTCTGAGTATTTGCATTTTAGTAGAGAATTTTCAAATAAACCAGTATTACCTTGAGGCTTTAAATTGAACCACCCACCCATGCATCATATGCCCATCCCCCAATTAGGCTCTATTTATGATGAAAGTTCTGGAGCTGGTCCCCCATTCCTGCTCGATGCTACCGACCCTGCTCTCTGCTTGTCCCCTCCTGGGAGGGTGGTGTGGTGGATAGGAGCTCACACTTCTGAGGCTGCCAGAACTGACTGTGAACCCTCATTCCAAATTTTGGCTTTGGCACCTACTAGCTCTGCATCTTAAATCCGTCTGTGCCTCAGGTTTCTCTCCTATAAAATAGCGATAATATTAACACTCTAGATTCGTTATGTTCAAGGACATTTCTTGAAATAATGCATGTAAAATATTTAGCTCAGTACCTGATAACCCATGAATTTTAGCTGTTATTAATATTGCTGTTCTGAATCCTATTTTCACTCTTGCATTCACCCAAATCTGACAAATTGGTAAACTTTACTTTTGAGCTTTGACTCTAGGCTCTTTTCTCTAGATTTTGACTCTTTTTATATGTGGTTTTATATCTTTCTCTTTGTCCTAATCTAGGTGGCTTTCCTGCATGGACTGTCCTCAGCTTCTGGGTACCCTGCTGTTGAGTTATTCTAGGGCTACTTAGAAGAGGAAAAGGCCGGGACTCAAGGAAGAACCTCTCATGGTAGAATAGCAAGATCTGAGCATGGTGGGACACGCCTATAGTCCCAGCTACCCGGGAGGTTGAGATGGGAGGATCGCATATGTCCAGGAGTTTGAGGCTGCGGTGAACTGATTGTGCCACTGCACTCCAGCCTGGGTAACAGAGCGAGACCCTGTCTCTAAAACATTAAAAAATAAAAAAAGAATAAAGAATTATTTTCACTCCCTAACTCTATTAAAATTAAAAAAAAATAAAAGAAAATAAAAATTATGGTAAAAAAAGAAGACTAGCAAGAGCCCTCATACAAAATGGGTAAGATATTTAGCAGGATGCTTTATTCTCGCTTCCTAAGGAAACATCACTTGGACCACTCTCCCACTTCTACACTTTCCACAACAAGTTCTATTTGGTACGGTGCTACACATACAATAGGCAATAATAAAACTTCACTGGGGGTGGGGGGTG
>CM052450.1:11564957-11601254 GCA_028533085.1 Varecia variegata | reverse complement strand
CCACCTCTGAACTGGCAAGTCCTTAAGCAAATAAGTGTAATTTAGTGTGTAAAAGTTTGAGCTTTAGAGTCATATGGATCTGGGTTAATCCAATGATTTATTACATAAAGGCTGGTTATGAGAGCTTTGACAATATTATCGTTAGTCTGTACTGACCCAGCAGATAAATTGCTTCATGGTCCTGAAATCTCAATCTGATATTATTGTAGTCCTTGGAAAAGCTGCACTATTTCTGGAGCTTTAAGTGATTGTTGAAAATCCAAAAGAGATCAAGAAGAGTGAGCCTCAATGCTTGGTTTTCTGCTTTCCTCAGTGAAATCTAGCCTATATTTTAGAGAAAGCTCTGCATTTTTCATAATCAGAGCAAAACATTGATGGAATCCTTTGGTTCTACACAGCAGAAGTAAACTGACTTGAGAAGGTCTACGCTGCTTATTTATGTGTAGAGTTTAATGCTAAAAGGTGCCATTAAAGGTGAAGACCACATCTAGTGTCAAAGCAGTAAAATCTTAAACATCCCTAATGACCGCTTTTAAGTCATTGCTATTTCTTACAAAAACAAACCAGTGCTAGATTAAGTGCGGTGCACTCACTTTACAAATGATACCAGTCATCTGAATTTCTAATTATGGAACTTCTGCCAAGTTCAGACTCTTTGCCAAGGATGATTTAACCATTCAGAGTGTCAAACTGACCTTGTGCTGAGGGGTGGGGGTAGGGAGCAGCCTAATTGCCTGAGTATCATTTTCTTATATTCTAAAATATTGAGGAGATCAAACCATACATTTGAGCAACTTTCTTCAACACTGTAGTTAAAATCTACACCCTACATAGTTGCACTATTGAAACTGTATGTGCTGGAGGCCTCGTTAGTTTTCACATATTAAATCAAACAAACACTCTTAAGAAAGGTTTTAGAAAACAACGGGGGAAAATGGAGATACATGGATTAGAGCCCCAGAGTTGGCAAAATTAAATATGATGGCTGTTTAATTTTCTTATGTGTATGTTTTTACCGCCCTGAAAAATATTAGGTTGTAGTGGTAGGCGTGTGTAACAGGGAATGAAATATTGTCTGAGCCATGAGGCCACAATTCTGAATGCATTCAAAAATAAGGTCATAAGTGATTCTAAACATAAGTAAGCACAAATAATTAGTTTTAAATGCTTCCTGATCACTCTGCTATGAGACTAGTAGATAAAATTGTTGTAGAGCTAATGGAACCAAACTTTGCATCATCATTGAAGTAATTAGAAGTGTTACCTAATTAATCTTAGTTGTCATTAAGTCTCCCCCTTTTATGTTAAATAGAATTGTATGTCATAGTTATGGCTAAAGGGGTCTTAATCTGGAAATAGTTTGTTATTTATAGTATTTAGATAATGCTTTCAAGGGGCTAGGTCTTGCCGAGTTCCGCAACATACACTCAGAATCCTCTTTCTCAAAGCACAGAGGGTGGCCTAAAGAAAAACTACTCTGCATGAGGAGGCAATCAGTGGTAAGGGAACTTCATAAGAATCTCTCACTCATCCAAACTGTTTTACAACTCATATGGAAACAGCTTCTCTATCTAGGCATGGCATATGCTGGTAGGAGTTGTATTCCTACTTTTGAGTTCTCAACTTATTGGATTATACATGATGATGGTTTTCCCACTGTTTCTAGCCTCCCCAAAGCTCACTGAAGTCCCAGGTAGATGTTTGGGACAATTCTACAAGGTATCAGTGGTAGTGCAGCTCCATTTTATGAGCATCTACTACGAATCCCATGTTAGCCAATTTAATTTATTCATGCAAATCTTACCGAGAAAGGTTTTAACCCCATTTACTAATTGGGACTCAAAGAGAATTTAAGTATATTGCTCAAGGTTGTATAACTAATATTCAGTGGAAGTGAGGTTTAAATTCGGTCCCACCTCATTCCGCAGCCAAGCTTTCCGCTACAACAGTCTACCCACGCCTGTCCACACTTGTCCCAACCAATCACGCTTGTGGTTGTTAGTTATTATTTTCTTTCATTGTATCTTATTTATTTACTTCTGAGATTATGAATTTAGAAGGGGTTGTAGAATCTTTCACTGGAGATTTTCTTAAAAATAAAAGCTCATTTGGAAGAATGAATTGAATGTAGTCCTGTTCAGAAGATACTCTGGGAGACTGTAATTCCAGGAGCTTCTAAAGGGGTTTAAGAACCCAATTAAAAGAAGTCACTACTGTATGCTATATTTACTGGACAAATTAATTGTCCTTCTCAGGTTCTAAGTGTGATTTTCAGGTGATCTTGACTGAAAAGATTTAAAAAAATAATTAGTTATGACATTTTTGAATAATCAGGAAGGACCAATATCTGGATAGGCTTTTAGAAGTTCTGGATCTGCCCAGCCTCTGAACAATTCACTTTTGGCTTTTTTCTTTGTATTCTTCTTAATCTACATGTCTCAACACTTCTTTGTTTATTTTGGTGCTGAAAGAGTTTGCAACTTGTTGTTTATGCTGCTAAAAGCCACTTCTTTGGATTATCTTTTCCTAGTTGAAGGACAAAATTATGCCCAGGGGCAAAACTGTAAAAAAGGTAAAGTTTATACTTGGCACCATCCTCAACTGCCTCAGCCCATCCCCATTCTTGGCCTTTTTAATTGGTTTCTATTACTAATGCCCAATGTTGTCATATTTCCCCATCTCCTATCCAGGGTAAAAGTATTCAATAAACTCATTCAAACTAAAGGATTGCTAAATTAATAATACATTTTCCAGAAATCTTTTTTTTTATCTTAAAAGAGAAAATCTAATGAGAGGACCAAAATTATTTCAAAGGTCTAAATGACTAATTGTAGTGGCTAAATACTGTGAGTGTGAGTGTGTGAGTGTGGGTGTGTGTTTGTGTGTTTCTCTAAATTCCCTCCTGCTGGGAAACTGCACTTTTCCCACACAATGCCAGGGATGCCCATGTGAGCCAGGTGGGCTAATGTTGGGTGCTTCATCTCCTTGGCTATAGAGATTAGCTCAAGATTTCTGTGCTTGAGCCCTCTAAGCCTAAAGTCCTTTCTTGGAATCAATACAGGGGCAAAGGAAAGGAACTATTCGTTCTGCTGGGGTTGCTAAAACAAGTTAAGTATGAGAATGAGCTACCTGGATAATCATTTTTGGCTCATAGGAGAAGCTCCTATTCAGTGGGGAAAAAAGTGAGCACACAGAAAGAAGAGTGGAGAGATGGAGAGAGTTCTGCCATTGTGACTTGTTCTTTCAGACCAGTCTAGGTACGACTGCAATTAGATTGAACTACGCTAACCCAAATGGGGAGTGTGTTTGTGTATGTTTGTGTGTGTGTGGGTGTGGGTGTGTGGGTGTGTGTGGTGTATGTATTATTCACTCAATCCCTTCTTTATGTGGAACCACTTTCTCCCACTCAGTGCCAGGGATGTGAGTCAGGATGGTAGTTATGCTAAACTGTAAGCCACCAATTTCCACCCCATTTGGGGGGGCTTGAGGGTTGGAGCTTGAGCTAGGTTGATTTTAGTGTTTTTGATACTTGAAATTAAAAGAATCCTGACTAAAACTTTAATGGTAGGACTCAAGATATTTTTAAGGGAGATATTTTTGGGTGATCAATATTCCTGTTGCCTCTTTCCTACCCTGTGAATGTTGATTTACTGCTGCTTTTGAATAATAATACTATGTTGACGTTGCCACTTGCAGTTATTTTCTGGTGGGAGCTGTGACATGCTTTTCGACAATTTTTGCTGGTGTCTTCAATAGGATTCCATTCCATTCCATTCCATTCCATTCCATTCCATTCAGTTTAGTACAGTTTAATTCATCTGAACTAGGTGGTCAATGAGGCCCTTTTCCAGAAGGTCAGCAGTAAACTACTTAGATACCCCTTTGGAATCCAACAATTCTTCCACTTAGAGGAGTTTGGAAAGTATGAGCCACTATTTCAGGTTTTATATGGCGATCTATACATCTTTTAGGTTTGTCTGTTAAAAATTGATAAAAATCAATGACTTGCCTCTATTTTGACCTTGGATGCAACTCTGAGGTCTTCCATAAGTAGAAGATAGGATTGGTGATTATGAGCTGATATTTGACAAATCTACTGAAAGGAGAAAGATGTTTATATTAATATTTCTAGTCCTGGGTGGTCATATGACTGTTTTTCAACATCATTGCCAACACTGCAATTAATGAAAGACTACAAACATGAGATGAAAGTATCAATCCTCTGTTTCTTGTTTTGGCATTCTATTTATTTTAAGTGATTCTATCTGTGTGTTTATTTATATGTGTGCATATAAACTGACACAATTCTTTAAAGCAAAATCTATAAATAGCTATAATAACCACCCTAGTTAAACATCACATGAATTCCAGTGGAAGAAAAGACCAAACTGGTGGGGCAGTTATAACTTTCTATTACTGCTCACTTCCTTTTTTATTTTCTAATATGACTTTGTTTTTGGCTCCCAGATTGTTGACATTGAGTGTGACTAAGCCTTTGCCCCGAGGACCTTCCATTCTCCTAGGCACTGGCTTTTGCTTCCCACATGGGAGCTGGGGTCATCTTTCCACCTCCAGGCTGACTCCCAGTTCACAGCGAAGGGTCCTGAGTGGGAGGCTCTGGCCATGAGGGAAGGGCTGCCCAGAGGTCGCTGCCGCTGGCCTCAGCACAAGTCAATGTCCTGAGCCTGTCAGCTGGGGACTTTCTCACACTTGCTTTTATGAGTCTGTCTTAGATTGGATCAGACTATTAATACATAAAATCAGCTAGTGGAAAAGTAAAAAAATTCAGGCAGTCAGCTAACACTTTTGCCTGCAGATCAGCCAATAACCCTTGTGAGTGATTTTTCTCTGAAACTTAATTACTTTGGCTTGAGGCTATATCTTACACAACAAAACCCAGTATGCTTGCTTTGATTAGCTTGATTGGTCAAGAAAGTCATATGGAAGAATAATGAATGAATTTTATTATGTGTTGACTTAAATGAAAATAACCAACTTCACCTTTTTTTGTGACTGATTTGAATCAAATTTTAATCCTTATCTCCTCCATAACCTAAATGAGATAAATGATGATAAGGATTATATTAGTAATAAGAGTCTTTAAATATGTTTATAGCCTCAAAGACTTTCTTAATTCGTGGTATATTAAACTTTGACTATAAATGTAAATTCTATTGTTTCCTTTGATTATAATGATTTCCATATTTGTGAGAAAAAACCCAAGGATTATTTTATTTAGTTAATCATCAGTTATTTTCTTTTCTCCAAAATGACAATTGATATCACTTAAATTATAACTTTTGAATGGATTATTTTGACTTTATAAATAGAGGTTTACACATAGAAATATGTCTTTTGAAATGACTAGATCAAGTGGATTGGTGATAATCCTTTATGATGCTTAAAAAAGCAATTGGATATCAAAATGGTATATCCAATAAATTCATCATGAAATTATAAAAAATGATATGCTAAAGGTGAATGGAATATAAAGGTATAAAAAGTGTGAAATGCGATTCTTGACATCAACCAATTGATCATCTACTTAAGGAAGACTTGTAGACACACACACACACACACACACACACATGCACATACGATAGTCTCTAAATGACAAATAAATGTTGCAGTCAAAAGTGTAGAGAAGTTTGAAAGAAGGAGCAGTCCCAGGAGGCTAAGATAACCAGGAACTTGAGCTGGAGCCTGAAGGATGAAACAATTCATGTAGTTGAAGAGAGAGAAGAAAAAGCTATGAAAAAAAATCATAACATGAGCCCTTATTCCCCTTATTCCTCTCACAGTGGAGTAGTGTAGCAATATTAGAAAAGTAAAGAAGCAAAAGTTAGAAAAGTGACTTGATGTCTCTGATTGAATCTATGTTATTCATAGTATTTTTCCATCTGCATACTTGGTGTTTTTTGTTTTACGCACAGTATTATTATATAACAAGTTACTGGATTACATTTACAGGTGAGGGGGTGCTGTGATTATTGATGTATAATAAATCACCCCAAAATTTAGTGGCTTAAAACAACAATAGATATTTATGTTGTCTGATGGAATCTGTGGGTCAGGAATATGGAAAAGACTTGGCTGGTGGCTGTGGCTCAGGGTCTGTCACGTGGCTGCCAGCAGATGTCGGCTGCAGCTGGGAGAGCAGCAGTGAAGGAAGTTGAAGAAGCTGGAGGTTGGACAGGCATTTCTTTTCTGGTATTCTCAGAGTTTCTCCATGTGGTCTTCCCACAAAAGTTCGTTCAGGCATCCTCCCTGCATAATGGCCTTAGGACAGTCAGACTATAGACGTGGCTGCCAAAGGTGACAAGAGTGTGTATCTAGTAAAGCAAGAACTTCCCCACCTGCCTTTTATGACCTACCCCTGCAAGTCACACTGCAGCACTACTGCTATGTGGTCACGTTGCTTCCGGTCTCTAGGGGAAGGGACATAGACCCCATCTCTCCATATCAAAGTCCAGTTGTAAGAAGAGAATGAACAACAGAAAATATTTATTGTGGCCATTTTGGAAAATGTACTCTGCAGCAATCATTTTGAGCATTTGTCTGATTAAGCACTGTCCTTGAGGAGTAAAAACTCAGCAGAAAAATCTTAAACATGTGGTACTTGTGTTTATCAGCTGAAATGTATAGGTAATATGCACTCAAAAAGTGGATAAGATTCGTTTGTAGACTGGTATAATCACACATCTATTAGTGACTCAAATACTCCATCTCCCATCCCCAATTCATGGCTCCTGGCCCATAAAAGTAATGCAACATTTGGAGATTGGCCCCATTAAAAACAAAAACGAAAAGTAATCTTCTAAACACCTCGTAGGGTTTTGACATTTTGTTTTCTTACTTATTTGACTCAAAGCCCAATCTGGTAGTGTTTCACAGCAGTTTTCTTTAGGCTGGATTTAATTGCTGGAGAGATGTCTTTTTGCTAATGAGATTGAGCAATCTAAACGGTAACCTGCATTCCTGAGACTTGGGCTCATGTATTTCAAAACATCGCTAAGGGTTAAACAGACTTTAGAAATAGAATACCCTTTTTATTATTGTTGTTGTTATTACAATAATTTTAAACTTGAAGTTTCATGTTCCAAAAATATTTTTGATGTGCTTTTATAAGAAAGGGCAATCCTCCTTGAAATGCTCAAACATGAGCCAGAGAAAAATATTACTGAATACCATTCTCTCACCTAAGTGAGAAATAGAGTTTTTCTTCACTTCCTAGTCCTATTTTTTTAAGATAAATATTTTATTGTCTCTAATGTGGGTTTCTTTGCCTTGTTTTCCATTCTTTCATAGATGAAACATCATTAGGGAAACATCAGCTACAACTGCATGTGGTTAACTTGCATCCACCCCACTTTTACAAGACACTTTGGACTGAACCAGATTGCTCCTCTAAATGTTTCTCAATGGTCTAAAATCACTATAAAACTAAAACCTATGTTTGCACACTTTCCCTGACCTACCTCACCCCTCCTCTAGCATGGTCCTGCTTCAACAGGGATCATTGGTGTTTTACCAAGGGGACAGTCCAGGTAATACAAACTATTGCTCGTATTAAGGAAGCCAAAGAGACTTCACAGTAGGTCCATGGCATTGACCTTTACCTGTTTCAATATCCCTTGTGTATAACAAGGTTATAATTGAAGTCTTTGGTATTACTATCCAGAATCTAGGCAGGAAACTAGAAACATGATTTGGAAGAATTGCTAATTGGTTTAGGGTCAACAATAAATAGGGAGCTGGAAAACACAATTGTCTAAGAAGTATGCTTTTTTAACTGTTAGGATTCCCAATCATCAGGTAAGACAAGCATTGTAATTAGCCTGAAATATTTAGCTAGTCATCCCTTTAGGTATTACCCTGTACAGACGGTAGATAGCTCATGAAAAGATGTCACATTAACTATCAGAGAAGCACAGATTAAAACTACAAAATATCACTACATGCCTATCAATGGTTAAAATAAAAAAATAGTAACAACACAAAATACTGGCAATAATGCAGAGAAACTAGATTGCTCACACATTGCTGGTGGGAATGAAAATGGTACAGCTTCTCTGGAAAACAGTTTGGCAATTTCTTAAAAAACCCAACATGCACTTACATACAATTTAACAATTGTAGGTCTTTGGGCATTTATCCCAGAGAAATGAAAACTTATGTTCACACAAAAACCTGTACATGAATGTTCATGGAAGCTTTATTCTTAATAGCCAAAAACTGGAAACAACCCAAATGTCCTTCAACAGGTGAATGGTTAAATAAGCTATGACACATCCATACCAGGAATGCAGTGCAGCAGTAAAAACTATTGATACAGGCAAAAACTTGGATCCATCTTAAGGGAATTATGCTGAGTTTTAAAAACCAATCTTAAAATGCTACATTGTATGACCTCATTTACACAATATTCTCTACATCGTAAAATTATAGGGATAAAGGCAGAGAAGAGACTTCTGGCAGGAATTAGAAATGAGGGAGGGGTGTGGAGGTTCTTGTAAAGGGTTAACACAAGGGATCCTTTGGGGATAGAGCAGTGGTACCTTGATTCTGGTGATAGTTACATGAATCTACACATGTGATAAAATTGCATAGAATAGATAGATACGTATGTACATAGATACATTCACATACACACACATAAATAAGTGCGTGACTGCATGCAAAACTTGTGAAATCTGAAAAAGCTCCCTAGATGGTTTCATTGTCATTTTCCTGGTTTTGATATTGTACTATACTTTTCCAAGATGTTGTTATTGAGGGAAACTGGTGAAAGGTATATGAGAACTCCTGTACTTTGTTTTCTTCCTGAAACTGTCTGTGAATGTATAATTCCTTCAAAATAAAAAGTTAAAAAAATTGTATACTGGATTTATTTTAAAGTCTAACCCTGCATTGTTAATAAGGTGCATTTATTCCTGCTAAAGGTGAGAAATAAAAGTGATTAACACCAAAACAATGTATATAAAAAGCTAAGAGCAATGAGAGCTATAGTTGAAATTGACTGACAATTCATTTAGAAATTTATGTATGATAGATATGTTTGAGAATTATTGTACTTGCTTACATATTTTTTTCATGAATATATTTATTTACATGAGAATGACAAGAAGAGCGTAAGTAAATGCTACCAAAACACATTGCAAAACCTGAGAGCCTGGGCTCAGATTCCTACTGGTTGCATTGTTGTCAGTTTCTTGAGATCTGAAGCCCACAGAAGACAATAAAAATAATTGAAAATATGTAAACAGTAATAAACCTATTTGTTCCCAAAAAAGTTTTAGTCCATTTTTAAAAATTTCCCATTTTATATTATCCATGTTGGAGTTCACTTAGGACTCAAATCAGATGTTTTTTTGGAGGAAGAAAAGTAGCATGAAAACAAAATTTTGAGAGGCTGTATACTTTGTAGTCTTTCCCACAAACAGATAAGTACATTTTGAAACCTTCTTTTGTCTTTTCAGCAACGGTAGTTTTTATAAATTATACATATATAATTTTTTGGATGGTTTCAAAGAAAATGTTGTGCCTTATCAGGAACTTTCAAATAAGCATAAAACTTGTACAGTCTATTTTTTGAAAATCAATTTGATTAAAAAATAAATTTAATTAAAAATAAAACATTATACATCACAGCAATATCATACTTTTTAAAAAAATTATGGAACATCTACTTAATGGAATACTGTACTATAAGATGGATATGTAATATCTCAATATATTATTAGAGAAGATCTTTAGGAACCATTGTTCAGCAAAAAATGCAGAATGGAGAAAAGTATGTGAAGTATTCACCATTTAGCTAAGATGGGGATAGAAAAATATATATACATATTTGCTCAGAATTTTAAAAAATTGAAGGAAAAATCTAAATACTTAAAAGTGATTACTTAGTGGAGAGATAGGAAATGAGAAGGACACAGGAATAGAAACTCAATTTCTCTTAATACACCTTGTTTTGTAGATTTGACATTGAAACCATATCCACATTTTATATAAATTTAAAATAAAATTTAGAATTATTTTTATTAAAATAAAAAAAGAAAAAGCAATCCCTAGAAATTGAAAGGAAAATGAAACATATGGACCTAAAAATGCACTGAGTTAGCGGCATAACCTCATAGACAAGAGTTTTCTAAGTGACTTTGGAGTGAGACTGTTGCTGATTTGTTGTTACTCTGAGACATATTTACTAGCGTGAGTCTGTCCTGTCCTGGATGTCTGACTTTCAGAAGGGAGGTGCTGACACTGGTTGGTTGACTTGAGAAAGTGTGTCCTTTGAGGTGAGTGACTGATGGATTGAATAGGTTAAAACCTGGTTTTGATGGCTGTTTGCTTCCAAGGCAACAGAACAATGACTCTTTTTCTAAGTTTGTAAGAACTTTTAAGTTCTTAACTCTCACTTTTCGCATACCTACCAATTTTCTTAGAAGCTACCTCGTCTAAAAGAAATAAATCTTGTAACCCCTGATGCTGAATAGCAAGATAAAACTCCCAAGGGAATGGAAGAAAATAAGCCACTATTTAGGGTTTTAAGATGGGCCAAGATGTTTTAACTCAACATGGAAACCTTGACAAAGCTGATTTACCCATTTTCTGAATTCCTCTCCTTTTGCCCCATCCACACTTCACCCAATTGATTAGAGAGGTAGAATTTATTAGTGAATGTAGCCATGAAACTGCTTAGCAAATTTCACTAGAATTACTGTTGGTGAGAGAAATTGATAGTCCTAGGGAAGAAAGTCATCAATTCAACTATTTTCAAGGATATTGAAAGAGTTATCTATGAGCAGACACTTTCTCCTATCTTTGTATTTTATTTTTAGATCAGAGAGGTAACCAAAGCATTTTTTTTTAATTTCAGCTTATTATGGGGGTACAAAAGTTCTGGTTATATATATGACCCATGACCCCTCCATCCCCGCCCCCGAGTCTGAGCTTCAAGCGTGTCCATTCCCCGGACAGTGCACATTGCACTCATCATGTAGGTATACACCAAAGCATTTTTGAATAAGTATGATATTCATTAAACTTGTGTTTGTCTTGCCTAATGATTTGTTGTGGTAGTTCCAAGCAAGTAACCAGCAAAGAGACTCTCAGGAAGAATCATGTGCACACAAACCCACAAAAACCAACAAAAACCACAAGTCAGCTTGGGGCCCCAGTTACAATTTCTTAACCTCTGTCTATATCTCCTCCCTGGGTATTATTCATGATCTGCTTAACACGGGTTTACTGAGACTAGTTTCTTCATCAGAATCAACACGTGGAGCCCTAAGCCCTAAGCCTGGGGCAAAGCCTGGTAACTGGGACTCAGTTACCAATGGCCTTCCATGATCTGTCTGATTCCAGTTCTTACCTGGTCTTTCAGCCTCAGTGAGGGCAGAGCCAAGACATTGGGTACATCTGGGGCAGGCTGATAATTGACACCTCTTAAAATTGGTATTCTTTAAATCTTTTTAGCACATTAAAGTAGTGAGGGCAGGGATGACGGAAATATCAGCCAGACATTTTTGTTTGTTGGCTGTTTGTTTGTTTTTAGTCAAGAGGACTGTCAACTTGAGTGGGACTAAATGACATGTTACCAGGTAGAACAGAAGGTATGTTAATAGGCCTCCATATGACCAACTTGTTAGATAAACTGACCCTCTTACTACTGTGTAAAGCATAATGGCCAAGGTCTATGGTATGCCAATGTTCATAGCTCATTGACTACTCTCCAGTACACACCCTACCCCACTCTTCTGCCCCTACTGCTCCCACCCAACAGTTACCAAAGTTTAGTCTTGTTTCCAAACAGGATTTTGTACAAGTGACACTTGTTATGGTGATTATGCAATTTAATTTTTATGCAAGCTGATAAAATACAGCGCAAAAAGATAGAATTGTTGTTTCTGAGAAACATGAATTGAATGTTTCAGAAAGACTTGGTAAAGACTGGGAGCTAAGATACTTCTATCCAGTTGGCATGGGTGAAAGAGAGTTTGGGGAAGACATTTTTAAAAAATCTTAAAAAATTCATACTCACATTGTTTTGCAATTGTCTCAAAGTCTTTATCCACTTTGAAGAAAGTGAAACTTGAAAGTATGGCCCATACATTGCTAATGTGGCAATTTTGGATTTTTGATTGACAAATCCAGATTACATCCAATAAGGGGGCTTCTCTCCATGTAGGAGTCACCCATGGAGGGAACCACACTGTCATCCTGGTATGCCTAGGATTCATAGTCTTCTGTCTCCTGATCTTTACTTTTCTTCCTGGATTTGGACCTCTAATTTTCCCGACTCTTTCCTTTAATATATTCATTACCCACATCTTTTGGTTCTAACACTTGATCTCCTCGTATACAGGGGAATATGTTAACCTCTCTTTACCAACCCTGGGCTCTCAGTTCATCTAATCAATGCCATGAAATATATCTCTGCTATATCTGGTCTTTCTGCTGATTCTAGCAGGAAATTATGGGCCCATGTTTGAATGACTCATCTGAAAAGCACAACGGACTGTTGAGGAAGATACTTCTTGTCAGACAGTAGCTACTTATAATAGTGGCATTAATGGAGCACCAGTTTTTTTTTTTAATCACCACTATGCTCTCAGTATTGTAAGTGGTCAACATATGTTTGTACAATGAACTGTTGAGCAGTTTCTCATGTCAAGAATTTTATTGACCATATCTTATTTAATACATCAACTTTTTGAACTGGATACCATTATCCTCATTTTAAAGAAGGTGAATCTGAGGCTCAGAGAAATTTAGTGGTTTTACCAATATCAGATGGCTGGAAAATAAAAATAATGCATTTGAATCCATGCCTATATGACTACAAACACTAAACTTTTAACATCTATGTGGATTCTGATCAATGCTCGCTTTGTCAATGCAAATGCTAAAAATGTTACAATTTAAAGTAAAGGGGAAAAGACAAGTTATTCACTTATTCATTCATTCCTCCATTCAACACATCTATTGAACACCTATTATTTGCTACGCATCATTCTTGATGCTTCTAACGATACAGAAATAAAGACAGAGTCATTCCCCTCTTAGAGATTACATTCTAGTAAGGAAGGTTATGAATAAATAAATATAAAATATATTAATGTTAATTTAATGATAAGTTATTGAAGTACTATGGTAGAGTTCATTAATTTCCTTGAGGAACTAATAATTTGGTTGAAGAGACAAAGCATGAATATATAAAAATTTAAATGGTGAACAGTACAAAACGACTTAGGTACAATAATGTAAGAATTGAAGATTAATTTCTATGACCTATTGTAGAAAGCAAATGATGGAAGCATCAAAGAGGGGAAAATCCCTCTGGGCTGCAGTGGGGAGGTTTTGGGGAGAAGAGACTAAAGAGTAGATAGAATTTGACTGGTTGGAGGGAGGAAGGTATTCTGGGACTGTGAAAATAAGTTAATTGTCTCAAGGAGACAACTGAAAGTTCATTTTTCTGCTGATAGTTGCTAAACGTGACAGATTTAAAGAGTGCAAGTTTGGCCCTCATGGCTCTTAACACTAAATCTGAAGCTCCATTCAATTTCATCAACCTGACCTCAAAAACATCAGCATGGTGCCTGGAAGCTCATGCATCAATTTCTGAGCCTCGACAGATGGATATGCTTTTAAAAAATGCAAACGAAACACTACATTTACCATGCCCTGTAGAGTATGAAAACCTAGCTGACATTCTCATTTACTCATCATCTGTCTCCTTTAATATGTCATCCATCATTTGCTCCTATTTCCCTTAAGAGCTTGTGAAAAGTTGGAGTGCAAATGGCCAAGCAGTCAAACGCCTTCCATTATTCCTCTGATGGGAATACAGAGGGGAAGTCAAGTTCCTTTGACAACAATGGCTGATGCATGACAGCGGGTTGAGCCAGGCGAACTAGAAACTGGATTTTGAACTAGTGAAGCACTCCTCTACTGGACAGGGCATGGAAATGATGGTGAAAGGAGGGCGCAGCTCTGTATCTATGCAGGAATTGGTGTATTTTGAAATACGGTGCTGCCAAGTTACCGCTGTAAAAATGAATTTGCCCATGCTGTCTGGAATTGGAGCAGATGATCAGAAGGGTAGGGTAGGGTCTGGTCCTTTCACACATTCCTCTGGACTCCTAAAATGGTAAACTCAAAATTAACCCTGTGGGTCAAGGTGGCTGAAACATACGTGGGGAAGTGAGAGAATATGAGTTCAGGCAATGAAAGGAAGTGGTAGATGGCTTTTTCTCCTATATTGGTGGAGAAGTTGAGAAAAGAACAATGGCATATTTTAAGAAAGGCAACCAACAATATGTTCTATTATTTGACTGTTCTTTAACAGCAGCAATGCTGGTTAAAAAGTGTCCAAGACATTTTTTAGAGTGAAGGGAGGAGAATTTAATTTCCAGGGCTCAATAATTGCCCATGGAGTCTTGTAACCTGAAGACTCAACTGCTTTCTTATATGAGCTGTTTTTCCACTTGTGGTTTTTTTTTCAGGGACTTTTTTTGGAGGTGGGGAGGGATAGTATGAAGTTGAGATAAAGATAAAATTCACAAGTGTCTGTGACATATACAACTTCAATTATTTAGAAATATTTGAGTTAATCTAGCAAGAAGCAAGGTGTTTTAGAATTAAAAACTCTTCAGAAATGAGATATGTTAATATTCTAATCACCAAAGTAAAGAAACTATAAATTAATTCAACAAGTTGATATTAAATGCTAAGTGTTTAATAAAAGTCACTATGCTATGTGCCCTGGGGGTTATAAATAGAGACATTATATACGTACTTTGAGAAGTGCAAATATTAACTAATGTCCAAAAAAGTTTTAAAAAGAGAAGCATTTCCCACTAATCATCAGGGAAATGCAAATCAAAACCACAGTGAGATATCACTTAACTCCAGTGAGAACGATTTTATCAAAAAGTCCCAAAACAATAAATGTTGGCCTAGGTGTGGAGAGATAGGAACACTCATACACTGCTGGTGGGATTGCAAATTAGTACAACCTCTATAGAAAGTAATATGGAGATACCACAAAGAGCTACAAGTAGAACTACTATTTGATCCAGCAATCCCATTACTGGGCATCTACCCAAAGGAAAAAAAGACATTCTGTAAAACAGACATCTGCACTAGAATGTTTATAGCAGCACAATTCACAATTGAAAAGATATGGAAACAACCCAAGTGCCCATCATTGCGTGAGTGGATTAATCAAATGTGGTATATGTATACCATGGAGTTCTACTCAGCCACAAAAAAACAATCGTGACATAGCACCTCTTGTATTATCCTGGATAGAGCTGGAAACCATTCTACTAAGTGAAGTATTACAAGAATGGAAAAACAAGCACCACATGTACTTACCATCAAATTGGTATTAATTGAACACTTAAGTGCACATATAGTGGTAACATTCATTGGGTGTTAGGCAGGTGGGAGGGAGGAGGAGGGGATGGGTATATTCACACTTAATGGGTGCAGTGTGCACCGTCTGGGGGATGGACATGCTTGAAATTCTGACTCGGATGGGGCAAGGGCAAAATACATAACCTAAACATTTGTACCCGCATAATATGCTGAAATAAAAAATTTTAAAAAAATGAAGAAGAAAAATCAGTTTTATAAAACTTTAGTGGCTGTATTTATGCATACATACTGGTTTCAAACATCCTACCAATGTCAAATGCAGGCAAACAAGGTTTTCTACAGTGGAGCCCACCTCATCCCTCAAAGTGAGAGGAACAATAAAAATAGTAAAATTCCCACTTTGTCTTGAGTTTAATCCTTTTACCTTCTCATAATGTGACTAACGCAGTCAGATTCTCCTCCAGCATTGGAGTAATTGCTGATTCTTGCTGTACCTTGGCAATAAGAGCGGGTTTGTGTTTAGGGGCCTTGTTCAGTTTTGCCCTTGGACCTGGGTAAGGGGAGCCCCTGGCCTGGGCCCTATGTTTCAGACAGTCTTCCTGAATATCACAAAGTTTTTAAAAAGTAAATAAATGTATTAAAAATACATGACTGCTTCTGTCGCTTGGAATCTAGGGCTCAGTGCTAGCCCAGCATGACCTATAACCAGGGCTGGCTGCATAATCTGTGGGGCCTAGTGCAAAATAAAAATGCCCCTTTTACAAAAAGCAGAGAAAGTGCTATGAAATAAACATACAAAGTTTTTTCCCCTTCTTCCACCGTCTCTCTCTCCTGTAATGCCGTTTTCATATCTGCTCTTTAGTACCGTTCTAAGTAAGGAAATTTCAAATTTTAGCATGAATCTTATCGTTATTATTTATATTGTGCAATTCTAATTTTAAATGCAAACGTCAGCGCAGACTCACTGAAATCACACGATCTGCATTTTTTGATTCAACCCCTGGAGCCCCCCAAAACAGACAAACACAAGCCTGACTCAGAAACGTTAAGAGAAGGGAGGATTCCCCCAACAGGTGGGGAGCCAATTGAGGGAGCACTTGGTAGGGAGATACTGGTTGGAGGTGCAGCCCCACACTAGTGCCCGGGAAGTCGCACCCCTCGGTGAGAGCCCCCCACACACTTGCTGGATCTGACAGCTGAGGGGTTTGCCCTTCCACGTGCCCATCTGCTGGACGCATGCGCAGAACCCAGCGATGGGGAGGGGTCTGGAGAAGTCGAGCCCCGCCTCTCTCTTTCCTACTGGTCCCAAGGTTTTTTTCACTTAGGAAAAAAAAACAGACTCAAAAATAAAATTGTTTTTTCAGAACAATTTCAAAATGGCAACCACAGAACATTAAAACCCAAGGTAGGGTCCTTCTGAGTAGGGGACTAGTGTGATGACTCTGGTCCCAAGCCCATGAAGCCCATCCCCCTACACATCTGCACTCGTGACCCTTCTGGTCCCACGAACTTGCTTCTCCACGTTTCCCATCTTGTATCTGTGAAACAAAAGGCCACTGTGTGCAAACGCTGTGCAGATTTGAGGGTGCTGTTGCCGACAAGAAGAGGAACACTGATTCTGTGTGTGCGTGTGCGTGTGTGTGTGTGTGTGTGTGTGTGGTGTGTGTTGGGGCTTGGGGGGTGCAGTTCAAATGGCCAAGGCAATTAGAGGAAGTTCAAATTAATGAACCGGTCAGATCCTTCCTCTCTGCATGAATGCGAGGGAATCTTGCATAACGAATTATTGTTTTCCAGGAGTGCCCTGGCATCTGTGTTCTTGCTTTTCTTGGTTCTGGAGATATTTAAGAATTAGTGTGGTATTTGCAATAGTTGGGCACAGTAGTTGAGAGATAGGTTCACCTTATTAAACATTCATTCTACTCTTAAATTTGTAAGATGTAGGTCTAGATAAAATGTGTATCAAATGTGATATCAATTCTTTACATAGGCAGCTAGAAGAATGTTGAATGCTAGAATTGTGATTGGTATTTTTAATAAAAAAACTAATAAGATTTAATTAAATTTTCAAACCTTTTAGCTTAATTAAAATTTTTGATTTACATTTTAGACAAACGAGTTATAATTTATATTTGCCTTTTAATTGTAATAGATAAATTCAAATATTGTAGCAGAATAACAAAACATGTATATAAAAATAACTAACTTACCTTTTTTACATTTAATTTTACATTTATATACTTTGCATGTATGTAAATTTCACTGGAATGTTACTTAAAAACAAAAATTTTGTGAAAATCTTATTTAAAACAATATAGTGATTTTGCTGAAACAAAGGAAAGGAAAAAAAAAGACATTGGGTCATTAAGTATGAAATGTCCGATTTTCTTAAATACTAAGTTTGACAGTTGATATCTCTGACACTCTTATTTTTATTGTGAGAGTACATTATCATTATTTCAATTGCATGGTTTTTGGATTGTGATTATCTTTCAAATTTTTTTAGAGCAATTTTTTTGAGACCATGGATAAGTCAAAAATTCATGTTATTTTTTAATATGAGTTCCATGGAACCCATGCTGCGCAGACAGTTTGAAATATCAGTGAAGTGTCTGGGAAGGATGTGGCTAAGGAACACATAGTACATGGACAGTTTCAGAAGTTCCATTTTGGTAATTTTAATCTTGAAAATGAGCCACACGGGCAACCTGAGACCAAGGTGGATAATGATGAGCTGAAAGCTGTAGTGGAAGTGAATCCATCTCAGTCTACGCATGGATTAGCAGCAAGGTTTGATGTTACTATTCCAATAATATTGAACCATTTGAAATAAATTGGCAAGCTGAAGAAGATGGATAGATGGGTACCTCGTGATTTAAATGAGCATCAGAAGAAAAATCTCCTCAAAGCTTGCCTTTCTTTGCTGTCACAACAAAATGGATTCTTGTTGACAATCACAAACATTTGGCACAATGGTTGGATAAAGATGAAGTGCTGAAACACAGTCCCAAACCAAATATTCATCAAAAAAAGCTAATGGTATCTGTTTGGTGGTCCAGTGCTGGTATTCTCCACTACAGTTTCATGAAATCTGGTCTATCGATTATAGCGGATGTCTACTGCAACCAATTGGATGAAATGAGGATGCTTGTGATTAAGTAGCCAAAATTGGTCAATAGAGACAGGCTGATCCTCTCGCAAGACCACATGTTGTAAAAGCCAACTCTGCTCAAACTATAGAGGCTGACCTTGGAAACACTTTGTCATCCACCATATTCGCCAGACCTTGCACCAACTGACTACCACTTCTTGCAGGCTTTGGACTACTTCTTGCAAGGGAAAATACTCGATTCTCAACAGGCTGTGGAAAACGCCCTTCTTGATTTCATCACCACTTGCTCTCCAGGCTTCTTTGCTGCTGGCATAAACTAACTACTGTTAAGATGGCAAAACTGTGTCGATAGTTTAGGCTCATACTTTGATTAATTGTACTGTTTCTGTGCCTTCCTATTAATCTTAATTCTACTCATCCTAATATCATTCTGTTGCCCTAATTTATAATCTAACATTAAGTAACAATGTTTTCTCAGCATGATTTTTAGATTTCAAGTAGTATATATGGCTTTGTAGTTTAGAAAGTACTTTATATTATCTCATTTAACCCTCATAACATTTGATACATCACAGTGGGCAGAATAGTTATTATTTTTCCTATTTCACATGGAAGAAAGCAAGTTCCTAAGATGTTAAGTGACTTGTTCAATTCGTGCAACCAGAACTAGGCTGAGCCTGGATCCTTTCATCTGACAGTTATCACATATGCATTAAATATGATGTTATGCCACATACTCTTCAAGATAGTGGAGGTACAGTGGTTAATATGACATACAAAGCACTGTCTCTCTTGGTGCTTACATTCTAGTAACGGTAAACCAGCAAAAAATAATGAACTAAATAAGGTAATCTCAGCTAGTTCTAAGTTCAATAAAGAAGACATCAGAGAACAGTATGGAGAGTGACTGGGGGTTGGGGTTGGAGGCCACTTGGGGCTCAGTGGCCAGGTGATTACATCTGAGCATGGACGTGAGTGAGGAAGTGTGAGCAAGGCATTTGGGGGAATTATATTTCAGGCAGCAGGTACAGCAAAGTACAACAGACTTGGTGTGAGTTTTCATTTTTCAGGCAACTGAATGTGGCTGAGCTTTAGTAAAAGGGGAAGAATGTTAGGGAAGATTTAGGAGAAGAAAGCAATGGCCAGATCTTGTAGGGTCTCAAAGACTTTGGGAAGGAGTTTGCATTTCCTTATAAGTAAGATGTGAAACCAGTGGAGGGTTTTCCATTTGGGATGATTTACATTTTAAGAAGTCCTTCTTGCTGTTGCATAGAGACTTTTCTCCCTGGAGAGGAGCAAGAGTGTAGGCGAGGGCACCATTCCTAAAGTCTTCTCAGCAACAGATGATCCTGGTCTCAGGTAGCAACAGCCAGACTTGCTGAGTGACTGGACGCAGGATTTTAAACCATCTTGTGGGCTTAGAAATCTCGTGAACTCTACATTAGAGCACATTCGACTTCAAAGTTTCCAAACTTATCTCCCAGCCCTGGGAGGATCTTGGCACAAGCCCTGTCTTCCCCTCACTCATGTGTGCCCATCATTTTGATCTTCTATCATTTCCCAGAACTCACCAAGCTCGTTCCTTTGGAGCAAACGCTTTACCTTTCCCTGTTCTCACTGCTGTCTTCTCATCCTTCAGTTCTCAAGCCAAACATCATCTCCTCAGAGATCTTCCCTGACTACTCCAGATAATTCTACTGTCCTTTCCTCCTCTTCTGTATCCCTTCCTATCCTTCCTATCAATTATCATCGTGTGTAACTATTTATCTGCTTACTTGTCTGTCCCTTTCACTAGAATGTAAACTTCTTGACAGGGACTGTGTCTTCCTTGTTCATAGTTACGCTTCCAGGGCACACAGTTCTGTTCCCAGCACTTAGGGCATTCAGTAAACAGTCGCAGCTAGCACCTTGGAGCACCACTTTACATATATTAATCCATTTAATTCTCTCAACAACCCTAAGAGGTTGAGTCTGTCATAATTCACCTTTTATGGATGGGGGAATTATAAAGAATGAAGACACTTGCCCAAGATCCCAAAGCTAGTGAAGACGTGAGGCAGCAATGAGCATCCAGGCAGCCTCTCTCCTGAGTCTGTGTTCTTGACCTTCGCATTGTTCTGCCTTCAACATAATGGATGAGCCAATAGTGATGGTACTTAATCCTCCCCTTAGCTCTAAATGATGCTTTAAAAAATTTTTCATTTGAATACAATTTGTCCTTATGAATGAATAATAACAAAAACTGAACAGTTTTCTATATGCTTTTATTTAAACGATGCAGTGAAAAAGATACCATTTTACAACTTCTACTGATTGAGGTTAGGTGTTTTTTTTTTTTTTTAACTGTTAAAAAAAACTGGCTATTTTGACCCCTCAAAGAATCGGGGAATGATTCTGCTCCTACTGCTTCTCACGCTCTGGTTTCTGCAGACCATGTGATGTTTTGCATTTCATTGAGTTCTGCTACTTTGAAGCTGCCAAGTTCACTGTCAAACTCATCTCTTAAATTCTTTGACTATGCTCCTGAGCAATTAAAACAGCAACCTTTAAAAATATTTACAACACAGTTTTCTCCATAGCTTGCTGTTTGCAGACTGATTTACATGCACAGTCACGACTCCGTGGCTCTAAGCCAGGTTTTCCTCGTGTCTGTGGCCTCAGCGCCCCGCACAGTGCTTGGCACGTAGTGGGAACTCAATACCTATTTGCTCAATGAATAATGAACACAGCATATGAAACGTATCAGATAATTTTGGCCATGTGTCTGTTTGGTGAAATCATATAAAATGCATCCAGCTGAGCATCTGCTCAGGGCCTGGCTGGTAGGGAGACAGCAGCACTGAGGATTTGTGGCAGGCGTGGGGCAAGGAGGGTGAGTTCCTGTGCTGCCTCATGCCAGTCCATCAACGCTGTGTTTCCTTCCTGACTCCCTGGTCACCCACCTTTGCTCATTTCATGGCTGATTTCCTGCTTAGCCCCTCCAGCCTGACTCACAGTGTGACCTACTTTCCAGGCTCCCCGCCTTCCTCCTGGTTCCCAGACTCTGACGGGCATTCTCCTTCCTGGCACTGAGCTACTACGAATAGATATCTGGTAACAACCCCGTCTTGGCATGGCCTGGGGGAATCTCACCCTCCACCCCCACCTCCAACACCACCCCCACGTTTCTCCCCTCCCCCAAATTACCCTCTGGCAGCCCTGATGGGTCTTGCCCTGAGCTGGAATGATCTACTTTCTTCAACTGCCAGATTCATCTTTGTTCGTAAAACTCCTTGGGTTGCTTGAACTCCTTGCTTTTTTAATATCTTTTTTGGTAACTTCAATTCTCTTTCTTTTCTAAGTGTCCCTAGTTTCATCAAAAATCTTGCCCTCAACCTACCTAATTAGGTTTCATCATTATAATTTCAGATATATATGAAAATCATATATATCCATCCGTTCTGAAGGTAAACATCAGACAAAAATGTCTCCTTTTCTGTGCACAACACACCTTGTAACACTTATCTGCGACACATTTGCTCTGTGCTAAGAGTTGTACGCACTGCTAGATACAAAACTATGATGGCCAAGGCAATGTCTGCCAGTATTCCTGGGTTGTCATCCTTGTACTCCTGTGAGTTAAAAAGGGCAACAAGTATGAACTGAGTATACACCAAAAAAAGTGTCCTCTAATTTTGACAACAATAATTTTCCAACAGTTGTTCCTCTTTGTATTTTCATTTCTTTGATCTGCCAACTCGCCAGTGTCTTACTTCTTCAAACAGATAATATTCCCAGTACAGTGGTATACAATTTGGAAACATTTGCCTGTATGCATCTAGCGTCAGAATCAAAGTCAATGGCATTTTGTACTGAGGAAAGTCAGCTCTTAATTACCTTTGTTTGGATTGTCTGCTGAATTCCCCCCCTAAAATTCAACATCTCCAAGTGCCATCAACTTCTTTAGTCTATTGTTAATCTTTATCTCAATGACAGTGAAAACTAATTATAATATTAGCTTACATAAAGCATAACTGATAGGTTGCTCTATAGAAAAATGAATTCACAGAACCTCATGAAAAAGAGAGGGATAATCTTGGATCTTCCACTTTTATGAGGAGGAGGATGATGATAATTTGGCTATATGACATTTTAAGGCAGATTCCATCCCTTATTTTATTTTTGTAACATCCAGCTGAGCCAGGCACCATTTTGGAATTTTCTTTTGAATTACTTCAGAGGCTGTAATTTTCCCCCAATGTTGAATGATCGTTTGGAATAAGGCCATTTCATAACATCGCAAGGTTGAAAGAAATTTTAAAGCTTATCTCATACAACCACCATCCACTGGTCTGGTCTCCTCACTAACATTCCTGCCAAGAGGATGGTCTGGCCTCTGATGGAACAATCTGGGGATGGTCTGTTCTCTGAAACATTAGGAGGTCCTCTCTTTGATCATCTTTCTCCTCATTCCTGGAGCCGTTGTACTCTTACTGCGGTTGAGTGGCTGAACACTCCAAGGGGGTTGGAGGTAAGAACTGTAAGACAGGCCAGCCAAGTCCAGTTGCACAAAAGCAGTTTGCTGTCACTGGAATAAGGCCAGCATAGACACCATTCATATTAATAGGGATCTTTTTGAGTTTGAATCTTATCTACATGAGCCAGTGAGAACATCGATTGCTCTCCTGTTGTAAGTTAACAGCTTTGCATACTTTAGAAGCAATGAGCCTAAACAAAAAGAAATTTTCTTCCAGTGGTTTGTGGTAAAGCCAGGAGAAGTAGTAGTGCATACCATGTGCAGAGGGATTTACTGGATTTCAGAGCAAGTCTCTTTGTTGCTTGTTGCTTATCACGTTAGTCTGAGCCCCTCTTTTGTCTCAGTATGAACCCTGAGCTAAGGTTAACCATTAGACCAGGCGTTACTTCTTTCCTTTCTTTAGCAACAGTTCATGCTTAATAACTGCCATGGCAAATAACTTTGTTCTATTGTACTGATTACAAAAAGGAATGGATAGCTTTCTCATATTTTCTTTTAAACTCCTCCTTGTTTCTCATGTAATTCCCTTGTTATAATAAAAGCTAACCTTACCTATAATAGGACTGCAGTCATTTGGGGAATAATATCTTGCATTTATAAAACATATTTTGATAGGAAACAAATCCTTCCATCTCTCTTGCTATTTTATATCTCACTGGTCAGAATTTTAAGGAGATAGCACTCAAAAGTAAGAACACTGATTAATGAATAGAGGGTGAATTCATCTTTGGAAAGATTGGGTCTGGGAACTCTTAGCTGCTTATGGCAGAGTAACTCTGGGGGTCCCTGAGCAGGACCACAAAGCCACAGGCTTCAGAGAACCATAGGCAATGCCAGTGAGCAGAGCTGTATGACTCATTCAGGGGTGAAATGAATGGGGTGACCCAGGGGTTGGCAGGAGAGAACTTTTAAAGAGAAGCTGAAATGTAGCTGAATGATTAGCAGGCCCCTCTGTGGAGCTAGGAAACTCAGTTGCTTGTTGTACACTGACTTGGAAAAAAATAGGAATTTGTGTGATAACAAGGTCATACACATTAAGTTTAGGTACGGGATAGGACTCATCTGGAAGACGTCTTACTGGACCTGCAATTAGTAAGCATGGCATTAACATACATGGAACAGGTTCATCTATTTATTCCACACCTTTTATGAGACTCCAAACTTTAAAGCTTGTGTCTTAATTTTTCAGTTGGGAAATTTGAAATGATTCAGTTATTCACTGGATGTGAATTCTCCTTGGGATGATGAGATGTAGCTACTGGGGACATGGCTTTATTTAGTCAGAACTTTATGTTTCTGAGCCCTCCAAAAAGTGATTTCTTTAGACACAGACTGGTCTGTGAGTGTGTGCTTTGATTCCATATCATGATAATAGGAATATTATACTATAATTATATTTCAAATAATATTAGTTTATAAGTGAAATAAATTCTATTCAAAAATGTTCCCCTATGAGTGACAATGCACTGAGGAGCTTTCTAGAAGATTGAAAGAAAGCAGACTTCAGAAATTTATATAGCTGTATGAATATATTTATATGTATAAATTCCAGAAATTAATATCTGCATAAACTTATATAAAATATATGAGTGCATGTATATAATGATATAAAATTTATATAAGTTTTTGAAATATATATATGTGTTTATTAATATGTAGATCAAGATTGAAATTGCAAATCTAGATATGTTTTACTATTATTTGACTGCCTGGGCTTTAAGGGTTTAAGGAGAGGTAGAAAGGGAGGCATTTATATGAAAAAAGACTGTTCTCATGCCGTTTTCGGTCTGGGTGGAGTTCAGAAGTATCAGAGTTTGCACAAACAGCCTTCTTCTCAAAGGTTTCTTGGCCAAGTTTTGATACCCCAAGAGGCAGAGGAAAATATCTGACCTTCTGGGCACATACCACACTGCCCAAACCTTTTTAGGCTGACCCATCACAGGCAACGGCAGCAACAAAACACGCAGCACCTTAAGCAAACAAGACAGCTAAACTTTGAAGACAGGCAGCCTTATACTTTAGCTACTGTAAGAAATGTTCAATTCAAAAATATTTTCTTTTAACTGAGTTAAAAATAGTTGTAACTGAAATAGCTCATCCCATGAAACACTTAGGAGTAAAATGTGTGTTTTACTATTTTTTTTCCCTCTTCTCATTCTTTCCTTAAAAAATGTGTTGCATTAGACGAACCAGGCCACTGCAGCCAGGATGGAATGTTAACCATGCCACCGGATGGCAAATTGGAGGGGAACATGCCTTTCATCTTCATTATGGGCTGGACAGGGGAATGCACTATATTCTCTGCTCCATACGAGCAGGGGAAAACTTTCCCAGGGTATTTTTCTTTTGCATTTCTGACTCTTATTGGATTGGAAGCTTGTCCATGTGACCCAGCAGGGTCCACTTTCCATAATAGGGCTAAAAATATGCCAGAAATGTTTTCCTTAGCACAGCCTATGAGTGTCAAACGTGAAAGTGACAAGCACTCCCTTTCCTTTTGATCCTATTGTACCTTTTCCTAGAGAAAGCCCCAGTGTTATCCGACCATCCTCTCTCAATGTTATTCTTTGGATAGACTGCATAACCTGGAGTGTAATCTGAGATGGAATAATCACAGACATTTAGTCCACATCCCTGTGAAATATAGATTTTGTTCTGTCTTTATGGTTCTGTCTCTAATGACTCATCTTCAGTAAATCACAGCCCTTGAAGTGTTTTTCCTGTAAGAGGAATGCACTGGCACTGAGTCATCCATCCTCTTAATCAGGGTCCCCTATGACCAGTGAATTGCATCTAGAATTAAGGGTAGTCTATGACTGTAACAGAGTCTATCTAACTGGTTTTTAAAAGGGTAATAAAATGATAAGGAGCATGTACTTTAGTTAAGAAGGACTTTGGTAAATCAATTCATAGCCATGTGATCTCTGGGAGACTTTATTTTCAAAACTTTATGTCTTCCTCTGCAAATTGGGTGTATAAGGTTGTTGCAAGGATTAAATGTAATAATGGATCCGATGTATTTAGCAGAGTGCTGAGGTTATTTTAAAGGAAAAGCCTGTAAACTTGGTCTCCTTTCTAATCAACTGAACCAACTAGCCACAGATAGATTATGTAATTCCTTGGGTAAAAATGCTCTCACTATGATTAGGAATATTGTCCCAGTCTTTTCCTGATTTGACATTGCTATTATTCAAGCTGTTTACATAAGTGGCTCTCAAATGGGGATGATTTTTTCCCCCCAGCAGACATTTAGCAATATCCAGAGACAGTTTTGGCTGTCATACCTTCAGGGCAGTAGATACAATTGGCATCTAGCGGGTAGAGGCTACAGATGTTGCTAAACATTCCATATGCACAAGACAGTCCCCCACAACAAAGAATTATCTAGACTAAAATGTCACTCGTGCAGAGATTGAGAAACCCTGGTTTAGAATAAAAGCTTTAGAATCTATTGTTTGGTCTGGAAAGTTCTCACCAAGGAAATTCAAAGAAACACATCTATTACATTTCTCTCCATGCCTCATTTATTCTAGGAACAGTTTTGAGCGTTTCTATGTTCAGAAGCCAGTGTCATTGGTGGCTGTGATAGGGTCTGGGTTTTTAAAGCCAATGTATTTTTAAAGAGGTCTTGAGGTTAAATAATGGGTAATGGAGATAGAGGAATTAGCTAAACCTTCCTGATGGTAAATGCATGCATTAAATCCTAGAGACTAAATATAAATTAGAAGCAGTTTAGATGGTTTAGTACCATTCCTAAAACTATAGAAGAATTTTCCAAACTAAATTCATCTCCATAACAAGTTGATACTTTCACCAATTTAAGGAGGTTTTAGAAGCTTGTGGTAATGCGTGGGAACCGGCCTGTCTACGGAATAGCTGCTTCTTTTTCCAATCCAGGCAATGCCAGATGCCAGGTATGGAGAATGCCAGATTGAAGGCTTACAAAAATGATATTCATCTAAAAGAAGATAAAAAGCCTTATTTTTATTAAATTCAAAGTTAAACTTTTCTCTTTTAATTCATCACACCTATTTTGTTTTAGCTTCACATCTTTGAAAGCTCTGGATCTCACTTTAGTTTTAGGGAAACATACACTGCCTCTGTCAAATTGCAGAGCCTGGCTTCAATTTAGAGATCTAAATTTACATGTAGTCATATACCTTAACCAATAATGATTTATAGTGTATATGTTTTCCCACATGTATGTAATAAGTGTTTTCAGGGTTATTCTACTTCTTGCTTATTTCTCTTGCTCTGAATGTGTTTGTCATAATTTGCTTAGGATGGATTATTTTCTGAAGTCCCCAGGATCAATAGGCCCCTCAATTCACCACATCCAAATAAGGTGGTTTCATCCGAAGAAGAATAAGTGAGTCCAGGCCCCTGTCACTTGAAGTCTTTGTTTATGGTTCCTGGCGAACTGAAAAGTTCTCAGCCACATATTATTCTATTCTTGGCACTGAGAAATTATTTGGCTTATGTTGGCATGTTGTTCTGTTCAGAATAAATTTTTATTGGTAGTAAAATTGTTATAATTGACTGATTGAATGAGACCAGAAAAAATTTTAAAAAGCTTAGTGTAAAAATACTGTACATAAAGCTATACTTTATTTATTTTTGTTGTTTTAGCAACTTTATCAAGGTATCATTTACCTACCATAAAATTCCACTCATTGTAAGTACACAATTCGATGATTTTTAATAAATTTGCAAAGTTGTGCAAGCAACACTACCATCCAATTTTACATTCCCATCATGCCCACGAGATCCCTGGTGCTCATTTTCAGTCCCTTCTCCCTCCTACCACCAGTTCCAGGCAATCACTAATCTCCTTTCTGTCTCTTTACATTTGCACTTTCTGCATATTTCATAGAACTGGAGCCATATACTATACAGTTTTTTGTGTCTAGCTTCTTTCAAGTAGCATAATGATTTTGAGGCTCTGTTATGTTGTTGCATGTGTCAGTGCTCCATTCCTTTTTTATTAATGGATAGTATTCCATTGTAATACCACATTGTGCTTATCTGTTCATCAGTGGATGGACATTGGGGATGAAGTGGTTTTGTAAAAGGTCTGCAATGGCAGCATGTCATCGTGCTATGATATTAAATACCCCGTGTTTTATTGTAATTGATAAATTAGCTTAACAGTGTGCATGGTTAAGAGAGTACAGTAGAAACGGCATCATAAAGAGAATCCAAAGATTCTGATTTAATCCCAGTGTGAAGTACATAAGTTCCCTTAGTCCTTCGAAGGGTCCAGTAACTCATTTATACAAATGGAAGAATTGAATTGAATGGTCCCCCTTTAATGCTCCCATTCTACAATTGAGTCAAAACAACATTTCATTCCAGGTAAGTGACATTAGATAGAAAAGAGGTCTCTATCTAATTAAGGTCAGAGGACATGCAGCCACTTGATTAAATAGTAAAGTAAGCTGTTTCTTAGAGAAAATATGAAGAAGGCCCCTACGATCTGTGAATATCTGTCATGCTCTATTTTGGAAAACTGGTGACTTTTTTCTCATTTACTGATACTCTTCTTGCCCTATGGGTTCACTGTCTTGGTCACAGGTGATTACATGATTGGGCCAAGGAAGCCCCTGACACAAGGCAGCAATACATACTTTGGCCAGTGGCCCCTGACATACCCTGAAATATCTCTTCCATACTGCAAGTGGCTGGGCCAATCCTTCTTGAGAAGTTTAGTATGAAGGGCAGTCAGCAGATAGTAGAGTCGTGGCGAAACCAAGAAAACCACAGGTAAAAGGCAACAGACAGAAGAGATGAAGCACGAGAAACCATAAGAACACAGAAGCCATGGAGTAACAAAGGCCCAAGGTAACATTTACTATAATAAGCACAAACTCCGAAGTACCAGTTAATGCTTAGTACCAAATATTTGGCCACCAGAAAAGAGCTGCCCTTGGAAATATATATTAAAATAAAAGCCAAATTTTTTAGGTTGCAAGGTGCTCATGACTTTATGGTATCTATCACATTAATAAGGGTTAAAGAGTAGGAGAAAAAAATAACGGACTTTTCTTAAACAGAGCACCACACTGTAAACAAATGCTATTTATGTGCCCATGAGCAAGTGTGATGCAGTGTCTCAGGTGGTGCCGGTATCGTGTGCCTTGGTTTTGGCTCTGACCTTGAGCTCAGCCAAATTTGAATTGTGTTTGCTAAAATCTAGTTGTATAATCCCTGGGTGGAAAGTAATAGAACTCTGGTATTCCATATTGTTTCCTCCCTCTCTTCCTCCCCTTCTCCTCCATGTGTGTGTCTTACATATGCCTTTTTCAACCGTGAGTAGCTGGAAGGGGCTGACTAGTACTCACACCTCTTTGTGTTCCCACCAACAGCCTGGCATGGCACCTCACGCATAGTAGGTATTCAAGAAACATTTGGTCAGGTAGTGAGGGGATGGCAGATAGCGAGAATTTCTCTTTCAAATATCCATAATTTAGTTAAAGCACTTTATGAAATGGTTAAAGGATTTTCTACATCTTAAAAAAAAAATGAACAAATGTATGTGGGCTAGACATATTAAACATTCCCTGGAATATCCTGGATTTAGTTACCGAAAGTCATTGCTGGGTCATACATTCACCAGAGGTCAAAGCCTGGAGAATGCTGCTTTGAAGTTTCTCTGCATAAGGGTGTAATTTCAAGTTACTAATAATTCAGGAACACTTGATCTCTTTCCTTATTCTTGCCGAGATGAGTCATTTTCTTGGTAGTTTACCTTGAGCTCCTCCTATTTATACACACAGACTAGCTGGCATGGAAAATTGTGTGCATCTGTCTTTCATTTTGAAATATATGTCTATATGTATTTTTTTCCATCTTCCTATTTTTCCCCCCTCAATTTTTCATTTCTCTAGTCCCATTGTTTTTTGCCCAAAACTAGAGAAGTTGCTTCCAGGGTGAGCGAGTTCTACGTCTACCATGAAGGTTAGGGTCTCTACCTTCGAATGAATTACAAAAGAACAAAATAACCAAAAGACCAACTGCATTGTTTCCCAAAAAATTGCCCAGAAGAATTTCTACTTTTCAGAGCCTCATTTGTTTTCTAAATCCCCGAAGAGAGATTTGACTCAGCAAAAATGATCTTTGAGCCTTCTTCAGCAGCAGCAAGAGCAGCTGAGCTGTGGATCTTGGCTCCGGGACTGG
This sequence comes from Varecia variegata, assembly GCA_028533085.1. Classification (NCBI taxonomy): domain Eukaryota; kingdom Metazoa; phylum Chordata; class Mammalia; order Primates; family Lemuridae; genus Varecia; species Varecia variegata. The sequence goes on along the minus strand of CM052450.1, from coordinate 11,571,069 downwards.
CCTAGTTATTCAGCAGATACTGTCCCAGCCAAGCCCTGGAACAGCTTTAAGCCACTGCCACAAATGCTGCCTACCAACTGTTGCCTAGGTGAGGAGAGCCTTGGCCATAAGTCCTGGCACTCCCTTCCCCCCCAAATCTGACTGATTCATTTGTTCACACCACACCTTCAGAGTGGAAGGTATGATTGCTGACTTTTCCGTTTTTTTTTCTTTTGTTCTTATTCTTGCTTGCTTGCTCTCCCGGTTTCTTGCTTTTCTTACTTTTGTTGCTTTCTTTCTTGCTGGCAAGTGAATGGCCAAAACTGAGTTTAGAGAAGGTATCTGCACCCATGGATCACCAACAGATAAAGGAAGAAAAATTCACCATTACTTATTTAAAACCATTTTTGACTTTTTAAAAATTTCCATCACTTTTTTTTTTTGCAGCACCTTAACCTTTGAGCAAGAGTTTGCTTTTCATGGGTTTTACTTGAAGATTTATCTCCCGGATTCTCTGTAGTTGCAAGAAAGGCAATTGGCAATTGGTTAATAAATGATGCAGCCCTGCTATCCATTGAATGTTTATGCCCATCCCCTCCCCAAATTCATATGTTGAAACCTAACCCCCCGTGTGATGGGATTTGGAGGTGGGGCCTTTCGGGGGTGATTAGGTCATGAGAGCAAAGCCCTAATGAATGAGATTAGGGCCCTCATAAAAGATAATCTAGAAAGCTCCCTCGTGCCTTCTGCCATGTGAGGATGCAGGGAGATGATGGCTCTCAACGAACTAAGAAGCAGACTCTCCCCAGACACTGAATATGCCAGTGACTTGATCTTGGACTTCCCAGCCTTCAGAACGGTGAGAAATAAATTTCTGCTGTTTATAAGCCACCCAGTTTATGGTATTTTGTTATATTGGTCTCAACTGACTAAGATAGTCACAGGCCTCAGAAACCATAAAAAAAAAATGATTGATAAATTTGACTACATAAAGATACAAATATTCTTCATGGCAAAAAAAAAAAAAAGAAAAGAAAAAACGAAAACAGCAAAGGTAGAGTCACAAGACAAAGGAAACAGAAAAAAAATGCTTGAAACTTATTTCACAGGCAAAGGGCTGAATTCTTTAATATATTAAAAGCTCTAATAAATCAGTGAGAAAAGGATCAACAATTAAGTTAAAAATGACAAAATTTATGAATAGACCCTACATGGACATAAAATTAAAATGGCCTTTAAACATATGAAAAGATGCTAAAACTCCTTCATAATAAGGAAACTACTCATTAAAACTACACTCAGATATTGTTTGTACTTACCTGATCAGAAGGGATCATGTTTGAGTCAGTACCATGCTGACAAGGCTGTGGATGGCATAGGAACTGGGACCCACTCTAAGAAAACTATTCAGCAAAATTTATCAAAATTATAAGTGTACCTACTCCTTGACCTAGTAATTTTGCTTCTAAAAAATATCCTATGCCTGTACTCATCCTTGTGTATAAACTGACACATGTACAAGGCTATTCCTTGAGATAGTGGTAATATAGCAAAAGATTTTAAACAACCAAAATGAAATACTCTCCATATGTTAAAAAAGACCAATGAAGCTCTTTGTGTACTGACATGAAAAGATCATCCAGAAATATTATTAATTTGAATGATTAAGGTGCAGAATTATATGTATATTATAGCCCCATTTGTAGAAAAAGAGGGAAAACTTATAGCTTGTTATAGAATACGCATTTGCTTATATTTCCATAAAATATCTTGAGGGAGGATGTGTGAAAATTCCCAGGAGGAGGGATTTAAATGGTTGAAGGCATGTAAAAAATTTTATGCTATATCTCACCTAATCAAAAAATTAAATCAAAGAGATTATTAGGAAAGAATGTGTCTTCAAATAAGGGTACAAAAGACTGGTGGGAACACCCTGAGACTCTTCTCCAGCAGGAGTGTCCCTAGCACGTGTCATTTGAAGCAACTGGTTGCATCATTATTCCTCTTACACATGCCTTTCTTTATAATTTATATTTCATTTTTTTGTCATTTTCTTTTCTCTGTTTCTCATCTATTTTCTAAATACATTTTTACTCCTAAATTTCCTCATCTTATAATTACATCTTTGTAATTCTACTGTTCTGTACTCGCATATTTTACCCTCCTCAGAGTTTGAACAGCTTTGCACCCTGTTTGTAAAAGTCATTCAGATAGACAGGAGACTGAGGGAGACTTTGAACCCAGAGGCCTGATTCTGAGAATCAATGGAGAGAACAGAATGGTTTTGACTTATGTACTAGGATAGGGCATGGATAAACAATTTAATGAAGCTGATTCCTTATCACCTAAGGAATTTCCTTATAGGTAAATCAGTTTAAGCCAGGTATGCTGGCCAGCTCCAAACAGATTGAGAAAATCTTCCAGTCCATGTCTTTCTTATTCTGCTGCAGTTTTGCACAACCGGCACTGAGTAATAAAAGAAGATTGATGGATGGTCAGTGAGTTCCAAGTTCCCATGACTAGGAAAACCCCAGCAACTAGGAACAACTTATTAGCAATGTAGTGACCTTGTTCAGATCACTAAATCCTTTGGAATTCCAGCATCCTCATTTATACAATGGGGATGTTTTTGAGACACTATAATAAATTATAAATGAAGATGACAACAGTAACCACTGTGGCAGCCAGTCTAGGATAGGGTCCCCAGTGATCTCTACCTCTTGGTATCTACATCCTAATATTTACATCACCCCTCTCACATTGTACCAGGGTTGGCCTGTGACACATAGACTATGACAAAGTGATGACTTGTCACTTTTGAGGTTAGGTTATGAAAGATCTGTCCTGGTTATGATCTTTCCTTCTCTGTCTCCTTCTCTCTCTAGGAGAAACCGGTTGTCATGTTGTGAGCAACCTTACGGAGAGGCCCACATGGTGAGGCGCTGAGACCTCTGCCAGCAATAGCTCGGAAGCAGATACTCCAGCTCAGTTAAACCTTTGGATGACCACAGCCCTGGCCAACCCTTTGAGTGTAACCAACACCTCAAGCCAGAAGCACCCAGCTAAGCCACTCCTGGATCTGTGACCCTCAGAGATTCTGTGACATAATAAATGTTTGTTAAGTTGGAAAGTTTTGAGGTGATCTGTTATGCTGCAATAGGTAATTAATACAGCCATGTAACGATAAGAATAATAACTAACCAATCAGATCCCTTTTCTTCATCATCAAAAGGACTTCCTGGTGTTGCTAAGGTCTACACATGGGAACAGTGATTCCAATGGAATGACTTTGCCCTTTTCCGTTCAACTTCTAACTACCTGAGGCTACAACATTAGCCACTTATTGGAACACCTGTTGCTTATTCCATGTTGCCCTGATTAACTGCCACTGCTGACACCCAACATACAAGTCTAAATAGCAGCTATTCTGAAGACCACGGCTCCTGATGTTCATCTTTGTTGCTGCATATACTGTACCATTACAATAGATTTGCTGTCTTGATTCTGATTCCAGATTATTTCCATGAATTATACCCAGTTAAGGGGCAACGGCTGCTCCTAAAACACATGGAAGGCCCGGAGAGCATGGAGAGCGTGAACAAACTCTCATCATTTACACCTAAGTCCTGAACCACCTCCCCCATCAGCCTGATTCTTACCTCTTTGGTCTTTTTTCTTACCATTTGGGTCCTTGTCTTGTCTCTGCTTCTCTAATTATGGTTTTCTACCTTCAGTAAACATCCTACTCTGTTTCCCTTGGCTCTGAGATTTCTCTTTCTTGGTGCTGTCTCTAGTGGTAGAGATTTGGCCATATTTGCCTTGGCATTATTAGTCAGACCCAGAGAAATTCTAGATCTGTTGCCTGTTCTCGCCTTTAAAATGTTACCTCCCTGTACCTGGTTTTAAATGACAGCCTGGCTCTGCCTTTTGATTCTTCCATATGGCCCATGTGGGATTATTCAGCCATCACTAATCTTGGCCAGTGTGGATTTTGCTGCAATCTTCAACCCTAAATTTTTCAGCTTTACTTCGGTGCTTATGCCAGAAACCTTTGTTGATGACGATTTCAATTTTGAAATATACACTGCAATGGTTCTCAACCACAGATGGCATTAAAATCAACTTGAGGGCTTGAAAAATATTCAGATGCCCAGGTCTTATTCCAGATCAATTAAATTAGAACATATAGGTGTAGGGCTCAGGCATAAATATTAATATTTTTTAAAAGCTTCCAGTTGATCTTCATAAATATCTAGAGTATAGAACCAATAGTGTGCAGCTAGGGCCAAGCAAGTTCAAATGCTGTACCCACTAAACAACAGCCATCTGGGAGCCAGATTCATACTCGGGTGGCCAGTTTGTGACCTCTGACTAGACGGTGTGTTGATGCTCTTGCTGGGAAGCCAGGGGCTTTGTTTGTATACTCCCCTGAGATCCTCCAGATGGGTAGCGGAAACAGTGAGCAGAGAATTCAGAAGCAATTAGCTAGTGCATATGCTTCCAAGGCAGCCCTGCTCCAAGAGTGCAATTGATAACCTGCAGATAATTATAAGTTTGTGGTTACCAAACAATTGCTGAAGGATGGCATCGTGTACATCTGCTGTTTAGAAAAAAACTGTTGCAGAATTTTTGACTTGGCACTAGCAATACCCAACCATGGCTAATGGTGTTTTCCTCTAAAAAATTCTGTTTGTGCACATGGAGATTCAAGATAGAATGAGTGTCAAAGCTATAAGAAAAAAACAGATTCTTGTCCTTTTGGGGAGGAATAAAAGTACTGGTGTCTAGAGATACAGTTCTCAACTTAAACATGTGAATGGGCATATGTTATTGAAATTGTTAACTGTAAATCTAACATTGAGAACATGGATTTGATCTTCGAATTAGTGTGAACAGCAAGATTCTCAAACTGAATAAATCATAATTTTAATTGCTTTCCAATGTATCTCCCCTAACACATTTATATAATAACAGTACTTTTAAGAGATGCTAATAATACATGTAGAAATTGCTTTCTGAAATTTTTAACATTTTAACATAGCAGTTTAAGAAGTTTTAGTGTAACTATCATCTCTGCTATGCAGATGAATTGATAGAAATGGTATTGATGGCTTTTTAAGAGTTTAGTCAGTTTTACTCATAAGCTAGATACAAACTGATGGATTTAACTCTATCTATAGTCTTGAGGAATATATAATAAAAGAATATTCAGTATTTGACATTGGGAGTTTTTAAAAATTTTTCAGTATTCCAGTCTCATTTCAATTCACTCAGGTTATTTAGGATAAGAGCTTCTAGTGGGGCCACGTAGGGTCTGTCAGTCCCTGAGATATACACAGACCTTTTTTGGAATCCCGGCTTCACCACACCCAAGGTACGTGACTCTAGGCAATCACTTAACCTCTCACACTGAGTCTCTAAAAAGATTGTAATAGCTGCTTTCCCAGCTGGTTGTTATGATCAGATATTGTGAACAGAAATCACACCACATACAAGATACTATTCTGTGCTCACTCTGAGCAGATACTTGTTACATGCTAAGGGGAAGAAAAAGAAGTGTAAGGTACACTCTCTGTCTTCAAGGAAATGACAATATACTTGGGACATGTAATACAAAGAATTGAAAGGCAATTAATTAAAAATACAAGGTATCTGTGTTAATTATACAAGTTCAGATGGGACATCTATCTTTTATAATTCATGTCTCTTGCATATCATATGCCATAAAGTTTTCTTTTATTAAATAGGTTCTCTTACTCTCACCTTAACCCTAACATTACGTGTAAAGAATGTGATTTAATTTAATCATCAAAAGAACTATTAAGAGATAATCATTTCGTTGATAAGAAGTAAGCTAAAGGCCGGGCGAGGTGGCTCACGCCTGTAATCCTAGCACTCTGGGAGGCCGAGGCAGGTGGATTGCTCGAGGTCAGGAGTTCAAGACCAGCCTGAGCAAGAGCGAGATCCCCATCTCTACTAAAAATACAAAGAAATTATATGGACATCTAAAAATATATATAGAAAAAATTAGCTGGGCATGGTGGCACATGCCTGTAGTCCCAGCTACTCGGGAGGCTGAGGCAGTAGGATTGCTTGAGCCCAGGAGTTTGAGGTTGCTGTGAGCTAGGCTGAC
>CM052450.1:11477670-11564857 GCA_028533085.1 Varecia variegata | reverse complement strand
TTTGCATTAATGCAATTAATTAATGCAAATTAATTAATGCATTCATTAATGGCAGACTAATACTAATGATGGATCAGTTTTGTGACACTTTCACAAAGGTAGATTTTATCTTCATAAAATTATTAAACTTGATTATAACATTGGGGGTATTCAGTCAGTGAGATTGTGATTATATACATTTTCTATGCTGTATTTTTGAAGATCAACATCCAAAGTTAGATCAAAAGTAAATGTCATGTTCCTATGATTTAGGAACACCTGGAGTTTTGTTCTGTCTGCACAGTACAAATTGCTGTTCAATAGTTAAAATAGTTAAAATTGTGTTCAATAAAATTTGGGGGATTGGATAAACAAAGCTTTTTGATGTACTATAGACCCCCAAAATTGATAAGCTATGCTTTTCTTTCTGTCTTTTTTGTTTAATTGCTACAAAAGTCTTAGATATGCTTTTCTTTCTTTTTTCCAACCAGACTAGAATATTGTATCTCACAATTTGATGTATCACTTGATAGTCACGAATACACAAATAGTATGGAACCCAGGACACACAATTTATGTCCAAAGATGTGATTTTTGAAAACCTGGAGGTTTTTAAAGACAGTAATAACCTATTAAAGTATTTTTTCTCTAAAAGTCTCAACAAAAAATGTGACTCTCTTACAGGAGACAATTTTAATGTCTGAGGGCCACATGAAGCCCAGTACCTTAAAGCAGATTCAAATTCGGAGTGAAGGTAACTTTATTTGGAAGTTACGCTGTCCTAAAACTAACCAAACTTGTGGAAAACAAGCACTCTTCTTTTCCTTGGAAGGCCTTTGGGAAAATATGTCTCCACGTGTCCCTGCGGAGTCAGAATTTCAGAGACAACATAGGAACCACATGTCCTTTTTCTTGCAAGTCCAGCGAGGTCTAATGTGGGTGTTCATTGAGCCTGACAACCAGACTGTCCTTAGAAGCAGCTGATCTCATTCCCTGTGGGCGCGGAGTTCCTCATTCTTGAAGTCGTGAAGGAGTCCAGAAGCTCTGGCGCTGCCCTGTGACTCACCTCCCTGCCTGAAAGTCTCCATGAGAGGGACCTCAGGCCCCTGCCACCATCAAGCAACAGAACAGCCTCTTTTGCTATCAGACAGCACCAAGAATGCGGATGCAGCAGTTAGCTCCCTCTCTTAAGCCTCTTGTGGTTAACATGAATAGCATTCTTTCAATTGCTGCAGATATGAAATATCCTAAGCCTTCAAGTCAACAATTAAAAACCCAAGGTCATATTTTTGCAGGAGATGCTGAAAATGTTTGCATTCAGGGGGGTAAAACATTTTAAACTGGGGTGGTATGCATATTTATTCTGTGTCTAAATGGTGCAAAATGAAGTAGAGATTTGTTAGTTTTATTAGGATAAAGTCGAGACAGATGATGTGCTCCACAAATAATATGTGTGTGTAAATATACATATATATGTTTTATTATAGTAGCTGAATACTTAGCAAATAGGTATTTTTGGTTATGTAATGTAGACTTATCTTCTTTTCCCCTCATTTTCCTCATCTGTAAAATCGGGATAATTTATACTTCAAAGAGTTAGAAAACCCCTCTCACTTTCAGTTTTTATATCTGTAAAATGAGGATAACAATACTACCTACATAGCCTGGTCTCATTCTATTTATCCTCAGGAATTTAGAAGCATAGCCAAGAAGATGTGCTAACATTCTCTATGGATTTGTTTTCTCAGAAGCTTTTTCTTTTCTTTTCTTTTCTTTTCTTTTCTTTTCTTTTCTTTTCTTTTCTTTTCTTTTCTTTTCATTCTACATGTCCACATTTCACTCTCATCTCTCACCACTTCCTGAAGCACCTTCTCCATAGCGACTCTTATGAAATTCCTAACAGTATTCCCCAGCCTCCCACTTTCACTATCCCCTGGAAAGATCCCCTTCCACAGTCTAATTAACTGCCTCTGTGCCTTTAACACTGCTAACTCCAGCATCCCCGCGTTGCTAGCAACCCCATCAGCTGTAAATGTGGCACTCCCTCCATCCTTAATCAACTCCAAGGACCCTTCCAGCATTCTGTGCATACCATTGCCTGGCACTTGTCGTGCTGAACTATAATTGCTGATTTACATGCCTGACTTCACCATAGGTATAACACTATGTATATTTCAACACTGTAAGTTTTGGCAGAATACTTACTTGACACATAGTAAGTGCTTATTAAATGCCCACTGAGTCAACCAATCAAATAAATAAAATATCAAATATTTTGCACACCATTTGATTCTAAGGACATGGTTTCTTTTATTCCCTTTCTAAAAATTCTTGATCTTTAAAGAACACATGGGAGAAAGATCCATTCATCAGCTACTTCTCTGATCAAGGACTAACTGGAAGAGCTGACATGGAAGAATGCAGAAACTTGTTTGTGTACTGAGCTCCCTGTTTTTATGTAAAATATATAAGTAATAAATTTGAAAGTAACATGCTAAAATGGCCACCACCAGATCTTCATGGACTGATAATTGTGTTAAGATGATGAACAGTATGTTTGCCAAACAGTATGTTTATCTGCTAGATAAACCTATTTCTTTTAGGAAGCTGATCAGTGGTCCAAGTTAGTCTGGCCAATAGAAAAGAGGTTCTTCCATGGGAGACAGAGAGGGAAGAGTTGATATACAAACCACCATGAACCAGCAGCAAAGTCTTGATAAGTGAGCCCAGAAGTGGAGAGGTAGGGAGATAATATGTCCTAGAATAATTATTGTAGCACTCTGCTTCTGTCTCAAAGGTGCTCCAGGTTGGAAAATAATGGCTATTATATTGAGAGGTGGGAAAAAGATGGCAGCTCCATGCACATGGATTTATCTGCACATGGGTGCTCCATGCCTTCTTTTCATCTTATTTCTTGTCCCTTATCTACCAAGGGAGAGCAACCTACCCTCTGGTAACCACACTAACTAGACCATTTGCATCAGTTGGCAGTTATTTCACTTTTAACTTGTGAAATATCACTTCTTCTATCTTTTCCTATATTAAGTAATTTGGAATAAACTATATTGATTATTTCACTAATTGAATTATGTGAGTGAAATGAATGGTAATCTGACTGAAATCTAACCATGGGAGTTGTTTGTTCAAACCACTGGGAGCTGGCGTGGAAGCATGCAGACTCTTCCCCAGAGATGAATTCTTTTTTTGACCTTTCAAAATAATAAATACCCATCAATTTAGAGGAAAAGTGGGGCAGAATCAGGATAGGCACAACCAGCAGCATAGGATAACTCTTTTTAGATGACCATTCCCATCCAAATTACAAGTTGGGTCTTCCCAGTTTAAAGAAACTGTTCATTGTGGTTGGCCTCGTACATGGTTTGGGGCCGAGGCTGGGAAAAGGGTGGCCACAGTGGCTGTGAGCTCACCAGCTAAATCGAGCCCTCTGGGTTCAGTGCACGTGTACAAACCCTGCTGGGAAAATCCTGGAGTTTGAGACGTGAAGTTTTCCTGTTTCAAGGGCAACAGTCTGTCATCGAACTTCAAACTCAAAGCCTTTGACAGGCAGCTAAAGGATTTGCCTGGTAAATGGAGGAGAAACAGTGGCAGAAGCAGCTCAGATAATTTTGGAGAATCTCCAAAATGTGAGGGATCAAGAATCAAAGTGTTCTAAGAAAGAAAGAAAAAGCTGCTGCCCCTTTTTCATGTCTTATTCACACTATAAGCGTGAATCTGAAATCCTTTAAACTAGCAGGAATAGCCCTTCCCTATTCCTAGTTGGAAGTATTTCCAGAAGCTCTTCCCCCCTCCCTCTTTTACATCTGATCACACACTTACTAATGAGCTTGTACAGATGGAGACCGGCAGCCTCAGAACACCTCATGATTTTCACTTGTCTTGATCATGTTGTTAATTATCACCAAATGATAACTATCATTTCCAGGCATATTAATGTTAGAATAAGGCCAACATTCAGTGATATGTTAAATAATTGCACAAACTGACATACAGGCAGCCAGAATGGAGCTTTTTTCCTGCAGCATATGGCAAAGACAGATAATTCCATGTAATCGCTTGAAATGTCTGTTTGATAATGGATGAACAAGGTCCGTATTGGGCGTAGCAAACTCTGGTTAAGGGTGTCTATCATAAAGTGTGGGATGTGCAATATTAGATGTATGAGAGACTCCCTACACATGCACACATACACTACACGCACATCTACACACCTATCCACACATATACCTATGGCTCCATGGATGCTCAGGAAATTAGTTTCAGGATTCAATTCCCAAGACCCTGTTTCCCACAATGTACACAGTGAACACTGAGCCACCATTACTAAGGATTAACTCATCTGAAGTGATAGCCTCTTTTCCAAAGGACAGCAAAACAAAACAAATAAGCACTGCTGCACAGAGTAATTCAGCCACCCTTGCATTTCCCCTCCAATTCCTCTCTCATTCTTCCCAGTGGCCAATTAAAATCTCCATTTTCTTTGAATTTCTTAACTCATCATTTCCCCTTACAAAAGATAACCTGACTTTCCAATTTTTTACTTTACAGAGAACATAGATGCCTTAGGATGGGTTTTCCATCGATGTCTACCCACCAGTCTAGGGGTTTACTATGACCACTCCCAACATTTTTTTTCCCTCTCTCTCCCCCTGTCTCTCCCCTTCTCTCCACCCACAATGGAAAAGTTGTAATTCCTGTCGAAGAGGACTATCTCTTTGTATGCTCTGGATCTCATTCTCTCTTGCCTTCCTAGAGACACCTTGCTCCTTCTATTAATGTTTTCTTATTCATTTCACTGTAAGGTCACCAACACCTTCCTTTCTGGACATTTATCAGCCTATCTTATTTGATTTCTCTGAAATATTTGACACTGTTGATTATTCTTACCTGAAATTCCCTCTTCTCTTGACTCTCATGATGCCAGGATACCATGATCCAGAGACATCATGTATTTTTGGAGAAGACAGAAAATAAAATAAGTTATGTGATAAGGAAGAAGGTGATAAGTGTTAAGGCCAAACATAAAGCAGGGAGAGGAGATAGGGAGCACTGGAGTTGAGGAGATTCAAATTTTACATAGGGTAGCCAGAAAAAGCCACATATTAAGAAAGAGGGAAAGCCATGCAGCTCTCTGGGAAAAGAGCTTTCCAGGCTGAGGAGACGCCTGGCACAAGAGTGCTCAGGTATGAGCCATCAGAGGTTTTCTAGTGAAGGAACGATTTGGTCTGATGCATGCTTTCACAGGATCACTCTAGCTGCTCTGTTAACAATAAATAGCAGGGAGACAAGAGGAGAAGCTGAGAGGTCAAGTGGGAAGCTATGGTAATAGTATATTGCAAGGGAAATAATGGTCCTTTAGATGTGATGGCAGCAGTAAAAGTATTTGGAAGTGCTCAGATTCTATACATTTGAGGGCTGAAAAATACGTTATGGAGTAGATGTGGGGGATGAGAGAGAGAAAGACAGAGACAGAGGCAGAGAAACAGAGGCAGAGAAACAGACACAGAGAGACAGAAAGGAAGAGACACTATGACTCCAAGGTTCTTGTCCTGAGCAACTGAAAAGATTAAGTGGAATGAAGAAGAGTGGGAGTGGAACAGACTGGAGGGGGAATATTTTAAACAACTTGAAAGGTCTGAGATTTTACTCCAAGCTAACTAGTTAGCCTGGCAGAAGCCAAAGGGCTTTCTTTCAGCAATAGCAGTAGCCAAATCATGTAGTATCAAGTGCATAGGAGTAAAGAATTTATTGTATTTTTCTTTAAGAATTCCTGTAGAATTAAGGATACAGGATTGTAGAATATACATCTTTGGAGCTCGGAATTGCTGCAGGATACTAATTTGAGAGCAACCAGCCTGAAACAGAAGTGTGACAGCCGGAGAGGGGCAGAGCCTGCAAAATATGAGAGAAATGGTGTCAAATGATGCCTATAGATTACATTATCTCTGGAAGGTTTTTTTTTTTTTTTTTAGTAAAACTTCCATAAATAAATTTTATTCATTGTTCAAGCCAGTTTGAATTTGACTTTGTGTTGCTTGGACCCAAAACATTTTAACAGATACATATTTTGGTACCCAAAATGGGTACCCTCTTTTTGTTTCATTTCTTTTTCCTTTTCTTTTCTTCCTTCCTTCTTTTCTTTCTTTCTATCTTTCTTCTTCCTTCTTCTCTTTCTTTTTTTGTTTTTACACATATGGTTTCACTGCATTGCCCAGGCTGGACTCAAACTTCTGGCCTCCAGTGATCCTCCTGCCTTAGCCTCCCAAGTAGCTAGGACTACAGGTGAGAGTAGTCCCACTGCACCTGGCTCACCCACATTTCAAAGTGGAATTTGTTGAGTGCAGGAGATCCTGAGGAGAGCAGAAAGGGCTCCCTGATTCCAGAGGAGGAAGTTGGCAATCTCTGTTATGTGCAAGCAAGGTAGGTGTTTAGGCTGTGGCTTTGTGTGTTCTTACTCAGACTTACTGAAGCTATAGCATTAGGAGCATTGGGAGACTTGATAGTCTATTTCTTCCACTTGCAGAAAGACCTTGTATTAAAGTGCAAGCCTAGGCCAAAGGTGGAATGTCAAAAAGAATATTTATTGAGTGCCTACTCTGCCAAGCACTGTCCTCATCAGGGCACATATGGCAGACAAGCCCCTGGCCCCATGGACTTTACATTCTAATTCATACATGTATACTATTAGAAAAATGTATCCCCCAAATTTAGGTAGTGACAAGTCATTAAAGATAAATAGAGCAAGAAAAGGGGACAGAAAATGGTAAGTGCTGATAGTTTAAATAGGATGATTAGGACATCTGAGGGAAATTTCCTTGGCAAAGATCTCAGCAAGTATAAATCTCTCAAAGCAGGAGCATGCCTGGTATCTCAAGAAATAACAAACTAGATGGTCAGTGTGACAGAACCACAGTGAGCAAGGGAGGGTAGGATCAGAGGAGATGAACCAGACCATGTGGCCATTTTAAGTGAAATTATGGACATTAGTATTTGTTTACATTGTAATGGGGCACCCACTGGAGAGTTTAAGCAGAAGAGTGACATGATCTCATTTAGAGTTTAGGAGGATGACTCTGGTTGATGCATGGAACACAACAGCTTGAGAACAAAAGAAAGGAAATGTAAGAGCAAGTTAGAAGACTACTATGGTAGCTACAGAGTAGACGGTGGGTTGATTGGACCATCTTAGGGGCTGGTGGTGGATGGGGCAAGAAGTTTCCCAATGTGGAATATATTCGTAATGTAGAAATGATGGATTGTCATATGGATTAAGTATGAAATGTAAGAGAAAAAGAGAATTAAGGAGATACATTGCCAGAGAGTTCACTGATCCAATCTGGAATCTTATAGGGATAAAAATGCCACACTCTCCTCCTCAAGTCAAGGTTGGCAACAGCAGAGGCAGGGAGCTGGGGAATTACGCAGGAAATGAATGAGACCAGGCTTCTTCCAAGCTTCTCTTGCTAGGCATTCTTTGCCAGACAAAGGAAACAGTCACACTGTGAAGACGGAGATATGGAGTAGCCTAAATACAGTTAGGGTCTCTGTCCATAAAGGTATTTTTTTAAATTCCTCAAGGCACAGGCTGAGAATATGGTTGAGTCCATTAAACAAGGGGCTGTGAGGTGGGCAGAGCACAGAGATATACTCCTCGGAGACAAAATTGCCGAGATTCATGGAGCCATGAGCTGACAAGGGAGTTGGCTTTGATACTAGCCCATGGAATTGATCACAAGCGTGTAGACCCAAAGCAAATAGACCAGCAGCCTACTAAATTTTTAAGTGAGCTGTACTGCCAAAGAAAACCCTAAGACTGGCCAAAAGGAGCCTGTATTTCTCAAACCCTAAGATAATCCCAGGGATCCAGGAATCACATCAACAGGAAGTGGGCTGCTCGAGTGGTCAAGCCCCAGAAATTGCATCCTTTCCAAGTCTATCTCCATGGAAGACAATGGACAAGGGAAACCCATTCATAAGGAAGAACCAGGGGCCTTCTGATTAGTTGACCAAAAAATGCCTTCCATTGCCAGGGCAGGTTGTCCTTGTTATTTATGGCCAGCAGATGATGATATGTGCCATGTACTAGTGATTTCTGTGTGCTTCTCATTGACCTCTTTTCCAAATAGAAGTTTAGTTTCATTTATCCAGTTCCCTACTAACTCTTGTTAATGGAAGTGTTGGCGATCTATCACGTATCATCTTGGCCTGTGTTGCCCAGAAAGGAGAACCTGAAATGACAGCATAGGTGCTATTACTTTATGAAGGTGTGCAAAGCACGGGAACTGGATGGAGAGGCAAGGGAAGTGCATCAGGTAAGGAGGGAGAGCCACTTATAAGGTTACATGCTGCCAAGCGCTTACATGCTAAGTGCTTATCTCACAGGACTATCTTCTGCGAAGCCAGGATAGTCCATAGGTGAGGTGGAAGGCTGGAGGAAGACAGAAGGAAAAGTTTTTCATTAGCTCTTGTCTCTCAACAGTCAAAATTTTGCCCTTTGGGCTTCTACATTTTTGTTAAATTTCTGGGTTGTGCATATATAGGCACCAAGAAAATCCCTGTAGCATCTTAGACCTCAGGATCAGTGAGGAAGCCACAGGGAAGAAGACAGGAGGTGAAGTGAGGTGGTGCCAAGTGGCACCTACATGAAGTTGGTTGAACTCCACTTATATGGGATATCATGACAGCAGCAGAAAAAAAGGAAAGTAAGGCAGAGGAAAAAAGGCAGAGAAAAAAAGGAAAGTGAAGCAGTCCATTAAGAATAGTTTTCAGGATGACAAGGATCACACCTGAGTCTGATAAAGGGAACTACCTGTCATACAGTAATCCTAGACTCCAAGTTAGATTCACACTAACAAGGTGAAAATTTGGTTTGTCTCTCTTTTTGAAGGGGCTTCTTATAGTTAACGTAACAACATTTTTGAAAGCGTGCACAAAGAAACAGGGAATAAGTGGATGCCGTATGACCAAGGAATAGACTGTGGTTGTCTCCCCAACAATGATTACACCCGTACCCCCCGTTGTGTAGTGCCCATATAATTTCTGTGGCCTTGAACCCATCAGAAGGGATATGAGCAGCATGTGGTATGTGGTATCACAAGGGATAGGAACAGCATGGGACCTAGAAATGGTGGTTTCTAAAGAAAAAGGATTTTTAGTGTTTATCCAGTGCTGACCATGGATCTGAAATACTGAGTCACAAGCACTCTCATCCCCAGAATGGAATATCAGGATTTCCAAATAGCCATCAAGCCAATCCATCTCCCTTTGCTCAGATTCTATACTTTTCACACAACTTTCAGGAAAATGAAGTATAAACTCATTAGAAACAACTTTCTTTCAGAGTTAATTTTTTTCTGGCAGAGCAGCTATAAAAGTAAAGCTAAAATGTAGGCAAATTAAAATAAAGACAATTATTATCTTTTCAATGGAGCAGTTTCACATATACTAATTGGTTTCAGTGCACTAGAGGAATGAGAATATTTTGGCATCAATTCAAAAGCTAGTATTTCTAGACATTTATCATATCACCATGAAATTTAAACTTCAACAACTTTAATAGTGATATGATAAATAGGACCCACATTGTTACAACTCTGATTTGTTAATAAGTATATTCATCATCATCATTATCATTATCATCATCATCATCTTAGAGCTGGGACAGTGGTAATGGTGGTGGTAGGTAAGACATACACAGTTGTCTTCTGTATTATATATACCTGTGATAAGTGTCTCAAGCATGTACATATCATATCACAGCACATATACTGCATATATGTGCTCAATGAGTGTTTGTAAATTTTTGGATGAATGACTTAATGAATGAATGATACAAATGAATGAATGGGTGAACCAGAATCAAACCAAAACAAAACAAAAATCTTAACATGTAGTATCACAAAGTTTACAAAGTGCCTTGACAGGTATCATCACATTTAATTGTACAATGTCTAAGGTCAGTATCATTATCCCCATGTTATAGATGAAAGTGAAATGATGAGATTCACACAAGCACACAGCTAGTGAGTAGAGTGTGAACTCCCGAGTTAGACTATGTGCATCGAACCCTGGCTCCTTCACTCACTAATTGGATCAATGCCACAGCTCTCTCGCCTGTAAGTAGGGAATAATAACAATAATGTTGGGAAAGTTAAATGGAAAAATTCATGTAAATGCATAGGACAATCCCAAGGGTGTAATAAACATTAAATAAATGCTAGCTAGTACTGTTGTTTTGTCATAAACTAGTGTTCTAATCAAGGCTTAAACAAAGGGATATAATGACAACTAAAATGGCATCTCATGGAAATAAATTGGACCTGCAGTAAAAACGCCATCAGGAATCTTCTCCATCTCTTTCTCTTTGTGGCCACAAATTCTTTAATTTTGTTTCTTTCTGTATGTCTGTTCCATTGTAGAAGGAATCTCTCTCCATTCTCATCAGTACCAAATTGTCCAAAGTGGCAGTTTAAAACTTACCTCTATATATTCTTTTAATTAAAGCACCCACAATTGTCTGACTATAATACCTTTATTTCTCTAAACTGAACCCTTCAATGTGAGAATCCCATTGGTTTTCACCATCCAACAGTGTCTATACTTAAACCAATAAGAAACGGTTTGGTGCATCCCGATGTCCCAGCTTATAAACACAGAGACTCAGACCTTCCGCAGGGCTTTCCTTTCCCAGTGAAGGCAATAGCAGACAGCTCGGCTGTCATCCCAAAACATTACTTCAGTGAATTATTGGATACTGAAAACCAAATTGACTCCAGTGGCTCACTCTGACCATCTTGCCTCCAAATGACTTTTGTGATTTGACTCCATTTTGACTTCAGATATTCCTGTCTACCCTCATGGGATGGATTTTTGAGACTCCTATTTTATTTTATTTATTTATTTTTTTTGATGGCACATAGACACAGTAAGAGACCATCAGTTCCTTCAGTGGTTCAGATAGAACCCTGTGCTTCAGACAGTGCAGAACTCAGCCACCTGCATTTGTTATTCCCGGATTGGTGCTAAATCAAGGTCATCATCTTGAAAAGCTGGTTTTGCCTTTCCTGGACTCATCTGCAGTCAAGCCTCTGCAGCAATACCATCACCTCTCCTTGCTCACCGTTACCCTTGTGAGCACCACACGCTAAAACCCTTTTGACAAAGTGATGGTGCTGGTCTATCATTATGCATGGACATGTTGTTACTAGCACTGTACAGCTTTCATGCTGGTGAATATTTCTTTTCCTTTTTGCTTTCTGACATTCTTACATTGTTGATGAGCTTCTATTGAGGAACATGAAGTAAAGACTTGGGTCTGTGATTATTATTAATTATCATTTTAAAGTAAATATAACTTCTGTCACAAACTTCAGTAAAAAGAAATTTGATACCCATGTACAGTTGCATATTTTAATTTCATTAGAAGACATGAGAATCTATCTATTAGACTCATTAATTTCAAAATATTGAAGCTATGTATTGTGAAATTTCAGCTGTTGATTTTATTTAAGTACCAGAGAGTTATCCTTATAAATGAGCCAGCACCATCTTCTTGAACCATTCTTATTATTCTTTTATTCAAATGACCTGCATGCGTCAAACTACTACTGGTGTGATAAATTTTAGCTCTTTGTTGACCAATTAATTGTTTAAGTAGACTGCCTAAAATTTGTTGGTTGTTTTAGTGCCATGGAGAGAAAAACAATGTGAAATCTTTCGGCACCCACTTCTCCTGGAAGAGTGACTCATCCTCTTAACCATAAACACAAGGAGGTTTATTGAGATGATGAGGAAATAAAAGAGCTTAAAGGGAGAAAATTAGTAAAAACAAAGCTCTTAAAATTGCTTACTTTATCCAACTAGAAATAGCCAAATACTCAAATCATATTTTTGCCCAAGTCATTTTATCCGAAGTTCCAAACTTTGAAAAATTTGGACAAAGCTAACAATGCACATCTTGGGGTCATTGAGATAGTGAAGTATATGAGCGATTGGAAGGAAAAAGGGCTGAATGAGATGCCAAACTTCTGGCTCAAGCTTTAATAACTCATTGATGTCTTTCTTGATTTGTGATTTTCGTGGAGCCTCCAATCACAACTTATCTCAGACACAAATGTCTATAAAGTAAAATACTCGGAGTTGTTTAAATTTATTATCTCCTCTTACTCTTTTTTGGGCTCCTTGAAACAATTCTTGGTAAGGTCACCAATAGGCACTATGTTATAAAATCTCGTGCACGTTTTTCATTCTTCCCATTACTTGATCTCCCAACAGCATTTGATACTGTTGTTGACACGGCTGCACACGCCCTTCCTCCTGAAACCCTCTTCTGCCCTGGCTTCTGTGACTCATCGCTCTTCCATTTTTCCTCCTCAACCAACAGGCTCTTATCAGATAATTTAAACATTAGTGTTCCTTGAAGCCAAATCCTGGGTCTCTTTTCTTCTCTCTCTATACTGTTGGTCTGGCAAAGATTCTGTTTCTGCGAGAATTCAGAGACCAGAGAGAGGAGGAAAATTAACATGAAGAGCATAGCTGGACTAGAACTGCTGGGAAAAACAGAAAATGAGCAGTTAAAGGAAAATATTCAGGAAAAGTACAAAACAGATTTTCTGGAACCAAAAAAAAAAAAAATGTGATTTTTAAACTCAAATAATATAGTCCATGAAGATGAGAATGATCCCTGCTGAGACCTAAATTAGTACCCTGAAAAAATACAAAGAAGTGGAAATATTGAGGGAAAAGGTAAGAGAACTTGAGGTTAGCTTGTGACTTAAATATAGGAATAATAAGAGTATCAAAGGAGAAAAAGGAATTTTAAAATTTTATTAAATAATTCAACAGTTTAATCTACATTTAAATTTTTCTCTCTAATCAAATTAAGATATTATGATAATATTATATTGATACATAAATAGAAAAATAAATGAGAGGAACAAATGGAATGTCCAGTGACAGATATCAGACTATAAATGAGATTTTAATATGTGGAAAGACTGGGATTTCCAATATAGTGGAACATCATGCTTTATTTAATAAATGGAGCTAGTGTAACTGGATCTTTCTTTAATAAAATCATGTTGGACCCACTTTACTCAAAATAAGTCCAGATGTCGTGAAGATTTAAATGTAAATAAATAAAACAATAAAGGATGTTAGGAGAAAATATAGGAAACAGCATATTCAATCTAGGATGTGGAGCTAATTGGGACCATGATAGGAAATTCAGAAGCTATGAAAGAATTAGAGTAACAGTTGACTTTGTAATATTAAAATCATAAAAAGCAAAATGTACACAAATGACAGATTTGGAAATACAATGCAACACAGAGAAAAAAAATTTAATTGCACAGAGTCTTATGAATTGATAAAAAAAAAATAAAAAAAGCCAAATATATTAATGAGCATTGTACAGAAGAGCAAATCCAAATGACCAATAAAATGATTCTCAAGATCTCTGGTAATTAGAGAAATAAAAATTAAGGTAACAATGAGATATAACTTTTTACTCATCAGTCCAACAAGAACTAAAAACAAGTGATAAACGCTAGTGATGGTGAAGTCTTTCATGCAATGCTATTAGACATGTAAGTTGCTGCAGCCATATTGGAATATATGGAGATATGCATAATTATAAGTAGACGTACATTTGAGCCAGGAGTCTCCCCTTGAAGATGTAGATTAGTCCTACTTTTGATGAAAAGGTACAATAAATATGATCATCTAACCAATGGGGAAGTATAAGCCATTAAAAAGAATAAAGTTGATCTACATTATTCAATCAAATCAAGTACTGCTAAGTGTAAAAAAGCAAGACTAACCTAATTGTCTATTATAATTAGATGTTTTCTTATAAAGTGCCTGTTTCCTCCTACAGAGTATAAACTCTGTGTAGGGCAGGGACCATGTTTAACTTGTACACACTGTTACCACCAGACTTACAGCAGTGCTTCAGCATAGTAGATGCACAATAAAAACAATTATTCAATGAAGATGTGCATGAGCTAAGCATGACTCATGTCAGAATCTGTGAGGTGTGTTAGCTTTGGATTTAATCATTTTATTGGTGGTTTAAACTCATGCTAATCATTGCCAGGAATTTGCTATATGTTTAGAATTGCAGTGCTAATAGGACAGGATTTCACAATGGATTATTATCTTCCAGAATTTAGATCTCATTTACTTGGAGGCTGTTAAAATATTTTCGTCTTTAAGTCCTTACCTGTTGAATACGGTACTGGACCTCTTAATGATGACATTTTTTTTTTTTTTTGGATGGATGCTGAAGGTCATTTGAAGAAAAGAGGAAAATATATTAGATTCAATTATGTTTTCTGTTCTGCTTGGGACAAACACTGCTCCCACCAAAATATAAACAAATAGAAGTTTCTTTTTAAGTAAAAATACAGAGATGTGTAATTAGGGCTAGTATGATGACCATGCTAGACTAAACCCTCAGAGACTGAGGTTCCTTCCATCTTTCTACTCTGCCATCCCCCGGGAGAGGCCCTCATCCTTGTAGCACATCATTGTGGTTGATGTCCAGAAATCACATCAGCATCCCAGTAGCACAATGTAGGAGGATGGAATGTAGAAGCTGCCACTCAACTTTTCCATTTAAATATTATTGGTTAAGAGCAAGTCCTGTGGCCATACCTACCTGCAAAAGAGGTTTTCAAATGAAGTTTTTATTCAAGATTGCCATCTATGCAGCTAAAATGTAGGGGTTCTTCTATTATGAAAGAAGGGGAGAAAAAATATCAAGTGAAACCGTCTCTGTCATAAAGACAGCTAACCCTCCTTCTCTCTCTTCAGAGATCAGGGCAGTGATGCTGCCCTATGAGAGATTCCAGAGGCTACCATCATTAGCAGAACATTCAGTGTCTAACAGACTTGCCCACAGTGCTGTCTGGGTCTTCACAGGCCTAGAATTTACCAAAGTGTCTCTCCTTTTCTGTCTTCCCATCTGGCTCAGATATTACCTTCTACTGGGGGAAGGTGAGGAAGAAAAAATCTATTCTCCCTGTTGCTCTTCCAATATATTCCTCCTCTCCTTACAAATTTCCCATTTAACTCCCTACAAATCATCTCGTATCTCTTAAGAGCTTAAACTGTTGGGGGAAAATGCAGAAACATGTTTAGGTACTTGGCTAGCACACTGCCGTCTACTTCCCTGGAGGAAATGAAGTCCATCACTCACAATATCCTCCAGATGCAGTAATGTTACTTAGCATGTGTTGTCAAGGGTGTATTCCTTATCAGACTTCTGCATTATTTGATTTAATTATCTCTACAACTCCTTGAATGAATTCTGGTAGTAGCACTTACTACATTGTGATTTTTGGAAATTTTCCCAAGTTTGCTAAGTCCCAGGCCCCTTGATTATTAAATGGATGGAAGATTGATCCCTTCAGAGTTGCTCTGTTCAGAGTTGCTGTGAGAATGGTATGTGATGTTGGGTCTAAAGCACTCAGCTGAGAACCTGGCATTTGTTAGATGCTCCTCAAATTTAAAGATTGTATTTCTTAAATGAAGTAATATAGGTAGATAGCACTTTTAATTAACAAAGAGGTAATCATAGAAAATGAATTCTCAAATCCTCATTATTTTTGTGTAGTCTGAGAAACAAAAGACAGACAACAATACAAAAAGAGCATGTGTTAAGTGACTGCTGAATGCAGTAGTCCAGAGATGAAGTTGTCCATCAGGCTGAGATAGTCCAAATGTGTAGGGTAGAGGACGGGAAGAGAAAGTGAAGGACTTTCAGGCATATGGCATTGAGCGAGTCAAGATGTAGAGAGAGGATTGTGGATGATTTACTTGGGGAGCGATGGATACACTAATTAGACTAGAGTGACATTTTTGAAGAAGGGAGCATAGGGCATGAGGTTTAAAAATAATAAAAGGGGCCAGATAATTGATGGCATTTAATGCTGGATGAAGGGTTTGGGTTTTCCTTAATGGGTGGATAGGGTAGTTATTAAAGGCTCTTGAGTCAAAGATGGATAAACATTTCTAGAACACATATTTATGAAGTAACTACCATGTTGAAAACTCTGCATTAATCATGCAAAGAGACATCAGAGAAGTTTAATTTGGCTGTGATGTTTCAGTTTGATTGGATGGAGAAAAAAATGGAAAGAGGGATCTCCTATGTGTTAGGAAACACATAGGAGAAGTGAAGCCTGAGACGATTAGGGCTGAGTGAGGAGGCCAAGAGTCACAATTAGGAGGGAAAAACTAGCTGTTAGGGACGCTGAGGAGCATGAGCTGACAGCACTTGTAGGGTGAATGGATGTGGTGGGAGAGGAAGAGGAAGGGGGTGTCGGCGATAATCTCAGTTTGAATGATTGAGAGAATCAAGGACACTGATCAGAGAAGCAAAGTCTGGAGGAAAAGTTGGCTTGGGGCGGGGTTGGGGGGGAGATAAAGTCTTTTCGAGGTGAGAGTTCTCTGCTGTAGATGATAGTTAGGAAGAGGAGAAAAAGGTTTTCTTTCTTTCCATACACAGAATATTTTCAATGAGATAGGCAAGCACGGTTTTATAAATGAACAAGGAAAATAGCGTACACATGCCGTATTCATCAATTTGCTTACAAGTTAAGATTAGGATTTGTATGATTACTTAAATTTATAAGTTTAAAAGAATGCATTTTATTTTCAGAGTGCATTTTCACCCAAATAATCTAGCTCATCATCCTAATCATAGACAATGATTAGTATGGTCTTGGAAATGCCACTGCGATATTGACAGCCCCTCCTACTCATTGCAATGGCCCAATTTCAGAGATGCACTTGGTTTAAATATCAGAGATTTAATTACAAAATAAAAATCCCTAGAAAGGGAACCTGATGATCATGTGACAGTTAGAGGGGACCTTAATATTATCAAGTGTTGGCTCATAGCAGCAGCTTTATGATTTAGTTTTGTACATTGTTCCATTTGTTGGTTTGTTTGTTTTTGGTCTAGATTGGCTTTAAGTACAGAATTCCCTTCCTATGCAGAGCCCCATTCAACAAATTACGGCTCACCCTCATGCATGGTTTCCACTCTCTATGTATGGCCTCTTGTCTGTTTCTGCTCTGCCAAACTGCAGTTTTTTTATTGGCCCAAACTCCCTGGACTGCAATTGTCTCTCTGCACATGCCTGGTGAACTGTTCAGTTATTGCTTTTCCAATATAGGAACAGCCTTAACAGAGAGGGTTATGCCTCATTAAAAGAGAAGGAGAAAAAGTAAGATAAAGGAAATAAAAACTTTATCCCTTTCAGAGGCATTTTAACAGTCTTTTAAAAGGCTGCAGACTTTCCTTGACATATGTGTAGCGTTCAGTTTTGTCCTGAGCTCATATATGCATTTAGAGAAAGAAGAACACATTTCCTTTTTGTGGAAAACCACAAAGAATAAAATATGTTTGCATCTCGTTATCTTGCCTCTTTAGCTTGTCTAAGAAGTTAGGGTATGATAACACAATAATTTTAGTACTGAGGGTGGACTGAGTTTGTTACAAGTGGCAACAGGTGGAAAGCATGCTCTAACAATTAAACTGAGTTTAACCATGTCCCTTAAATTTCTAATGAAAATTCCACATGCATATTTGATCATTTTAATGTGGTGGAATTTTTGACTGGCTCAGAGGCAGCTTGAGAGAAGAGATAAATTATGTGTCTCATGATTTACAAAAAAAGATAAAATTTAGTATTAATTTGATTTGGAGTAAAGGATGGCATGAGGAAACTACGAAGTGTTTTTCAGCTTCATGGTTGTATTCCTTAGAAATGCCCTGCAATGCGAATCTAAAAGCTTTACCAAAATGATTATTTTATTTTTTTAATGTGGGTTCACTTGGGCTAAATGACTTTCTTGTTGGACTCCGCCCTCCCCCTTTCCTTACATTCTAGGGCCAAATGTAAAAAGAAAACTAAATTCAGAATTAGGATATAAAAGGGAAAAAATGCAGATAAGTTTGTGGCAACAGCTGCCTCGGAGAAGCAGGCCAGGGAGTGCTTCGCATTTGTTCAGAAGATTTGGAAGTGGACCTAAATTTCAGAGATGCCTACCTCTGGGAACGAAAGTACCAGGCAAAGGAATCTGCCAGTACTTGGGAAAGACTAAGAATGAAGCCAAAAACGTTTTTCCCTGTGGTGTGGTACAGGGCCGTTCAGTGTTGCCCACCCACACTGCTATCACCCGCACACACCATTACAAACTTTCTCGGGCCCTGCACAGAATCAAAACTGGGCAGGGCCCTTTTCCTTGGCAGAGTAGAAAACACATGATGAGGTGCTTTCTGGCTTTTGGAAGCAGCAAGGCTTGGTGATTTACAGCTGATCTAAGGTTTGGAACAGGAGCATCTTTTGAATGGGGGGCACAAACTGTGTATCCTGTCTGCAACTGGGAAGGCTGACGGCTGGGGGTAGGGGCATCAGGTAGCAGGCAAGAAGAGTGCCATCTTGGTTGCTTGGCCTCAAACCCAATGTGCACGAGGACCTTGAGAAAAACTAACCTGTGGTGCCTGGGTTTCCTGGTGCATAATGTCACTGCTTTCTCTGGGGGAAGCCTGGGGGCTAAAGCTTGGCTAAAAATTCATCTCCATTTGTTGTTTATTTTCTCTTCCTGTTTCCCTTTTTATCCTGCATCCCAGCCTGGCTTTAGGGATTTGGTTTTGGGAGGCAGACAAGGAACCACATTAAACAAAAGGATGGGGAAAGGTGTGTTGCCAAGTTTAGAACCCACTCAACCTTGCGGGTTTGGAGTTTTCAAGCAACCTCCTGCCTCTTGAGCTTTCAGTTTGTTTATTCTTGGCAAAACGAAGCTTCCTGTTTTTTAAGAAAAACAGCTTATAAAATGCTTGAAAAGCCTTCCTGGACATCAAAACACCCTTCCCAAACAATATTTTGATGATTTAACATGTAAATGAGTCAAAACAATGTGAGCAACATTTCCTATAAAGTACGTGTGGGTTTTAAAAATTAAGGGGGTAGTGCTTAGCTAAACATACTTTGGTTATAGAAGATCAAAAACATTTGAAAACCAGTGTGAGATGTTTGCTAAGTCTAAAATGAGGCCAAATCCAACCACTCTCAGTTGAAACGCAAGCAAACAATTTATTATTAAACTAGCTCATGGATGTGATTACTCTTTCTTTAGTCTCAGGGTTTGTGTCTCTTGTAGCCAAAATAATCTCCATGAAGTGACTGTAACAATGTTTATAAGTAATCATGGGACCAGAGCTCTCAGTCTATCCATGGAAGTGGAGAAGTAACTTGAAGACTAAGTACCTTGGTGTCTTGGCTCATTCATTTCCATGCTCAAGGGCTTATCCCAGGATATGTAATATTCCCCGTCACTGCTATTGGATGGTTTTGTTTATTTACTTATTTTTGGTCAGATGAGAACAACAGATCTATCAATTCTCAGACTCCAACATTCAAATCTCTAAGCCTACTTCTAGATTCAGAGGCTGAGAAGGCTAACATCCTGGGTACTGTTTATTTTCTCCAGAATTAGTGTATTTCTTATTTTTAAATGTACTTCATTTTACAAGTACTGATCTCTGATTCAACCCCAAACATTTCATTGTCTCAATCTTTCTTTAAAAATTCAGGGCCATTAGAGAGTCATTTAATTTCATCTTCCAGAATGAAGCATCACCTGTGGATAAATTATGGTAATAGGGGAAAACTGTGAATGAAAATATGAAGAAGAGGCAGTCTTTTGACCTTAAAGACCTTTGAATCTAGCTGGGGGAATTCCATGACAGAAACAATGTATGAGGCTCCCTGCTAGGACCTCTTGGAGGTTATCTATGAAAATCTAGCTATTTTTCAGATGGAAGAGAAATTCCTCTCTTGAAGATAATCATAATCTCTTTGGAATATATGGCACTTAAATTAGGAAGCATGGGTGAGTTTATAGACTTATGAAGGTGGGAGGAGATGGAGGCATTCAGGTGGACTAGAGCAACCACTGCCAAGGCCCGGAAGAAGCAAAGCACACAACAAATTAGTGAAAAGGTGTGGAAAGGCTGGAAAATGTTTTCCAGCCGTGTTCCTGTGACTAACGTGTGATCTTTGAGAAAAGGAATTGCATAATGAAATTAATTTAGGAAGTTCTGTGTCAAAAGACACTAAAATTGTTTCTCCATTGCAGGTTTTTTTTTTTTTTTTTGGAATGTTTAACAGCTTCTCTCCAAGAGAAGGCACAAAAATCCATGGTCATTTAAGCCATTTGACAAATATATGCAGGCAAAAGACAGTTTTTTGTTGTTACTAATTTGGCACATCAGAGAAATATAGTAGCTGTAGTTCTTAAGCATATAAATGTTGTTTGTTTTTGTTATAATTGCTGTTACTTGGACAAGATGTTTGACAAGGATTTTCATGGTACCTTTGTAGACAATGTGAAACCACATCCTCTGAGTGATATGAAGAGTCAAGGGACTTTGTAATCGGTTGAATGGCCAGTCTTGGGGACTGCTCATTAACAGATGCTGCCAACCCAAGAACCTCAATCTTCGTCTTTCACTGGGTCAACATGTTAACTGATGACTCAACTTATAAAAGTGTGAAATTTAAATTTGCAGGTTGTGGGAAATTGAAAAGGAGAGTTATTACCTTGGTTCACAGGATCTTAACATAGTAGTCTCAATGGACAGGAATCATGGTCTGAAAATACATAAAAAGGAAAAATACACAGTCTTATGTTTGAACCTTACACTCAACTGTACACATAGAAAATGGCCGAGGGACGCTTGCCAGAAATAAATTAGAAAAAGACGAAGATTTATAGAAGACTATAAGCTAAATATTTTACAACAGGAAAAGACGGTTTATAGAAAATGTAATGTGATTTTGGGTTATATCAATAGACATATGGAATGTAAATTTAGGGAGGTGGGAGTTCTATTTGTTCTTCACAGGTCAGACCATACATTGTAACATTTTATCCAGTATTTGTGAGGGATGAAAACTCATCGGAGCTCACTTGAGTTTTATGACCAAGATGGTGAATAGACTTTAAAACGACCTACAAATAATTGACATATTGAGAATTTTTAGTCTAGTGAAGAAAAGATTCAAGAGCAAATATTTGAACAACTGTGTTCAAATATTTTGATTTTTTTCATTTGGAAGAGGACTTAGACTTGATTTCTATAATATCGTATGGTAAAATTAGGGCCAAAGATTCCATAACTATCTTTTCATAAATATTTACTGAATGTCAACTCTGTGTCAAGCATAATGCTAGGCAAGGAAACAAACATGTATAAGACAGGGCTCTGCCCTAAAGGAGCTCAAAGTCTATTAGAGGATAGACACCCAGCGCAGCCATAATCCAGCTCCATGATCCATGGCCCCTAATTAAGCAATGCGATGGGGTAAAAAAGGAGTAAGAAATTAAATTCGTATGACAGCGATCTTTTTTTGACCAATGCTGTACATCATATAATTTAAACATTCAACTAATTCTGTATGATTTTTAAAAAATTTTAAAAGCCAGAATTTTGTAGCTTTTATCCCACAGTTTCTCTTTCCCAGGGGGCAACCACTGTCACCTCTTCTAGCTAATTATTGTATTATTCATCTCCATGTCTCAACATGGCATGGTTATATTGCTGTTTTTAATTTTTCAGTTTAAAGCTTTACCTCTGGACTTCCCCGTATGGAAGATGAGGAGTTTGCTCTATTTACTTTCTCCATACACAGGCGCCCTTCTATCCTCCACCCTTCTAATATAATTATATTGTAGGTTTGGTTAAGGCTAATATTCTGTTATCAGCCCTATGAAAACCGTATCCCCAGCCGAGTCATGTAAAATGCAGTTACCTTTTCTTTCCTGCACATCTTTTTATTTTCCCTAGAATGAATGTATTTCTTATATTTAAATTTACTTTATTTTACTTGTACTTATCACAAATTCAACTCCAAACACTTTGTTGTCTCAATCTTTTCTTTTTTTTTTCTTTCTTTCTTTTTTTTTTTTTTGAGAAAGAGTCTCACTCTGTTGCCCAGGCTAGAGTGCCGTGGCATCAGCCTAGCTCACAGCAACCTCAAACTCCTGGGCTCAAACGATCCTCCTGTCTCAGGCTCCTGAGTAGCTGGGACTACAGGCATGTGCCACCATGCCCAGCTAAATTTTTCTATATATATTTTTAGTTGTCCACATAATTTCTTTCTATTTTTAGTAGAGACGGGGCCTCACTCTTGCTCAGGCTGGTCTTGAACTCCTGACCTCAAGCGATCCTCCCGCCTTGGCCTCCCAGAGTGCTAGGATTACAGGCGTGAGCCACTGCACCCGGCTCAATCTTTTCTTAAAAAATACAGGGCCATTAGATTGTCATTTAATTTCATTTACCAGAATTTCTCCCAAAGCCTTCTGAGCTGCACAATCTAGACTGGTGGGTGCTCCGTGCCTGGGGCACAGCTCTATCTTGGGATGTCCTTGCACACACATCCTGAAGACTCCCTTTGCCTTTCTCTTGTCCTGGATCTCCTACTGCTTGGATCCGTTATCTTCTCTTAGGTAATCTTTTTTTGAATGAGCATATACTCCAGTAGTTTTCTCCAAGAGAGAAGTTTTTGAGACACTGTAGGTCTGAGAATATTTTTATTTTACCCTCATACTTTATTGGCAGTTTATCAGGGTCCAGACATCTAAACTGCAAATCATTTTCCTTCAGAATTTTGAAGGCATTGTTTATTGCCTTCTACTTTCCAGGGTTGCTGGAAAGTCCAACATCTTTCTGATTCCTGATCCTTAGTACGTAACCTATTTGTTTTTTTAATCTTTGGAAACTTTTAGGATCTTCAATTTGTTGAAATTTCACAATGAATTGCCTTAATCTAGATTTATTTTTGTTTATTTTGCTGGGCACTTGGTAGGCTGTTTCAATCTTGTCCTTCCATTTTGGGAAATTTTCTTGAATAATTTTATTGATGTTTTCCTCCTCTTATTTCTCTATTCTTTCTGGAACTCCTGGTTTTTGAATTTTGGACCTCTTGTGTGGGTCCTATTATGTTCATCTCCTTTCTGTTTAAAACTTCTTCCTTTCTTTGTCTTTCTTTTTTAAAAAAATAATCGCTGGTTTTTATTACATGGTTACATTAATATTTTATCTCCCTGATGATATTAATAAAAATTGTTGTCGTTACTGAAGTTTTCTCCTCTCAGCAAATCTTTGTCTCAGCCAAGTTGTTTTGTGTCATGTGTGTGGGTGAGGGCAGAGGGTGTCTTTTCCGCTCTAAATGTTCCACTTTGGAAGCTTTCCTCAAAGGTAATTTTTATATTTAAGTCCAGGGCACTAATAAGCTGATTTGATGTTCTGAGTGCACATGTGGGGACTGTGAATTGTCAGTTTCACCATGGAGTGATTTGAATGGGAAGTTATAATAGAGAATCTGCACTGTCAATACCTTTATATCTTGGTTTTTAGCAAAGAAATATTTCCTACGGAAGATTTTTCCAATGTCTTGCCTGTTAGCTAGTGTTCTAGGAGCCAAGTGGGTGCGGAGAGCTGGGGGTGTTTGCTTTCAGTATGCGTAAGATGAATTTTTTCAGTAAGACATCCACACCATCAACTATGCCTGCTGCCACTTAAGACCTTGTATTTTATGCCTTCTACACAATAAACTGGGGAGGGACCAGCACAGTGAGCTAGGAGACTGGCGATCTTCCTATTTCTTAAAAAATACATGCAATTCATCTTCTTTATTTTATCTACTCTCTTTCACTCTTACTTCTCAAGGTACCTCATGAGACCAAATTTTGCATCTTTAGAGATCAAGTGGTACAAATTTGGGTTGTTTTTCAGTTTTCCCTACTGCTGGCTTAGTACTTCTATTCCTTGGGTGTCTAAGTCATTTACCATTCATCCATCTGCTTCTAGATTCCGATTTGTTTCTTCTCTCTTGTTTCTCTTATCTTTTTTTCTTTCTTTTTTTTTTTTTAAGTTATTTTTTTGTGATTTCTGTTTTTTTGACAAGAGTCTCCCTCTGCTGCCCAGGCTAGAGTGCCAAGGTGTCAGCCTAGCTCACAGCAACCTCAAACAGCTGGGTTCAAGCGATCCTCCTGCCTCAGCCTCCCCAGTAGCTGGGACTACAGGCATGTGCCACCACACCCCGCTAATTTTTTCTATTTTTAGTAGAGACAGGGTCTCGCTCTAGCTCAGGCTGTTCTCGAACTCCTGAGCTCAAGTGATCCTCCTGCCTTGGCCTCCCAGAGTGCTAGGATTACAGGCATGCGTAAGCCACTGCGTCCAACCTCTTATCCTTGAAGACTTCTATACACTATCGATTTAGGATCAATTTTATGCATGCATTTAATCTGCCTTCTTTCCCTGGAAGGATCTGGGATGTTTTCAGAGAAAGTGACATTTGTGAAGGATGTTAAACAGTAAGTCAGATTTTTCAGTGAAAGCAGTGAGGAAAAACAGCACAAGCAATGAAAGAGATGCGGGGACTTTTATGGAGAATTCAGGAAATGATGAATGTGGCTAGGACGCTGGCTGTGTGGGAGTAGCCCGAGGTAGTCATCAGCAGACTGGAAAGCAAGAGTAAGAGCACTGTGTGATAGGGTAGGGCTGGAGAGAGACGGAGGAGTCACAGAGGATTCTGTACTTTCTGCATTGGAAAAGTACATGGCCAGTAATTAATAAAACCTAGGGAGGGCATATTTTGGCCACCTTAAAAGTCATATGTAGCCCACAACAAACTGGGTTGCCTCAAACTGTGATGCACCCTACTTTGTACCTGCTAAGCCCTTAGACGGACAGTGGTAGGAAAGGATCCAGATAGGGTGGCCTGTGAAAAACCCCTACGTGTATGTAGGAGTTTTCCAGCACGTGTATGTACTTCTTTTAAGCTACTTGATCTCAGATAAGGCTTGAGAAGCACGTGAATGAGGAGGAGGAGAGAGGAGAGAGAAATAAAGAGAGGAAGAGAAAGAAGAGACAAAAATAAAAAAAAAAAAAAAAACATTCATAGTGATGACGTCACTGCTGTGTTTTAAAACTGAGCTTTAGGTCTGTAAGAGTCATTTCTGGTCTATCTCGACAGGGAGGAATATGCTGAGCTCTTGGGGTCGTTGACTAACGGGTCTACCAGACGGGTCCTGGGTTTGGCTGCTGGAGTAGAGCGTTCCATCTCAGGGTTTAAGATGCAACGATGGATTATTAAATCTGTTTGTAACACAATGTGCACGATGACATCATGTCCCTGGGTGTGTGCGACCTCTCCAAAAATGTGTGCCCTGCTGTGTAGAAAAAAGTGGAACTCCAGGATACAGAAAGTTAAGCAGAAATTATAGTACCTTATAAAGAGCTTCGCACCCCCCATTCTTCTTCTCTCTGTCCTTCCAAATCCAAAGTGTTGCTTAAAAGAGGAAGAAAAATCTTTAATACAATTCTACATCAAAAAGACGTAGTAAAAAAATTGAGAAATAAGCATCTGAAATGAATGAAAAGTGGATATAGCCTCAGGAGATTGTGATTTTTAGTTTGGTATCTCAGTCATAGTCTGCCAGGAAATAAAAGCCGTTGAATATTTAGAACAGTAGGACTTGAACGCAGGGAATTGGCTATGCTGATGACAGAAGAGATAAGGAGCTTAATGGGACAGTGAAGCAACCCAGACATTCGCAAAGGCGGGGAGGCGCTACCACCCCTCAGCAGGACACAGTTAGGACGGGGAGCCGACCAGGCAGCTGGAAGAGATGCAGCTGCTGCCAGAGATGCCACCGGAGACAGGGAAGTGGCCTCCTTCTTCCTTTCTTGCACCTCCAGCCTTCTGCTAGTGTTTTCTTCTCATGAAATGAGTCCATGGGGAAGTCAGTTGCCACAGAAGCCTGGAAAACCCAGCCCTGCAAAGCGAAGCAGAACAGGGAGGGTGAGGAATGGATCTCAGGACAGATCCAGAACCTGCATATCTAGAAAGACAAATGCTGTCTTAGAGAGAAGACCATCGGTGTCTGCGAAATCATCATGGATCTAATCATCTGGGGAGATGATTATTCCTCAGACCTAGAATTGGATGTGGAAGAATTAGGAGCTAACTTTAAAAGTGAACATTGTAGAAAGCAACAGCCTTCACCACCTTCATAGCCAGAACTCTGGACTGGAGTCCAGCAACAGGCCTACCTAGTAAGATTCACCATCTTTTCATTGATATGCACTGATAAAATCAGGCATGGACAACACTCACGGAAAACATTATTTGAGCAGGAAAAACTAAAGTTTGCATTTTACAGATGTTGTCTATGTCTGCAATACTGTTATTGCTAATAATACTAATATTCAATACTCATACATTTATTTATAACTCAATAACTCACTGCTAGTAATCATATTGTTTTCATAGGCCAATCTTGTTCCCAGACATTCCTAGTGCAAGACTGAAGTTATTTCTTAAAAAGTGATATTCGACAGTTGACTGTTGAAGCAATGTTCTGTTATTAACTAACATGTAATTAGTTCATTAAAGAAATACCTCAACTGAATAGCATGTAACTTAATACAATCTACTAAAGTGGAGAAATCCACAGTTTCTCACAAATGGCAGCAAAATTACAGTGCAGGGGAACTGGAAATGAGAAGATGCCAGCTGGCAGGACACTACGTGTTTCAGATTACTGTGTGTTTATGACCTCTGTGTTCTAGAAAAAGAAAATTAATTAGATTATGCTATTTGAGCATCTTGGAATGCCATGGCTCTGTGCCAGGCTTATCAGAACCACACATCTGAAGTTTAATTAAGCTGTTTTAAATTTCACCCGTATTTCTGAGTTTTGAGAAAGCAATAAATGTAGGAACTAATAAATAACAGTGGAAGAATGCTGTGATTCCCTCAGATGGCAGCATTCAGTATAAAATTATGGACTGTTCCAAAGTCTACTATACACTCGTTTTATTGAACATGAATGTGATATGAAGCAATACTCTTTGCTCAAGAGTATCTGGGAAAAAAAAACGGATGCAATATGGGAACTGTATTTGTAGAAACTTACCAAATTGTTTTTGAAAATCCAAGTTGTTGCCCAATGGCATGTCTATATCTCAGTCTGGGGTCATACTGGGGAAAGGCAAATGAATTCCACAATAAGGAAAGGGAAGCAAAGGGAGATTTACTTCCTGTTCACCTTGATGAGAGAATTAATCATTCTAGCTATTTTTAAGTGTACAGTTCAGTGGCATTAAGTACATTCACGCTGTTGTGCAACCATCAGCATCATCTATCTCCAGAATTTGGCTTACAGTTCTCCTGTTAATTGCTTTCCAAAATAAGAAAAAGAAGCCTTTTAAAATTGCCCTAGGAGTATTTGGTCAAGGCCAGAACATATGTAGGACACTACATCTGTGTCTACACATGTAGGAGCCAGCATGATCCTGCCTTACATTCCTGCAATTGAAGGATCTAAGAGGTTTGATTATGTAACCAGAAAAATGGGTTGTGACTGAATAAAACTGTCCAGCCAAACTTATGAGAGGAGAATATTTACAGCTTTTGAGAAAACAAACAAAGCTGGCAGAACAGAAACTGATACCACTAACTGCTTTGATTAAGCTATTTCATTCATTCATTCAAAATACTTAGTGAGCACCTACGTGTGCTAGATATTGTTCTAGGCAGTGGGGGATTTGTGGTGACCAAAACAGACTAAGTCCGCATTTCCAAAGATCTTATATTCTAGTTGAAGAAACAGTCAGTACACAGATAAATACACAATAGATGGTTATGATGAAATGTAAGTATGGGTAAGAAAAAAATAAAAGCAAGTTTGCCCCCTTTTTTTCTACTTCTTGCCATTTATAATATTCTAGAGACAAGAGCAAGGAAGCTTCTTTGAATGGAAACCCGTTTACCAAACAAGCCATTGGACCTCATTCCTACGCCCTTACCTTGGTGCAACGGAGGGAAGGCTGGAACATAGTGTGAAGGCCTTGCTTCTCTTTGCTCTCCTCTCTCTGTTTCTCAGGTTTTTTTCAGCATCTTTGTTCCTTTTCCTCTTCTTCCTTCATTTCATTGACCAAGCAGGTGACCAAGGGTACCTATCCATTCATTTCTCCAACAAACAGAAATTGGAAATCCTGCTCACTGCTGAAGGATGTTGAGTATACATAAGGCACAGTTTATCTTCCAGAATTCATTGGCATTTAGATATGTAGTTGCAGAAGGAGGTGTCACATAAACAGCAGAGGTGACATCGCTTTGAGGATTTCAGGAGATACACCAAGATAACTTCTGTGAAGGCAATCCAAGAAGAATTCACAGAGGAGATGACTCCAGAGGTGGATCTTGTTGGATGAGCAGTGCAGAATTCTGAAAGTTAGAAGAAGAGATGCTCTCAATAAAGGAAGAGGAAACCAGTTGTCTGCTGCTGCAGGAAAAGTTGAGGGGGAAGAAGACTGATCAAGGTTTGATCACAAGTGAGTGTCTTTGAGGCAGTATCTTCTATGGGTGTGTGAGAGAATACCTGGTAGAAAATTAAAATTTAATAAATCAATTGTTTATCTAAATAATATCAACCCACATTTTTAGCTGACTTCACCCATGAATTAAGCTCACTCAATTCATTCTTTTATTCATTCAGATATTAATGGATTGGCAAATTTGTGCCTGTACTAGGGATATAGCAGTGAACAAAACAGAAAAATTCACTGCCTTCAAGGAGCTTTGCATTCCAGAGGAGACAGACATTGAACATAGCAGTAAATATGGAATGCATTTACGTATATATACATATGTATGGAGGGGAGAGAGAGAGAGAAATCTACCGCAAAGACGAAAGATTGTGGGGGTTGGCTAGGCAAGTGGCAGGTCTATAGGGCAGTCTGGAAACTCTCAGGCAAGAGCTGATCCTCCGGTCCATAGGGGGAATTTCTTCTTCTTCAGGGAACGTTCAGTTTCAGTTCTTAAGGCCTTTGAACTGATTGGATCTGATGCACTCAGATAATCCAAGATAATCTTCACACAAAGACAACTCGATGTAGACGTTAATCTCATCTACCACATACCTTCACAGCAGCACCCAGATGAGTGTTTACCCGAATAGCCAGGCACCATAGCCTTGCCAGGTTGACACGTAACACTGACTATCACAGATGAGTCGCCAATTTTTACCCAATAACACATTGACTGGCTTTGTGTAGACTATGACTCCAGGAGTCACCAATTTTTACCCAATAACACATTGACTGGCTTTGTGTAGACTATGACGATTCTTTCGTCTACCCTCTGCTTTTTAACTGGCTCTTTTGAATTATGCAGACAGCCTCAGACTTGGATTTCCTGTCTCACAGGCTGTAGTCAGGTTCCAAATGACAAAATATTAATTGGGAGGACTGCACACGATCTTGTTTGCGGATTCATTAGCACCGGGATCTTGGTTTCTACAGCTGGATGTCTCAATGCCAAGGGGGTACATTTCGGCCCCAAAATAGCAGCCTCTTGGATCTCACGTCCTGCTTGGTGTCCACTCTAATCTTCAACTCTTCAACATAATAAGAGCTGTGCTGCTTACACTGCTGTCCATAATTCAATATTCAAATGCCCCTTTAAGAACAAAATAGTGCCTGTGTGACTTGGTGTGGGTCGGGAGTAAATTCTAGGGATGAGGAATAAGTACCATTCAGTTCATCCCGTTGACCCCGGTGAACTCTGCTCAAAAAATATTTGCAGAGTGACTGAATGCCAAAGCATGCCTTGAGTTTATGCAACTCGGTGACATTTCCACCGCTAAAACTGTGCTACTACAAACTTTATCTTGGAGAACTCACGATAGGTGGTGAAGTTGCTCTGAACCTAGGAAGCCGCTATTGGCCAAATTATGTGCTCTTGGAGAGAAATATTTCCTGTGTATTAACAAAAAGGGGGGGAGGGCGGCATGACTAATACGGTAAAAATGTTCTCGTTTTCTCCAGGAGGAGAATGGAGGCAGGTAGAGCTTTGCAACAATCCCTGGTCACAAACCTCAGTAGACACCCAGGTCATTAACTAACCACATGCATGTGGCACAGGGAATGGAACATCCCAGGGCTCCGAAACCACAGGCATCTTTCTGTTGGATTAAAGGAAGCAGTTTCACAGGCCCATACAGAAAGGGATGTGGTGATTTTTTTCAAACCATTCTGATTTATAGTCAATAAGGTGCAAGGTTAGGGTACACAGAGTCAATGAATTGTTTACACTTCTTCTCACCACCCCCTTCCAGAAGCTCTGGCTTCGGCTGGTTTTTAGGAAGACACCAAGAATGTCACCGTTACAGTAATCGTGCCTGGTCCTCGTCCCCGTCATCCAACCCCATGTCTGTGAAGTGATCCTTCAGAAACTCCTGACTTTGGTGACTAGCCAAGTCAGGGTGTGATATTTTTTCCTGTTTAATTAAAAAAAAAAAAAAAAAAGCCTTGCCCATTTGCTTTTGCCAGCTATCTGAAAGTTCAAAAGGTAAAGAACATTTCCCTCCACAAATAAGCCGTGGAATGTATTTGGAAGTTGAGTTTTCATCAGCAGTCGCTGTTGTGAGCCACTTATTCCACTGCTGAGGAAGGTGAAACGGGAGTTCTTTCCTGAAAGGGGGGGACAAAAAGGGGAAGTTTATAATCTGACATCTAGGGGAGGGGCTCTAGGACTTTGGGGTCATCTTTCTGACATGAATCTAGGCCAGTGCACCCTCAGAGAGGAGGCATCTGTCACGCTCCCTTGGCTGTGCCGAGAGCTGTGTCAAGGGAGCCCGGGGCATGATATTCTCTTCATTGAGAGAATGTGACGAGTCCACGGTGCCTTGAAGGCCTTCGGATGACAGGCCATGATGGTACTTTATAAACCAGCCTGTCCTTAGCAAAAGACTCTTTTTCATAAATTATATTATTAATCTATAATGATGCAAAGCTGAATGCCATATTCACTAGATAGGGCTGCCCACTAGAGACCAGGGCTCCTGTCCATGGAACTTGGTAGAAAGCCCCCAAAGTATCCCCTTGCATGCTGATCCAAGGGGGGGGATGACACATTTTGTGGCACTGCATGGAGAAAGTGACATTTGAATTGGGTCCTGCAAGACAGGGAGGATTTGAACAATAAAGAAGGATATAACCTAGGTCTTTTCTGCCTGCCTGATCCCATCGTCCAACATTCTGGGGTTATTTTTCAATTATTTAAACAAATTGGCTCAAATCCCCATCTTCCATGCCATGCACAGTCTAGCACCCGCCTCAGTAGACCTCAGAGGTCTTTGAGCACCTCCGTGTCTCTTGGTCGCCGTTTCCTACACTTCCTTGCTTCCACTGAATTTTTCAACTCTTCTCTGTGTCTTATTTTCTCAGGAATTTTTTTCCTCAGTCATACATCCCTTCTGTCCTCAGTTTCTCAAATAGCCACTGATATATGGCTGTCTGATATTCAAGATTTTAAGATCACCAAGAAGAGTTGTAGCATGGCACACAACTGCCAACATCGTAGATTCTATATCAGATATCGCTCACCCCATTCCCCCGGTCCTCTCAGCCACCGGAAATACCTTACTGACCATTCTCATATTTGGGGTGCCACTTGCCATTAATCTGGGGCTGCAGTTAGAGTAAGACAAGGCTGATGTCATCAAAAGATCCCTTACTATTATGACTCGAAGAACTGAAAAACTTTCTTTTTCACGTAACAGTCTTAAGTAAGATTTCCAGGCTGGCCTTTGGCTCTGTTCCACGTTATCATTCAGGGACCTGGTTGTGAGTTGTTACTCCATTGTCCCCAGGCCTTGTATTGTTCACGTGGCCAGAGCCGGATAGAGGCAGCAGGGAAGGGGGAGACAGTGGAATAGAATGCCGACTGTCCACGGCTCTGGCCCGGGGTCAGGGGTCACACTCTGCTTCTGCTCACCTTCCAGGAGTGAGATTTCAGTCATGAGACCAAACCAAGGAGTGCTAGGAAATGCAGTGCCCACCCAGGTAGCCACATGCCTAACCCCATCTCTTGTACTACAACGGAAGGTGAGAAAAAATGTTGGTGGAGAAATAAGGGTCCCTGCCACCTCTTTCCCTTGTCTTCCAGAAACTTCTTCCTGTGTATCCAAATTTTTTCCCCCACTTCCCCGCAACCAACTCCTAGATTCCTGTCACATTTCAGCTACAAAACAATTTCGTTTTAGTTCCTCATGTTTTAATACTCTCCTCCCATATCAGACTTAGGGGACTCAATTTTAATGCTAAAATAGCCTGTGAAGCTCTTTTGCTACACCAGAGAATCAGCTACCGCTGAGATAAATGCTGCCTGTTCCCGCAGGGCAGTCACCAAGTAGTTCTTTTGCTCTGAGTGTACATGTGAGGTCTCACTCACATACAAGCAGGAAAGTGGTAATCTTTCCTCTCTGCCGCATGAGGGATCGAGTGCAGGGCAGGTAAAGGGGGAGAACATTCCCTGAAAAGGAAACACTGGAACAAAGTCGTGGAAGAGGGAAAGCCTGGGATAATGTCAGAGGCAAAAGCTGGGCTAGTTTACCTGGCTCATAGGCTACATGAAAAGGAACGAGGCAACAGGAAGGACTCTTTCCAGTCGCAAGTAACAGAAACCTAATGCAGACCAGCAGAGGCTAAACAGGGTAATTATATGAGAGGTCGTAGAAGTACTTGTAGTTCCAAGTTTGGCTAGATCTAGGGCACTAACAAGTGTCATCAAGTCTCTGCCTCTATCTCTAACCTGTTTGACCTCTGTCCTCCCAAATAGGAACTCTCCAGGCTTTGACATATATTATCTGTAAAATGTTTAAGTTGGTGTTTCCAGTGAGTCACCAAAGTAAATAAAGGTGGAATTCCAGAGGTAGATGATCCCATGCAGAATTTGCCAAGTAAAGGACAGAGAGCCTGTTCCAAGGACTCTTAGATTCTCCTTACAGAGTGAAGGTTGGAAAAAGGGTTGCAATGGTGGAGAGGTTCTCACGGTGGAGAAGGGAAGGAATTTTTAGAGAGATGTCTCTGGCACAGCTCCTCTCCAAAGCCCTCTCCCTGTTGTGAGCTCCCCGAGCGAGCTGCCTCTTTCCCTTCAAGCCTAGTGAGGATTCATCTTGGGAGCTCTCTGAACTGGGAGACATAGACAACTATGTCAGAGTCACAGCTGGGCATGCTACAGCCACCATGGTAGCAGGACAGAGGAGTTGCACTGCCAACCCTCTCAGAGTCATTGAGACAAGAGATGTGTCAGTGTTTCTGGAGGACTGGAGGGAGGCCAGGAAGGGGAAGAGCCAGTGTGGGCTCAGGCTGGGTCCTGCCCAGTAAGGCCACCAAGAGGGGTGGAGGAAACCCCAGCAGCAAGAAATTGGAGGTGAATGATGTGTTCTTGGGGAATGCAGAAGGACTCACAAGAAACTCACCAAAATTAGTCAGGGGAACTACAGGACATAGCTCTCTGATAATGGGAATATCCAAAGAAAACACGGAAGTCCCTTCAAGAGGTAGAGATGGTTTGAAACATCTGCCACCCAGACAGCATGAAGCCAGATTATTCAAGGATCATTTTAAGTGGAAAGTTTCCACACTCCTTAGCATTCCTCCCTCTCTACCCATAACTCTGATCCCAAAGAATCAGAAACTACTTAGCAAGCTTGGGGTGGGCAATTAGAAGTACGTGGTAGAGAAACACAGACGTCAACCACGTCTTTCCTCCCCACCCCATCCATGCTGTCTCTCAGCCTGAAGCAGGCCTAAGTTGAAGAATGGGGGAATATTTTACTTTAAATCAAGTTCAAAGTTTTCATTAGCATTTTGGACTCATCCTTGTCATTTCTAAATTGCAACTATATTTGTGACATAAAGTGACTCTAGGACCTAAGTATGATCAGAAACTTGGACTGCAGGAATTTTTATCCAGGTCAGATAAAATTTTGAAGGCATAGTGGCAAACAAAAATAATCTCATTTAATTACATTGTAAATTCTGCTTGTTCAAGATACTACTTACCTCTCCCTAGATATTATGACTCCAGAGGAAAACACAGCATCGCTCCCCCAGAGCCCATAACGGTTCCTGAAAAAGACTCCTGGTGGCCCTTCTTGGGTCAGTGCCCCCACTCCACCCCCACAAAACCTGTGACCAGGAAACTGTATGGTTATAAACAGCCCCAACCTGGATCACTTGGAGAAAACAAGGGCCTGGCTTCAAAAGAAGACAACAGGGGCAGCACACAGATATCAACCGTGATAGGAAACAACAGCACGTGGGTTCTGAAGGATTGTAACAAGAGTCACCCCCAAAGAAAAGAAAGGCCAAAATGAATGAAAAACCTCAAATTCCATCAGGCGGGCTGGCAAAGAGAATGTTGGGAAGAGTCTGCTGAGGACGCAGATCTAGAATGTTAAAAACCCAGCAAAATGGAACAGTGGCAGCAGGGGTCTCACTGTGGCCATTGTCAGGCCCATGCCATCCGTGTTGGCACTCAGGTGCAACTTACTCCAGCCTGGTCATGGGAGCTTGCTACCCTCTCTGTTATGCCTATTCAACAGGGTGACAGCTAGAGCTGGAGGCATCCCTGTGGGTTGCCCTAAACCCTTGGCACTCCTAGCAACTGGCTTAGTGGGTCCTCCAATAGTCAGCAGATGGGTGTGAAGCCAATAATACTCCTATATGGTATTGTAGAAAGAAAGGAAGCACATATTTCACTTAAAAGGCATCTCATCCTTCACACACCTTGAAGTTACAGGTTCATTAGTTTATTCAGAAAACACATATGTATATTTTTACACCCTAACTATTTGATAAGCACCATGTTAGAATCTGGAAATATAAAAGTATTTAGAAAACAATGTCTATAAGTTTGTCTCTCTTCACAGAATTGAGTTCTACTAGAGCGGAGGCTCTGCCTGTCTTACTCAGCACTGTGTCTCCAGTGCCTGGAAAAATGCCTGGTGCACACAGGAGCTCCATAAATGTCTGGATAAATCAGAATCATTGACTGGATAAATCAGAATCATCACTGTCCCTCTAGAAGCTTAGAGCCCAGTGAAGGAGAAAGATGTGTAAGGACAACACAGTGTAGTAAGTTCAATGACACAAGGGATCATAAAATTGTGTGGCACCAACAGAGGGTGGGAACGAGGGAGGGGTGAGTGAGGCTTCCAAGAGGTGATGCAATGTGGGACATTAAAGGACGAACAGAGCATCGCCCGTTTGTGCTGTTGTTCTCCTCCCCTCTTCTTCTCTTTGAGGTTTCTTGATTACATGTCTCCTCTTTCTGATGGGTTGGGAGAGTGGGCAGAGAGTGAGCGCTCTGGGCCTGCTTTGTCCTGGGTGTGGTTCTTTCTGTAGCTGTTCCAGGGGTATGACTCTACAGGATCTCAGCAACAAGCCTGTGGGACTGTAGCCTGTGGGATCTTGGCAGAACTACCCCAGTGCTAAGGTCAGAATCGGGGAAAGATGTAGTAATCTCCTTAAAGGCACGTGGGCTCAAAGGCAACGCAGGCATTGAACAAACTCCTCTTGCAAACTGTGTTTGCAGGGAAGTGAATGGGAGCTCTTTTCTGTGTGTGGCCAATTTGATGGGGTTAAAATATGATTAAGCCTAAACATGTAAACACGAAATTCCCAAGTTAATGATGATGTAATATTCTGTTAGGGTCAGGCCAGATTATAGCTGATTGTGTTGCTTCATATTGGAACCTGGTCCAAAATGTTGATTCCACTTATAAATCCTGTAAGTCATCCCCAGAAATAGCATGGTCCACCAAAAAGGAGCCTTTCTAAAGTTTCTGGAGAGTTTCAGTGAGACATTTCTTAGCACCACCTGGAAAAACCACAAACGACACTGACCGGCTCTTAGGGAGCCTCAGCAAAATGCCACACATCTAGAGCAGAGAGCCTGCCGTGCCCTTCCCAGGCACAGCGACAGCACCGGCCCGGGAGGAGCATGCTCTGCCTCATATCCTCCCAGGAAAGGAAAGCGCACGGCAGTTAAACAAAAAGGAAACATAATACCACACTCAGTTGAAATCACATCCAACTGGGGCCCGGGCTCGATCTGTCATCCTTCATCCTTTCTGGTCTTCGTTCAGCTGCCATTGACACCCCCACAGGATGGATTCTTTTTCCAGGGCAACAAATGCTCAATTCATCAGGGAACAAAAGCACAGCTCCTGTGCTGTTTCTGCAGGACCCTTAAAAGGTTTGAATATGAATGGAAACCAAAGACATATGATTTTCAGAAGTGAACATATTTTCACCCTCGTATAAGGATGTTGATCCTTATCACTCCCTTGCACGTGGAGAGTGTCCCTACTCTGCACCTTGTTCCTAGTGACTTCAAAGGAAGCCTGGAAGGAGCCCCGTAACACACGGGCTACCCCGCTCTGTTCCAACCATAGCATTTCTGAAAGCACTTAAGTGCAAAAGCAAATGTTTCATCTAGGTCAGGACCTAAAATAATGAAGCTTGATTTTTTTTGAAAAGATTAGCTACAAGAAAGAAAAGGGCTGCAGGAAGTCATAACAGTAATGGTTATCATGATATGAACATGCAACATCTGGAATTCTAGGGATTATGCCAGTGAGCACAATAGTGCTGCTAAGGCCCTGGGCACAATTCAATCTCAACTCTGGGTTAGTTTAAAAAAAAACCCAAAAAACTTGAACATAGTTCTTTAAGTTTGAATCTGAGTCTGTTTTGTACAGCCATCTGAATGGAACAAAAGCTAATAACTATTGTATGTTAAAGGTGAGATGTTTTTCTATTTGATAAAGTTGTACAATAGACTCTATACACTCAACTGAATTATGGTAAAGTCTTAAGGATGAAAATGCTTATTGTCGCCTACATTTTTCCCAGACTTATCTTGGAAATTCCCATCCCTATAGTGTCTCCTGTGACCCTGTTCTTGTGGCTAACGTGTCTCCCAGCTATCACCTGCCTGGCCTGCTATGATGGTGTAATGGAAAAAACGAGAGTCTGCAGAAGGAAACTCTAGTCACCCTCTCTTGTCTGCTGATTGCCTGGTGACAGGTTAGTTGGCCTCTTGAACCTCAATTACTTCATGAGAATAATACCATCTTGCCTGTCCAAAGGCAGGAAGCTAGACAAGATGAACCATGTCTCAATTCAGTGTATACTTTATCTACTTTATCTTAAAACAGTGCTATGGATCAACCAAATCCCTATGCTATGAACACAGAACTTAGATACAAAAATAAAGAATTAAACACATAATATAGCTCGTGTAATTTTGCTTCTACCTATTTAATTTCATTTGAGCAGCTTGGTGTTTTCTCAGTTTATGGTGAGTTGTTTCTACCAGCAGATGATTCCTTGAGGTTTCGTACAGCTGGAAGGCCCACAATTCTATTATGTTTTTTTTTTTCCTCAGAGGAATTTAAAATAATGATGAAAACAAAAAATCAGGTAGGTCATGAACATGTCTCTTGGAAACATCCCCTCTTTTTCATTTTTATAGCCCTGCCTGACATTAAGCCTTCAGCACTTCTTGCCTTGATAATTACCATAGCTTCTTTATCGGTCTTCCTGGATTTAGGACCACCTTCCTCCAATTCATTTTATTCCTCTATCTAATTATTTTCCTTCTGTGCCTAAATTCTAGTTCATGCTCCATAGTTTAGGCCTTTTCCAGAGTGGCTCCAACTTGACTTTTCAGCTCACTTCCTGTCATTGCCCATGAGATGTCTGATCAGCCACAGGGGACACCGGCCGTCCCACCCCATTCCTCGTACCTTCTCACCTACCAGGTAGCCCACGTTATTACGTCTCTGTAGGATTCTCTTCTGTTTCAGTTTTCCATTGCCCTAGACGCTTGAAACAACACGCAGTGGTTAAGTGGCTAACCAACACCCATCTGTTATCTCATGTGGATTAGAAGTCCAGGCCTAGCAGAGCTGAATTCTCTGCTCAGTATGTCAGAAGGCTGAAATCAAGGTGTCAGACTCAGCTGGAGACTCAACCAGGTAGAGATCTACTTTCAAGCTGCTTCACGTTGTTGGTAGAATTAATTTCCTTGTAGCTGTAGAGCCCAGGTCTCTGTGGTCTTGCTAGCTGTAGTCTGGGGCCTGTGCTAAGCTCCTAGAGGCAACTCTCAGGTCCTTGCTATGTATCCCCCTCCATCGGCCCTCTCACACTTCCAATTTCTCTGACTTCAGAAAGGGCCAGTCCCTTTTAAAGGTTCAACTGATTAGACAAGGCCCACCAGATATCCTCCTTTTGATTAATACAACCAATTAAGGGCCTTACTTACATCTGCAAAATCCCTTTTACCATCCACACCATGCAGTCATGGGAGTAATATATCATCATATTTACAGACTCCACACACG
This sequence comes from Varecia variegata, assembly GCA_028533085.1. Lineage (NCBI taxonomy): Eukaryota > Metazoa > Chordata > Mammalia > Primates > Lemuridae > Varecia > Varecia variegata. The sequence continues at coordinate 11,526,574 of CM052450.1, read as the reverse complement.
CCAATGGGAGGGAATGATAAAAGGGCAAGATCGTTGAGGTCATCTTCACATTCTGCCCCCCACACTTCCCTTTCTTCCACTGCAGAAATACTACTATTCGTTATCCAGGAGCTGGCTTAAGTGCACCCCCTGTAAGTAGTCCTGACATCCTCAGGCTGAGCTGATGGCCATGTGCTCACCGTGGATCCCCATTTACCCCCAAGCTGTTATACTTACCATATCCTGTTATACCTAGCTGTGTATGTAGGTATTAAAAGAAATTGGGACATTTGTTTTGCATCCTGAAGGTCCCATGTTTGTTGATAATGGGTTCTGTGTGTTAAGTAAGACCCCTTCCAAAATATTGTTGTTTGTACCACTTGAAAGGGAGGCATGCCATGTTATCTAGTAGTAAGGGTGGAGGCTGAACATCAAGTGAAGCCTGAGGCCCCTTTACCTTGCAGACTACCCTTGCACATCCAATAACTCAGGACTTTCATGCCTGAGTTAGTGGCATCGATATAGAAAGCAAATGTGAGATTAGAACCGCTATTCACGTTCATGACACATTCACATTTGCTTATAAAGAACTAGATCATATGAGAAAATATTCTCAGCAAATTGGTTAGAAAGACGCTGAAGAATAGGTGTAATTCTTTTTTTTTTTAATTTCAAATTAAGCAGTTATTCTGTATCTGTTGTCCAAATGGATAAAGCAGGTGGTGGCCATAAATGGTATCAATAATTAAGCTAGAGCAGCCCTGGCATCCAGGTGAGAACTTCAGGATGGCCTTTAGTTATGAATTTTTTCCCCTATGAAACTTTCTTTCATAAAGGAAATAGAAAGAATTCCCCTTTAATGTGCTTGGTTATTCCTCCTGAGAGTCAACTGCGGTCTCATCCAGTTTCCCCAGGACTAGGGAATCCAGTGTTTTGTGTTGTTCTCTCTAGGTGCACACAGTGGAGATGAAAACCGCGGAGATTATTGGGTGGTGCATAGACACCACTGTGCATTTGAGCTTGGGAAGAAACAATGGTCTTTGCCTACTTAGCAATGCAAAATATATCCTGCTTTGTCCATTTTCTGGAAAGAGGATTGGAATTTGAGTAATTTCATACTATAGGCTGAATTTCAGGATTCCTCATTTTGAAAAGAATGAGCATGGGAAATTATCCAGAACCACAGCTCTTTGCTGTGACTCTCTGGAAGAAAAGAAAAAAGAAAAAAGCTGGAACTTCCCTCCCCATATTCTCTCATCCAGGACAGCACCATTCAGCAGCTACTCTGAGTTCAGAACTCCCCAGATAACAGCCAGGAGAAAGAAAAAATAATGACTACTTACCTTTTAACATGTTTGCAGAGAACTGGGTTCTAAACTCTGTGCCAGCGGAATTCTGGAAATAAAGGCACCAGTTAGGATAATATTTAACAAAGCATTTTGAACGGGCACCAAGCTTCCATTAATGGAATTAAAAAAGATCTGCCAGTGTTTGGGGGAAGATGATTCCCACAGTTCCCCTCCAAAATGTTTTTAAATATGCAGGGGAAAAAAGAAGAGATGGATCAAGCAGAATACTTCATGGACAAGTTTTGTAAGCCGAGATGAATTATGTTAGCTTCTGTTCCGCCAAGAAATGTATGGATACTGCCATTGCCCTAATCGTTGGAGACGGTTTAAAAATTGATCTGGAAAATCGGCACTTGACCCTGTGACCCTGTTTTTTGTCGACACTTTCAATCGCATCTGGCCTTTAACTGTAAAATTGTTGGCCTATTCCAGAGCCTATTGCTCTGACAGCTGCGTGCATTTTGCACACAGAGTAAGTCCTCTCCCAGAGATTTAGGAGACCAGGACAACACAGCTTTCATCGCTAGAGCGCTTAATGACAAAAAGAATTCTAGTAAGTTTCCACGAAAAGGCCCATTGGCCTAGGACATGGAAAAGGAAGAAGAAGCACTATGAGAGACTATTGGCAAGGGCATCTACTTGGGTGTGGGGAAACCTTGATTTAAACTATAACTCTATCTTTGAGCCTCAGTTATCCAAGAAAGAAAGACATTTTGTCCTCTAGGATGGACGGGAGTGGTGGGGGATATTTTAGGGATTAAAATAAAGTGCAACTGTCTTGAAAACGCTTTTAGAAATAATTATATAAGTTATGCTGTTTAACTTGGCAGCATCATAGTGATCCTCTAGTCCAGAAAAATGCGGTCTTTTATCAAAACATATATTCATTATTTCAACAAGGGTTTGTTTACTGAGCATCTACAATGTGTCAAATTCATTTCTAAAAATATGTGACCTAAATCACTGCCCTAAGAGAATAAAGAAATAATTTCTCTGACTAGAGAATCAAACTTTTGATTTTTAAACTATCATTTTATAACATACATGGTATACCAAATGGCTCTCTTTAAAATGTTACATTTATTGAACGTCTGCTGACTACCTCATTTAAACCACCTAACAGTCACATAAGATAAAATACCACTACATAAATAACTGACACTCAGAGGGTTTAAGCCACATGTTCACGGTCACATAGCTTGCTGAGCAGATGAATCAAGTAGGATTCAAAACCCAGGCGTGTCTGACTGCACAGTGTACGTTTATACCACCCTATTATGCTGACCTCTTGGGGATGCTGATTACTTGAATGAATCAATAGCTTCAAAGTTCCTACAGACCTTCAAAGAGATTGAGCTCCTGGTAGCATGAAAATAATTCAGCGTGGTTAGGCCATCTCAAAAAAGTTATCTTAAAACAATTTTAAGGCTTCCCATAACTCAGGCAAAGGCTTCCACATGAATTCCTTATGATGGCATCTAACGTTGTCCGCTGACCCTGTCTAAGTCTCCAGCTTCCTGAGGAGCTACTGTCCTCTGCCCTACCGCTCTCCACGCCACTGCACTCTGGCCACATCGTGTGGCTCACTGTTCTCTGCATACCCTGAGCTTTTACATATTTCCATGACTCTCTTCCTGGAGATCTTTTCAGCCACTCTGCAACTTCATCAGCAAGAACTGGGGACCCCTTTCAGTGTGTTCTCATTGTCTTCAGTGTTTGCCTTTATTGCTGTATAGACAAAGTTATTGCACTTGTAGATTCATATTAAATTATGAGTTCACTATATTTTACTTATGCTTGTGATCCTAGTGTGTAGTATAGTGTTAGTGTGTGACTTAAGACATGTTCACTAAATGAATGGATTGTAATTTCTCTATGTTATCCATCACTCTTCTTGTTCTTTTTTGTTGATGCAAGATGATGTTGAATGTTAACTGACTTCTTGTTGTAGTTTGAATGATAGTTTCAAAGTGATGGTTAAGGAGATTTTCTCAACACCTCTAGTGGTCATACATGACATTGACCAGTCATAGCTCCCCAAGCATGAGAGCATGAGCATTTACAACAATACCCCCACACATATTCCAGTGCAGAAAAACAAACACACAGTGCATTCATTCATTCATTCAGCTAAAATTTTTCATTTAATTTCTAAGGCATTTTAATCACATGAGATATAAAAGGATTCATTTTCCTTAAACAAAAACTCGATGCTATCAATTCTCATGACTACAGTTAGTCGTTCTGATGTCTGATATTTCCAAGATACCTCTTACCTAAAGGTGTTACGGTGACTTCCCATTGCTGACAAGATATCAAAATAACTAACACAGGATCTTTTTCTTCCTCTCCCAAATCCAATCCTGAATATGCCACAGGTGTGAGAAGGAGGTGAGATTGGTCAATCTGAGAAAATAATGCCACGATGTTGAGAAACCCCTGCAAAGAGAAGACAAATGCGTTCTGGTGTAGCAGGGAACAGCAGCTCCAAGATGAGATTTATGTACAACAGAGGATGGGTTGGGAAAAAGCCTCTCTATTGTGCTTTTTTCTCATCATGACATTTCCTTGACAGGACCACTACCCATTCCATCATTAATGCAAAGAAAAAATTAAGCAGTTTCATGCCAGGTCTGCCTAGGTTGGAGGGTGGCACTCTAGTGCATCTACGGTTGCATCAGATGGAAAGCAAATGACTGCAGAAGAACTGCAGCGTTTCTTCTCCCCTCCGCCTTTGTTGCATAAACCCAGCTATTACAATCAAGGAAAAGAACTTGTGGATAAGAGTAGTGCTCAGGGTACTGGAACAGGAATTTTTACTGAGAGGCTGGACTAACTGGGTAAGAGGGTGGCAAATGGGCAATGGTTCAGCCTAGATTTAATACCAATATTCTCTATTCTGAGGCGTATTTCCCTTTAAGGTTTCAGGAATGTCACAAGACAGGGCCTAGGGTTTAGCTTCTTTTATCAGACACCCTATTAGCCAAGATAGTGATGTCTCCAGAAAAATATCAGCTTATAGTGAATAAGGAAAAATTTTATGAGTTACTTGCTATAAAAGAAAGGTAATATTTTGAACAATGTATCCTAGAGGATAAGAATGAATGTAATAGACAGAAAACTAATTTAGGTCAAGCATAATAAATATTCTGAAAAAGATATGGAAACACATGGCAAGTTTAAATAGATGAGAAGTTTTAAAGAAGAACTATTTGAAAATCCTGCATAAGAAAAATACAGTTGAAATAAAATATTTAATAGATAAGTTAAATAGGAAATTAGGTGTAGCTGAAAAAGAATATTGTGTTCTGGAAAATAGGTTGAGAAATTCTTCCAGAATGTATCAGGAAGAGATAAAGATTGGCTAATATAAAATAAAATTTAAGAGCTAGGGTGAATTGAAGTATTAATAGAATTATTGACATCCATGTAATGGTCAAAAAAAGCAAGGAAAACTGCACCTGACACTGTGGCTTGCTCTTGTAGTCCCAGCTGCTCTGGAGTTTGAGGTGGGAAAAATGTCTGAACCCAGCAATTTGAGGCTGCAGTGAGCTATGATTGCACCACTGCACTCCAGCCTGGGCAACAGAGCAAGACCCTGTATCTAAAAAAGATAAAAAGAAAGTAAGAAAGGAAAACTAATAGAAAAAGAAATATTCTACAAAACTCTCAGAATGAAAGATTTAGGATTGGAAAGAGGGCAAAGCAGGACAGATAAGAAAAAGTCAATAACTAATATATCATGATGAAATTTAACAACATTATACACAACATTTTAGAAATTAAAACAATAAAAAATGAGATCACAAAGAAACAAGTATCAGATCAACATCTAACTTCTCTTACTAATTTAATTTATAGATTTTTCTTATAACACTTGATATGAGAAAATAAAAAATTATATTCAAGGGGTGTTTAAGAAAAAGAATTCTGAAACTATAATTTTATATGTCAATTATATAGTATATGTAAATCAATTTTAATACAGGCATGAAATAAATTGTTTCTCAAGCATTTATAAACTCCAGAGGGTTTCCTGCACAAAGATTCTCTTGAAAATATTTTGGAGAAAGTAATCTGACAAAAACAGAAACAAATCTAGGAAAACACTAAAAAAAAAAGCACAAAAATGTTAGTGAAATTTAATGCTAACTACAAAAACTTAGAACTAAAATTCTAGGGGAGGGGAATTGAAGGGTGTGATATATTCTGCTAAGGTACTTGTCTTCTTTAGGGGGAAGACAGAGATATTAATAAGCTTAAGAAATGAGGAAAGAAAATAATCATAATTATGGATTTTAATATATTTGGAATAACTATGAGAAGAATGAAACTATGTTGCATAAAACATTGGGACCAGGTAAAGAAATTTAATATTTCCAACGAAAGGCAAGAAAAAAGAAAACATAATATAAAATGTATAGTAAATAGAAAATGATAAATAAGAATGCAGAAATAATTGATTTATAATGTCTACTTTAATATATTTAAGTGAATAAAAATAACCAATCAAAAGCTAGATTACAATACCTTCCAATTACAATACTACAATATTGGAGTATAATATTTTGACTACAAAAGACATGCTTAAAACAAAAAGATATAAAAAGACTGCAAATAAAGGAATGAGAAACTCTAAGCAAAAATAAATCAAAATAAAGCCAGATAATTTTAATATCAGAAAAAAATATAATTTCAGGTAAAAACAATAACAAAGGACAAATAGAAACTATATGAAAGTCAGAAGAATAACTTAACAGTTTCTAACTATCAGGAACCAAATATGCATTCAACATTGTAGCTTCTAAATATATAAAGCAACATCTGGTAGAATTATAATGAGAAGTAGAATTCAATAATTATCATTGGAGATACAAATATAAACACCTCAAAATTAAATGATTAGTAAATGAGTAAAGATCTAGAAAATTTGAATAATATAATTAATAGGCTCAATAAGAAAGAAAGAAAAATATTTACACACAACAAATGGCAAATAAATATTCTTTTAAATGTGTATACACTAAAAAATGGCCATGTACCAACAACAAATGAAAAGTTAACAGATTCCAAGGCCCAAATTCACAAATGTTCCATTCATTAAACATAATATATCAAAATTGTATTAAAATTAGAAGCCAATAGCAAAGATTTGGAGGACTTCTGTTTAAAAAGAATGTTGAATGTACCCCCATACCCACTAAATTAGCAGTAAAGATTGTTTTGTTGGGTGTGTGTGTATGTGTGTACACGTGTGTGTTGGTTTAATACCTAAACCTACTAGAACAAAATAAAGGAACTAGAGGCAACAATACAACAGAACCCCAAAAGCACACAAATCACTGGCAGCAGGCAACATCTGGAAGTCAACAGGAAGGTGGGGTTCTGTTTAAAAGTGGGTCGATTCACCAAGATCCTCTGTCACTCATGGCATAAAGTGACTACCCCTCAACGAAGAGAAGGAAGAGAAGTTGAAATTCTGAAGAGGAAAAACAGATTCAGGGACACCAGCCTAGCTGAGGGATAGTATACCTCATTAAAACCATGGGAACTATTTCAAAGTCTACACTTAAATGTTGAGAATTTCAAACTTGTTTTTCCATTCAGATCTCAAAAATAGCAGCTAGGATTATATCCTCCAGGCAGAATATCAAAAACAATCTTCTCTGATGAAAACGACTAGCCCAAGAGGAAAACACAAATGGCACTCAGTTGTGGGTTCTGTAACAAAACATCCCAGAAAGATTAATCTACATGAAGTCTACAATCAACAAGCCCCACCATGTTTCAGTCAATTTTTAGTGGACATTTCAAAATACACCAGAAAATCAATGACCAACAGATATTTGAAGATTTCTAAAATTAAATATAGAGATTAAAAAACAGGAACATAAAAAACAGCAATTTGGAGGAGCCTAAGACCATGCAGGGAGAAGAATGCTTCATATAAACTATTTAATATGATATTTCTACAGAAATATTTGAATGCAAGATATTACATTCAAAAACAACAGAATTCTATAAAACAAATAGGACAGAACAGCAAGAAAACAAAAAGGTCCATGGAAATTAAGAACATTATAGCTGAAGTAAAAGGCTAAATAAAATAACTAAAAGATAAAACTGGGGCTATCTTGCAAAACACACATAAAGCACATAAAAACCAGAGTGAAAGACAAAGAATGGATTACAGGTGAACCTGAAAATAGTGATTTCCTAAGTCTTTCTTTTTTAATCTCAAAATATTAAGGAGGTATAAATGTTCTAGGTTACATGGATAATTTTTGTAATGCTTGAGTCCTGGCTATATGTGTGCCTGTGACCCAATAGTGCTTATAGTACCCATTAGCTTGGTTTATTTCCCTCCCCTCCACTTCCCCCCTGGTTGCTTTCCATTGAGTTTTACTTCCCTCTGTGCACTTGTGTGCTCATTGGTTAGTTCCAATTTAATAATGAGCACATGTGGTGTTTGTTTCTCCATTCTTGTGATACTTCCCTTAGAAGAATGATTTCCAGTTCCATCCAGATTGTTGCAAAAGGTACTATTTGATCTTTTTATGGCAGAGTAGTACTCCAAGGTGTACATATACCACATTTTATTAATCCACTCATGTATTGATGGGCACTGGGGTTGATTCCACATCTTTGTAATTGTGAACTGTGTTGCAATAAACACCATAGTGAACTCCACCTACAAGGAAATTGCAGAAACCACAGAAATGGAATTCAGAATGTGGATGGCAAATAAGATGATGGGAATTGAAGAGAAAATTGAAAACCAACAAAAAGAAGCCAAAGAGATATTTCAGGATATTAATGAAAAAAATGAAAAAGTCACTAGAAAGCTAGACAACATAAGAAAGGATATAATAGAATTTAAAGAAATGAAAGTCATTCAGGGAATTTCAAAATCCAGTTGAAACCTTTAACAACAGGCTAAATGAAGGAGAAAGAATCTCAGAGCATGAAGATAAGGCTCTTGAGATAACACAGTCAGTCCAAGAGGCAGAGAAGAATATAAAAAAGTCCGAGCAGTCACTGAGAGAGATATGGGACTATGTGAAGCATATTAACATTCAAATAATAGGTATCCCTGAAGGGGAAGAGCTAAAAGCATGGAGTGCCACGATAAACTCACAGAGGTATCTCCAGATATTTTAAAAGTTCAAGGGAAACTTAGCAATATCAACATCTGTTGCATATTGTGCAAAGCACTTGCTCAAGATAGTTCAGTTTCAAAGTAAATTCCACTATATTCGTTTTTATAATACATCTCTGAAAGCTGTTTTTTTTTTTTCATGGTTTTCTGTGATAAAAAAATGTGAAATAGTAAATGAGGGTAGCAGTATTCCACCTAATTTCAAGGTCTGATAAGTTGTGCACAACAGGTACACACGTCCTATTAATAAGTAATTGTGGTTACTTAAGAATAAAGTAAACATGCACAATTTATTGTATTTATTTTTTAAATGGCTACTGAGATTTTGGGATATAAATACTTCAATTCTTTTGACTTAACTGCTTAATAAACAGACTGGTAAGTATTTCCTTTGGCCTAGAAATATGTGGGAAAAGTACTGAGACACTAAGGGTGCCATGAACTGAGAAATTTTGGGAACCTCTGTCTTTCTATTGTCATGAAAAAAATTTTTGAAATATCAGGGCTTCTGAAAAGGTCTCATGAAATCTCAGAGATACACAGACTACTATGAACCAATGTATTAGTTCAATTCTCTGCTTCTCATGCATAAAAAGAAATTTTTAAAAGTTATGTGAATTACCTGTCATCAAAAAATGGTCACTCTCTCTGGTGCCTTATTTTGTTGCATGCCTGTCTGCTTGTCCAGGGTCTGGCACAGGCTGCTGGCTTAAGGTGCATTTATTTATTGAACTAATAGGAATGGAATATATACTTCATGTTGAGTGCACTTGTTTGGTTTGAAAATAGTTATATACATAAGATCTCTACTCTGTCTTCAAGTAGCTTGAAGACTTGTGGGAGAAATTGGTAAAAATACAGATTGCCAATGGGCTTCTAAGAGAATGCTATCACAGTGGTGAACAGAGTGCTTTGGGAACACATAAACAGGTTTCCTAATGTAGCTTTGGTGGATCATGGAAGATTCTTCCAAAAGGTATGTCGACTATTTTAAAAAATAAAGGGATAAGAAAAGGGGGAAGAAAGAGAGAGGATGAAGAGAGACAGAAAGAAGTGGAAAGAGAGAGAGAGAGAGAGAAGGAGCACACGCACGCTGCTTGGCTGTATTGAATGTGAGTATGCAGCAGTGAATGGTGATAAATGAAGTTACAGAGTGGTGCAGGGATGTGCCAATTCTAAACTGGAAAGTTAGGACTTTATTGTTGAGAGGCTACTGATAAGTCATTGAAGGATTTCAAGGAGAGAATTGATTGATAGATTTATTGTATAAATCTTCCTCTGTTAGAAATTATAGAATGGCTTAGAAGGAGGCAAGCTTAGAAGGAGACCAGTTAGGAGATGGTTGCAAAATAACATGAGAAATGGTGAGGCCCTGAGCTAGCACAGTTGTAGGAACAATGAAGAGAAGATGTGAGGTTAGAGAGGCTAAGGAGATTGCATTGATTTGACTGGCTGGTGGTGGAAGAGGCTGAGTGTGGGGAATGAATAACAAGGGTCATTTTATTTTTTTTTAAAGAGAAATAAGTACAAATTTGCAGGCGGAAGATGATGAGTCAATTTTTAGTTATCTGAAATGTCTTTTGGGTACACAACAGACAGGTACGTATACCGTAGTAGAGCTAATATTGTTTTGGCAATCATTATCTAGAAGCACGACTGGGCTTTATGAAATTCAATTCCTTAAGGAATCATTGCCTAAGGTAGATATGCCTCCCAACCAATGAGCAAAGAACAGGAAAGGAGGACTGCTCTACTGTTTATAGTAAACTAGAGTCTATATCGATAGTAGAATCTAATGATGTCCATAAAGCTTTCCCATAGCACCTATATGGGCTGATTTGGAGGACAGTATCTAAGAAGAGAAGCTGACCTTGTGGCTATTTTCTATTGAAATTATACTTACTTTACACTTTGTAATATGTGGAAGGCAGCATGGTTTTGCTTAGTTCCACAAAATAAATTTAAAGTTTGCATTTATTTAGCCCCCATTTAAAGGATCAGTAGGTTTTGTGAAGTAGAGAAATTCTCAAGCATCTGGAGCTCTGTTCCCTTTCCCAGAAGGGATTATGTGCAGCCTGTCACTTACCCTTCTCCTGCAGAGTCTCCCCTTCCAGGACCAGCTCTGTGTAGAAGCAATGAGACAGATGGCAGCTTACTAAGCCCGGGCTACTCAGACAAGGAAGCCTTGACAACTGAGCGGCAGCCACTTGATCATGTCATGTGGGAGCCGAGCAATCCCCTCACCCTTAGGCTGAACCCAAACAGCCCAAAGTGAATCAAAGGTATCCAATCACTTTTGTCTTTGAAAACAGCCTGGGGTTCTCTAGTTTGAACTGATCCTTGAGCCAAAGATCCAGGCCATTTGCAGAGATCTTGGCAATAGGAACCTCAGCTGTCAACAAGCAGAAGCAGTGAGTTAACACGAACATATTTAGTGAGGTGAAGTTAAGGGAAATCCATTTTCCAAATTCTACATCAAGACATCTGACATTCTTGATGGTGCTTTAGACAGAACCTGGCTCTTTCCAGGATCATTTTCCCCAAAGAATAAAACATCTCTGTCTTGGATCCATTGATTAGAAATTCAGAAAGGAGAGTGACAGAAGTTTACTTTTGTATTACCTAAGAAAAAATATTCTGCTGAGAAGAGCCATGTAGTAAAAAGACCACTGGACTTAAAATCAGAAGTCAGGGGTTTTGGTGCTCTATCATCTGCTACTGGGACAGGACATTTTAGGAGCTATTATATTTTACTGATTTTATTGTTTTCTTTGTGTCTACTTTCCAAGCTGATATCTTGGCTCTCATTATTTCCTTCCCTCCAAGATATTTGCAGGAAAGACAGAAGGAGCTACATAAAGTCAAGGGCTTCCATTTTTTTGTAAAATCCCAAACTGATTGAAGCAAGGTTTGTCACAAATTCTAGAAGATTGAAGTTTTGCCTTAATTGTTCTGCCTGTCTCATTCCCTACCACTTCCCACTAAACCAATGCTGAGCACAGAAATGAAGCACATTGACTGCTGTGTTACGCCAGTGAATGGGAAAAAGACCTATGAACATAGTGACAAAGCCTATGGCATAAAGGTGACTTCTTTATAAAAAAAGAAATGAAACAAAACAACAGACATAATAACTGTGTAGCACAGAATTGACCAGGAAGACGAAGATTCCTTATCTGACATAGAATGTCAGATCCAGCAGCTATTTTGAATATCATCTATGACTTGTTCACTTTGCAGGTGGAGAAACTGGGACTTTCGTTCTAAGACCAGCAGCTATGAATATCTTGAATGCTGATCTACAGCTTTTTGGTTGATGCAAAAGATTTAAAAATTTAAGTATAACATTTTGTCCCATGAAGAGATCAAATACCTTCCCAAGTTAATAATAATCAGACTTATTAGCACAATACAGTTACAGTGCTATCTAAATATCACCCCTTCCCACCTCATAGAAATGTAAAATTTGAGAATGTGGTATAACTTCAATGTTCCCTTTGCTGACATTGTTTTTATTCTGGTTGGTCTCAATATAAATCAGCTTACGGCTATTTAAGACAAATTGAATTGACACGTTTTAATTGAAATGCCTTCTGAATATTCATCCAAACAAGCCCGACATCTTTTACTCTGCTGATCTCTAAAAAGATATATTTGTATCATCAATCTGGGTTCAGGAGAGAATATAACCTTGGGCATTGTAAGCAGAAATAATTTAATATAAGAGATTCGATTTGTAAAATCTTTATGAGGGCTGAAGAATAGGCTCCAAGATGAGTCTCCAGGAATGACTCCCAGAGTACTGAAGAATTCTCCCCACGCGAGCTGCTGTTTTTGTGATAATTGAGAAAGCTGACAGTCTGAAAGCCACCCTGGAACTATTGCATTTGGTTACCTAAGAGCCCTAGCTGTGATGCAGGTGTCGGGAAGTTACTGCTACCACTCCCACAACTAGTTCTTGGTAGCTATGAAACTGGTGACTGGACACTGGAACACTGGCCATCGATCATCACATAAATGACCTCTTAGAAGGCAGAAAACTAGGGCCTGGGACACTGAAACCTTGCTGCAAAAAACGCCTGTGACTTCATGATCTTGCTTGCTAGCAGAAATCAACCAAAGCAGCAAGACGATGGTGTTGGTTGGCCTCACTTCCACATGCCAAATTTTATGTTACTGCAATTCTTTCTATGGACAATTTCACTTCTAGTTTTGTAGGTTCTGAAGTACAGGAAGACTGATGAAAAAGGAGTAGTCCAGTTTGCCACATCCACCACTATAATATCCAACTTCTACCTGGATATTTAATTCAGATAACATTATAAATCTAAATTCATTATCTTTCATTTCAGATAGGCTTTCTCTCTTGTGTTCTATCTTAGTCAGTGCTACTAATATACATCCAGTTTTCAAGTAAAAAACCTAGAAGTTATCCTTAACTTCTCTCTCTTTCACAAATCACCAAGTATGACACAAAGATCTTTCTCTTATGCCTCCTAAATCTTTTTGATGTGTAACTTTTCTCATTATTTTTATAGCCACTCATGGATTTCATGCTGTCATTTTTCTCCTAGACCATTACAATAATCTCTTTTTTAATTTTTTAAATGTTTTTAGAGACAGGGTCTTGCTCTGTTGCCCAGGCTGGTTTGAACTTCCTGGGCTCAAGTGATCCTCCTGCCTCAGCCTCCTGGGTAGCTGGGACCACAGGTGTGCACCACCACTCAGGCTCTAATTTTTCTATTTTTTTTCTTAGAAACAGGGGTCTAGCTATGTTGCTCAGGCTGGTCTCAAACTCCCGGCTTCAATCAATCCTCTTGCCTTGACCTCCCAAAGTGCTAGAATTACAGATGCAAGCCACTGTGCCTGGCCAGAAAAATCCTATTTAACTATCAAAACGTACTGTGGTAAGTGGAATTCTAAGATGACCCCAAAGAGTTACACCCTTGTATAGTCCTCTCCTTTTGACTGCTAATGGGACCAGTGACTATAGGACATTTCTCCTCTGATGAGATTATTTCACAAGGCTGAAGTGAAGGGGGTGTACAAATGTAATAAAAGTCCATAATCAGCCGACTTGAAGTTAGTGGAAAGGAAGATTTTCCTGGGTTGGCCTGACCTGGTCAGGCGAGTGCTTTAACAAAAAGTCTGAAGGTCAGAGATGGAAGAGGCAGCAAATGCTCTACGGTTGGCCTTAAAGAAGCAAACTGCTGTGCTGAGGATAGGGCCATTTGGCAAGAAACATGTGACTGAGGGTCTCAGTCCTATAATCGCAAGGAACTGAATTCTGCCAACCAAGCCTCGGACGAGATTGCCACCCTGGCCAACCCCTTGAGTGTAGCCTTGTGAATCCCTGGACAGAGAACCTAGCTCTGCCATGCCTGGATTTCTGACCTACAGGATTGTGAGATGATAAATGCAGCATTAGAAAACTGATGTAGCTCCTTAAGTTTTCTGTCCCCGAAAGATCTCTCTTGATTTATTTTTTTCCTTAAATGGAACTAATTACTCTTCCAGCTGTACCCCTGCTATCTATTGTACATATTAAATTGTTGCATTTATGTTGTATTGTAAAGTACTTCTTTGTATTCCTTTATTTTCCCCTGGACTCTCAGCTGAGATCATCTCTGTATCCCGGAGCCTTGGTACAGTAAGTGAAGCGTAGCAGGTGCTCAACAAATTAGGGAACTGGCTTGATCATAAATTTAATAAATATTCTCTAAATTTTATTTAATTGAATAAAATCAATGGTGGCTTTATCTTTGGCATTTCAGGCAGCTCTTTCAAATACTACAAGTAAGATCTGAAAGACAAACATGTAATACTAATCATGATAGAATTCTAGAACCTTGCAGACATTTAAAAAAAAAAAACACACACACACAGCCAACTTTCTGGAATGACCTACCTGTAACCCCTCACAGAGTCAGGGGTTGATTCAGCCACTACTAAAAACCCCTCCACTGTCACAAGGGATAATTTCCCAAGACTATGGATATGAATAACATAACAGAAAATAGCTTCTCAAGCTAGGAATGCAAGCTTCCTCACATTTGGTAGCAGTTTATAGAGACGTTTATACCTCTTATATATATGAGATGAGGTAGGTGGTAATAGGAATAGTGTCTGAGGAGAGCCCGGAAGAATGTGAGTAGTTGGATTTCATCCGAACAACAGAGAGTTGTTTGCATCCCACATTTGGACAAGAAAATGAGAGGTATAAGCACTGACTGCCAAAAGCCATCATCTGGGGTCTGGAGATTTTTCAAGCTCCTTCAGATAGCATTCAAAACGATTTTAGCTCTGCGAAGGCAGGTCAAGATGGATCTATTCAGTATTCCCATGCTCCACTCAAGCAATACTTCTTGGTACTGATGATAAAGAATAATTGGGTAACAAATGAGTTAAATGCAAAAAATAACTTCATATTTTATCATCCCCTCCACCCTCCACCACCCCACCTACTGGAGCACACATATGAAAGGAGGGAAAACAGTTCTGCATTATATATTCAGTGACTAGATGTTTGAGCAAATGAATCTATATAAATTTACACTTCAAATTAGCTGCTGTTTGAATATCTCTAGAAGCTACAGGAGAACAGCACTGTGGATTATAGGCCTAACCCCGCATCCTTAGCACCAAGTGCAATGCTTGACAAATGCTATCATTTATCAAATATTTGATGACTGACTGACTTTCCAGGGAAACACATCTTAAAACAGAAAATAATAGCAAAGTCTTAACTAAATGAAATCGCTAAAATCTACAGCTGGCAAACCTCTTCTCCCTCCCCTTTTCAGGAGATTAACTGCAGCACTTAACATTTGTAAAGAAAGTATTTCTGACACATCAAAATGGCCAGAGGGGGAATTTGTACTGAAAATCTAATCCATTATTATTAATAAATTGCCTTGTGGCCCCAGCTATTCCCTAGGGATTCAGAGATGGGAAAGAAAGGGAAACTCACTTTTTATATTTTTCTCAATGTCTTAATTTGGGAAAACTTAAGAGGTTTTTTCAGTGGTTCATTCTGAGGTCTGGGCAAAGGTTCAAGCCCATTCCTGAGTTATCTAAACTGATTCATCCTCCCCTGTCCAAAGCCAACAATTGCAGAGGTTTGCAACAGTGCTCTGCCCTAACCACTTAGTGCTGAGTGGTTTTTAATCTTTTTCTTGTTGGTCTCCTTATCTTCTGGTGCTTCTCTGTCTCATCTCCTTTTCCAGAGGCTCCCAACAATAATCAGCATCTCCCGCAGCTGATGACAGACACAAGGAGCAGATGAACTAAAAGGTTAATGGAAGGGGAATGGTAAGTCCAGCCTGACCTAGAGAAAGAAAAGGCAACTGCAAGTTCAGCTGGGTTACCTGCAAACAGAGAATGCTCAAAAAGACTTTAAAGAGCTTGGAAATGGAGTCCAAGAAAGGCATTTCAACAGGTCAGCTGGCCATTTTCTCAGCCCCAAGAAAAGTTATTGTCTTGGCAAATTAAAAAAAAATATTTTATATTAAAATTTCCAAAAGAGCTACTGGATCTTCTTGTTGATACATTCTAATAGCTTGTCAGCTCCTTAGCTGGAAAATTCATCCAGGTTGTGGTGATCATTGGTTAGTGTTTCCTTTCCAGCATCCATTCTTTTATTCTGACAAGAGTCCCTATTTGATCGTGAAGAATGATTTCTTTGCCATTGAGTGCTATCGTGGTGAGACTTTCAATCAGAATATTCAGGGCTGAGCACGTGACCTCCAGTGATTCAGTTGGACTTTTCCTTTTAGGACTTTGAGAATGGAGTGAAACAAAAATGAAAGAAACTGATTGGAGCTATCTCAACCCAGTAGTGGTGCCCAGAGAAGACTAGCAATCATATTTTCGCATAGAAAGAATCTCAGAATTGCCCTGGTTTCTGACCTTTTTGAATTTGTTTTTCTGGTTTTCTCTCTGGTAGGTATATGTCCTGCTCCCTACCCTTCTGACAAATTCTCTTTTGCTTTGAAGTCAGAATTAGTTCCTGTTCCTTGCCACCAAAAAACAGTAACGGACAAATAACCAACTTATTCTTGTTATGTGGTATTCTTGCAAGGAAATATGTGATGACTGATAACATTGGTTTATGGTAAGTTCTCAGACAACTGAATGGAATAAACAAAAGAATATAGAACTAAAGAATAGCATTGTGGTTCAAACTCTGTTTACTGGCACAGACCTGTACCATTACAAAACTTTCAAAGTGGCATGATTGCAGCAGTTAAAACTCCCCCACACCTACACATGTGTTGCTTTTGGTTCTAGATGGGAAATAGGGTTCTATACATATTAGTACTAAGTGTAATTTCAGTACTAAGCCTGGCCTCCTTCAAGGGGTAAGCAACAGGCTTACTTCTCAAAGAACAAGGGGTTCAAAATTTTTCTTTGAACCCCTTTCTTTTCTTTGCAGCTTCAGCTGCAATCCTAGGCATTAATTATTACGCCTAGGTCTCTACCTACTTAGCTTTTGTCATTTTCCAGAGTCAATGCCTGACACAGTTGTGGAACTTCCCGAATCCTTAAAAATTAGCGTCAAAGAATTGAGGGTAAACGTTGAACATATCGAGTTCTATGAGAGAGACCACTGTAGCCTGTGATAGCCTAGGAAGGTTTTGTGGACAAGGTAGGACTTGATTTGGACTTGGAATGATGAATGGCATTTGAAAAGAAAGGTGGGAAAGCCTTCCATGTATGATAAACAGGATACATAAAAGCGTTTAGATAGAAAAATACAAGGGCACCTTTGGAGGACAGTGTATAGGACAGTAAGACAGAAAGGGGGAGGGTAGAGGTGTTTTTAGAGGAAAGACTGAGAAAAGTGTGTTTTGGTTGGATAGAGGAGGACCTTGAAAGTCTGGCTAAGGGGTTTGGGTTCTATCTAGGCTCTTGTAAATTTCAGAGTATGGAAGTAATGCAGTGAAATGAGGCTTAGAAAGGCCAATCTAGGATGGAACATAGGAGAGGAAAATTTAGAGAAACTAAAGATAGAGATAGTTAAGAACTACTAATATGGGAGAAAAAATAACCCCAGAAAATAATTTTTGAATGCCACTTGTTTTGTTACCAAGTTCCTGACATCGACTGGTTTTATAATGTCTCTCCTATTTCTTCTCAAAGCAAATGATAGGAACTTTCCAATTAATTGAGGATTTTAATGGGTTAGGATTCAAATAATCAAAGTTTTACTTTCCTTTTAATGGTTGGCACGTATCCAGTCACAGATAAACCCCAGGTGCCATAGTAAATGCCAGGCGAGCCCAGTTAACCCATTCCTGCCATTTATATCGGGGAACGTGGACTTACTTTTTGCTGTTCTTTTTATTACTCTTTTCTTCTGACATTCAGAAAGATATCATTAAAATTACTAAATCTCTTTGGGTGCTAGCTGAAGCTTTTCTTGGCTGGTTATCAGAAATTTAGGCCAAATATTCTCACAAGTCCTTACTCTACCAATGAAGAGGAAATTAAATTTTGTCGTGCTGTGATCTTCAATCAGTCAATATTGACTAACTAGAGCACTGAGCTGAGAATTCCAAGGGTCTGTCTGGGCTCAGTGGGAAAGAGCCATGTTTGATTAGGAGCAACATCATCCACAGGTGGGGAGATGGGGCCACTTGGTCTAGGGACGCAGAATAGCAGAGCCAGACTTACACTGAGTAAAGCATGATTTTCTTCACATTGTGAATAGTAGACCTCAGGAAAGCTCTAGTGTTCCCAGGCATCCATTCAAATAATCCTGGGAGATCTTGAAGTTGAACCAATTCATCTAAAGCATAAAGAACTTACATCCTTCTCTGTTATGTTCATGGGGGGATGTGGGATAAGATCCCGGGGTTTGAGGAGGAAGAGAAGATCATCATCCTGGAGATTAAAATGGAATCAGAATTGCTTTGCAAACAATTTTTTAATAAGATGATCACCTTTTCTAGGCCAAAAATGGGGAAGATTTTTAACTTAAAAATTCACTTATATTAACATTTTATAAAATTAAAATTATCAGGTTTTGTTTAGTTATGTGAATAATCAAATGATATGAAATCGAGACTGTCCCTGAAGCTCAAAATACCTGTTTAACAAATTTCAAAGTATTGGACAAATATAAGAGATAATTATTACTATTTGACTTGGATTTCTAAGGCATATGAAGATGTTCCTGCCCGTTGTTTGTTATTTTGCTAGATATTCTAGTTCATGTTTTAGGATTCTGAGGTCATCAAATAAAGCCTATAGTTTAAATGAAACTCCACGTGGCCAGATGTTAAGTATTCAAAGACACAAGTATGTTTAACTTTAAAAACAAATATTATACATCTTTATAAAACAGATAGATTGGAATTAGATATTCATGTTATGAAAACCAATAATTGTTACAAAAAGGAAATTTTTAATCTTTGAAGGTTAAGTTACATTTAAAGGATTATTTGCTTGATACAGGATCTGAGATGAGAAAGAGGGACATGACACACATTAAAATCAATCAGAAATGAAGAAAAAGGCTCTTTACAAAGATAAAAGAATCCTTTGTAAATTCTGGTTCCAGTTATGAATGTTTGATAAATAAAGAACATGCATCTGTTCTAATAATTCAGCCACAGTCTAATAATTCAACCACATCATAAATTTGTCATTGTCACCATCATCATCGTTGTGAAATGATGTGAACATCAACAATGGGCAAGAAACTCCCTCTACACTCAGATAAACAAGAGCCTGTGTTCATAAATGCCTTGTTTATAAAATGGCAAACATATACTTTTAAATTAAATCCATTTGGAAATAATAAGAAGGAAAGAAATACCATAACACTCAACCCAAGATTAGCCAAACAGAGTGTTCATTGAAATACTTCCTTTAAAATGAAACATACTATTCAGTCATGTTAAAGGAAGTCCAAAATGTTCTTTTCTATGGTGCAGTGGTTGGGTCAATTGGTTTTGTAATTTGACACTTCCCTGGCCTGGATTCCACACCCCACCCTCTTCCTACCCTTCCCCCTGCCCAGCTGGTATCTGGGCGTGGGGCTGAAGAGAGGCTCTTGCACAACATCACACAGCAAGAAAGGGACAGATCTGGCAGCAGGGCCCCCAGAGATGCAATCCAGCTGCTTTAAAAGGGATCTCATGGTATGTCCCCACCCTGCCCCTGACGAAATCACAGTGATCTTGGAAAAGTGACAACATCAACTTACTGATTTGAGTAGATGTATCCAATGTAGGCAGCACAGCCTGTAGCAAAAAGAGGAAACCAGGAGTATTAAAACCATCTCCATCGCTACAGCGTTCTGTGATGCTGGGCAAGTTGGGAAACTCCTTCTGCTTTTTAACTCAAAAATGGGCCAAAAAAAAAAATAATAACTATTCCCATTTCTAGAGAACATTGTGACAACACTCCAGGAATACGAAGAGGGTAAGAACACGTTGAACATTGTCATTGTCATGAAGAAAAAAATGAGAAACCATAAAAGTTATAAATATTTCATAGAGATATATTTTAAATTCCAGGAAACTTTTAAAACAAAATTTTATAGGATGAATGTGGCATTAGAAATGTGACCATGTAAAATGAGAAACTCTGCTTATGGAGGCAGCTGATTAAATAACCATTAACCCTGTGTGCGCTTGGCAGATTTCAGATCACATCCTCATGCATCTCTCACTGGATCCACCGCAGCCACGTGAAGCGAACAGGACAGCGGCATAACCTAAACCTTGTAAAGGAAAATACTGGAGTTCGAGAATCTTGGTGGTGCAGCACAGCCCAGGAGTACCAGATTTAGAATTCAAGCGTGAGAAGTGGGACTGGGAAAGCAACTTCGAGGATAAACTTTTATCCTGAAGAATATTCTTGAAGATTCTACCTGGCATTTCATTCTAAGGTGGATCTGTAAGTGAACAAGAAGGCTCATTTATGGACTGGTCATTGTTCCTTGCAGTGCTTATTAAAGGAAGTCAGGTTGAAAAATATGTCTGTAGAAATGAACTTCAAGGATATACACTTAAAAAGAACCACAACAACAGAAACTACAAAGATACTAAGTGGTTTCTCCAAGAGAGTTCAGGTAAGATGAAACTAAAGCCATGCCACACAGCAGGCTAAGGAGGAACATTCTTCTGTTGAAAGCACTCTTTCTCTTTGGCCTCATCCACCTCCCAAACTTTTTACCCTGAAATAATTTTCAAACATACAGGGAAGTTGAAATAAAAGTATTCTGATAACCCATATCCCACTACCCATTTGCTGAACTATTTGTAAGTTCATTGCAGACATGACATGTCACTACTAAACATGTCCACTTGTCTCTCCAAAAAAAGAGACACTTTCCTACATAACCTCAATACTGTTATCACATTAAAGAAAATTAACCATATTTGTAATAGCATTTAATAGTCAATCCATACTTGAAATTTCCAAATTATCAACAAAATATTATTTATAGCTTTTTTTTAAAAAAAATCACATTTCATGCATTGGATTTGGTTGCTATGTTTCTTTAACTCTTTTATACAAGAACAGTCCCCCAATATTTTTTTTCTTAACTTTGACTTTTTTGATGATATTAGATCAGTTTTCTTCTAGACTTTCCCACATTTTAAATTTGTCTGCTTGTTTCCTTGCAGTGAGGGTTAACTTATGACTATCCCGTATGTTTCCATTACACTAGATGTTAGGTCCAAGGGCTTGTTTAGATTCTGGTTAAACACATTTTGGCAAAAATACTCCACAGATGATGCTGTGTACTTTATATTGCACAATGCCAAGGGATCCTACTATTAACAATGCTAAACTTGATCATATGATCAAGATGGAACCATGTGATAGTTCTACAGTAAAGATACATTTTTCCTTTGGATTGGATTGGCAAGTCCAAGTGTAAGGTGATGTTTGACAACATGAGAATGTTTTATTCCCCAACAACATTTAATCTAATGGTTTTAGTAGCCTTTCTTGATCCTTGTCTGATTTAATTATTTTTGGGGGGGTGGCACGATGGTGATTTTCTAATTCTATTGCTCCATTTACATTTATAAGCTCATATTATTCTTTATAAAGAAGCAGTTTCTTCTACCACTTGTAAAGAAGCCTCACTTATTAATAAAAAAAGCAGAATAAATGCTTAATTCTCTCCCTTTGTTGATTTTCAGGAAGTGATAAAATAGTATAATAATGAAGTGTTAAAAGTTGAAAAACACCCCTTCGAAGGGTTCAGAAATCCTAAGATGTTTTTCATCATCTGCAATTAGGTTAAAGTACAGATTTATAAAACTCAGGCAGAGGAAGATTCTTAACTACAATCTATTTGCTGTATTGTCCATTTGGATCTAGATGATAGGACAGTTTATCTTCTACTCAGGAGGAAGGAGGGGTGAAATCTAAGATTGTGTTTACAAACAGAGAAAACAAGACTGTTTAGACATTGTGGAGAAATTTGGCCACAAGTCATGGACAGGAAAGTGCTACTGAACCAAATGGTGAGAATGTTTACTACATAGCCAGGTATGGGGGAAAGGGACAGGAGACCTATCCCTCTGACATGAAAAGAAATGAAGTGACTTGGGATCTTTTTATTTTCTCCGCTGGACTCAGCCCTCACATCTCCTTTTTACTAGTAAGTCATTTGGACTCATGAAAACAACAGTATTGAAGTTCCAGAAGAATGAAATAACTGCAGATTTATCCTTCATGGTTATTTATTTATTCCTTTTACCATAGGCTATAAAAGACATTTATTTCAATGCAGGCCACAACCCAGTGAGTAATTTCCCAGGCCGAGAAAAAGTCATTGAAATTTCCTAGATGCCTTAGAACATCATCAGGGCTCTCCTTGCCCTCCTCCTCTGTCCACCCCAGTCCCATCACCTCTTCCCCTGGGAAGAACTGTGCTAAAAGCATTGAGAGCTAATAAAACCTATTGAACACTCTGTCTTCCATTGTAAGGTGCCAGGCATTGGTTTTGTTCAGAGCGCCATAGGTGGTGGCTACTTGGTCCACGCTCTCTGCCAATCTTTGGAATGAAAAACAGCGTGGAAAGGAGAACCAGAGATACTACAGTGGAGGGAGGGACGGAGGAGGTGGGGCCAGCTCTTGACCTATAAAAGTCTGCTCCATGACAAAAAAAAGCAGCCAGAACTATGGTTTTCAAATTTGCAGTGAAAAAGAAACTCCCATACTGCAGAGAGAGAGAGCGTGCTGTAATGTTCCCTCCCTACTTGTCTCATGTATTTTACCTTTTTTCCCCCAAAGAAAGAGTCAGTTGAAAATATCACACTATGTTGGGCCAAAGCATCCGATCAAACTTAGCTTCCGTGGATGTGGGAATAAGGCGAGGAGGGGGAGGTCTAGGAGAATCCGAGGGGGAGGAAGTCTGACCAAGGAAAGACCACCTCAAAGTTTCGCTGTGGCAACCCAACCCTGGAGAGCAGGCAGAAAACGAATGCCAGCACAAATGTTAATGTAACTGGATAAGTGGAGAGAAGCTGCCCTTGGCAAGAGAGCTAAGCATGTTCGTTTTTATAATATAAGAGAGAGTGAGAAGGAGATTTTGTGCTAGCTCACCAGGTGCATTTTGCAAGCTCTCCCATTTCCCATTTCATTAGTTCCTCTAATATTATTGCAAGAGGCTTCAAAGCTTATATATAAAGAGACTTGCCATTCTGCTGGACTCATTTTGACTTCTGTTTGTATTTCATGGTTTAGCCTGTGGAAAAACACTTTTTTGTCAGAGGAAGATAAGAAGCATCTCAGAAATTAGGGAGCTTCAGTTTACAGGGGTCAGATTCAAAAGCAGAGTTCCAGGGACATTTTTTAGAAAGTGTTTGTCAAGTGTTTGCAAAACTTATAGTCAAGCGCAATGTTTTGCATTGGTAGCATGTACGTGATACCATGGTTTTTTATTTGTTATTGTTTAAAGAATTAAATAAAAATTTCACGGCAGAATGTTTAGAAGTAAGTCACAATATCTTTTCATGTCAATGCAGTGGGATAATAATTTTTTGTTTTTAATTAAATTTTAATTTTTTTTGTCTTTTTCTGAAAGAAAGTGGTTTCTCTCCAGTATTTTCTGATACCTGGACCCTCCCACCTCACACCATCCACCTGCTGTCCCTTCACTCTCACCTTTACCCCAAATCAGGCAATTAAACATTTTGCCTTCATTAGGAAAGAAAGACATGATGCAGAAAAAATGCAGAAAACAAGCCTATCTGTGGCTTTTGAGCTTCAAAATACAAATTTCAAACCCATGGCAAAATGTATAGTTTGAAAGTTTCAAAAGTTTAGGTTTGGGAGGTTTCTAACATATTTGCTCAAGGTAAACAGCGTATACAATGACCAGATTTTAAAAGATCATTCACTTTTCTGGCTCTTAGCATAGAGAAAGAGAAAGGAAGGAAGCAGAGGACTGACAAAAACATTGGAAGTTGGGGTGAGTGCCTGAGACGTAGCCTTGGTGTTCTGCTCATCCTTCTTCTCTAGCAGTCCCCAGTTTGGAGGAAGTGAGAATAGAGGTGTGACTCTGTTCCATCTTCAGGTAAAACCCCAAAGACATCAAGACGCTAGCATCACCCTTGCACACAAGGGTTCGGGAGGAGTAGACATCTGCAGTGGGTCTAGCTGGACAGCATGATCTAGTTTACTTCAGAAGAATGTGACCTACACGGAGACGAATGTTCTCTACATGCCCCACATGAGCACACATTCAGCTAAGAAAGTCAAGTCAACAACCCAGCAGTGACCTCTGTAGACTTATGACTGGAAGTAGATGAAGCCTGATTATATCAGCACACTATGAAGACTGATGATACGTAGGGATACTGTGTATCTCAATAAGAATTCCAGTCATCTGTGATATTTAAAAATCAATTGGATGTCAAAGAAAAAAGCCAGTCTCAAGCTTTTTAAAATCTTGAGCTCTAAAAAAGATAGTATATTTGTGTGTATCCTTTTCAACCGCTGCCCCCCCCCCCTACTTGTTGGAATAAGAAGCTAATAAAAAGGTAAACCCATTGGAAATTTCCATCCATTTTATCCCTACCCTTACCTATCTCTTTTCATTTTGAAGACAAGTGGCTTTTGTGGCAAGCAACTATACAATTGATATTTATTGATTGAGTACTTGTGGGTACCCCATCCCATACTTATTCCAAAGTAGGATACCCTGCTTCCAGATGGAGAAGGAAAGGCTCATACCTAGGCTTCACAGAGGTATGCCAACAATCATGTGAAAAAAAATATTTTTTCTAGAAGAAGAAAACTAAACGGGAGGGCAGTTGATGGGTTGATGAGAAACAGTTCTTTGAATCTGGAAGAACACACAGTCAGCCTTCTAGTGAAGGCACCTGGGAATTCATTTTTATCCTGAACTTTAATGCCAAATTGGACACAGTTTTTATTTGTTTATTTCACAGAGTGTTAAGCCAGATTAGGTCTCTTGTCAATTTATGTAACTTGGAGTTGGCTTTCTCCACTATTAGCTGGTGAACACACATGAAAACTTGTTTAATATTAGCCTTAGAAATGTATAATTTGGAATGTAAACCTACTGCCAAAGGAGAGGGAAAAACTTAACGCATTCCAAGAAATAGAAAGTCTTTTGTTTTTTTAATTATCTCCTGTATCAGATTGCCTGGATCACTACTTCATTTTGGTAGTATGGAGAACAGGATGTAGACTTATCATAGTGTTATACATTACTTAAACTCTCTCAGTATATGGGGTGATATAATGGGAGTAATGAAATGTTATTTTCTAACTGAATTGTGAACTGAGAATACAGAAATGGGATTAGATTGTAGGAGGGGAATTTTAGGGTAGACTTTAGTACAGCTTTTAAAATGCTGGAAGGTGTTTTTTCAAGAGGTCTTGGGAATTGTCAAGACGGTAAATCTTTCAGGTGATAACACAAATATACAGAAAACTAAACTGATACTGAGAAGACGATAGATAGAAAACACTCTAGAGTTATTGGAAAATAATTATTTCTGGAAGAAGCGACCTGAACAAATAGCACCTCAAGGAAGGCACTAAGATTTCGGAATTTCTCAGAACTAAGATCCAGTCTCTGATGTGCTAGATCAGCCTTATAGGACTGAAGCCAATGACCTGGTGAAGCTGTGACTTGTTTCCTGTCTTCAGCATCTATGATTTATAAGATAATGCCAACTACTCTGAAAATATGTGCAGTGTTTGGCTATTTTTCTATCAATGAAACTTGTTGATCTTTACACTAAATAGATGCCAGATAATTTAAAAATAATTGAGATGCTAATGTTTTGACTCACTATCATCATAAGACTCCTATGAAACTTAACTCTGAAACTTCCTTGTTCTTTGATTGTAGAAAAATATGCTAGAGCTAAAATTTCAAAAGCTGATATCCAAAAGCAAGCTGATTTGAGAAAGTGAAATGCTTGTTCCACAAAAATTTGCCTGTTTTGTGTTTGTTTGTTTTGCTGGTGTGTGTGTGTTGGGGGTTGGTTTCTGCAGGCATGTTTCTAGGAATGAGAAAGTTCAACAGTTGGACTTTATCACCAGACACAGAGTCAAACCCTGGTTTTCTAACTTCCGTATCAGAATCATCTTGGGTGCTTTTTAAAAATTCAGATTCCTGGGCTTCAAGCCAGACCTCCACTCAGAATCTCCAAAGGGTTCAAAGCCCTATAATCTGCACTGTAAACAAGATCGACAAATGATTTTGTATACCTTAAATTTACGAATAACATGTCCAGTAAAAATTATGTTGGAAAAAAATTTTATTCAGGTTCAGATCACATTTTAAATGAAACATGGAGATCTTAAAATTCTCTTTAATGTTTCAAATCTGATTATAAATACCGGAAAGAGGGTGGGATCAAGGGTATTAGTATAAATGCAGACTTGTCTCCAAACTATGTCTATTGTGTGAAACTTTTACAATTTATTTCCCAATCTTTATAATTGTTTCACACGCATCTAATTTGACAGCCTTTTCTTTTCTCTTCTCCTTTCCTTTTTTTTTTTTTTTAACTGACTCACCTTTATGGGAGTCTTTCCAACATATTCAATTTAAATTTCAAAGCTGTACAATCTTAATGTGTACTTCTATTTTATTGGCTTTTGTAATAATCAAAGGTACATAAGTACCTTAAAAACACAATTGGCATAAAAACGTTTGGGAACAAACACAACTGACTCTTGATAACCAAGCTGGTGGTAGTGGAAGTGGGTCTCCTGGTGCCAGGCATTCTGTTTACCAGTAAGTGTAGTTTATAGAGGAAATTCTTAGAGAATTGGTTGATCTAATCATTTAGTAAGAGAGATGCTATTGTATTATAATTCCCTTTTAATATATGAGGTTACCATGGCACTAAGAGTAAGCAGTTAGTATACATATTCTCTGAGTGACAGAGATAACAAAACTGAGTCACCCTAAGGTAAAGCCCGTCCCCTTTGTCCTGTGCTCTCTGTATATGGGCCTCCTTAACATAATTTCCTTCCCAGGACTAGCTTTTTTGGGTAGTTAGAGTAAAACCTTTTCATCTATTTGTGATTGGAGGAATCTTGCAATCCTCCCATCCAAGAAGTACTTCCTCTTGTAGCATGTTACAACGCCTGACATGTATACATTTGTTCTGTTGTCTAATTCTATGGCTTGCAGTCCAAAATGAAATGTAAACTACATTGGCTGAGAGGGTTAGCACACTAATCTTTTTCAAACATAAAATGCTTAGTTAGCCAGGGTTCTATGGGTTATGCAGAGTTCTATGAAAAAAGAACGTGCCAGCACATTTTGGTCACATCCAGCAGGCCTGGAAACATAGGTGGCTGAAACCCTGACCCCAGAGATAGCATGAGAGACTCAGGGCCCCAAAGAGAGAGATGAGAAAGGGAGGTAAAGAAACCAATCACTTTTCCCCATTTTGTACTGAAGGTAGGATTTGATTTTTTCAGCCTCGATAACCCTTGACATCTAGGAATCCAAAACATTTGCCATTTATTGACCAAATGAAAAAACTTTTTTTTTGGCATCCTTTTGCATAAAACTTACATTGACTATAGCATAAGTCTAAACCTTTTGAACTGTCTTAAAGGCTCCATCATCATCTGACCCTCCTGTCCTCTCCAGCTTCCTCTTTCTCAGAGCTCTCATCATTTCAGAATACAACGGGCTCTTTCAGGACTTTGCCTAGAATTGCAAATGTGTCCACTCAGAAAACCCCTCTTTTCTTGCAGATCCTGACTAAACTGTCACCTCACCTATTAAGTCTATTTGTATACTTCTGGGCATAATTTGTCACTCTCTTTTTTGTGATGGCAGTATCACCTTGTGTATGCTTCTATTATTGATTCATTGCACTGGTTTTTATTTTACTTATTTTTGTTTGTTTGGAATATTACCTATCACAATGTATCAGCATTTTATTTATTTTTATATTTTTAGAGATTTAGGGGGATAAATGGTTTTTGGTTACATGGATGAATTGTACAATGGTGATGTCTGGGTTTTTAGTGTACCCATCACCTGAATAGTGTATATTGCACCTGATAAATAGTTTTTCTTCCCTCAACCCCCATAATCCCCCTTTCTGAGTCTCCAGTGTCCATTGTACCACTCTGTGTGCCCCTGAACACTCATAGCTTAGCTCCCACTTACAAGAGAGAACATGCAGTATTTGGTCTTTTCTTCCTGTGTCACCTCACTTAGGTTAATGGCTTCTAGTTCCACCCAAGTTGCTGCAAAAAACATTATTTCATCCTTTTTAAATGGCTGAGTAGTATTCCATGATGTATATATATTGCATTTTCTTTATCCACTCCTTAGTGATGGGCACTAAGGTTGACTCCATATCTCAGCAATTGCCAATTGTATTGCACCGTATTTTAATTTCTCTATTACTCATCTGTCTCCCTTAGGGCTGGAATGTCTATCTCATCTCTATATTTCCAATGCTACTTAGAAGAGTTGCTTTTAAATGAGTGAATTAATTTATGAGAGCTCTAGGCCACCAGCATTTAATCATGGGTCCTTAATAAAAATAGAGTTAGAAAGTGTTGATCCGTATTCTCGATCCGTAGTGAACAGGTTCACAGCACCACGATCTCACCTAGCAGCTACAACAGCCACTGAGACCAAAATCATCTGTGAAGGTAGCCATTGAAGGAGGCTTTTTCTCTTTTTAGTGTTCATGCTCTGGAGTAGTTACCTTTGCCCCACTGGAAAATGTATTTCTTTCTGTAATTCAACCTGTCTCTGATGCTTTTCAAGAACTCTAACCTTGTACCATAAGGTCATGCATCTAAAATATTTGTGTGAATTTTTCTGCCTGTCATTTGTGGGCTGCAACTCTTTAAACCTTGCAGAGCAGGGCTGCTCTGTTCTCTGACTTTTGTGTTGCTTGCATCTTATTCACGGACATCAACAATGCTTCAGCACTGGCAAATAAAACACTGTGCACTGGTAAATCAAAAACTGTGCCAGACAATGTAGCCCTTTTCTAGTTTGAACGCTTCATGCGTGAGAAAAGTTATAAGCTTTTCAATAGAATATCAAATGCTGCCAGAGTATTTTTTAAGACAAGTCATTCACTGTATAACAAAATAAGTTTCTTTATTTTTTTCTAGTCAAAAAGGGTTAATTTTTCATACAATCAAGAAGGTATAAGGGAGACAAAGTCATTAAGCCCACCTCTACTCACTTACCTTTTATAAAAAATCAACATGATTATAAACTCACAAGAGTTCTCAGTATTTCTGGTTCAATTGGTTGGGGCTGGAGCAAGGATAGCCAAAGTCAAATAAAGGTAGGTTTTGGTCTAAAGTTTTATTCAAGATTTGATTATTTTTTTTACTGGAATTTTCCAGCCAATGTCTAAAAGAGTCAAATTCAAATCCATAAGCTAAAATCATTGTGAGGTTGCCATGTAGGAGCCCACTGAGGTTACAGGGATAATGTAATGTTTCTTTACCTCTTAAATCGTTGTTTTGTGTTTATTCATTGTTCTAATCCTTGGACAAATGCCCCCGAAACTGGCAGAGATGTTTGTATTCACAGGGGGACTCAGCAAAGCCCATAGGGAAGCAGAATGAGTTCATTTCCATGCACCATATTGATTCGGGCACAGGAGCAGGAACAGACCCAGTCTTCCAGTAATGCCAAGGTGCCCAAACCAATGTATCGAGGCAGCCAGGGCCCATGGTGAAGGGGCCCATGGTCAGACATAACACTGATCAAATAGTACATGCATTTCAAGGGGTCTGCAAAAGAACTTGTTTTAACTTCCACCAAAGAGTTGTTAACTTTCTAGCTAACTAAAATCAGAGGATCTTCTGGAAATATTTTTTTGGATGCCCAAATCTTGAACTTAGGACATTATACAATATTATTATAACAGCTCTTACTCAAATTTAGCACCAGACTGAAGAAGGATAATGACATCTAAATTATGAACTTCTGCTCTGTGCAAAGCAGTCTTACACTTTGCAGATGCTAACTCATTCAATCCTCAGGATAAATCCAATGAAGAAAGTATTATTAGCTCCACTCTACAGATTAGGTCAAATTGGTTAAGTAAATTGCCTGAGGTTACACAGTGAGTAAGTGGCAGAGATAGACTCCAGAGCCTGGGCTAATAATTATGCTTATAATTCAAAGTGGCATTATATATAAGATTTATTATCATCTAGATCTCTGACAATAGAGGATGGGGACATAAATTATGAATCATCTATGAGATTGAAGACAATGTAGCCATTAAGTAATTAGTAAAAGTGTTCTTGTTGACATTAAAAGATAAAAGTAAGTTTCAGAGCCATGTAATGGTATGCATCAATTTTTATAGAAAAGATAAATATAATTACATAATATATATTTAAATGAAAACATAGATTATAATTAATTTATAAATATTGTATAAAATCTAGGACATATGACAAAATGTTAACAGGAGTTATTTGTAGAGGACAGAAGAATGGATACTTTTTCCCATTCTGTTTACATGTATTTTCTCATTTTTACTACAATAATCATAGATTGTTTTATTTTAAAAGTGACATAAAGTAAAAGTAAAAAGAGTGTCTCTAAAAATAACTGTTTTTGTATTAAAAATGGGGTTCTTTTGTGATAAGGCAGAAGAAAACTTAAGAATTTATATTACCAAACAGCAAACTAGCAACCAAGAGGGGAAAACACTCTTTACGTGCCCATGGGAAACCCCACAGAAAGGCGCAGGACTTGGGTGATGTCCCCGGCTACAGCCGAATTTCACAGACTTGCTGGGCCCTGGTATCACATCTAGGCATTCACTTTTCCTAGACATCATATCTCATAAGAGATGGAAACAATCGTTCTAAATTTAACTGATTGGAAAACAGGAAGAAACTTAGACAAGCCCATTGTATAAAGGAACTGTAATCTATGAAAGGCACAAAAGCCCATTTTCTTATGGAATGCCCACAATGGAATTTTTTCAGGGCACAGAAAGTATCCTTGTCATTGACCCTTTACAATACTTTGGAAACAGTTTTGAGTTTTCTCAACTCTAAAAGAATAGAACCATTACTTTCTGACTTGGATATTTAAGTGGCAGGGGGAAGGGGGGGTAGTAACTAAGAAACACGGAAGAGACATTTTTGTTTGTAGTAGATGAAGGGGCTGGGGTTGTTTTGATGCAGTTGTGAAGGGTCCTTGACTTTGTGAGCAAATGCAGGTGTCCAGAGGGGATCTAGTGAGTCTGACTCCAGCCCAGTTCCCTTTACAAATAGAAACGTGCATGGCCATTCAATTGCCAGGTATGGCGCCATCCTGGTTGTCCTTTCTTTGCCCTCTGCTTCCCCTGTTCACCCCATCTCTAACACGCCAGCATCTCCCAAGACCCTCTCTTCCGCCTTCTATTCCTTTATTCCCTGTGGATTCCATCTCCTCTCCTCCCACAGAGAACTCGCCTACTCTTCCACCTGCACACCTGCACAAGTAACTGTCAAATTGATGTCGTCAGTCCTCGGACAAGCAGGGAGAGCTGCATGGAGGAGGCAGGCTTTTCAGGAGGGGGTGGATTTCAGCTGGGAGACCATGTGCAGGGGAAAGGGACTCAGATAAGGGAAACAGTACTAGCTAAACCACCACGAAGTAGAGAAGTCCTGGGTGTGTGAGGAAGATGCTAGTTTGATAGGAAACTCATTCACTGAACCTTGGGGACATCAATAATCACTGCTTTTTGTTTGTTTGTTTGTTTGTTGTTTTTGTTTGTTTTCCTGTTACACCTCCAGGTTCCTTTTCTTGGTTCTGGGACTCCAACCATCTCTGCCTGCACAAATGAAGATTCCTGGCCAATTTGTGCTTCTTTTACCCATTGGTTATTTTTCTCACTTCTGTGTGGCTGAAGCCATCAAGAGCAAATCCCAGTCTTTCCTTGGTGACTATTCAGACAAGAGCTGAGTTCTTCTCCTTGACTCTTATTAACCAGCAGAGTTTATTCTGATGCTTAGTGGTCAGAGTTGGTTGCTCATGTAACAGGTCTTTTTTTTATAGTTTGGTCTTTTACTCACAATGTTAAATACCTGGAGCTAGCAGGGCCCTAGAGACACATCATATTTAGCCTTATATTGTACTTAGTTTATTTTAGTCCATACTTGAACCAGCAAGACTCTTACATAGTTCTTCTATTTTGTTGTTTTGAAATGTAATAGTCAACGACAAAGTCAGTCGATATAGTATTCTACACAGCACTGTGCAGGAATAGAAACTTCATAGATGCCTTTTGACAATTATTATGATATTTAACCCAATTTTCATAAAGACCTTTCAGTTGCATGTGGAAAAAAATTTCCTTTAAATAGATTAAATAAATGCTAAGACACTTTGACCTAGAAGTCTTATTCCTGAGAATTTATTTAAAAAAATATTTGAAGCAAAAAAGGAAAATGTCTTGAATGAAGATGATCACTGAAGAGATTGTAAATTTCTGATACAAATCATTTTTAAAACTTATATTGAGTTATTCTTAAGTGCCAGGCACTGTTCTAAATGCTTTATATACGTAGCTCATTTAATCTGCCACAATAACCTAATGATGTAGTATTACTACTGCCACTTACCAGATGACATAACTAGGGGACACATACAGTTAATGCAACATGCCCAAGGTCAAACAGCCAGTAAATGTTCAATGATAGTTAGGTAAATTACATTACTTCAGCTCAGTGGAACTATTAAAAATGAACATCAAAAAATTAAGAAACATCAAAAAATTCTTGTAAGTCTAGTGAAAAATTCAACTATGTTATTATTATATACCTAATGATTAGTGCCATTTTAAAATTGTAGAAACAAACTATAATAGTCTAGAAAGGAGAAAGAAAATAAAATGTTTGGTATATTAGAATGATGGGGTTGGTATTGTTTCATTCCTTAGTACAAGGGTTTTTTTTGTTGTTTTTGTTGTTGTTTTTGTTTTTTGAGACAAGGTCTAACTCTGTGACATAGGCTAGAGTCCCGTGGCATCATCATAGCTCACAGCAATCTCAAACTCCTGGGCTCAAGAGGTCCGCCTGCCTCAGCCTCCCAAGTACCTGAGCCTACAGGGCATGCCACCCTGCCTGGCTAATTTTTTATTTTTATTTTTTTTATAGAGACAGGATCTCACTGTTGCCCAGGCTGGTCTTGAACTCCTGGCCTCAAGGGATCCTCCTGCTTCAGCCTGCCAAACTGCTAGGATTATAGGCATGAGCCATCACGTCTGATCCCATGTTATTTTAATGTGATTTTAAAAAGCAATTGTATAAAAATAAGGTAAATGTAAATATCAGTTGGCATACTCTGTGGGAGTATACTTCCTGGGTCTGTAAGAGTTCTTGAGAAAGGTGCTGTAGCATTCCATATCTATCTCTTTTTCATCACTATCTATCTATTATCCATGTTTCTAAATATCTATTCCCTCTCGGAAATGTAAAAAGTGATTTAAAGGACAGAGTTTTGATCTTAAATTTATATTTTCTATCTTTGAAAACTGCTTTCTTTACTTAGTCTAAGAGATTAAAAAAATTGGGATATTACCTGAGGAACTAGGTTGAGGTCTATCACTAATGTAGGTTTCTGGCTGAGATAAGCATAAATACTGCTTTTATCAGCAACATCATTTTGCTCCATAAATGCCTTGGTTGTCCTTGAAACAATGGAAGAGAAAAACCTAGCAGCTGAAGCTTCATTGTATACACACTGACAAGTGCTATGCAGTATATTTGACATTCTTTGGTATAGATATGATTATGACTTTAGTTCCTGCTATTGTTTGGATGTTTGTGTCCTCCAACACTCATGTTAAAATTTGATCCCCAGTGTTGGGGATAAACCCGAACCGGAGGTATGAGGTTATGGGGGTAGATCTCTCAGATATAGATTGATGCCATCTCCAGGGCAGGAGGGGCTGAGGAGTGAGTGAGTAGTTCTCCCTTTCTCACTCTATTAGTTTCCATAAGGGAGCTGGTTGTTAAAAAGGGTCTGGCATTGCCCCCCCTCCTCTTGCTTCCTCTCTTGCCATGTGATTTCTGCACACGCTGGCTCCTCTTCACCCTCCAGCAGGAGTAGGAGGAGCCCAAGGCCCTCACCAGAAGCCTAGCAGATGCTGGCACCATGTTTCTTGCACAGCCTGCAGAACCATGAGCCAAACAGACCTCTTTTCTTTATCAATTACCTAGTCTCAGGTTTTCCTTCATAGCAGTTCCCCACCCCCATGCCCCCCCCACACAAAGGAAAAAAAAAGTTTAAAAGGAAAAGTACTAACAAACATCAATATGGATATAGATTTCATATGACCTCCAAAGTAAAATAATAACTTATTTGTATCACAATGAAGCATAATCCAAAATAGCAGAAAAGCAGCATCCATAAATTGAAATAGGTAAAGATCCTTAAAAGGTAGGAGCCATTTAGTAATAGAGTTTAAAATAATTCCAAGGGACTGGAGTGCAAAAACAAACTCTACACCCACAGTTCCAGATCTCTCGTTCCACAAGAGAGGCAAGCACATCTGTTTCCGCGCACATCTGGACCTCTACTGGCTGCCCTCCACCCTTAGACCGACACTCACAAAAGCTGTGGGGATAACCTACCATTGAATAGGAGGCTCTCCCACTTGCATGTAGTATGAAATCATAAATCCTGCATTATTTCAGATGAGCAGTGAAAATGGAAAACTTGAAAGTTTGTACTTTCCACAGGAAGTCTCAATCCTCCCTGAGCAGATGATTTTGATTTTGGAGTACACAGTGGGCCTTTAACTTCTTCAGCTTCAGGGGGATGTAAAATTCCAAGTCTCCTTCACTATCCTAAAGAAACAGCAATAAAACATGTTTCAGGATTCAATTCCTTCGGCTTCAGAGGCTGAGATGGATGAACTGGTTTGGGGGAAATGAGACATGACCCAACCCTTCACCTAAACAAAATGACTCCAAATTGAACTTTTCACAAAGTTCACAATACTGTATCCTAGAAACTTTCTCTCTTTAAAAGAAATCCTGATTTCACATTATAGACCATTCTATTCCAATTGCAGTTGGAAGTAGAAGACCTGAACTGAAATGAAAAGGAGGGTTGGATTCCTTTTCTCTTACCAGTATTGGTCAACAGCCTGGAAGACCAACAAAGAATCAGAGAGGATATTCTCCTTCTAACCTATCCCTGGGGCCATGACCTCTGGAAAGTTTAAGTTATTCATAAGCATTCATTTCCTTAAAAACAAGTCTTCAGGGCAGTTTTTAAGCCCTTATATCCATGTATCTAAAGATGTGTTCTGAATCAAACTAGCTTAACATCAGTTCATCTTAGAATTTCTTTTAAACTATAAAATAATTCTCCAAGCCATTGGAATTGACCATATAAGAAGTACTGCTATCAAAATAAATGAATGAAAAAGGACATGGGTTATGACCCTAAATTTTTGCAAGTAGTGAGTGATTATTTTTATCATATCTGCTGTCTGAACTGTAGACAACAGCCTGGACTGTAAGACAACTGGTCTGGATTCGAGGTACTGTCTATGGCCATGGAAGAGAGAAAATGTTACTTGCTCTTATGAGGAATGAATGTATATATTCAACTCTTCCATTGAGAAGAGGACCACAGAACTACAGAAAACACACTCAGAGGCAGCTAGACTGGGAGTCAGTTCCTCGCTACACTAATGTGAATCTGGACAAGCTACTTAATTTCGGAACCAACTCCTTTTTCTTATTTTGTAGAAGTGACAGGTATCTACTTCATCCTTTTGTAAAATACCTACACATAATAGGTACTCAATAATAGAACATGCTAGCTCTACTAAATTCTGGTAGGCTAAGCCAATCAGACATTGACAGAGACAAGCAACAATTACCACACAGTAGTGTACATTTTATTTTTATTTTTATTTTTGAGACAGGATCTCTCTCTATCTCTCTGTCCCCTGGGCTAGAATGCAGTGGTGTCATCATAGCTCATTGCAACCTCAAACTCTCAGACGTAAGCAATCCTTTTGCCTCAGCCTCCCCAGTGGCTGGGACTACAGGTGTGAGACACCATGCTCAGCTAATTTTTCTGTTTCATGTAGAGACAGGGTCTCATTCTTGTTCATGCTGGTCTCAAACTCCTGTCCTCAAGCAATCCTCCCACCTCAGCCTTCCAAAGTGCTAGGATTACAGGCCTGAGCCACCATGCCTGGCCCAGTAGTGTACATTTTTAAGAGGATACTTGAGCTTAATTCAAGAAAGGTCTTAATTCTCTTAGTTGTTTTTAAAGAACTATCTCGTGTATTCTTTGGCACCAAAGAATTCAAAGTGTGCTCAGAAATGGCAGAGATAAGAAGAAAAATGGAGCCAGGGAGTGGAAGAGAGATACCCTTCAGGAATTGGTGGGTTCACTGACAAAGTCAATCTGCCTGTGGCTTACAATCGGAGAGAGGAGAGGACCATTAAGTGAAAGGGGAGACCACAAAGGAAAGCCAGGGAGGCTAGGGACATATTCCTTGGTAGGTGTCAAGACAGGTGGGGATGTATTATAGTACTTTAGCAGCCTTAATAATGACTATCTCATTATATGGGGGGAGGGGTGGAAGAAGATGAGTGACTCATTTTAAGTAAAAGAAGATAGTACTTAATGTACGGAGGATCAAGAAGACAAAGATGTAATACTAAGTATCTGATTTGAAGAAACCATATTTTTAAAAAACTCCCCAGCAAAGCTTTCCTTGCTTTCTTTTTAGAAAGTTGAATGAACTAACAGTGATTTCTGTAGAAAGGGGTATCACAGAGGGGGCAAAGGTATTGCTAAACCCAAACCTATAAATTCTATACTTGTTTAAAAATATAAAACTAACGTGGGTATTTGCTCTCTGGGACCAATCAGATAGCTTCA
Organism: Varecia variegata; assembly: GCA_028533085.1. Taxonomy (NCBI): domain Eukaryota; kingdom Metazoa; phylum Chordata; class Mammalia; order Primates; family Lemuridae; genus Varecia; species Varecia variegata. The sequence continues at coordinate 11,489,706 of CM052450.1, read as the reverse complement.
GCCATTCTTATACTGGATCCAATTACAAATTTGACAAAAAGTAAATTTTAATGAAACTGTGTTGCAATTACAATGCTGTTCAATAAATTATTCTCTGTACTTTTCTAAAAGCTTGAAATACTTCAGATGTTTTTAAATAAAAAAGAAGAAAAGAAATTGTAAACATAAAAGACACACATGGTCCTGCAAGTTCAGATAATCCCACGGGGGCAGTGTTTAAGTAATTGATTTTGAGTAACTTTGGCCTGAAAGTGAAGTCTTACTGCTTTCCCAAGTAGTCTGGGGACTGAATGGGAATGCAGATGGTGTGATGGAAAATTTTAAAGACTTCACCCAAAATACTCTATTCTTTTATTTCACCTTGTTGACTTGAACAAAATAAATCTCTGTGTCTGTAATTCCAAGAAGCATCTGTTTCTTGTGGATATACAAGGTCTGAAAATGTATAGCATATGTTTAAGTTGCACCAAGAAATATGACCACAATAAACTCAAGTAAACCTCAAACACATCTATCTCAAAGGGCTTGTGCCTGCATGTTTGCATGTAAAGTGCGCAGGCAAGACCACGTTTCACCAGACATCATTAGTGTCATCATTTCTACTCTATTGCATTTGTGTAGTATTGTGTTCTCTACTTTTCTCAAGAGAATTAGGAAGGAGGAACTCTTAGTTTGCTCTAAGTAAATACTCCTTTCCTATCATGGTTTCCTCCAACCTCCAACCAAGATTCTCACTGTGTTTCAAGTAGTTTTTTTGCTACTATGCAGACAATATATAGCAACTTGTTTACTGTAACTCATACCTCCTTTTCCCTAGCAAGTAACATCTTGATTCACCCATTTCTACACCTCATAAGTGATGAGTCATAGTCTCCACTGGCTGCATCATCAAAAACTCATAATCAAAACCACGTTTTTGCAATGTGAGTTTTCTGTGCTAGTGAACTTTCTCAGCTTTATAGATCCCGTTTGATGTAATCCTTACATAAGTCACCTACTCCTCACATAGGTAAAGACAACTCTTCATTTGCTTTGCATGGGCCATAGTCATCTGCCTTTACATCACAGCTATATTTTACCTTTCCCGGAAGAAAACATTCCTGTTCAATTCCTGTATTATGAAAATCTCTCTGTTTTATTTTTTCAGAAGGAGATCTTACCTCCCCAAACTATTGAATGTTATGTGTACAGAAAGCATTAGAAATGTATTCTAGTAGAATCTTTCCTGATGTCAGATAAGATAGAGGCTTGCAATTCAATTGAAATATATTTCCATGCTTTATGTCTCAGGTTACTTTTTAAATCTTTAACAGTAGCTATCCTTCATAATTTGGAACTGATGAAATAACATCATTTATTTAATTTGTTTCGGTATTATTTAACAATTCTCAACTCAGATTTTGGGAAATTCTCTTTTTTCTTATGTATTGATCCTTGATCAACTTAATGAATAATTTTGTTTGGGAGAGCTTCCAGTGAGCGGTGAGCCTGTATGTTCTCTTTGTCCTCTCTACTTTCTACCCCCAAATGAGGACTTTTCAGCTTCTGGTTCCATACAGAACTGAAATTTCCCTAGATATGAGGGCTGTTGATGGCACTTGTGCCATTATGGAAAGAAGAAAGTGTTCAGTGGAAATATTAGTCTATTGATGCTACAAGAAATTATCACCAATTTAGCATCTTAAGACAATACACACTTATTATTTCACAGTTTGGTAGGTCAAAAGTCTGGTTGTCCTTGACTGGGCTCTCTGCTCCTTTTCTCACAAGGTCAGAATCAAGGTGCTAGCTCTTATGAGAAGGTTCTAAGAATCCACTTCCAAGACCATTCAGGTTGTTGGCAGAATTCAGTTTCATGCAGTCGGAAGACTGAGGTCACTATTTCCTTGCTGACCGTCATGCAGGAGTCATTCTAGAGAACCACCACATTCCTTGGTTTATGGTCCCTTCTTTCATCTTCAAAGCCAGCAGCAGGGGGTGGAGACCTTCCCACACTTTGAATCTCTGGACCTGGCCACCACCCCCTCATCTCTCTGCCTCTCCTTCTGCTGCATTGCTCTGACCCTAGCAGGACAAAGTTCTCTGCTCGTAAGGGCTCACGCGATTGCTTAGGCCCACCTGAATAATGCAAGATAATTTCCCTATTTTAGGAGCCATATCCTTTGGCCCTGGGAGATATCATACTCACAAGTTTTGGAGGTTAGGGAGTAGAATTTTCAGAGGGGGGTGTTATTCTGCACAGCAGAGTGGGAAATGTTTTTCTCTTTCTGTGAGTAGTGTGGGCATCAGGAGATGAGAACTTCAGCAAAACAGAGTGTTTTCTTCTCCCATGACTTTAGCCGCCAAGAAAAACGATTAACCAGGTAAAATGATGTCTCTGAGGATCCTGGGGAAATTCTCATGGTGACATTTTAAAAGACGGGAGTTCAGTTACCATGGGCTTTCCTGAAATCTAAATCATTTGATGGTGCTTTCTGCTAATAACACCTCTTTGTAAAATACTGTGTTAAGATCTATCAGATTTGTTTTCCAGGGCTTAAGGCTTAAGAGGGATTTCAATCAATAGAAGTATGTGAGGACTTAGTAACTTGTACTCTTTGTTTAAGGGGGATATTTATGATTTATGAAAAAGAATCATTTTTTTTTTTTGGTGCTGATTTTGGGACTGGAAGAGGGTGGTATAAGTGGGTCTTAGGTTGAGGTCTGAGAAAGTTTAGAGTGGATATGAAGATTGTGGAAAGGAAATTTATCTATACTGATCAGTCCTACCCTCAACTCCTGTTAAATGTATGAGTGTGGCTTAGGTGAAGGGTACAACTGAGCCCACACCTGCCTGGTGTCCCTCACATGAATGTGCCCAGGGCAGAGACAATGGTCAGCAGCCCTGGGGGCCAGGAATTTGCGAGTTTTGAAAAGGAGTCCAGCACTAGCAACTCCCAGGCTCTGTATTCCCGTCATCCTCTTCCCTATCAGGCATGCCCTGTGTAGCAAGGATTAACGTTTGGGTTCTAGGTTTTGGCTTTCTCATTGTTCATACTTAAATAACTTCTGTACTGCAAGACCTAGAACCTTTCCATTTCTTGACACTTTGAGATTCCCATGGGTGTGGCCCACTGCAATTACCATTTGGAATGGAACTAAGGATGCATAGAACCTGCTGTATGCCCTGCGTTGTTAACGTCATTTAGTTTTGGAAACAATCTTATGAGGCAATGAAAAAGATATTTTTAATGTTTTCATAATGAAATTGAGATGCATAGAGGATCAAGGTTTTGTCCGAAGTCACATAAAGGTCCAACGGAATCCCCATGATTTGAACCCAGAAATGTAAATGGCTATGAGATTCCCTGGCATCCTTTCATATCAGCAATCATTCGAGTGTGGAAGGAGCTTTAGGTAAAGAAGCCATTAAAGACATTCCTCACCTTATGCATCACTGATAAGTGGGCAGATCACAGCAGACCTTTTCCTACTAAATTAGTTCCTCAGCCATGGGTCCATGGGTCTTTAAGTCATTTCTAAGGTTTTGAGCTTTTTTTTTCCCCCTATGAATTTTTTTTTTTTTTTAAGAGCCAGTAAGTATAGTCATTCCCCCATGAATTTTAAGATCTAGGTAATATTTGAGTTATTTTCCTGGACACCTTTGGAACACCAGGGGTTAATCCAGTCTTCTGTTTGCAAATCTTCCTGTACAACAGTGAGTGTGTGTACATGTACCCCTCCCCCAAGAAGCTCCCCCTCCCCCCAGGAGAGAGGCTCAGGAACAGAGATTAACTGGGAGCTAACTGCAGGCTAGTAGCCAAACCAGAATGATAAGCATCCTGATTTTGATGGAACACTTAAAAATCATTTTAACTTCTCCAGACCTAATGCAATGAAAGGATGTGGGGGTGGGAGGTCTTCTTGTGGGTTATCCAGTAATTCCTCTTAACCTAAGATTAGAAAGGGTTGTACTTAAGGGGGAGGGGTCCCAGTCCTATCAAACTTGCTATCACGTGGCCTGCCTTTACTGCTAAACTGGGTGGTTTTTGTTTGTTTGTTTTGGTGGTTACACAACCTGGCTTATTTCTGTCCGTCTGTTAGAAAAGACCCCATTTCTCACAGAAGAGCTGTGCAAGTGCAGTGTGTCCTGGTTTTCTGCGCTATCTTTGGCTGGGCTGTTAGGACGGCATCTTCCATTTGTCTTTCTGTTTACGTGCGGGCTGTGATAAGAAGTGAGGCTGACGAACTCCAGTTCGTTTCTGCAGATGAGGATGCTGAACAGCAAACACTTTTTAGAGGCCCTCAGGACAGAATTTTCTCAGAAAGCTCTGCTGATCGTGTATTTTTTAAAAGTACTACTGGCTTTTATCGCAGTGGGTGTTGTTGGAAGGAGCTATAGTAAATGATGGCTAAAGGTACAAGGCAACGCTATAAATGGGAGTTTGAAGAAGGTGGGAAACCCAAGCCCCCTTTGTTATTTTTGCTTATTCCGGAAGCTTCACCCATTACTAGCAGTTTGAGAACTCTGAAATTCTTCACACACAGGCAGAGTCCGGGCATAACTGTGATTTGTGGTCAAAGCAATGCTCACAGTGCTTGGTATCCACAAACTTCCGCAGTGGCCCCAGCATCATGGGCATTTCTGAGAGAACAGGCCAGGTGGGAAGAAGGGCAGAAAAGAGATTCAGCTGCTGCACGCGAGGATAAGTGCTCCTGTGATGGCTAGTAAATAGTTCCAGTGATGGGCCCTCTAAGTGCCTTCCCTGGTCCCCTGCACCCTCCCATCATCCCTCAGCCGTTAGCCATACTGGTGTTAACAATTTTGAATAGCATCCCTGGAGAAGAGGAAAAGCCGTCCACAGTTTTCCTTGGGTGTGGGCATGGGTTTGGAAAGCAGACTTTAAGCCTTGTCTGAACAAAGGGAAAAGGCTGATCCGGCTCTCTGCAGAGGACCAGGGATTGCCTTCCCAATGTCCCAGAGAGCCACTCTCACGGTAAACAACGTGTGTGCACATGTTATGTGAAAAACAGAATCAGATTTTACTTCAAGGGAGGAGGGCATGCCAATGAAACGCTTTAAACTCGTGCCACTTGCCTTCACTCTGAAGTGGTTATGGAATTCTGAATTCTTATATTTTGCTAGCAGTGGGGAAGGCCCAGGAGGTGGATAAGGAAGGTTTCAAAGAAAATTCCATTGTGAAATTCAACCATATGGCCCAATATCAGGCGAAGAATTGACACCTGGGCATCTGAAGTCAAATACTTGGCTTAGATATCAAAATGACCGCAGAGAGTTATCCTCCGGTGGAAACAGTACGTGCTTTGGAATCGGGCAGCTTTGGGTGTGAATTTTGGTTTTCTCTCGCGATTTGTGCTAGCTCTGTGACCTCAGGCGAATTTTTAATATATAACTTCTCTGAGTCTCAGTCTCTTCATATATAAAATGGGAATAATATATAGCTCATAGGACTGTTTTTAAGGATAATGGGTTTTCTTCTGTTCACCATGTAAGATTCATCAGAGTTGGGCCGTGCAACACTCAGATACCTCAGCCCTGCACAGGACAAGTGGCTGCACCAGAAAGGACTTAAAGGACTTGTCTATCATCCTTCCTCCTGTTTCTTAAAGTCTTGCCCATTTTAAACCAATCCCACTTGGGTCAGATCACTTTATTATTCCTGCCTTCCACTTGGCACTTACGTGTTTAGCTCCACAAAGCTCTGACTACTTACTCAACTTGATTATATGTCTTTTTTAGTGCTTCTTAAATCTTTCATGTGTTTGAGCTTTCTCACCTGTTACTTTGGAAACTCTTTAGAATTGGGAGCATGAGTTCCCTTCACCGTCAGTGTTGGTGACTGACAGAGTGGCTCATGGATTCTGTCTAGCCTGGACACAGCTCACTATCCTCTCCCCACAGAGCACTGGGTAGAGGAGTAATATGATCAGAGAACATCTACAAAGTCAGGGCTCTGTCATCTCATTTAATCTTATGCCACACCCAACAGTGGAAGATGCTGTTATCTCTACTTCATAGATGAGAAAACTGAGCTCTGAGAGGTTACGTCACTCATCCCAGGACAGATGGCAGAGATTTGGACCCAGTTTCTCTTGTCTCCCAGTATGATGCTCATTTGACTCTTTATTTCACTATCCCAGTAGCCCTTGGCGTGCTCTTGTTCTCAGGCTGCCCAGATGGCAGCTTGTTACTGGGGTAAAGCTCTGATGGCTGAAATTGCAGTCAATTGTTAGGGCAGCACATGTTCTCTCATAATCTGATCCTCATCACCCTGTTACCCAGAGGATTGCAGAAGAGTCCTTGAGAAAGGTGATGTTTAAAGCACCAAGAGCTTATGTCTAATGACACCCAGTGGGTGTGGCTGGGCTATGGAGAGGGATAAGGTGCTCAGATCACAGGACATGTTACCAAAGGATGGCTTTTGGTAAAAGTAGAATCTAATTGAGACAGGAGAGTAACAGACTTTTGTAACTGATTATTAAACTCTCCAGTGACTGTCCTGTGTGTTCCAGGCACAGCTAAGACACAAGCACAGAGGGGACTGAGAGGCGAGGGAAGCCAGCAAGGAAGAGCCAGGCTCTTTCCTTTATCTTCATGGCTCAGAAGCAATGTGGTCTAAGGGCGAAGGCAATCTCTGACCAGATCCCAGCCAGGTCTTCCTTTGGATGTCTGACCTTCACAGAATCACTTAAAGCTTCCAAGCCTCAGGTCTACTCATTTGCAATGTGAGAGTAATAAAAGCCACCAACTCCCCGGGTTACAGTGTGGATCAAACTAGGTAGTATTTACAGAGCACAGAACATGTTCTATACTTGTCAGGTAGTTCCCCCTCACTCATCCCTTTGTTCACATTTAAAGGCAACAATGGACTGAACAAATCCTCTATGGGAAATGAATGGGAACCAAACTCAAGGTGATCAGTATCATTTTACACTGAGACCTACACGTGGAGGGTATGGCAGGATGGGAAGCTGAGAATCTGAATGAGATTTTATCCAAGGATAACAAGTCCAGTGTGGGTTTGGATACAAAAAATAAAAATAAAAATAAAACTGTGATGATGCTACATTGTTTATTTTGGAGAGCCACTAGGGCTAAAGCGTCACCACTATGGTTATAGTGGTTATAGTCTTACTTTGGGTTATAGAGATCTGTAGATGTATCCAAGAGATCGAATTTTCCCTAGTAGTATTAGAAAAAGATGCACAGATGAACTTGTTTCTCTGCCACAGGCTGCATGAAGCCTTCTCTGTTCAGCAAAGAATGAACAGTAAACTTCACATACTTTATGTATATTGCAGCTACTTTTCAGCTGGTGAGGAGTTTGGGTCCAAAGCCAGCCTGCCCTGCAGACCTGGGCACTGCCCTCCATTATAGGATTCTGCTTGAGGTAATAATTTACATAAAAGAAAAGAAAACAAAAATTTAGCCAAAAACAGCCCCCCAAGCCCACCCCCACCTCTGCTGCCATAAAGCTGATATAGCAACTGGGATTAAAATGTAACTTGAACCCAGAGAGTTGTTGTAAATAAGATGAAAGCTGCCATTTAAGGTTTTTCAATGGCACCAACTGGATTAGATCTGCTTGAGACAGGCATCTTTTGACAATCCCTGGGAACTGTGTCTGCTTACTGGAAGGCAGAACTGATGCATGCAAAGTCAATTAAAAAGCTAAATCCGTAAAAGACAGTGGCTCCACACGATTCACGCTACACATTTTCCAAACAACCCTGGCTTTATTTATCAGAGATTTTATGCAGAGAAGTGGCAGTGTGGGTAGTGATTTGAGACTGAAATTTGAAAATCAAGGAATAAAAATAACCGAATTAATTCCTGACTGTAGAGGATCACAGAAATTCTATACCTGCCAGAGATATTTCTATGAATAATAATTTAATCTGACATGGGACTTTTTTTTTTAAATAGCCCTTTATATTGAAATTTGAGAATATGTATGTATGACTCTGTGTGTATGTGTGTGTGTGATGTTAGCATCTTAGGATCTTACAACTGATGTCATTTCTTGAAAACTGCATCCCTTTTTCAAAAAGGCTGGTGAGTAGTACCTTTGTTGTCAGTGGAACCAGTGGTGGTGACCTGAGCTCACTTACACACTGTGATTCAGGTCTGGCCAATCAAAATACAATATTCAGGGATGTGTACAAGTTCTCTCAAAGTCACTAGATGTCATAAAATTTTTCTGAGACCTCTGGAACTGAGATGAGTATTCTTTCCTCTTATGCATGAATCTAAAAGGATATGAAATCTGGAGCTGCATTCATCATCTTGCCCTCAGTTGGAGCCTGCAGGCAAGTAATGCTAACAGCTAACTCTCATTGAGCACATAATAGGTACTAAGGCAGAGTTGTAAGTGCTTTCTGTTTCTTAACTCGTTTAATCTTCATGACAACCTGCCAAGTACTTTCACGCTGCTGCCATACCATGCCTGCTGTTCTTATGCTATACTGGCTTTCTGAAACAAGTGCAGTGAAAGGAGGAACAAACAGATAGAAATCAAGTCCTGATGCCATCATTTCAGCCTCGAATTTAGCCATTGTCTTAAGCTAGCACTTAGAATTTTCCATTACATGAGGCAATCAATATTTTTCATGTAGGTATAAACTATAAATAAAATCCTAATCCCTGCTGCCAACTGAACAAACCTCCTGTTGGCCAATAGGACCCCAGAAAAACCTTAAAACTGAGTTCCTGGCCATGAATGGAAGAGGGGTCAGGCACACCTCCTTATGCCCCCTCCCTTTTGGAGTTTAGGTACAATTGACCAGCATTATTGTGAAAACAGAGATCTTAAGACCAATAAAACAGACTCTTTGTGACAATAAGGTACTAAATTATTAACGGGACCTAAGGCCATGCAAGGCAAAGGTTAAATCATACCTGCAGGCCATCAGTTTGCTTAACAGATCACTTGAGTCTATACATTGTGGTTTGTCTTGGACTAACAGACTTTCTTAACTTAAAATATTCCAAGCCTTTAGACAAACTTTATTTCTTTAATAAATTACAAATCAAAGAATCTTTGACCCCACCTATAACCTGTAAGCCCCCCTCTTCAAGATGTCTCATCTTTTTGGGCCAAACCAATATGTACCTTCCATGTACTGACTTATAATTTTACCTACAATTCCTGTTTCCCTAAAATGTATTGAAACCAAACTGTAACTTGATTGCCTTGGGAATACTTAAGCGAGGATTCTTGGATGTGGCTCCCTGGGACTGTGGTCACTAATATTTGGCTCAGAATAAACCTCCAAATTGTTTTTACAGAGGTTTTTTTTTTTTTTTTTTTTTTGTTAGAATAGGCATGTTTTGGTGGATTTTTATGTCACCAAAACTCCAAAAGTACCAAATGACACAGAAACCATCAACACCTAAGAGGTAAGTTATTGGAATCCGCATTTGACAGATAAGTCATCTGTGATTCAAGAGGATTTATAACTTGCCTGAGGTTACACAGAACCTCAGAGGAAGAGCTGGGTGGCCCAAGAGTCTGAGAGCTTACCAGATGAGTTCTTCTACCCCACCAAGCTGCCCTTCTGGACATAAAGCAACAGCCTGACATTGATTTTATGAGCATATCTAGAAAAGTATCCAGCCGTCTTTGATCCTTTATTTTGCACATAGCACAATAGCCTTTACATTCCAACCTAAAAGTTCAAAAAATATTATTAAAATTCCACTAAAATAATGCTTTCCGTTGATGCCTCGTGTAAGAATTAACATTGCCTTTCCTTCAAGATTTTACTTAATTTGGATTGATATTTTGAAAGAAGCTTCATGGTTCAGAGGAAAGCTGATAGTGTTATTTATTAGTCAAAATATATGGGCTTTAGTTTTGCTTTTCTCTGTTATAATAGCATTTTGATTTTGAATTGCTCCTTAAATACTAAGACCTCAATCCTCCCCTGAAAAATGAGAATAATATACTCAACATAGCTACTTCAGAGTGTTTGTGAAGCTTTTTGAAAATTTAAATATGATGAGTTAGTATAAGGGATTATATCTTACTGTAAAATTACTTTTCTATTTTTATATTGGCATATACAGAGATTGATGCCTTATGGTTGTTTACGTAATTTCTCTGATTTGGGAAATAGAGACATTTACATAAAAGAAAAAGGAGGAAAAACTTAGTTTCCCCTAGTTTAGTGAATTGCTACAGTTTAGAGCCTAGCATGTAACACTAGCCATGCCAAATTGGTGCAGTGAGAATGAACCTTACTATGTGACATTTGTCATTTGCACCAACTGGATTAAAGCAACTCATCCAACAGTACATATTTTTTCCAAGAATGGAGTCTTCTTTTCTCAAATATAACATGCAAATATACAAAGTGTCAAATAACAGAAGGAAAAACAAGTTGGGATGGGGATAAAATGTCATTGATTGGCAACCCTGAAAACTGTAGTTTTCTCTTCATTTGCACCAAAAGAGGAAAATATCCTCCATTGGTGTCTTCCCCGGGTCAGAGGTTCCTGGCATAGCGTCTTATTTCTGATCACTTTGACAAAGACTCATCTGTGGTCTGAAATTATGGTAATGTCAACTTGAGTGTAAATAGATGCATTCTACCTCTCTCAAGTCCATTTCACTACCCAACTCCCCTGTCCCCCAACACACATATACCTTACCCTTACATATATCAAACTGAGTGGCTAGCACATCCGAGGCTCACTTAGTTATGGACATCTTTATAATAGTATCATCACTGTTATGCTCATTGACATCATCACATTCATCACCATCATTATCCCTGATATGTATATAGTAGTCCTTTGAAGTTTACAAAATGCTACTCTATGAAATGCTCACAACAAACTTGCACGGTGAGGAGAGCAACTATGATTATCACTGGTTTAAAGCAAAGAGGAAAGACTTTCTAGTTAAAAGACCTTAGCTCAAGTTCTGGCTCAGCTCAGTTAAATTCAACATATGCAGATTAAGTGTCACTTTGTAACAGGAATTGTGCTTGGCCCTAGACTTCTCTGACCTGAAGAGAAGCTCATGTCCCCAGAGAGTTCGTGAGCTGCCCCTTCTTCCACTCATAATGCTGATGGCTTTTGTGGTTAAATTGGTGGTTCTCAATCTTGTGTCTCAGAGTGTCAAGGTATTCACATAGGTGGAAATAGAGTCTTCAAGTTATTAATATTTAGAAATTATAACATTTCCCCTGGAAATTTAACTTTACCTTTGGAAAAGACTGTACATTTCTGAAGTGCTGGTTTTGCAGGGAGACTTTCTCTTTGAACAGAATAAAGAACACTCTACCGCAGGACATAAATTTGGAGCTTCCTTTAACATACCTGTCCAACCTTTTGCTGCTGTTCTATCCAACTCATGCAATCCATAGTGCTAAAGTTTCCCCAGGCAGCATTTTCCAGAACTGGCAAAAATTGTGGTGGTGTCATAAGTCTACTTGCTGCACTCAAGCCACGTGATTACCAATTTTGTTTTCAATTCCAACTCAAATGTGTTTGAAGATCTGAATACTAGCTTTTCAGGGCCTGCCAGGGATTTCTATTAATATTTAGGGAAACTGACAAGTTTCTGTAAACTGAGGAGTTGGCTGAAAATTTTTCCTCAGAAGTCCACAAACATCACTCTACAATTTCTGTTTAAGTGAGCAGTATTTCATTTGTAGAAATCGAGAGCGTGATGGAGGAGCGATATGGAAGGGGATAGGAGCCTGTTATTTTGTCCAAGTTCAAATCGCAGAACCAAGGCAAGCACACAGCAGCTGCTCTGGTTAGAAAATGCCCCCCCTCCACCCCAGGTCCCAGCCCCACTACAAACCTGAGCAAGCTCCAGCCACAGAGCAGCTCACCAGCCCTTCTTCTTGATCCCATGTAATGGCTCAACTCTTTGTTACAGATGGAAGAAACCAGCTCCTGTGAGGTCAGACTCCATAGTCATTGGAGTAAACGAATTATTTCTACTGTAATGAATTCCTTGTCAACTTTCAGTCAGTGTGTCACATAACTTGTGATAAAATGCATCAGGGGAAAAGGGGAAT
>CM052450.1:11346313-11477170 GCA_028533085.1 Varecia variegata | reverse complement strand
TTATTTGCCATAATCCTTAGTGGGTATAAAGTGATATCTTATTATTGTTGTAATTTGGATTTCCCTAATGATACTGAGGATTTTTCATGTGCTTATTGAACATTTTTATAGTCTTCCCTTATGAAGATGTCAGTCCATCTTTTGCTTAATATTTTAAAAATTTGTCTTTTAAACACTTGAATTTGTAGGAATTTTTAATATTCTGTAGCTACAAGTTAGAGTTTGGATAGATGTATTGCAAATATTTTCTCCCATTCTGTGGCTAGCATTTCTGTGTTCTTTAAGGATATGTTTTTGATAATCAGAAAATTTCATAGATTTTGATGCGGTTCACCTTATCCATTATCTGTCCTATAGAAGTCTTGGTTTAGTTAAGGTTTCGAAGATATTTTTCTGTGTTTTTTCCTAGAAGCTTCTAGAAGTATTTACATTTAACGACTCACTCAAAGCTCAAGTCCAGAACAGAGCCTCTCCTAGAGGCTGAGATGCCCAATGAAGTCAACCTACAAAGAGAACGCTGAGGATTCTGTAGCGTTGTGGGTCCTGAGCATTGGAGCATCGTGGTTCACAGCGTGACAAGTGTGAGGAGTTTCGAGGCTTTAATTTTGATGTTATTTTTGGAGATGACTTGGGTTTCTTTAGTTTTGGCTTTCTCTAGGATCAGAGTCATGCTTTGTAGCAAAGGCTGCCAAGCTAAACTTTTCTCTGGGTGAGAAAGCACGTGTTTACCCACGTGCAGACCCGAGCCCCAGCGTCTTGCTGTAATTGCATCTGTAAAACCTCTTCCTCAAATATTACTCTTTGCCTCCGTGGATAAACAGCATCTTTAGCAAAAAAGACAAGTGGGCAAAGGTTTCCCCCGCACCACCAGAGGGTTAGCATTTAAAAATGGAAGTGGCTTGTGTAACCTACTTTTCTTTGGTTTTAAAATAACAGTCACAGATTTGCATTTGTTTTTAATTCTTGGCCCTGTGACCCCTGCTTCTGTTTTACTTGATAAATTCCATCTCGCCTTCCACAGGCAACCATTCAATGCTGAGCTTTCCCTAATGTGTTTTATCAACCTTGTTTTAGGTAAGTTACCAGTTCTCTACACTGGGAATTATGTATTGAGAAGAAGAAAAGTGTCTGTCAGTAATATTTTACCCCTTGGATTTCTCATTTTAAGTTATTTTTATAGCTGTCTAGTATAATTACTACCTATAACTGGGCAGTATAGAGAATATAACATATAATAGAGGCCGTGGCAATTCTCTATAAAAGAGATTCTTTCCATTTTTTCTTGTTGATCCATAGACAATTCTGAGTTAAAATACCATGAAAGATAAATCTCGTAGACTACCTAGTTTGCCCACTCAAACACACATGCATACACAAATATTATGAGAAGTAACGTAGAAAAAAAATCACTCCTTGAAAACAAAGAAGTGATTAAGTAAATCGAGAATTATCGCTAGAAACACAAGAGGAAATGTTATTACATTATTTTCATCAATGAGAAAAAGGATAACTCCATAGAAAGATTTAGGATCTCTGACAAAGTGTTGGTGGGTGCATGACATATATTAATAGATGGAAATTAATATGCATATACCACACAAGCACTAAGTAAATACATTTTCTATTATTTTTTCAAAATATAAGGTTTCGTTAATCTTGTATTTTGTTAATTGCAGAAGTATACATGCTTATTATAACATTTTAAGCAATGCAGAAATATACAAAGAAAAAAATGTTGGCTCTTTCCCTCAATAGTACCAATCTTGAGGAAAACAATGCCCATTGGCTGATTATGTGGCGTGTATCTCATAAAAAATTGAAAACAGATATTAAATCATACTGTGTGTATATTGCCCTGAGGTTTGCTTTTGTTATTTATTAATGCAAGAAAGACATTTTCTATGTCAACATATATGTATTTGAATTATTCTTTTTGAGGACAGCATAAATGAATTTACTCACTGTATTAGTTTGCTAGAGATGCCATAACAAAACACTACAGACTGGATGACTTAAAGAATAGAAATTTATTTTCTTACAATTCCAGAGGCGTGAAGTCTAAAATCAAAGTGCCGCAGGGTTGGTTTCTGGTGAGGACTCTCTCCTTGGCTTGTATATGGCCACCTTTCTTCTGGGTGTGAACATTCCTGGTGCCTCTTTCTTCTCCTAGAAGGACACCAGTCCTATTGAATTAGGGCTTCACCCTTATGATCTCATTTAATCTTAATTTACCTCCTTTAAGGCCCTAAGTTCAAATACAGTCACACTGGGGATAGGACTCAACACCTGAATTTTGGGTAACACAATTCAGCCCATAACACTCACCAACTCCTCTATTAGTTGACATATAAAGTTTGTTTGCTGATCAATTTAACTACGCCCTTCAAAAGAATCTTAATTTTTTTTTTTTGTAAAAATGGTTCACATACATTATATAAATATATAATAGAAAGAAAATGCAATGTATGGAGGGAAAATGTAATTACCCTAATTTCTCCATTCCAAACCAGTTACTGTTAACATCTGATAAATATCATAGACAGATGTATGGAAATAGATAGAAGGATAGATAGATAGGTAGGTAGATGGATCAATACATGGATAATAGATTAATACCCTCCCTGGTGGGGAGTGAGTGAGTTCTTCCTCTATTAGTTCCCATGAGAGCTGATTGTCAAAAAGAGCCTCCCTTGCTTCCTCTCTTGCCATCAGATCGCTGCACATACCAGCTCCCCTTGCCTGCCTCAGTGAGTGGAAACAGCCTGAGGCCCTCAGGAGATGCCTAATCTTGAATTTTTCAGCCAACAGAATCATGAGCCAAATAGCAGACTTCTCAATAGAAACCATACAGGCAAGGAGTGAGTGAAAAGATATTTTTCAAAGTGTTCAAAGAAAAAAGCTGCCATATAAGAATATTGTAGCTAGCAAAATTGTCATTCAAACACGAAGGAGAGATAAAGTCTTTCCCAGACTAACAAAAGCTGAGAGAATTCACCACCACCAGACCCATCTTATAAGAAATGCTAAAGGGAGTTCTTCAATTTGAAGGGAAAAAAAGCACTAAAGTGCAAAAGAAAACTTTTCAAGGTATAAAATCCACTGGCAAAATTAAGTACAGAGACAAAACCACAATATTCTATTACTATATTTGTGGTAGGAAGCCCCAAAACCAAATCTATCAAAAACAGTAATAGCTACATCAACCTGTTAAGAGATAGGTAACATAAAAATGTATAAATTGAGACAACAAAAAGTCAGAATGATTGGGGGATGGAGTTAAAGTGTAGATGTTTTGTGTGTTTTTTTGGTCTTTGTTTCTATTCTTTTGTACATGTGTGTGATTTAAAATAAATTTTCATCTCTTTGAAACAACTTGTTATATCTATAAAATATTTCTGTAAGCCTCATGATAACCACAGTGTAAAAACCTATAATAGATTCACCAAAAATAAAAAAATGAGTTAAAACATACCATCAGAGATAATCATTTAATCACAGAGTAAGACTGTAAGAAAGGAAGAAAGGAAGAGAGAAGTCTTAAAACAACTAGAAAACAAGCAATTGATTCCTTTAAATTGAACACATGTTTATGAAGCTTCAACTTTGTTTCAGAAATGGTTTACATTGTCTAATTTAATTTTCATAATAACCATGGAAGATATAAATGGAGTATTATTATCCTTATTTCACATATAAGAAAATGGAAGCTTAGAGAGTTTAAATAACTTTCCCACAGTTACTCAGATTATGGCAGAGCTAAGATTCAAACCAAAACCCCAATTTTTTCCATTATACTTTGTGGTCTATACACATATAGATAGCCCCAGAAGCTCGGTAAAGAACTCCTTTTTGTTTCAGACCTTTGGCTTTCTGTAGGATTCCATATAATTTTTAAGCTGTAACACTTACCATGAAGCATTGTATTTTAGTTTTATGTGCTCATCTTTCCCAAGCAGACCATGAGCTCCTTGAAAGGGGGTTTCATATCGTATTCATTTTTTAAGCTCTATGGCAAATATTGCCAGTCACATATTGGTGTTTTATAAAGGTTTGTTGCATCTAACTCTTAGAAGGCTTTTGTCATTTTCTTTGGAAGATGATAGATGTCTGGGCGTGTTGGTGGGAGACTTTCTCCTGTTGGCTTCTCACCTCTGTGCCTTCCATTTCTATAATCTGATAGGGAAAGATAAAGGTCTACATTTGTTTTATGGTAAGTCTTTTAGTGCACAAAGAATAAAGGCTGATTGATCTTAATTTTCAAAGTACTTGAGTTGGGAGAAGTGGTTCCAAGATTAGGGATGTTACCTGAGAAACCAGTTTCTGGGCTAAGGAATAGGAAGAAAAATAAGCACATAAATGAACAATAGTTCATTCCCTTTCCATTTATTTTCTTCACACTGACCAGTATTGTTTCTGCAGCCATATCTTAGAGAACCAAGGATGGCAGTGTGTATGTGAGGGGACAGAGGTCAAAAGCAGGTCCACAGAATGAGAGTGAAGATAAAAGAGGAGGGGAGAAAATCTGGCGTTGTATCAGCACATAGAGAAATATAATTAGTGCCTTTAATCATCTTGTTGCAGGGGTTGTTCCTGGAAATCTTTGTTACGCAGGCAGCATGATGGTGAACGAAAGATATGATGGACTGAAGTCTGGTTCATTAGTATAAGCAGTAATAACCGGATTGAATTAAAAGGAAACTTTAGAGTTGATATGTCCATAAGGCTTGGACAGGTGGGGATTGGGCGTGGGGTACCTGTCAAGAGAGATGCTCCCTGACCCATCCTGAAGGCCAGACCACACTGGAACATGGTATTCCTCAGAGCAGTCTCTAATGGTGTTATCATAGTTGAGAAGTTGCCAAGATAGTAGCCAAAGTCTTAATTTTAGAGATGAGGACATGCATTGAATGGAGGAGAAAGCCAGGTGGTGGATATGAGTATTCAGGAAGGTCAAGAGAGAAAAAGGAAAACAGGAGCAGCGCACACAGCGGCCTCGGACACTTTACTGCCTCACAATAATGTGCTCACTTCCGGGTGTAGCTCTGGGTGCATTTTCTACTAGAATCAAGGATAACCAAAACTAATTAGCCCAAATATTCTGTGAGTATTAATCAAACCAATTGACAGTTATAAATTCAACAAGAGAACTTATGTGAAAAAGGAAAAAATAAAAATAGAATAAAATAATATACAAGAGAACTAATGTAACTATTGTCACAAAATGATGTCTTTTGAAGCAACTTGAATGGATCTGGAGAACATTATGCTAAGTGAAGCATCTCAGGAAGGGAAAAAAAAACACTACGTGTTCTCACTAATAACTTGCAGCTAAAGGATGGGTACACACAGTCATATGGTGGTCTAAAGGACATTGGAAACTAAGAAGAAGGGTGAAGAGGAATGAAGGGGATAGAAACTTACCTATTGGATACAATGTACACTACTCTGGTGGCAGGGACACTAAAAGTTCTGACTTCAATATTATACAATTCATCCATGTAAAAAAAACATTTGTACCTTCTAGTATTTTCAAACAAAAGATATTAAAAAAGAAATAAAATTCATAGCAATAACCTAAAGTATAAATGTCCAGGAGCCTGTGCTGATATTACATAAATGAATACATTAAAAAATAGGGGAGAATAGACAAATCTCCCATGCAAAAGGATTTCAAATATTTTATGTTGATACTTTGGCCTCAGGGATGTGACGTATGACTCCGCCCTCCTTAAGCATGAGAAGAGGAGAAAAAGAGTAATTTTACTTGCAGACACTTGACGAACACTTCCTCAGCCATGTGATCGAGGTGATATCAATAATGATAAGTCACGTTAATAGTCTATGTTCCTGATACGATGTCATGAAAATGGAACATTTCCTCTGTGGTCTTTACCCCAGTCTAATCATGAGAAAAACATCTGAGCAACATTGGGGGACATTCTATAAAATCCCTGACCAATACTTCTCAAAACTGTCAAGGTCATCAAAAATAAGGAAAGTCTGAGAAACTATCCCAGCCAAGAGGAGCCTAAGAGACATGACAGCTAAATGCAATGTGATATCTTGGATGGAATGTTGGAACAGAAAAAGAACATTTGTTAAAAGCTAAGGAAATCTGAATCAAGTATGGACCTTCAGCTAAGAATAATGTATCAATATTGGTTCTTTAATTATAACAAATATACCATAATGATATTAGATGTTAATAATAGGAGAAACTGGGTTTGGAGTATATGGGAACTCATGGTATTAATATTATCTTCACAGTTTTTCTATAAATCTAAAACTGTTCTAAAATAAAAAGTTTTAAAGGGTACAAATTTATAATTAGGTAGAATGAATAAGTCTAGAGATCTAATGTACAGCATGAGGACTATAATTAATAATATTGTATATTGAAAATTTGCTAAGAGATTTTAGGTACTCTTACCACGCACACACACACAAAGGGCAACTATGGGAGGTGATGGGCATGTTAATTTGTTTGACAGTAGTAATCATTTCACTATGTATATGCATATTAAAACATCATTTTGTATACCTTAAATGTACACAATGAAAAATAAGTTAAACAATGTACACAGGATGATTAGGGGAAAATCCATAGTAACTAAAGTATAAGGAATCTCACTGGAGTACAGCATATACCAATTAGTGAAATTCCAGGGGAATATTTACAGAATGGAATGAAAGGAAATATGGAACATGGAACGTGCATTTTATAATACAGGTCATTAGAGAATCCAACTTTTAAATTTATTATTTGATTTTAATATTTTATGATGAGTGTATATATTTAAATAATTGTATATTACTTTTTTACAAACAAGAGTTTTAAAGCATTTAACCTTTTGTAATATATTATCTTATGTGGCCTCCCCTTCTCCCCTGTAACACACATGTTTGTGCTCAATCTTCCTTTCTCTCCCTTTTCACTGTTTCTCTGTCTCAATATTTCAGTTTCTCTGTCTCTGTCTTTCTCTGTGTCCCTCTGTCTGTCTCTTCCTCTATCTTTCTCTCTCCCCCTCCCTCTTGCTCTCACACACACACACACACACACACACACACACACTCACTCATGTTAGTGTTCCTGGAGGCAACACGAAAGCAAGAGAGCATGCCATATCTTTGAGAAAAGTATAATAAAGATAATAAAGACAGCTAATTCCTCTCCTTTAACAGTGAACTCATGTTTATTTATATAAGATTATCTATTAGTACTTGACTTTTAATATGTTTTTATCACACAAATATCAAATGGGGGATCTACTGGAAGAATGCGAAATAAAGTGAGTTATGCAAAAGAAAAAAGCCTCTGCTAAATCCTTCAATTAATTTTTTAAAATTGTCTCAGGGGCAAGGAAACCATTCCTTCCCAAGATTGTTTTTTCTTTACCCTCCATTGCTATTGCTACTATGAAGTTTTGATTCTTCTCTTCTCATGTGTACGACAATACAGAAAGTGTCTGATTGATCTGTCTGCTTTCTCTTTCCTCCCGTTCATTCAAACCCAAAAGACAGATACATATTTCATATCTGTTTGATATCTTATTCCCGAGATCAAAACCACCAATACCTAAAGAACATGGTTCCAACACCAATGTTCGTTATAATCAAATGCCAACCCACCTATCCAACCATATCCCCCACTTCATCTCAATATTGCATATATCATGCAAAATAGTTTTCTTGTTTATTATTATTCCCATGATCTTGCCTTTTTTTTTTTTTTTTTTTTTTTCATTTTTTCCTTGCTTATCCCCGTTCTCAGCCTCGTAATGCTGGTCTCAATTTTAGCAAACCACAATCCTGTGTCTTCCTCTGATGCCTCTGATGTTCATCCACCTGAGAACTCAGTTTTCATGAACTGTAACTTTCATTTGGTTGTAATTATGAAGTGGTGTGGGACATTGCCCTGTAGAATTTATGTTTCTGCTCTCGTGATGTTTAATTTCTTTCATGGCACAATGACCTTCATTGCATGCATTTCTTTATATATCTACCTAAGTTACTTGAGTTACTTAAGGTTTGGCACCATTCTTAGTTCCTCATTACCCCCTACATCTAGAACAATTCTTGGACTATTGTAGACATTTATTAAATAACCTTGAATGAACAAAGAAATAATTAAATAGATTTATGCCTTAGTTCCCTACTTAGACTACAAATTCCTTAAAACACCAAGTCTATTTTTCTGATCTGTGAAAGAACCGAATGTGCCTCATAAATAGGAGATGGTCAATAAGTATTGGCGAACTTTTAAAAACTGAACAAAGCATCCTATCCTGGAGGCTTCATCACTTTCTGTCAGAACCTGACTCTCCCACCATGTGCCACGCTATGTGCTGCACTTTACCCTTCCTTTTCTCTTCTCAGACATGCTTTACATTGGTTTCTAATTGATATCAGAAGAAATCATCACACATTAGGGACTTAAAACAACACGAATGTATCATCTTACAGTTCTCTAGTTCAGAAGTTCCAAATGGGTCTTACTGGGATAAATCAGGACTTTGGAAGAGCTCTGTGCCTTTCTGGAGGCCCTAGGGTAGAATCCATTTCTTTGCCTTTTCTCACTTCTGGAGGCTGCCCACATTCCTCTGCTCATGGTCCCTTTCCTCCATCTTGGGAGCCAACAAATGCGTCACTCTGACCTTGCTTCTGTCATCACATCCCCTTCTCGGATTCTGATTCTGACTCTCTCTTCCCATTAAAGGACCCTTGTGGATAATATTGGACTCATCCCCACAATTCAGGATAATCACCTTAATAGCAACCTTAATTTCAGCTACAACCTTAGTTCCTTTGCCGTGTAACATGGTGTATTCACAGATTCTGAGGATGAGGATGTGGACATCTTTGAGGGGGGTGTGATTCTTCCTACCATACCTTGGATGTCAGCAGGAGGGGTCTTTGTGATCCAGGCAGGTGTTACAGCTCTTCCTCAAGTCCTTGATTGTGCAGCCAAAATAGTATTCCTCTCCCCTTGAACCCCTGAACTGATTATAGTCTTCAATTGTATTTGCTGCAGACAGCAATGGCTTTGGGGGTTAATGCACATAATGAAACACATTTCTCTCCCCTGAGGCAAGAAAAAGCTGTCTGCACTTTTAGAAGCTAGTGTTCCTGATTCAGATGTGGTTAGTATGAACTTCGTCTCATCTTGTCCTTCCTGATTCCCTCGGAATGGGAATCCTACTCTGAGGGAGTATCCGGTGACGAAGCAGAGGCCAACAGGTGACTCTGATTCCCTCTCCGTTTACGTACACAATTCTCATCAGTGGGAAGGTGGATATTGTAAAAGTTAATAACAAAAAATTGTGTAATTGTTATAATAACTGCTTTTCCATCCAAAGCAAAGTAAAATAAAATATGTTTCTATGCCAGTAGCTTTGCATAGTCGTTAGTCCCTCAGAATTACTAATTCTGGTATTTTAAGGTATTTTTCTGTAGTTCAGGAATCATATAGGTGATGAAAACTGGCTTGTATTTTTTAGGACAGGACTAGAAATCCTCTGCTTTCAACCCTGGAACAGACACAGTTTGGTTTTTTTAAAGAAGGAGTATAGCAGTTCTGTCTCCTAACCCTATTTCGCCCACTCCTTTATAAGTGATATTCAGACTGTTTTCTGCAGTTGACAGATTCTCCCCCTGACTTTGACCTCTGTCTTTCCCAGTACAAGGCCCTGTGTGGGAATGCACACGTGATTTTGCTCTGGCAGGGGCCATGGAGCCTGTTTAGGCCAGTACAAGAAGAGGGCCCTGGAAGAGCAGGATTATGCTGAGTCCTGGCCATGCCACAGGGGTCTGTGCTGTAGAAGCTCATTCCTTTGTCTCCTTGTCTTACTTTTATTTAAAGAAGTCATCATAAAAAGGAACGTTTTAGTCCATTTTGGTTGCCATAACAGAATTAGCTTAGACTGGGTAATTTATAAGTCATAGAAATTTATTTCTCACAGTTCTGGAAGCTGGGAAGTCTAAGATTAAGTCGCCTGCAGATTTGGTGCCTGGAGAGGGGTCGCTGTCTGCTTCCAAGATGGCGCCTCTTGCTGTGTCCTTGCATGGCTGAAGGGTGAGGCAGCTCCCGTCAACCTCTTTTGTAAGGACACTTATCCCAGCTGTGAGGGGGGAATCCCTCGTGACTTAATCATATCCTAAAACACCCCACCTCTTACTACAACTACAACATATGACTCTTGGGGCAAAACCAATATCCAGACCTTAGCAGTGGTTTTAATTTCACATCCTCTAAAACATATGGAATATAAGATGAGAATGGGTAAAAAGTTGCTGATTTGGTCTAATCCCATCATTCTGCAAAACCTTCAGACTAAAAGAGAACACTTAACTGAAGTAACCAGGGTAATGGGTGGCAAAGACAGATACTCAGGCTCATACATGTGACTTTCTCTGCAATGGGAGAGGAAGTGTTACCATTTTTTCCTAGTGCTTTTTCTCCTTAAGGCATGTTTTCCTCTCTGCCAGTGATCTGTCAAGATATATGGACTAAATAGTAAATGGAAAGTCTTAAAATGTTTAGAGTCTCCTATTAACTATGTTTTCCACATTTGTATATTTTAATTATTTTTATGATGTAAGGGACTTTATAGAAAAAGAAAAATTCTTGCAATTTTTAAATGGTGTATTTATTTGGTTTTAACTCATTTTTTTCCCAAGAGTTATATAAACTTAGATAAAACAGATAACTTATTTTTGGATGCTTGTCTTATTTTTCACTACTTTTACCCAGCAACTCAGCAATATTTCTTCAGAGTCACTGTGTAAACTCCTTTCAAGTTGTAAAACTAGAAATTTCAAACTTTCACTCTTTTAAAAAAAAAAATAGACTCTGTTTTCTTCCTGGACACACAAGACGTGATAAAAGTAACCTGTTGTAGAGGACCTAAACAATACCTCACGTCTGTAACCATAAACAGAAAACTGATTTTTCAAGCCCTTGTGTGATGTTAGCTACCAAAATAAAATATTGCATTTTATTACAGTTACTAAGTATTTAACATAAAATATATTTACCAGAATGCTTTTGTAATTTTTATATTCTCAAAATTTACTACATGCAGAAAATATTGTAATGTGCCCATTAAAGTGCTCAGTTGAAGCCATCCTTTCTTTTCTCTAATGTGCCTCAGTTGAGACCTGTGTAAAAGAAATACATGTATTCATCATTCATAGGCTTAATTACATCTAACCAGCTTTCTTTTTTTTTTTTTTCTTTCCTGAGACAGAGTCTCACTCTGTCACCCTGGGTAAAGTGCAGTGGCATCAACGTAGCTCACTGCAACCTCGAACTCCTGGGCTCAAGCGATCCTCCTGAGTAGCTGTGACTACAGATACGCGCCAGGACCCCCAGATAATTTTTCTATTATTTAGTAGCGATGGTCTTGCTCTTGTTCAGGCTGCTCTCAAACTCCTGAGCTCAAGGGATCCTCCCGCCTTGGCCTCCCAGAGTGCTAGGATTACAGGCGTGAGCCGCCGCACTCAGCCCAGCTTTTGCATTTCTCTCTACTTGCTTCTTCATGGTGACATTTTGTTACTTCTCCAGTCTTGCTTTCATTTAGATTGGCACTGGCAAACTGCAGCCCACAGGTCAAATCCAGCCCATGGTGTGTTTTTTTATAGCCTATTAGTTAAGAATGGTTTTTACATTTTAAAATTGATTTGAAATAAATCAAAAGAAAAGGAATAGTTGTGATAAAAATTATATGAAGATCAAATATGCAAAATAAATAAGGTTTCACTGAAACAGTCATGCTTATTTATATATTGTCTCTAGCTGATTTCCTGCTACAGGGCAGAGTTGAATAGTTGTGGTATTGGCTGTACGGACTGCAAAGATGACCATAAGTTACTATTTGGTCTTTTACAGAAAATGTTTGCTGAATCTCAATTTAGGCCATTTGATTCTGATACCAATCTGGTTACTCCTACATCCTTAAATTATGCTCTGTTTTCCAAGATTTTCTTTTTTAAGTTAGCTACATCTATAATTTCCAACACTGAATCTAAGATCCTTTCACATGGCAGGACTTTGGGGCTCCCTGACTCGTTTATTATATCCAGTGTTCATCTCGGAAGGTGGGCTTATATATCTATCAAGAG
Source organism: Varecia variegata (assembly GCA_028533085.1). Classification (NCBI taxonomy): domain Eukaryota; kingdom Metazoa; phylum Chordata; class Mammalia; order Primates; family Lemuridae; genus Varecia; species Varecia variegata. Next base: position 11,465,050 of record CM052450.1, on the reverse strand, counting down.
GGGATTCAGATTTCTTGATAAATTGAATGATGGGACCGAGAAATAAAGCGTAAGAACCACTATCTCAGAGACAGATATATAAATTGTTATGTATCTAGGTAAACTTTGCAAGAACTCAGGGAAAATTGAAGACTGAAGAGACACATTCAGGGAGTCATTGGCAAACAAGTGACAATTGAAGACTTGACAAAAGTGTCACTAAAACCCAAGAATTTATACTCCAAAATCGAATATTTACCATACACTGCAGAACAGATATTCTTTCTACACTACAGTGCTTGTCTGCAAAGGCTGACTACATCATTTGTCATCTTCTGAAAGTAAAATGATGATGACTCTGGCTGCTATTCATCTACACTGATGCTTCTTTTTGCCAGGAATAGTGAGGGTGGAGAGAGAAACACGGCGGAAGTGAAGAAGGAGGCATAAGAAGGGAAGCTGGGACTCTTCTGGGCACATTCCTAAGCTTTGATGATGACTGCATAGAGAGAAACTCTTACAATCTCCAGTAAGTCTTTTCCAACATGAAAGTAAATGCCAGGCTGGCGACGGCCTGATCCCGTGCAGCCTTCCCAGGTCCTTGTGATCCTGGGCTCCAGTTTATCAATGACAAGGTCATTAGCTTCCTCCTGAGTACAAAGCCGGGGTCTTAGACTTCCCTCCGTCTCTCCATCAGGTTGTTTTTATTAGAATTGTGAGCAACTGAGGCCAGAGATGTCATTTTATTCTTCTCTGTATTTCACACTCACTCTGGCCCCCAGCTTGGCACACAGCAATAGTACCAAAGGCCTGAATGAATGAATTGCCTGATTCATCAACATGCTGGGAAACCACTAGTTTGTTGCCTTACTTGGTAAATAGTTTCCTTTTTTCTGGATTTTCAACCTTTCTCTTCTGTTTTATTTTCCCAGGAATAATGCATTATAACCTTCCATATAATTAAAAAAATTCCCTTTTGCATCTTATATTTGCTATTTAGACACGCTCTCCTCCCAGTCTCTTCCCAAACCCCCACCTTTCTTATGAAAAGTGAACAACAATTGAATGCCAATGTGCTTGGCTCTGCATTTCCAAACTTCCTCATCTCTTATAATTTGGGTTCCACCATTTCTTGGTCCAATTCTCATTTCTTCAGAATTTCCTCTTTCCCTTCATATTGGCTGTATTTCTCTTCAATTCTCTCTTTTTAAGTTTGTTTTTTTTGTTATTTATTTTATAAAGTATAAATTCATAACATTAACTCTTTAAAAATCAAAATTTTATTTTACTGAAGTGATATTTAGATGTGAATTAAGAAAAGATAAATAGTTTTATAAGGCTCACAGTGAAAAACAGTAGTTATCCATGTCTTTCCAGATCTTAGATCTTTACTGTTCATCAGAAGAAGCAACTTGTGGCCCCTTCTGATGTTGCCTAGGGTATTGAGTTCCTCTATATTTATGAATAACAAGCATGTTTGTGTACATGGCCATTTCTCTTTTTTTTAATCTTGATATTACCTATTGGATCTGTACTCTGAAAAATGAGGCATTATATTTTTTATCCGATTGACACATATATTTCCTCATTTTTATCTTCCCAACGTAGTTATATCACAGTTTATGCTATTTATTTATTTCTAGAATGTAGAACATTTTATTCTAATGTAATCTCACATTACCAGCCAGAAACTGAAATTTTCTGTCAATATGCTCAAACAAAGCAATTCATCTTTCAGTTGCATTATTTTTCTTAAAGACATGTCTTGGAGCCATTAGTTCTTCCATTCTAACTTGTGCTGGTTGTTCTCTAGGCTGTCTGGGAAGGAAAGTGTTAACAGCAGGTCTGTAACTTTCACCTCCCATCTCAGGGACACCTGGGACAAGCTTGACCTTCCTTAGATAGAAACACCTTGAAATAATGCCTGAAACATAAATATAGCTAAAAGATATATGAAGATTCTGGAGGAATTACTATATATTCATTACTGACCTAGGAATGCTTTCAAGAGGATCTACCTAGAATTTTTATTATAAATAAACCTGCAATTTATAGATTAATGGACTACAGCTGCACTGAGTAATGGGAATTAGTCATGTAGCGAAAATACAGCTAAATGACAAACAAAGTTTATAAACTGAGAGACCCCAAAACTTAGCAGCTTCCCTGTGCCAGCTTGTATCAAACACAGTTTGCACTTGTCCCAACACAACCAAAATGGATAAGAGGCACAGGAAGTTGAGTCTTAGGGACTTGGGGAATCCCAGGTATTGACCAGATAGAGGCTGTGGTTCCCTTCTTGTGTTCTTTTTCCATCATTACTAATGCTTGTGTTTCCTATGAGTTTGTTTAGCCATCTGGGTCTTTGTGATCAGGCACTGCTACACAGCCAATATTCTGTTAACTCCTTCAGTGGGAATTCTCCTCATCTCTCTACTGTGCTGAATTCGTTTCTGGATTCTCATATGTCTTTTTCCTGCTGGTTACTCCCTCGTTTTGTTTAAAAGCATGGACTCTGGAGATAGATTTTCTGGGCTTGAATCTAGCTGTTACTTAATAGGTATTTAATTATGGGCATATGACTTAATTTCTCTACTCTCAAATTCTCTCATCTGTAAATTGGGGATAGTAATATTTTCCATCATAATACAGTGTTATTAGGCCATTATATATGAAATGTCGAATTTTGAATCAAAAATTTAGTTTATTATTATATCTCAAACAAGAAGCAATGCAAATAATCAAAGTATATGCCTAAACTATAGACACAGTTTTGCCATCTTAACAGTAGTTTGCTTATGGCCAGCAGCGAAGAAGCCTGGAGATCGAGTGGCAATGAAATCATGAAAGGTGTTTTCCACAGCTTGTTGAAAATTGAATATTTTTCCTTGCAAGAAGTAGTCCAAAGCCTGGAAGAAGTGGTCGTCAGTTGGTGCAAAGTCTGGTGAATATGATGGATGACAGAGAGTTTCCAAGTCCAGCCTCTGTAGTTTGAGCAGTGTTGTTTGTGCGACGTGGTCAAGCATTGTCTTGCAAGAGGGTTGGCCTGTCTCTATTAACCAATCTTAGCTGCTTAATGGCAAACATCTTCATCATTTCATCCAATTGGTTGCAGCAGACATTCGCAGTAATCAATTGACCAGGTTTCATGAAGCTGTAGTGGATAATACCAGCTCTGGACCACCAAACAGACACCATTAGCTTTTTTGATGAATATTCAGTTTTGGACTGTGTTTTGGCACTTCATCTTTATCCAACCATTGTGCTGAATGCTTGCGATTGTCAAAAATAATCCATTTTTCATCATACATAACAATACGGTGTAGAAATGGTTCCCCTTTGTGTCATGACAATCACATGGCCTCTGACACTTCTAGACAATTCTAAAAAACATCTGCCACATTTTGATTACTTTAACTTTACCATTATGGTAGGACTAAATTCAAACTTCTTTAAAATTTTTTAAATTTTTATTTATTTTTTAATTTTTATATTGTTTTTAAATTTCAGAATATTAAGGGGCTACAAATGTTTTTGTTACATGGATCACTTTTATAATGCTTGAGTCACAGCTATAAGTGTGCCCATCACCGAAATAGTGTACATTGTGCCTGTTAGGTAGGTTTTTGCCCCTTCTGACCTTCCCCTCCGTCCTACCTGATTTCCAATGAGTTTTACTTCCCTCTGTGCACATGTGTGCCCATCGGTTAGCTCCTATTTAATAGAGAGTACATGTGGTGAAATTCCAAGTTCTTAACCTGGCAATTTGAGATCCTTTAAGATTTCACATTAGTACACCTTTCCAATCTTATCTTTTATGATACCTCTCTTAATGTACCCACAATTTCTCTCCCACTGCAGAAGCTCTGTAGCCCCTGTTCGGGGTACAACATTTTCCTCCTGTTTCCCTCGTCAGCACCTGTTTTTCCTTCAGAGTGCACCGGAGTTTTCTAGGTCAGTTTTCTTTGATACAGTCTTTCTTAGAGGTTTTTTTGTTTTTTGTTCTTTTTTTTTTTTTCATTCCTGGAGAACACTGGTTTCAGTTTGCTTTTTGAATGCTCTGATTACTCTGCTGGGGATGTGGGGATGGAGCTTGAAGAGACAGTGGTTACTGCAATATAATGACAACATTCTTCTAGCAGTAACATTTTCTCCAGAGAACCAAAGTTTATTGAACAAGAAGGACATACTCTAAATTGAAGTTTGTTTAGCACCAGGAGTGGCCAAAGAAGAGCAGTCGAAGAGACCGGCAGATGACTAGCAGATGCTGTGATTAGCAAACCCATGCTGATCACAGCCCTTGACAGTGATGTAAGAACCCAGCATCTAAGTCTCGTGGCTAAGAAATTACCATGAACGATCTTCTGATGTCAAATGGAAAATACTCACATCTGAGTGGGATGCAACTTTGAGAGAATAATCAAAATACAACTGGAAAATACCAATATCACGAACTTGGTGTCATGATGACTTTACAATTCTTCATAGCTGCAAAGCATTTAATGTTCTTCAATAATAGCTCAGAAAAGGCATGCAATTTTCTTTGGCAAAAAAAAGTGCACCTTGTTTAAACACAGTGAAAAGGTTTGGATGGGTTCAAAAGGGGTGACAAAGACACTGTTTTTTTGCTGTCATTGGCCTGCTTTCAACTTTTGTGTCCAAAACAAATGGATGTGGATGGTAGCAGTTAAAAGACCAAAGTGCACTAGTTCAGTGCTTTTTAAGATATTATTGCTACACTATCCTCCCCGATTTGAAATGTGTGTTGGGAGACAGAGACCACTCAACTCAGTGAGTCACTTCTACTTCCCAGCCAGAACAGTTCAACTTAATGTGTAAAACAAGACCTGAAGCCCACCCTTCACCCCATCATCCCACCTCAGAATCCCCCAGGGGTCAGCTCTGACATTTAACAGCTCACAAATTCAATTTCTTAACTGATGAAGCCAACTTAATGCTTTTACAAATGAATACTAGGTTATTGCAAATTTTCTTTTTCAACATTTTAAGTAATATATAAAATGTGTTGTCAGTTCTACTGCCAGCCTGAATAACATTACACGTGCCTCTTTATCATGGTGGAGATAGCATTTATGAGCCAGCTATAGGGGGAATAAAGAAAAGACAAGAAAATCCCCCATCCTCCACTCCTCCTCCTCCATGCACAGACCCCCTTCTTCCCCCACCCTGAAAGAAAGTAAGGGAAGAGAAACCCCAATAAACGCAGCCCAGAAACATAGATGTATGGTCTGTCTAGCCACTACTCCTGCTGGCTGGCTGAAGAAGGTACTAGTCTTAGGGGTTAATTGCACTGTCCCATCAGTTAGTGAAACAGTTAACGCATTTTGCAAATTTGCCTCTTCTTTATTGCTAGCAGCTGAGCAGCGGTTTTTCCTTCTCCTCCTTTCAATTGTTATTGATGTCGTGCCATGTTTTGCATACAATCCCCTAAACAGCATTAGCTCATTTTTACTCCAGTCTTGCAGATTAGCTCATCTGGGTTATGTTCTTTGGTGTGCTGGTGTTGAGTGGTGAATATGTCTTAATTTTTTATCTTAAAGGCTTTCTCAACCATAACAGGTACTGAATGAGTTTAATTATCTTTTCATCATGTGTTTGAGCTGCATATGAGAAGGGACTCCCATATTTTCATTTCTTCCTTTGTTGGTGTCTATAGCAGGTGGATTTATGTGGAAAGAGAGAGTTTTAAATTACTTTCCTATTTCTCAATTGTTTCTGAAGCCCATCCTCTTCCTGGACTGTATGTTTGACATAATCGTCATGTAGATTCTGTTTCCATCCAGTTTCAGCAGTGTTGTTTGTGCAACGTTGCAGCTTCTGCTGCTTCACTTGAAAACAAACTGCTTTTCCTTTGTTGAAGATATTTTCATTTACACTTTATTCAAATGTGCTCTCTATGCTTTCTACTCAGGACTCAGAAATCAGTTTTAAAGAGAACCAAATTTGATTCAAATATTAATGAATTAACCCTAAGAACATGGGAACATTGCTATTTCCTACTCCCAACCTTTATCAGAAGCATACGGTGTTCATGCAGTGTAATAGAAAATTTAGTTTCTGCTCTTTTTTCCCCACTTAGACCAATTAAAGATCTCAGAATAAACACATGCAAAAAGATCTTGTGCCATCCTGTTTCTGAGCTTTTTCCCTTAGGTAGTTGAAGCACCATCTCCATCTATCTCTGTGTCTGTCTCTGTCTCTGTGTCTAGGTCTGCATCACCATCCATCCATCCACCTGCAGTATGCATGTACAAGCCTTCCTGGTTTACTAGCTATCTGTAAGGGACTGGGCAAAAAAGATGAGAAGGACTTAGCCCCTTTCTTTCAGAAGTCCATAGCTGAGTGTGAGGGGAAAAGAAGTTTAAGAAGACACATTTCACTTAAACGGAGTGCGAAGCGAGTCGGAATAAACAAAGTGATATGAAAGCTGACAGGAAAGACTGATTAGCTCTGCTTGTGAATTTGGGAAGGTTTCACAGAGTGGGTGAAACCTCCTGACAGATGAGTAGGAGTTTGCAAAACAGGAGTGGGGGTGGTGGTATTAGAGGCAGAGAGAACAGTATGTGCAAAGGCGTACTTAGTTAAACGTTTGGTGTGTTTGGGGAATGGTGTGGACGGAGTTTGGCCAGTGTGGCTGGAGTTTGGGTTGTGTGGGAAGCAATGGCAGAAGCCCAGGCTACGGAGATGGAAAAGACCCGTTACCTCATAGTCCCTTTCCTCCATCTCTTCCTTCTCTATCTCAAAGCCAAAGTGTCCATGATGTTCTCATCCATGGCAGGCCCAAGAAAATGGATTTAATCTCTTTGAACTAAAAGAAAGGAGGTCAAGAATGGAGACAGGCTAGAAGCCAGGTCACAACCTTTCTTCACAATAGCCAAAAAACTTTGGTTTTACATGTGAATGTCTGTGTGCTTTTTAAATTTGAGTTGCTCAATGTTTAGGTAATGTTCTATTTTTAATCTATTTGCTAAAGTCAGCCATTTCTCATCCTTAAGTCTATTTCTCTTGATCTACAAAAAGGATAAAATGTCACTTGATGTACCGTCCTGAAATTGCAATTGACTTCTTATTTGAGATTCAGAGCTGGCTTTAAAATGAGTGATGAAAAACAAATTGTTTATTGAGTCTTTCCTTCTCCCCCCACACACAGTCAAAACATTTTTCTCTCCCCCAGAGCAACCAAGCAAGCTCTCTTATACCTCCACCAAGGGACGATTTTATTTCTTATTCCATTTAGCCCAAGCATGACTGCATGCCTTTTAATTATGAAAAGTATTCCTTTGCAGTGATGGCAGTAGAAGTTACATAATTGTAACTCTAGATAATACCCACTAGATTTCTTATTTAGGAAAACTTCAAAATTGTGCTTCAAGAGACAGCAATTGTTAGTCCACGAGATTCTTTTACCAAGGGCACTAACAACTTTAAAGAGCCAAATGCATATTTTCCTCATTTGCAGATATTAAGTTAACCATTGAACAAGTATTGTGTTTTGCAAGACATCAAAAAATGAAGGCCAACTTACCCTTGAGAATTAAGTTAAAAGCCACGTCTAGAGTTAAAGGGTGTCACAGTGTCCCAGGGAATCATTTCACAATCTATACCGAAACAAGAAAAGGAATTTTTTGAATTTGAAAAGGCTAGTTGAAATGTCAAAAGTGGACCAAAAATACATTATAGGAAGTCTCGCGCGTATGGCGTGACGTAAAATCCCTATCACAAAGCAATTCCAGTCAAACATGATAATAATTAAAATATCACAGAAAATTGGAAATATAAAGCAGAATACAGCTTTTAGTCAAAAATATTTTTGTTTATTTTATTTATTCTTCTTAAACATTTTAAAACATTGATATAATTTTTTACAAACATAACTTTTAAAGTGTTCCCATTCATGATCTTATATAAAATTTGACATGAAACTAATTTTTACATCTAGATGATGATATAAATGTCAAAATTATTTTGTCACGATGTGTCATTGCCTAGTTAAAAAATATTGTGATGTACAAAGTGCAATTCATCATTACTAGTGTTCAGACACAAGTTATATTGTACTCTGGGATTGTGTTTTAGTTATATCTCTTTGCTCATTTTCCCTTAGTGATTTTATATGATGACATAATCAAAAAAAGAAAGAAGCAAAGCATAATAGATTAATTTATTGTCATAAAGAGTGTGAGCTTTAATACAAGCTATATATGTGTGTGTGTAAAATAGTTTAAAATTTAGGTAACAATCATTTTGTGCCAGGCATTTTGTCAGTTGCAAACATCCACTATAAGCCTTAATACCACTCTAGGAGATGGATAACATTAATAGCGCTTTTCAGAAGAGAAGAAAAGTGAGCCAGAGAAAGTTTTAAGTAATCAGCTTGAGTTCAAGGAGCCAATAAGCAGCAAATCGTGGATCTGACACGTCTGTTGAATCTTTCTTATGCTCAAGCTCTTAATCACTGCTATGTATTAGCTCGCTGCCATTGAATGAGTGGCTGTGTAAATCCTCAGTTGACACACAAAGTGGTCCTGATATAGTTTTCATTTTAAAACAAAAATGGGCAATCGTTCAGTGAGTTACCCACAGCAGAAACTAGTGTAGTGATAAACTAAGAAACATTCAAATTAATGGTCTACAAATAGAGTAATTTTCTATCCTTAATTATTTTCTTAAAGAAAAGTAAACACTATCTTCACAGTTTGTTTTAGGACATTGCCAATCCCAAAGTTGTCTTTCTTTTTTCAGATCTACCTTCTTAAAGTCATTCTTCCTGTCATTTGAATAGAATTCCTTTTCCCTGTATCTTTTTAGCCAAGGAAGCCAGTAATAATTGCTACTTACTGTCTATTCTACATGACTTCATTTTCATTCTGGAGTCATTGTTTAATACTTGTTCTGAAATTCTGAGTTATATCATGAGTTTTGAAAGAGGGGCAATCATGAGATAAAAAGAGTTGTATAAGCTCTTCAAAATATAACCCGGAGAATGAAGTGTTTGAGACAGTTAGCCACCTAATTCGTACATAAAACTGAAAAACAATAACTTTTGTTGAAAACCTCTTTAAAATAGATCCTATATTTTCCTGCATTCAAAAAGATAATATTTTGAACATAATTGTTCATGTTCTTGACTCAGAGCCATTGCAATAATGTTGTAATAGCATGATGTTGTCAGGGAGACTATTTCTCATGCTTTGATGGTCCTAGGTTTTTGTACCTTTTAAATTTTAGTATCTCCCTTTTACTGGGTTTCTCTGTTGCTGTCAGTGAGTACTAAAAAGATGAATCATACCATCATCACTTCCAAAAGCCCTACTTAGCTATTTTATTTGCTTATGCATCAACAGATTATTGGAAAAGAAAGTAATTAACCCTTAATAAGCACTTCAGGTGTGCTGGGTACTGTGCTAGATGTATAACATGTGTTATTTCGTATAGTCTTAATTACCCATTTGTGAAGTAGGAGTTATTGGCTCTAATTTTCAGGTGAACAAACAGAGGTTCAGGTGGATAGGTAACCTGTATATGCTTATTTATGAGCTTGCAAGAATGGGATCCAAAGCAAATGCATACATAGTTCTCCTGTGTGTATGGTACAAAGCACCACTAATTTGCTCCAGACCTTTATTTCACATTCTTCATGCTTCACCTGCCATTTCCCAGATGGTTGATGTTGTTGGCCCATGCAGGTATTTCTCCATAATGTGGTATATGCAACCCAAAAAACAACCTCTTGTTCTATGAAATTGCTCCCTTTTGTGAGAAAGTAAGGGTAGAGCAGTCAAAAGCTATCCACCTTGTAAACAGATGACTAACAAAAACAATAATAATACTAAGAAAACACAAGCAAAGTTTATGAGTATCTTGAATTTATACTAAATAAATACCATGGAAAATATTGTACTTTAGAAATAAGGTAAAAGGGACCTGGAAGAAAGTAACACAAACGGCCGGGTGCGGTGGCTCATGCCTGTAATCCTAGCACTCTGGGAGGCCGAGGCGGGTGGATCGCTGGAGGTCAGGAGTTCGAGACCAGCCTGAGCAAGAGTGAGACCCTGTCTCTACTAAAAATAGAAAGAAATTATCTGGCCAACTAAAAATATATGTAGAAAAAATTAGCCGGGCATGGTGATGCATGCCTATAGTCCCAGCTACTCGGGAGGCTGAGGCAGTAGGATCGCTTAAGCCCAGGAGTTTGAGGTTGCTGTGAGGTAGGCTGATGCCACAGCATTCTAGTCTGGGCAACAGAGTGAGACTCTGTCTCAAAAAAAAAAAAAAAAGAAAGTAACACAAAGGAAGAGATTGCATGGAAGAAGGGTACTGAGTTACAGAGACAAGAGTCAAATGCAGAAAAACCAGGGACAGCCACCCAGTAAGCACAGAGCATGCGGCCAAAACTGAGCCAGGCGGGAGAACATGGAATGCCTGGATATGGGGGACTGTGCCACATTCCTTCAAGCTTAGCTGCATTCAGCGGGTTTGGTATACTTTGCATTGATTCTGTGACTACTTGGCATGAAGCATTAACATGCTGGGAAAACAATTACATATGATTAGCAATACTTCTCCAGTATTCTGATATCATTCTCTTACTTCCCAATAGTCTTTCACAAATTTATGTATCAGAAACATTTATTGTCCTAGAGCAGACTATACTGCCCTCATGAGTGAATGATATAGTATTGTCTTGTCATTGTTTTTTTAATAAAATATCTGGTAGCATGACTGTATGATCACCAAAAATGTAAAAAGGCAACGCATTGGAAGAGTAAAACCAAGAAGTCCTCTAAGTTGACAAAATACATGTTTTTTTCAAACAATAGTTGGTATCGATACTGTTTTGCTTCCAGGGGTTGACTTTTAAGAGTATTCCTGGGGTACTGAAAATAAAAATCTTGTGTGCTCTGCTCCCTATGCCTCTTCCTGGGGTTTTCAGCAGGGAATAGAAATCAGTGGGTAACACGGGCTTTGATGAGGGGGTTTGGCTTAACTAGTGCCATCATAGAAGAAACTGCACTGGGTTTCGTCATTCTCTAAGCCGTTACTGAATGTCCACTGTGTTGAAGGGTCTTCTTCACTGACTTCACACCTTGCTGTTGTCCCATGTTCTAATCATGTTGGCAACATAGAGTGGGGCTGTTTTATGTCCTAGAATGTGAATAGTAAGAGCATGGCTAGATTTTTTTTTAGACTATGTGATTTTAGGCAAGTTATTTTATTTTTCTGAGCCTTACTTTCCTCAACTACAATATGGGAAATAATTATTCCCTATAACCTCCCATAATTATACCAAGGTTAATTTGTAAAAATAAATGTAAAGTGCTTCATGAAAAAGATTCACAGCTAAAACTTACTCAATAAAAGGTGGTCGTGGTGATTACTGCTACCACTACTAGAATTTCTGATTATTACATGGATTTTGATACACCACCTGTCAAATAATGTGACTTCTATTGGAGCCATATCCCCTGAACCCTACCATGTATATCATGTTTAGTGAAAACAGAATTATTCAACTAGTTTATAAGACCCAGGTCATAAACTTATTTCAACAAATTTATTGAAAGAATTGCCAGGAATTTTTGCCAAAGGCTGCATAGAGAATAATAAAACCTGTTTCCTATTCTGAAGGAGCTGACTAATGAGTGGTAATACTGTGTAGAAACTAGTGCTATAGAGTAGCAAAGTGAACATAGTAGAAAAAGCATGGATTATAGTAGTTGAATAATCTGGGTTCAAAAATCTGCTCCATGCCAGGCATGGTGGCTCACGCCTATAATCCTAGAACTCTGGGGGGCCAAGGCAGAAGGATTGCTTGAGGTCAGGAGTTCGAGACCAGCCTGAGCAAGAACGAGACCCCATCTCTATTAAAAATAGAAAAATTAGCTGGGCATCATGGCGTGTGCCTGTACTCCTAGCTACTTGGGAGGCTGAGGCAGGAGGATTGTTTGAGTGCAGGAGTTTGATGTTGCTGTGAGCTAGGCTGATGCCACTGCACTCTAGCCAGGGCAACAGAGCAAGACTCTGTCTCAATAAACAAACAAAAAAAAAAACTAAAAAAAAAAAAAAGAAAAAAAACTAAAAATCTGCTCTATTATTGTCCCCTGAGGAAGTTGATTAACCTCCAGGCCTCAGTTTCTTTATCCTAAGGTAACATAAACTTACCTTTGGAGAATTAAAAATCAAGTATGTAAAAGGTAGGCACTGTTACAATGCCTGGCACATAGTGTCATTTAATGAACAGTGACAGCAATTAGCTAAAGGATGCAGTAGATAATTTTGATGGGGAGGGATTAAGAAAGAATTTTTTTTGCAGAAAAGAGGATTCTCATTGGGCCTTTAATGAAAGATCATTCTAGTTCCATCTGCCTAGTACGTATTACTGTGTTGTTTTTTTTTCAGTGATTGATTTTTACACAATTTAGTTATTTAAAAAGTCAAAGGTGAGGAGTATATCACTCAGGTCAAAAATTCAAGGTTGACCTTAAGGAAAAAAGAAAAGAAAAATAATGAAATAAATATGAGCTGTATAAAGAACAAATTTAGATACTTGTAACCCTAAAGTGCACTTTAGGAGGCCTTCACTCATACATGCGGGAGTTACTTCCTCCCCTCGCTGGAAACCGCATGTTTGCCCTGCTCCCTGCGGCTGTGCTAAGAACAGCTGGCCCCGAGGTCGGAGCTCAACTCTGCATTTTGTGGCAGAGACAGCACAACAGGAGTTCTGTGATTGATTTCTCCAATTTTTTTTTTTTTTTTTGAGGGAGGAAAAAAGAGTGTTCTAAGAGAGACACAAGACTCAACAAGTTGAAATTGGGATTTATTCCCGGTATTACTTGGATTTTCAAGAATTTTTGGAAATCTTGCCTTTCGGCCACAGCTCTCCTCAGCGTTCTGAGTTATTTGCCAATTCATTTCAAACTCTTGAATTTACAGTTAAAAGAGAAATAAAAAAGTCTTTCATTTGTTCCTAAGCTGTTTATTTTGCTTGTAAAACCAATCATAACGTCTGCCCAATAAAAAGAGAAATGCATAAAAGTTATAACTCCAGAAAAGTTAACTGTCGAAGCCTGAAATTCCCCCAGGCAAAGCCAGAAGTCATTTTAATGAGACAGAATTTTCTCTTTGAACTTGGGAGGGCGTAAGCAACAAACTTGCTGAGAAAATTCGCCCTTTATCCTTCTCTAGAATTCTTCCCTTCAAGAAAGACTGGGCCTGAGTTTGGAACTGGAATTACTGGTCCTTCAGGCCTAAATAGGCATAAACCTGGTAACAGTCTTCTATTGCTTTGTAGCACAGGAAAAACTGCTCCAATGATGCGGGATGGTGTAGCTTGGTACCGTATGATGCATCATGACATGCTACGTTCTGCTTCTATCCTGGCCCTGTAGCTTAAACACCGCCTCTTACTATTGCACCAACACACACACACACACACCTACATAGCCAGACCAGACATTTGTCAGTTTGGAACCACAGATACTAAAAATGTTATGAGATGGACATTACCCTTCCCCCTTGCCCCCGCCCACACACACCACCCGAACCGCTGCCCAGAGCAAGGCTGATAAGGATATTGAGCTGCAAAGTCCTAGCAGAAATGACGGGAAACAGAAAAGCCAAATCTAAAATGTGCACCATCCAATTTATTTCAGACCTACTAAGACCAGCACCGGCCATATGGGATCCTGTTTTTGCAAAAACATTTGGATGCAAATCAAGGGTTTTGTTTCTTTGGGTTTAAAAACTTTTCATCACTTTTTCCTTCTAGCATAAAAATACAACACTAACTACTTTACCAGGAGAAGCAAAAGTGTTTGAAAAATAATTTCACCCCCTGCCAGCGCCTGCTATTGAGATCAGCGTCGGTTCCAATTTGTTCCTGACTCTCAGAATATATATATATTTTTTCTCATTGGGAATTTTCTCCTTATGTGAACACTAAGGCAGAGCATCTGTGGCACAAATTAATAAATAAGTAAATACAATCAGTTTATACGTGGAAGCTTTGCTCTTGAGGATTGCTTTCCCTCTGGACTTTCTAATATCGTCCTTTGGATGATTCATTTCAAGTCATGGAATAGCCCAGTGGAAGGCGTCGGGCAGCTGAGTGGTTGGGCTCTCCTGAGATGGGGCGTAGACCATACTTTTGGATTCATCAAGAAATAACACACATTACGTATATTCTTCTCATCTTCAAAACACAAAAACATTGCATTAAAATAACGACAAATATATATGTACATATGTAAAACCAGAAGGAAAAATTCCCTAGTTGTAGAAACAAAATCTAATGGAGTTGAAGGCAAATAATGCTCAGGGGTCTCCAAAACTGGGCTGAGGTTTTAATGCCCACTTGCAGGCAGGTACAGGGTTGAGTCTGTAGAACCTATGCTCTGTGGGGAACTAGAACTGAGCTCCCTGTATAACGCTTGGAAAGTCTGTAAAACCTCCACTGAAAGACTCAGGGAAGTGGTTTAAAAAGTGACCACTTGCCTTTTGGCCATAGGTTTAGCAAAAAAATTATACCAAAGAAATCTGAATTCTAACCTTAAGCTGAGCACCTGTCTCAAATTCTACTAATCAAATTGGGGTGGAGATGGCCTGACCTGAGAAATTAACATAAATATTCCTTTAGAACAGAAGAATCTGTAGGTTCCTGATAGAAGAAAATAAAAAACTTCTCAAACTTTTTCCAGTGATTATTTCCTAAGGATAGATGTATAATCTAAGTAAAAATTAAAAAAATAAATTTAAAAAGTAAAAATACTAGAATTTTTATTGCAAACTCTCCTTTCAGGCTGGGAAACATTCCATTTCTCCTCTAAGGTCCAATTGAAATGTCATTCTGTGACCTCCTGTCACATGAAAACCTCCTCCCCATACTAATATTCCTTCCCTACACAAGCTTCAGCTCTCGCTGTCCTTTGTTCATACCTCTAAAACTAGAGCGTTCATATTGCGTTATATTTATCTTTGTACTGTTTCTTCTCCCTTCTAGAGATGAACTGTTTCAGGACAGGAACCGTGTCTTACTCACCTTTGTGTCCTCTGCAGGGAACTTAAAAATCGTCTCTTGAAAACACCAGAATTCATCATTGACATCAACCTTTGCGAAGTATACAAAGAAGCAAACAGCATTGACTACCCTCAAGAAATTAATAATACAATTTAAGAAGGAACATTTAAGGTGTTTGAGTATCTAGCCAAAGAAATTGGGTGACAGCTGATGGCTCAAAACTATGTTTGATTAATTGTAAGAAGAAATATTGGAGACAGTAGGTTTTGTAGGATCTCAGGAAACCAGTTTGTCTAGCTCACAGTGGGAGAGTGTTAGAAGATAAGGCTAGAAAGTTTGGAAGGTTGGGTGGGGCCAGATTATGGATAAATCAGGAATTTGGACATTATCCTGTAGCTAGTTCATGGGAAACTATTGATGTTTTCTGCCCAGAGGACTTAACAGAGTCAAAGATCTGCTTTAGGATTATTAATCTGACAACAACGTGTAGGATAGATTGGACTGTGGAAGCAATTCAAAGCAGAGGAACAGCTTAAGGAACTATTGCAATAATCTAGGGATGGGTGATAAAATCCTGGACCAGTACTGAGGATGAAAAGGAAAGGACAGAAGAAAGAAATTTAGAAACAATCTCAAATATACTTTTTGAAAAAAGTTAATAAAAATTTTTAATTTATTGGGAATTCAAGATAAAATATGTAAATTCCTCATAGGGTAAAAACACTACAGAAATGAAAATATTAAGAAATTTATGAGATATGATGAAATTATAATTTCCCTTAACACTGCATTCTTTAATAAGCAAGAAAATGGATATTCATCCAGACCAAATAAAAATCCCTTCATAAACATCCATATAACATGATTTACCTAAAAATTCTTAAGTAACAATTGGAAAATAATTATTTTAGTAAAATAGGGTTCTGAAAATGGGAAAATTAGGGAGTTCCTGTTTGGTTCCATTTCATAAATTCTGGGTTATAGGAAATTCACATATTGCAAAGGAAAATCTCAGGCGCTATGAACAAATAGATTAAATTGATTTGTGATGTTATTGTTGGTGGATTAGCAACTTCCCTAGTTAGGCAAAACTATCACATCATTAAAAAAGTACACAAAAATCCTGTGTCTATATAAGAAATATAATACTCATTCTATAGTAGAAGCAGCTCAGGCCTTGCCAAATTGATGTGGTTTAAGTGAATATCTAACTTAGCTAGTGCCTTTCTTTAGTTCATTGGAAAGCTTTGTCTGTATCAAATAGTGTTCTCTTTCTCTATCTCTCTTTATCAGTTGGGCAATCCAAAAATATCATTCTTAGCCTTTGAGTAAGTTCTCAGTCATCTCTGGAAGCTAGAGTTCAAAAGCTTTGGAATATTGTCATGACATTCCATTTTATTCCCCTAATATAGTATAGCATTTTTAAACCTTTCTCTCTGCCTTAATCATTGTCATCACAAATAAAGAGATCACAATCAGTCTAGAGTAGCAGCTCATCTGCTAGAGGGAAAGCTCTTGGCATTACACAGACCTTAATCAGAGAGGGGGAGCCATGACGATTCAGCCAATAGTCACTCTGTTTTCAGCTAGGGGGTAGAGAAGGGGTCAGGTAAAGCTTTTTGAAGACTGAGGTAAGAAGAGCACAGATTTTGGAGTCAAACGAGCCGGAGTCCCAGTCCAACCTAGACCATCTATGAGTCATGTAATGTATTAGGGTGCTAGGGCTGATATAACAAAGCACCACAAACTGGGTGGTCTGAACAACAGAAATTTATTTTCTCATAGCCTGGAGACGAGAAGTCCAAGGTCAAGGTTTTGGCAGGGTTGCTTTCTTCTTAGGGCCTCTCTCCTTGGCTCTTCTTTTTGTGTCTTCACACGGTCTTCCCTCTGTAACTCCCTGTGTCCAAATTTCTCCTTCTTTCTAAGGACATCAGTCATAATTGGATCAGGGGCTATCCTTGTGATCTCATTGTATATAAATCTCCTCTTAATAGACCCTATCTGCAATGAGAGTCACATTCTGAGGTCCTGGGAGTTAGGACTTCAACATATGAATTTTGGGCATGCGTAATTCAGCCCATTACATGTACCCTCAGCCAAATTACTTAGCATTCTGGGTCTTGGTTGTTTATTTGGAATTTGTGACACAATCAATTCTGAAGAATTTCAGATGTTGAGTGTGAGGTGTAGGCCATGCCTTTCATAGCCAAAGCAGAGGTCATTGTCCTAGTATAAGCATATTCACATCAATCTCTGATTTTCTCCTTTAAAGTTAAGTTGCTTTTTATAATAATAACACTAATTTAATATATTCAAAGTATAATATTTTTAATCTATGTTTCTCAGAGGAACTGCCAAAGCTAGTTATATTCTAAATAAAGGGATATTTATCTAGGTTGAATCTATAAGGACATGAGATTTATTCTGAATTCACATATTTGGAGGTCACAGCATATCAAGATGACATAGCATCTGACATGTCCCTATATAATAGTACTTATCTATTATTTAATTCTTCTTTACCCTCAACTTCTACATCAAAATAATCACTAGGTCCATGATATGGTCCGAATATTTTTTGTCTTTCACCAAAATTCATATGTTGAAACCTAACCCCAAGGTAATGACATTAGGAAGTGAGGCCTCTGGGAGGTGATTTGGTCATTAGAGTTCTGCCCTCATGAATGGGGTTAGTGCCCTTATAAAAGAGGCCTAAGGGAGCTTGATCATCCCTTCCGCCATATGAGTACACGTCTAAGGAGGCACTGTCGATGAGTAATGGGTCCTCACCAGACACTGGATTGCAGGTGTATTGATCTTGGACTTCCCAGCCTCTACAACTATAAGAAATAAATTTATGCTGTTTATAAATTACCCAGTCCAAGGTATTTTGTTATAGCTGACCTAATGGACTAAGACAATGCATCAGCATCTATTGCTGAATATCCTGATAATACATTCTTTCCTCTCCAATTCCATTGCCCTCACCACAGTTCAAGTTCCAGGTTATTTTTGTTGTTGTTGTTTTTTTATTTGTTTTTGGTGGCTAGAGTGTAAACGCTGGGCCAGTGCAGTGGTTTTCTCATTGTTTTTCTTTCCCTGTAATCCTGCCTTGTTAAATCCATAAATGCTGCTCTCAGGCTAATCTTCAAACTGCAAATGAGATTATGTCTCTAATTTATTTAAAAATTGTCAATTGTGTGGTACTGTATGTAGAAGTTTATCTGAACCTTTTTTATATTGGGACAAAAATTGAGGATACAGTTCACATGTGTAACATAGTCCAAGTAATAACTAACGCTATCAGAGGCTGTTCCATGTATGAAATTGATTTGATTGCTCTCCACCATTCTATCGTTTTTTTCTCCCACTCGTACTTGATCAGTCTATGCCAGCACTGGCCTAGAAAATCAGGTCTTCAACGCCAGTGATGAAGATCCCTCTAGCGAGGCCTGCGCCTGCCCTCCAGCTATTTGGAAGTCTCTGGAGTTCGCCTTGTTGTCTCTTGGAACTCCCTTCTTCTCCTTGTTACTTGAAGCTTTCCATGAGCAGATATCTGCTTTCTGGTCTTGCCATCGCATTTCCATGGTAGCTTTCATGCCATGTTGCACATCAAGCTCTCCCTATTTATTTGCCTGTCAGTCTCTCTCCTAGCCTAATCTCCCCCACAATATTCTCTTCACCTTTTTTTTCTCTAGTGCATTTAGTAATGTCAAAGCAATAACCATTTGAGACAAAAAAAAAATATCAGAAAATAAGGAAGGGATGGATAGTTTCTATACCCAGATATTTTTGATCTTCATCATGTTTATGGATATCTTCATGAAGAAAATAGAATGAAGGAAGAAAAGAAAGAAAGCAAAGAGCAACTATGGGAATAAAATGAGGAAGAAGAGTGACTGAAAGGGACAACTCATGCTGACCTCATACCCCTGTCCAGGCTTCACCCACCCACTAATTACCAGCCCTACACCCAAAACAAGGGTGGCCCAGCCATCCCAACTCTACCCACAACAAACTTGCTGATCTTTCTGCCTTCCTGCCGTCTTCCTCATCTCTTGTTCTTTCTGAGATTAAGTCCAGCCCCTGATCCCTTGTCTTTGTCTTTTCTTCCTGTTTTTGTCCCAATTCTGAATCTTGCTCAGTCATTGAGACTCATCCCTCTGTGGAAGCTTGGCCGTCCCTCCAGATAAGCCTTTGCCAGAAAGAAAAGAAGAAAAAACTTCAAGGAAGAAGGAATGAGAAAGCAAGGAACAAATGAGAAAGAAGAGGAGAAGAGAAAAGAAGAAGTAGGAAAAAAAAGACAAGGAAGAGGAAGTTAAACCATTTCATGGGGTGAATTTGTCATTCTTCTTTTGCTGTGAATTGTAATATTGCATCATCTTTTATTTCTATTTGGATTAGTCACTTAAATCCCATTTAGCATGAAAGCAGAAAACCTATTCCTTCAATGTCCCAAAAGAATAGCTTTGGTTTTTCACTCCTTGGAGAAATCAAGAAATTGTGACTCAAGTGAATTTGACTAAAATTGTGCCAAACAAGAATTATTATTACCAAGTTCCTGGCTGTGAAAATTAAAAAGTGACTTTAGTCCAAAGAAAGATTTATTGGGAAAAACCACACCCTCCTACTGCCTTTGCACTAAAGGGGCACAGAAACCAGGATGATAAGATGGGCCCACCCAACTTCCCACAGAAGGCAGTGACCAAAAGCTTAACAAATAAGAACAGTCCAGAATTGCCAGCTGTGCTGATGCTTCTTATTTTAAAAAAAATGATTTCAAGGGTCAGAGTATTTAGATAATTACATGATGAGTGACATTGATATTTTTATTAAAAATTTTAAATGGATATCAAAAGAAATTTTCCTTAATGATCTAGACAACCATCTACCTTCCCCAATACATCTCCTACTTAATAAAGTTACTCTCTCCACATTGCTACATTTAACAGAACTGACTGAACAGGGGTCTTTACAAGCAAGAAGAATGATCTAACTTTAAAAGCTCCAACAAATCATATTTTTTATATTCCAAAGACAGCTTTTAGTCACAGTTAAAGCAAATACATATTGAGCACAAGCTATGCCTTTAGCCCTTATTAGCTGTGTGCTAGGAAGTAGGGAAATACTACTTCCTCTCCTCTTTGAGACAGTTACAATAAAATTAGGTAATGTTGTCATTCTTACTTTTATTCCAATAGAGAATCCACATTTTAAGAATCAGAAATATTTGTAATTAAGTACAAAAGCATAATCAAGATCAATTTTACATTTACAATTGGGCAAATACTCTTGCAAGCTACTTAGAGAAAATTTTCTCTGTAGCATCATCCCTAAGTCAAACATAGAAGGAGTTTTCCCAGTTAAAATGGACTTCTCTACCTTAGTGCTGGCAAATGTTGTGGATGTAATTTAATAACCACCGAAAGAGTCTACCGTGTTGCCACAGCAGGTGCAAGATGTGCTCATGCACACTTTTAGGGCAACTTGATCTTTGCCTGCGATGATAGACATTTTTTTTAACTGGACTCCATTTAACCCCCTCTCCAGATTAATGAATTCTCTTCACTTGCTTTGTAAATAGCATGAACTGATACCCATAGTTCACAGCTTTAGGTTCCCCCAACATTTCTGTCTGCACCATTGTGCTGTAGGCTTACCCAGTGTCATTTATGCTTGCTCCCAACTGTGTTTGCACCACTGTCCTTGTTCCTTTAGCTAAGTAGTATGTAAAGCAGTAACATATGAGCCCCAAAGGAGAATTATGGTTTCTCTGAAACGTACACTGAATGTTTTGGAAAGCCTTTAAAAAGAAGGTCACTACAAATATTTCTCCTAAATTAGATGTGGACGAGATGACTGTAAAACATTGGGAAAAATTTTAAACATTTAGAAGGATTCTTGATTCGGATTGCTTTGCATGTCTCTATAATTTTGGCTTTGCTTTAAAGGAAACAAGCTTGATAAATTGTGGCATGATGCACTATGGATGTGAGTAGATGAGAAAGATCACATAGCGCTTCAATCAGGCAGCCCGACTACAAAGAAAAGACCTGGATCTATAAGAAAAAGATGGGGAAATAAATGTACATTTGTGAAATTGAAACAAGTGGTTTAAAGAATGTATGCATCACTTTTGTGGTTCTCTCTTCATAAGGCTCTTTCAATTAACCAGCCAACTATAGGTGCAATTACTTTTAGGCTAAAATGCAGGGATAACCAAAGTAAGTATATGGTGTATGCAGTAAACAGCACAGTGGTTTCTACTCTTAGCTACTTTGAGCAAGATGCTTGTTCTCTCACAACCTTGATTTCTTGTTTGTAAAGTGAGAAAAACAGTATCTGTCATGGCTACTTCACAGATATTTTCGAGAATCAAATAAAATAATTAATGAAAATATTTCATAAATTCTAAAATGTTAAGAAAAAGTCTGACAAATAGATCTACTGGGTTTAAAGCTCCTAATAGTAGGGGCAACATCTTGCATAACTTATACTCTGAAAATCCCCTAGAATGGTGCTTGCAGAGAGTTAAAATAGTAAGTCTTGAATAAATAAGTTAATTTGCAGTCAAACCCATTCTTTTACTTTGTTCAGGAACAGCAGAGCCACAGTGCTGTGCTGCTCATGGAAATGTTGCCTCTTGGCCTAGCCTGTGTGATGTTGTGGGATGGCTTGATGGAGACCTTAGAGTTTGTCCTCATTACGGCCACCCTGCTATATCTATATAGAAAATATTTGCAAACCCTCTTATTTGGTTTATGTGGGACATGATAGGCATTTATTAAATTGAATTTATTGTGAGAGTGAATAAGTGAATGACAATGATTAGACTTGGAATATTTTTTTTCTCAGAGGTTACTGCAAAAGTAATAGAAATTAATGATTGTTCAGTTAAAATAGAGAGCACTCAGTAAATATTTATTGAACAAATAAGTAAATGAATATGCAGATGCAATGTAAACATGGAAATAAATCTGGGCTAAGGACCTGAATACACATTTCTCCAAAGAAGACATACAAATGCCCAACAGATATATGAAAAGGTGTTCAACATTACCAGTCACCAGGGAAATGCAAATCAAAACCACAATGACATAGCACTTTACAATGACTATTGTCAAAAAACAAAGGACAAGCATTAGGGAGTATGTAGAGAAAAGGGAACCCTTGTAAATTGTTGGTGGGAATGTAAATTGGTCCAGCCACTATGGAAAACAATATGGAGATTTCTCAAAAAAATAAAAATAGAATTACAATTTGATCCAGCAATCCTACTTCTGTATATATCCAAAAGTTTTGAAATCAGATTGTCAATGAGATATCTGAATTCCCATTTTTATTACAGCATTGTTCACAATAGCCAAGATATGGAAACAACCTAAATGTCTATTGATGGATGAATGGATAAAGAAAATGGGGTATATATACAACAGAATATCATTCAACCATAACAAGGAAATTCTGCTATTTCTGACAACATGGATGAATGTGGAGAACTTTATCCTAAGTGAAATAAGGCAGACACAGAAAGTGAAATATTGCATGATTTCTTTTACATGTGGAATCTAAAATAGTCAAACTCATGGAAGCAGAGAGTAAAATGGTGGTTGTCACGAGTTGGGGGAAGGGGGAAATGGGGAGGTGTTGGTCAAAGGTACAAAGTTTCAGTTATATAAACTATATCAGTTCCATAGGAAAATAAAAATTACTAAGGGTGGCTTAAGGCCTCATATTACTAGTAGTCATAATAGAATACCTTTTTTAAAAAAGTTGAGATTCATTATGCACATGGTGAAAAATTCAAACAGTTCAAAAAGCTATATAGTGAAAAGCAAGTATCCCTCCTAGACCGTATTGCAGACTATTCAGAGGAGCCATTTTTGTATATCCTCTCAGAAATTGTGTATCTTCTATAGTAACATATTTGCATATTCTATATATATTTTTTGAGCCAAAGACTGAAACATGAACTTATTGAACACAATCTTTTTAAAATTTAACAATGCATCTTACAAATTATGCCTTTTCAATTGTACATAGATTGTTGTCATCTTGTTTAATAGTTTTACTATCACTCATTTAACTGTTTTCTCATTGATAGACATTTAGTTTGTATCACATTCTTTGTTATTCTGAATAATGTTTCAAGAAATTCATTTGTGTGTATACATACCCACACACTTGTTTATATACATACCTGATTGCATCTGTAGAACGAATTTCTAGAAGTAGAATTTTGAAGTTAAAAGGATTTTGCTCCAAGAGGCACAAAAATAGGCTTATTGAATTTATCTTTCAGTTTAAATGATGTCTAAGAATTTCAGCCTTGCCGGGAAAAATGATCAATGAATTTCATTTCCCCTTAAAGTTAAAATTGGACATTAAAGGCACTTGGCACCTAAGTGGGATAATACTAGACAATCAGACTCAGCTCTGTACATGGGAACCATTTAATTTTCAGTGTAGGAAAGATTTTATGGAAAATCTGAAAGATTTCCTGGAATAAGAATGTCAGGAGACGGTCTCACCCTCCTTGGAAAATTCATCTTAAATGTGATAGAATTAATAGAAATGTGCTTTTTTTAGTCATTCCATGTGCAGTTTTTCCTTTGGATGGGCTTGTCTTTTTTTCCCAAAAAGAAATTATTAATTATTGATTTTCTTCAGCTTTTCCTTTCTTCCTGGTTTATTTTCTGTATTGCTCTAAGAGGATAGGAATCATGAGGAAATTTAAATGCATTTATTTATCCAATAAAGAAGAAATATCCATATATGGTAACACTAGTAAGTATCAATAAATACAATTAATGAACAACTAATAGCATGATTTCTACTTTGTTTGAATGAAAATAATTTAAAATATATTAACAAGTTTCTATACTAAGTTTTGACTTAGTATAGAAACTAATCTTTCTATAAATATTCACAAGGAGTTCTTGAGAGCACTCAGGAGATTTTTAAAACCAATTTATTGAAGATCTGACTCGGGGTGTTGGGGGTGGGGGAGGGGATGGGTGTATACCTACATGATGAGTGCGATGTGCACTGTCAGGGGAATGGACACCCTTGAGGCTCAGACTTGGGGGGTTGGGAGGGGCATGGGCAATATACTTAACCAGAATGGTTGTACCCCCATAATAAGCTATAATAAATAAAAAAATAAAAAATAATAATAATAAAAAAAACCAATTTATTATTGAAAATAGTTTTTAGGGTGATTAGAATTGTGTCTATAAACATAGAGAAAAAAAATCAATACAGAACTATTCCACCCAAAGATGTTGGTCGACGAGATAATTTGCCTTTTTTTTTTCCCCAACTCTGGCTGCATATTAAAATCATCATTTGAGCTTTTAAAATAATATAAATGTTCAATCAGACCAATAAAATCAGAATCTCAAGCTAAGGGAGGGGGTGGCAGGCCTCCACATTTTTAAAGCTTTGCTGGTGATTCTAATTTGCAGTAGGAGTTTAGAACTGCTGGTTACACAGAGATAATGAATAGGAATTTAGAATAATGTAACTCTTCCTGATAACCATCAGGACACCAAAGTGAGTGTGAGATGGATCGATCACCTCTGTCATTGCAGGTAGATTTAGAAAGGAAATGACTTCCAGAGCCTATCCCATTTTCCTGAAAAACTCCAAGATGTAAAATTGGGGCAGAGAAAAGATTTAAGCAGAACGTGAGTGAAGACCTCTTTGGAGAGAGCTAATACTGTGCTGGAGCTCTCATCTCCCCTCTGTGAAGGAAACGTGTGGGTGTTACCTTTGGCCCCACACATAGAGAGAGGGACTTCCATGGGTATACTCAGAGAGCCCTGGTCAATGTTTCTTGCCACTGGGAGACATAAGACGGTTGTCTGACCTACACGTGAGAAAGCTGAATTTTAGGCATAGATTGGAGTCTGTTTTCTACCAGCCAACTGTTTGTTGTCTTGGTGGACTCAATAGTGCAGTAGTGTGGGAATCAATCTGTCTCTCAGAATTTTTCAGGAAGCCATAAGTCTTTCTGTAGAAAATGGCAGTGTCGTGGGAGAGAGATCTTGCATAGTTCTGGAACCAACATTGTTGACAGGCGAGGTAAGTCAAACTCAGCAGAAAGAGGTTAGAGGTGTATCCTCAGATGAGAAGTAGTGTAGCAGGTGATCACCTTGGGTAGAGATACATCTTCCTGGTCACAGATAAGCAGAACCCTCAAATAGCCCACAGGAGCCACCCTTAAGAGAAAGAGGCAAAATTATCTTCCCGGTCTGTACTTTAACCAGCTGCCAAAGAAAGAACAAGGAGCCATTCAGCCCAGCAAAGATCAGCTTGTTCCTTGTCCTCATTTTCCTTCTCTTACAACAATACTGAAGAGAATGAAAGTGCCAGCAAATATAGAAGGAGGTGAGGAGGAAGAGGAGGTGAAGCCACTCATGTTCCTTCCCTATCACAGGCTGCTAGCTTGAAGCCTGCTCCAACTGGGAGAGAGGAGTATAATGCTAAGTGGACAGTAGAGTTTGATTAGCATACTTTTCCTATGACTTCTGAACTTGTGGAGCACAGCAGAAAGACTTAATTTTAGCCAATTGGCATTCTAATTAATGATTTTAGTCTTGACATTGCATATTCATCCTTCTACCTATCAGACCTTTTGTGCCCTTGATCCCAAATGTCTTCTTGCTTCTTAACATGTAACTTTCTTACTTGAGTTTCTTAATATGTATCTTGCCTGCTTATACGTGACGTGTAGTAGCTAATTTCTTCTCAACTCTTCCTTGAGAACACCCATTTCTCATTTTCCCTCCATCCCGATGTGCGGTGAGTTTTTCCCAGTGATTCATATGTGCACCCAAGTCTTCATCCTTTGCATTGCCAACCTGAAGCCAGGCATGTCTCATCATAGAAGGAAACTGGACCATTAAATGGCTATTTTACTTTCCAACTTGTTTCATTAGCATTCTGAAGATGGAAGCAAATGACAATGAGCAACACATTGTAAAGAGCTCATTAGTGAATACTAACAGTATTCACCAGCTCACCAGAATGAATGAAACCTGAGTAGACTGTGAGCTCATCAGAATTATACAGTCACAAATTTACTTTTGTTTGCATTTGATGAATTGTGTGTTAAAAATGCATTAGAAATTGTAGACCTAATTAGGGTGGTATAATTTTTCCTAAAATCACATGCAAAATTGGACAGCTTCACTCATATATGTTTAGTTTGCTTTCAAAATGTTAAAAACACTCTTTGATCAATTTTTTGTTAAGGGCTTGAATTTTGACAAAAAGAGGAAACACCAAAAATAGGAAAGATAACTTTTATATGCCTGCATAATTTAATTCTTTAGTACTGAAAATCACTTTCTTGTTACTTGCTATGATCTTTCCTAGGCTCTCTTACAAACTACTTTGGTTGGCTTTCTGAGCCACTGTTGTATGAGACCTCTAGGGATGGCTCACTTGCAATATATAAAGCAGCAGCTTTGATTCAGTATTGCGTTTTGCCTTCCTAATATGTAGAATGCTAATAACAGAGACATAGGTTGTCACATGCCACTATGTTAATGAGAAAATTGGTA
Source organism: Varecia variegata (assembly GCA_028533085.1). Classification (NCBI taxonomy): domain Eukaryota; kingdom Metazoa; phylum Chordata; class Mammalia; order Primates; family Lemuridae; genus Varecia; species Varecia variegata. Next base: position 11,438,464 of record CM052450.1, on the reverse strand, counting down.
ATGGTAACATTTGGTTAGTTCACACAGTCTTTATGAAAAGTATACATAACTTTAAGTAATGAGGTGTAGATTATCACTGTTGATTACCTATCCATGAGTAAGATAATCATTGTATTCCTGCCATATACATTCATCAATTCGTTCAACACTTCTTGATTATCTGGAATGTGGCAGGCATTGTGGTAGGTGCTAAGGATACACAGTATCTATACTGACCCTTCTTCAGAATCTTGGTGTATTTGCACAGAAAAGTGTGTAAAAGGTAATTGCAATAGATGGCAAGTATTATAAGAAGGGTGGACCAACTTCAGTAACAAAATGAAAAAAGGCATAATTAGTTGATTGGGATAATTTGGAAGGGAAACGTTTCAGAGAGAAGATCCTTGAACAAGTTTCCAAAGGTAGAGTGAGTATTGTAAGGCAGATATGGTTGATGATGGTGAGAGAGGCATTGCACACCATAATATGATCATGTTCCAAAATGCTATAGTATGCAGCAGCTTGGCACCCTCAAGCTGTCGGACATTTGATATTAACATTACAAGAGTGAAGGGTATGAAAAATAAACCCCTAGGAAATATAGTGATAAATGAAGGCAAACCTTAGATCACAAAGTATCTTCCATATATTCTATAGAATACGTAGAATTTTGTGTTTATTCTGTAGGCAATGGAGAGCCATTGGAAACATTTAGAGTGAAAATAACACTGTCAGATTTGTGGTTTAAAATAGATCATTCTGAAAGCCAAATAGATCAATCTTCCATATCTGGTTAAAAGATTGGTTAGATTGGAAGATTGGTTAAAAACTCAAATTTTAATCTTTCAAATCTGTGATCAATTGATGTATAGATTCAGAGCGTCTGTTAAACTTCTGCAAAGTGCATATGCCTATGTACTGTTCCTGGGGAGAAAGTCCATAACATACATCTGACTTTCAGTCACTAAAAGAGGGTGATACTGAAGGCTGGGAAGTAGAGTGACCACCTCATCTTGGTTTGCCTCAAACTTTTCTGGTTTTAGTAATGAAAGTCACACATTCTTGGAAAATTCCCAATCCTAGGCAAATTAAGACAATGGGTCATCCTATCGGGAAATCAGTTGGAAGACTGTGGCAATAGTCACTGTGGAAGGACATGAGGAAATTCAGGTAGAAAATAAGGGATGACCTTGCAAGGTATAATCCATAGGACTGAGTGGCTAATGGGTTTAAGGTACGGCAGGAGAGAATGAATTGACAATAAAAGATGTCTTTAGCTCTAATTACTATGTTTGTGTGATTGCCATAAAGCAAAGTGTATGTGGGGGGAGCAGCAAGGATAAATTCCATTTTGAACATGTTGATATTAAGTATTTGTGAGATGTTAATATTCTGACTTAAATACCCAATGGAAAGTAAACATGTAGACTTAGGGTTGTAGGAAATATATCTAACATGGATATGTAACTCTGTGAGTTATGATATTGTGACTATTAATTAAAGAATTTGAATAAGATTATCCTGGGATGATGTGTACAGTGAGAAGTAGTGGACAAGGAGAATATCCTAGGAAGTTTCTCAACTTAAGGACATCTACAGGAAGAAGATCCTTCAAAGGATATTTAAAAAGTCTGCTCAGAACTATAAGCAGACTATCAAGAGAAACTGCAGTTTCAGAATCCAAGAAAGGAAAGATTACAATTATTACTTGTATGTTTTGAAGTTTTATATATTTTTCTGGAAGTATTAGTCAATGTAAAGAGAAATGAAAAAGATGTTAGAATACAAAAATTGGAAAGGAGGAAACAAAATATCATTATTTGAAGCTCATATGATTATATATAGCACTTAGAAAATCAATTGGAAAAATGATTGTCAAGCAATGAGAACTTAATAAGCTGAATAGACATAAAATAAATATAGCCAGAAACCAATAGTTTCTATTTATATAAATGATAAAAAGTTGAAAGATTTATGGAAAAAAGATAATCATCTGTAATAGCAACAATAAGAGTTAAAGATGAATGCTTACTATGTGTTAGGCATTGTTCTGAAAGCTTTCTCAGGCCTATATTCCATATGAAGGCATAAAGGCAAAGAGATTAAGTAACTTGCTCATGTTTTTATGGTTAGTAGGTGGCAGAAATGTAATTTAAATTTAAGGAATCTTAATCCATAGTCTGTGACCTTAACTGCTATAATATGTAGTCTCTTTAAGAAAAAAAAGTAGTAAGGTATTATAACATTCAGAAATATACTTAACAAAAACCACACAAAATCTATATAAAAATGTTAAAGTGCTACCAGTGGAGAAAGGAAGTATTGGACAAATAGAAAAACATATCATGTACTTGCATAGAATAACTTAATATCATAAAAAGACAAATTCTCTCAAAATTAATCTATAAATAAAACTTGGTTCCAATAAAAATAATGAAAGAATTTATCTGTGAAACTGGCTTTAAAGTGTATATGGAAAATTTCTAAAAGGAAAGTCCAGAAAAAGAGGGTATTGATGATGGGATAGCTCATCAGATATTTTAAAACTATTAAAATTTGTAATAATGAAAATGAAGCAGTGCTGGCACATGAGCAGACAGATAAATGGAACAAAATAGGGAGTCCCAAAATAGATTGGAATACTTAGGGATTAATGGCATTATATCATATATATCATATGTCAGTGTGGGAAAATATGGATGACTTAAGAAATGGTTCTTGGATGATGGGGATGCCATCTGGACAAAAATGGATTCACATCTCGTCACTTAAACTATTCAAGAAAATTAAAGAGTCCAACCGTAAAAAAATACCAAATCATAAAAGCAAAGAAGAAAGAAATTATTTTATAATCTCGGAGCATAAAAGATACTCTGTGTGTGATGCAAATAAACAGGCCATAAAAACCATATTGACAAATTCAACTACATAAAATTAAGGTATTTTATCCTTGCCAAACGACCACAAAGAAAATCAGAAGGCAGATGATAAAATGGGAAAACATAATAACTGTCTTAGTTCATTTTTTGTTGTTATATCAGAGTGCCTGAGACTGGGTAATTTATAAAGAAAAGAGATCTGGAGGCTGAAAAGTTCTAGATTGGGCAGCTACGTCTGTCCAGGGCCTCATGTTGCCTGGTAACACGGTGGATGGCATCACATGTTGGGAATCTTTGCAAGACACAAAACACAAAAGGGGGCAACCTAGCTTCGTAACAACCTGCTCTGAGAGAACTAAAGCAGTCTTGTGAGAACTAACCCAGTATAACGAGAAATGCATTAATTCATATCAACAAACTAATCACTGTTCAAATGCCCCACCTCCCAACACCGTTACATTGGCAATTAAATATCAACATCAGTTTTGGCAGGGACAAACCACATCCAAACAATAAGAACAACTTATAAAAAATAAATAATGTTCTTTCTGAAAATAACTCTTACAAATCAAAAAGACCATCAACCAAAAAGGAGGGTGAGCAAATGATACAAACTGAGAATTTCACCTATCTTGAAGAGTAAATATTAGGTCATTTGGTTCATTCCTTTTACTGAGAAACAACAATAACAAAAATGTGGGTTCAAAAAATCTTTTTAAAAGAATTCAAGAAGTGAAGTCAGAAAAAATTAGTCCAAAAGTGAAGAGAAATAGAGAACTATGGGAGTCTTTAACTACTTTATTCTAAGAGCATTTGCTGAACCTGTTAATTTTAATTTTGATAGCCTTAGCAGGTGAAAAGGATGGGGAAAAAAGCAGAGGATACTCCCCCACCCACCCACACACACAGAGAAGAACCAAAGGGCTATAATTTTATGATAAGGTGAGGGTAACCCAGTACTCCTGTGGACCATTTAAAAGTTTTCTGACCTTGGGTTGAGGTGATCCTAAACTGTAAGAGATCCAACAGACTGGTAAGAACAATAGCAAATCATATCTAGATAAAGGCTTCCTTGTTGTAGGACTGAATAATTATTTCTATGAATTATTATTTTATACAAAATAATATCTAGCACACAGCAACAACCCACAGTTATGCCACATGACATGTTGAATAGAAAAGATGCCACCACAAGCAAAGTAGGGAGAAGAATCAGTCTTTCAACCAGGAAGCAATTCTTGAGCATCACTTAAGTTTTACATCTGATGAAAGATGTGGAAAACTCATAAGAAAGGTTTCTTGTCTTTAAGGAACTTATGTATTAGAGGAATAAGGCAAAACCTGAACATTTAACAAATCCAGACATGTACAGTAAGTGCCAGAGGAAGAGAAGGTAGAGATTTCAAGGTAGACTGATTTGATTAGCAAAGGTTATAGGAGGAGAAGGGACGTGGCCTGAAAGATGAGGTTTTATGCAGAATTTCCACAGGTGAATACATTGGAGTATCAAGAGTCATGTTCCCATTATCTCCTAGTTCTCAAAAGAGCTTCGAATAGGTAATGCTGCCATTTGAAAATCTATCTGCATTTAATCAACTCACAACGATTTGTGCCAGGGAAAGGAATAACGCAAAAACAATTTACTTTGGAGTTGGAATACAACGTGTGAGATGACTTCAAGCCTATTTGTCCTCCTTACTTTGTTTGTTCAGGCCAATGCTCAAACAAGCTTGCACTCTCTGAGTCCACGAGAGAGAGCACCCAGCTACACGGGCTGAGTGCTAGATTGGTGGGGGGGGGGGAAAGCCAGGCGAGGATTAAAAACAAGGAAAAATGTCTCTGAATCAATTTCATGTTGTCGTGGCTAAACACAAACAGCCTTAGAACATCTGTGATTTCCACATTTTAATTCCAAGTTGTCATATTTTCACACATTCTTGCTTTTTGGTGCTTGGACAGAAATTGTTTCTGATGTGATTTATGTCCACTTGCAAAATTGTTAAGAATGCCCATCAAATGGGGACCTTAGATTTTCCCATGTAGTTTGCCTCTTATGGGAAAGCAGTGAGGAGGGAGATAAAAAGGACGGCTAGAGAGAAGTGAAGAGAATTTCTGAATTAAAAAGTAGCAACATCAACAACAAACTAAATTATGAAAGAAAATTTCCGAAAACCTTTCTTGAATTTCAAAAGGATATGTAATTTGAATTTAAGGTCAACATCAGAATGATAGCTGCCTGGACACCGCTAAACCTACGTAAAATTTCAACTCCCCCCACCCTTTCACACTTTTGTTCCTCTTCTTTTTCTCCTTAGCACTTATCATTACCTAACATACAATCAACTCTACTTATTTTGTTTTGTTTATACTCTGTCTCCTCCATGAAAAGGTAAGCTCCATGAGGTTTTTGACTATAACTCCAGAGAATTTTGTCTGTCCCTCCACTGCCCCAAAGAACGTGTTGAACATAGAAGTACTTTATATGTATTTGTTGTTGAATGCATTCTAAATTTTTGTGCTAGTGGATTTAAAGCGTTTTTCCATAATCTCTGAGAAATTTTTGTATTCAATTTACCTAAGTAGATCTTGTATTTCTACTAGGAATAGAAATTAGATTGAAATTTAAATCAGTACAGTGTCTATTCATAAAATCAGATTAAATATAGAGAAGATAAAATACTTAGTTTTTTAAAAATATTAATATATATAATTGTCAACCATGACTATAGTCTATAGAGTTACCTTAATAACTGAAATAACTGAACGCTTTCCAATCACCTTAAGAGTAAAATTAACCTGGATCAATAAACACTCAAAAGTGACCTACTATTCAACAGATAAACTGATATGAAAGTGCAAAGCATTATTTGAATCATGGTGATTATCATTAAGAATAACTTTAGCAGGACAACTCTAAATAATATCTTTTACTATTTCGTAATGGTTGTTATCAAGTAGTATTTATGAATGGCACCAAGTTTCCTCATAAATAACTTATTTGGATATAGAAAAGATAGCTTTGAAAAGGCAATTAAATAGTGCAATAGGCTATCAAGATAGATGTGTCACACACAGATAAAAGGAGGTAATAGTTTCATTCTGCATCCTGAACTGGTCAAGAACTACCTACAATATTTTTTAAGAAACATGTTTTAAGTGGATCATTGCAAACTAGAGCATATATTGGGTTAAATAATCAGGATGATGAAATTTCCAGAAATTATTTTTAATAAAAAATAGTTAAATAAAATGTATTAATTAAAAAATATCAATGAAACTAGAATTTGATTTTTTTCAAGTTATTCTAGAGAGTCTGAAAAGAACCAATAAGTAAGTTGAAATTATACAGAATCAGACTTAACTACATAAAAAAGTATTTGTTAACAATGAGAACATTTTAAAAATATAATTAATTGCATTGTGAAATAGTAAATCATCTGCCACTGGAGGAACACAAACTCCATATAGTGAATATCCAGAGGGCAATGGGCATGTTTTATGTCTTTCTATACTTTTAATATGTGTAATATATTTACTTGTAGGAGAATACCTATAGAGAGCTCAAGAGACTTTGGTTGGATGAATGAATGGATGGGTGGTATTTGGAATTCCATGAATATTTCCATGTTTCTGCATGGTCCAGGCTTTGCGAGTGAAGAACACTGGTAAACTTGGTTAAAGGATGATTGAATAGAAAACATGTCTTGGAAGTGAGAGATAGTGTATATTGTACAAGTTTTAAAGACTTATACAAAAGAGCCATTTGTTTACACTCTAAGGTAGTTAAAAAGTCTTTTCCTCTCCTCCCTTCCCCAGAGATTTGTTTACATTCCAGAATGAAGGACTTTCTCTTTCTGGAAGGGTGGATAGGCCCATATGCCAGGCACTCTGTATAAACTTGGAGCCTCATAATTTCAGGGCTCCTTTCCTATGGTACAACCCTGGTAAATGCTCAGGTGAACATTTACCCTCATTGTGTGGTCTATGGGAAATTGGAAAACCAATGCTAGATGTTCCGTAACAATCTGGTTCAGAGACCTTGTGTTTTCTGTTGGAATCTCTATGTATCTATCAATCTATCTGTCTGTCTAATCTATCTATTTAATAGACAAATGAAAAGAAGGAAGGGAGATTGGATATTTACCTTTTTGGAATTTTTTGTATTCCTGCATTGAGTAGAAAATTTTACTAGATAATGATGGAGGTTTATTTAACTTTTAGATATATGTTGTTCTACATTTATATTTCCATTTATGTTGTTCTACATTTACTCATTTTAGGTGATGTTTTTAGTCCTATGTCAACAAACAAACCAAAGAAAATTCAACATCTGAGAAAAAAATTTGAAGACTAAAGAGAAGACAAGACTTTTATTTTTAAAGTATCTACTACAAAGTATGTGACTTGCTTAGCACAAAGAGTAATTAATCATTTACCTCTTATTAAAGCATTAATGAAGATTTGTCCTAGGAAAGGAAAGATAGTTTTATCTAAATTAGGTAAGATTAAAATATAAGAACCTCTTTTCTAAGATAAAGCAAATGATTCAATAAAAACAATCTCTTAAAATGACTGAAAATAGAAAAAGAGAAGCATTTGGCCTAAGTTTTTCTCAGAACGGGCTCAAAATATACAGAATTCTCATCTGAACTAAAGAAATAACAAAATCTGTTAAACCTCAGATTCTAGAAACTTTTGCTATTTTGCTGGCATTTTGGGTCTTGAGATGAGCTTTAGCCAAATAAGTAACTATTCAGTGTGACTATAGGCATTTAAGGTTTTTTTTTTTTTTCTTTTTTAAGTCCATTAGGGCATGAGGGAATAAAATGATTCATGGAAGACTTCAAAAGGATTGATCAATGCATATCTAGTTTCTGTAGTTAGAACATTTGAAAGGTCTTTACTCCCCCCAACTTTTATGGTGATTCACCTAAAAAAATCTTTCTCACTGGCAGAAACACATGTTATAGCTACATTTATGCACTCAAAAGAAACACCATAAAGACCAAAATATTATGTTACTAAGTTAATGATATGCATATCTCATAGAATTTGCTGTAATTGATATCTGTGACCAAGTTGGCCACAGATCAAACAGTGCCCTAGAAGAAATCCCTGCTAGACCCCTCCCCTGAGTGCCTCACCAGGGACCATTACAGAGTTCATTATATGGTTCACCTTCAGACAATAACTCACTGCCAACGCATGTCTTACTTCAGCTGCTGCAGATATATTCAGGGATTTCTATCTGACTGCTCAATGTCAATTATAATATTTATTCATATGCTAACAAAGCATTATGTTACATATATTGCATATTTTAGCTATAGAGATACTCTTTTAATATTAAGTTACCCAGTGACCTATGCAAGAATTGTATACGCAAACTTTGAGAGCTGAAGATGGTACAAAAAGCTTGTCAAACATCCTAAACATAATATTAGATTGTCTGTTATGCCATTGAAGATTTTCAGAGCAGTTTGGCATTATTTTACGACAATTACAGGTGATTCAGCTTCTGATTGTAGGGCTACCATGTGAGTAGGGGATTAGGTTCATCCCAAATGACCCCAGAAGGAAGAACTAAATCAAAAGATGCAATCTGTATGTAGTCACATTTTAACCCAAAATCAAAGGAGAATTTTCTACCTATGAGATCTCTATGGGTACCTTGGTTTGCTTTGTAGTTAGTGTGTTTCTTATCAGTGGAAATGTCTAACACAGTGGCAGTAAGATGTCAAGTGTCCATTGAGTAGCTGAATGAGATGACCTTTCAAATTTCTTCAGATGTTGGAATCCTGGGTACACACTCTAAGATCCCTTTAGTAAAGGATAGGCTATTGCTCATTGTCCTTCAAATCCTAAAAGGGAGTATTTTACCCCTCTCTTTCCCTTCCATATTCTTCAGTGCTGCTGGACATGTGCCCAGGTTAAGATGAAGAACAGTTCAGCCATGGGCTGCAGCTGCTGCGTGGCTAATGGAAAAGGAGCCCAGGAATGCACACATTCTCTGTGTCTACTCAAGGCCAGCAGGCTCGCCTGATCTGAACAAAAATCCAGGCAAGCCGTCTGCTTGGCACTGTGCAAGCAACAGATCTGGGTGCCTCACAAGATTTCCAACTGAAATGAGGGACTGTTTTCAAACTGTGTAGGCCCAGGCTTTTTTCCCCACTGGGCTGTGGCATAAGCCAGTGAAGGTTGGGATCGTGAAATCCGCGGTATTTTGGAGTCGCAAAAGATCTCGAAAAAGATCTTACCCAACATTTCTCAAAATGTGTTCCATGGAAAAAAAAAAAATGTGATCCACAGAAATATTGCCGTGTGAGAAGCTTCTTGGGAACAACAGTCTGAGATCAAAGAAATTAAAGAAATTGTATATATTTAGGTCTTTCCAGAAGATTCATAATATGCATTATTACATTAAATGCTATGAGAAGTCTTATTGCAAAGAAACTTTGGTAAACACAGATCTGACCAACAAAGTTTTTCTTTTTTTCCCCCCTGCCTGGTATCATTAATATTCCATAGAAAACACACTGGAAAATAATATTTCAGTACCAAACTGCCATTTTTACATATGAAGAAATGGAGGTGCAGAGAGAGAAAGTGATTTGTTTCAGGCTGAATACACTGACAAATTTTGAATAGAACTCAGGTTTCCTCACTACTAATTCAAGGTTATTTTCTCTAGAGAATTGATTATATTCTTGACTTTCATTTTTCACTTCATTATGCCCAGGCCAGGTGTTCATGTCTAGACTGGACATCTTTGGCATCAGGATTGAGTTTGGCAAAAGCCTTGGAATAATAACTTGCCTCTGGTTTGATCCACGTGGGCCAGGAGTTTGGGGTCATGTTGTATAAAACCAAAAATATATCAGGCTGAAGAGATATGTTCTAAAAAATCTGAAATTAGACACCACCAAAAAGTTATCCATAAATATTCCATCCTATGGCTACCCCTAACACATGAATTTCATCTTTTTCATACACAATTCCTAATAAGCCCTTGCGTAACATAATTCATCTGTTCTGTATAGAACTCCAAGTCTACTCACCCAACTCAAAAGATGAGAACTCAAGATTGCATCCTATTAATGTTCCAGAAGTAATACGATAATTCTAAATTCAACAACCCAGGAGTCCTTCTCTAGCTGTCTCAGTCTGATTCAGATATAAACTCTTCAGGAACATAAAATATGTGGACTAACTGCTATGGTTTGAATGTCCCTGCCAAAACTCATGTCAAAATTTAATTTTCATTGTAACAGTATTGAGAGGTGGAGACTTTAAGAGGTGACTAGGTGATGAGGGTTTGCCCTCCTAAATGGATCAATGCTGTTATCATGGGGGTGGGTTACTGATAAAAGGTATAAGTTCAGCCAGATTTCCCCTTTCTGTATTGTGTGCTCACTTCCCCTTTCCACCCTTCTGCCGTTGGATGACCCTCGCCATATGCCGACACCATGCTCTTGGACTCCCTAGCCTCCAGAGCCATGAGCTAAATAAACTTTCACTGTTTATAAGTTACCCAGTCTATGGTATTCCATTATAGCAGCAGAAAAGAGACTAAGACAGATTGGTACCCAGAAGTGAGACTGTTGTTATAACAAATACCTGAAAATGTGGACATGGCTTTGGTTATGCGTAGAAGCTAGAAAAGTTTGGAGGAGCAGACTGGAAAAAGCCTGTATTGTCATGAACAAAGCATTAAGGGCAATTCTGGGGAGGGCTCAAAAGAAGAGGAGAGCTGTAGGAAAATATGAATCTTCTTAGAAATTACTTAAATGGCCATGACCAAATTTTTGGTAGAAGTATGGACAGTGAAGGACATTCTGTTGAGGTCTCAGATGGAAATGAGAAAAAAGTGTTGGAGACTGGAGTAAATGCCGTCCTTGTTATATAGTAGCAATGATTTTGGCTGAATTGTGTCCATGCTTAAGGGCTTTAAGGAATGTGGGACTTAAGAATGATAACTTAGGATATGTGGTGGACGCAGCAAAGCATTCATGTTGCTATGTGGCTACTTTTAACCACATACAGTGAGATATAAAAGCAAAGACATGACTTAAAGATGGAATTTAAAATTATAAGGGAATCAGAGCTGAACAATTTGGGAAATTCACAGACTGGCCATGGAAAAAGTGAAAAAGCATGTTTGGGAAAGAATATCAAAGGTGTGCCCAAACAATTAATTGCTAAAGAGGTTACCATGGCTAGAAGGAAGCCAGGGGCTATTCATCAAGGCAATGGGAGAAAGAGCCCTAAAGGCATTTCAAAGGTCCTCTGAGGATGCCCCTCCTATTACAAACCCAGAACTCTAAGAAGGCAGAATGGTTTTGGGAGTAGGCCAGGGGGTTCCTTCCATGGGTTTGCTGCTCAAAGTCAGCTTGGCTCTCTGCTCCATGCATTCTGGTGCAATACTCCTTGGGCACACCAGCCATAGCTGAAGCGGGCCCAGGTGTGACTTGACCCAATGCTCTGGAGGGCACAAGCAGTAAGCCTTGGGAGCATCCACATTGTGCTAATTCTACAGGCATACAGATTGCAAGAGATGTGGGGAATGGCTGCCTTCACCTAGATTTCAAAGGATGCCACAGACTGCCTAGAAGCCCAGGAAGAAATCTGACACAGGGATGGAGCTGTCTCAGTAAGACTCCACTAGCTCAATGTGTCTAGTGGAGCTGTGGGAGTGGGACAGACTGAGACCCCAGAACTGCAGGGAAACCTGCATGAAACTTTAACCCAAGAGAGTCAAAACAAGGACTGAGCCCAACAAAGCCACAGGGTCAGGGTTGCCCACTGCTCTGGGGGTGCAAACCCTCCAGTGTGTCTAGGAGGTGACACATGGAATGAAAGATTATTCTGGAGTCTTACCCAAGATTTAACATTATCTACTCTGTTGGGTTTTGGACTTACTTGGGACCAGTTACTCCTTTCTTCTTGCCTATTTCTCCCTTTTGGAATGGGAATGTCATCTTATGCCTGTACCACCACTGTATTTTGGAAGCAGATAACTTGTTTTGATTTCACAGGCTCACAAATGGAGAAATTTGCCTCAGGACAAAGCGTGCTTTTCGTCTCACCCGTATCTAATTTAAATGAGATTCAGGACTTCGGACTTTTGAGTTGACGCTGGAATGAGTTAAGCATTTTGGAGCTATTTGGATGAAATGAATGTATTTTGTATGTGAGAAGGACATGAATTTTGAAGGTCCAGGGATGAAATGCTGTGGTTTGAAGGTCCCCAGAAAAATTCATGTTCAGATTTAATGCCACTGTAACAGTACTAAGAGGCAGGTACTTTAAAAGGTGATTAGGTCATAAGGCCTTCACCCTCATGGATGTATTTATGCCAGCATAACAGGAGTGGGTTTCTGATAAAAAGGATGAGTTCGGCCAGATTTCCTCTCTCTGTCTTTTGTGCTCACTTCTGCCTTCCACCCTCCTGCCATGGGATGACCCCTGCCATATGCCAGTGTGATACTCTTGGACTTCCTAGCCTCCAGAACTGGGAACCAAATGAACTTTGATTGTTTATGAATTACTCAGTCTGTGGTTAGAGCAGCAGAAAACAGACCAACATACTAATCAATACACTTAGCACCGTTTCTTCACCTAATATATAATGGTGGGGAAAAAGACAGCAGCAGTAAAAATACACATTTTAAATATCAGAAAGGGGAATACACTAGACTTTGGGCACTTCTAGATGGTGACAGCAAGGTGGGCATTGGATGGATAACTATTAATAACTATTTTTCAATTGATTAAATCTCATAATTGGTCAATATTGGCTCCCAAGATCAGTATCCTGGGAGACTTTCCCTTGTGTTTTTCAGAATCATTCATGAAGAGACATGTAGAACCCTCTCAGGTTGTCCTAACTTAGTTGTTCAGTGCTTTTGGTGCTAATTTTGGTGACTGTGAATTGCCCAAGATGCTGAGAAACCTAGTCAACTTTTTTTTCCCCAATCCTAAAGGACTTTTTCACACCACTACCATAAGAACTGGCTATTGCTCAATGTCATTGCTGAAGATATTCTTTGCTAATTATCAGTATAGGAAACCTTGTGGTCTAGTGAGAACTGAACTACCAGTCCCAAAGATTGCTCAGTCACCTAATTTCTGCTTCTAGTTCATCAGCCTTTGGGCATAAGTAAAACACAATAGGCTAGATTGGGATAGCTTGAAATTTTTCCTTAAAATGAATTTGTGAGCTGTCCAATAAAACTTCCTACAATAATAGAAATGTTTTATTCTGTGCTATTCTGTATGCTAGGCACTAGACACAAGTGGCTACTGAGTGCTTAAACTGTGGCTGGTGCGAATGAGAAACTGAATTTTTAATTTAATTTTAATTAATTTAAATTTACATAGCCACATGTGCCTAATGACTACCATATTGGATAGCACAGCCCTAGACTGATCCTAACCCAGGGTTAATTTTCAACCACAGGTATATACTGTTGTTATTAGCAAGCAGTGCTTTGTGGGGTAAGAGCAACAGTGTGAAATTAGAGTTCTCTGATTCACTTCTTTGTCTGTGTACCTCCATTTCATACCACACCTTCAGCATCAAAGGCAGAGTCTATTCTAAAACATACTAATTTTGCAGCTCAAAAAGATCAATGAATATCTGATCAGTGGTTCCATATTTTCCTTCTACAAAGTCATGTACTTACCCTCTTATTTCTGATTCTATTTTTCAACGAAGTAACCTTGGACAGGATCTTCTTGCCCTCTTGAAATATGTTAATGGAGGCCACCAGAAATATTCAGCAATTTCTGATAATCTAACAATTTACTACCAAATTCTTAAACTTTCAGCTCCAAACAGCACAATATCTGATCCCAAGAGAGAAATCAGGTAATTGTTACGAAACACTTAACAGCTTTTCATGCTGAAGTGGGCAAGTACTCTCTGCTTTCTCGGCACTCATGAGTCAGTTCTGTGTTTCTTCTGAGATTTTGTTTATTTGTTTGTTTGTTTTTTTACAGCTTGCCAATTTAAGTACTAGTACTTTTTTGTTGCAAATATCAGAAATCTATTTTTAAAAAGATGGGAAATTTTATGGATATAGAAAGGCATCATAGAAGATGAAGACAGAAATAGTCAATGGTATTCATAAACAGAAGCTGTGTTCCAGGTATCCACTGACAGCTGGTAAAACGCATGCCATCTTTCAAAGTGATGTAACCAACCCCAACTTGCACATAAAGGTGTAAATTGCTTTTCATCTCTGGTTAAATCTTCAGGAAGACTCCGGGACAATTGTGTTGCTTTGTTTTTTATACAGACTATTTATATCTTAGCTTTTTTTCGTATCTTCCAATCAAGATTTTAAAATTTAGTGGTGCTCCATGTTTGTAGTTTACCAACGCCTCTGGAGAATTGAATCTCCTCTGTTGTGATTTGTTCTCCCTTTAGATTTCATCTATTGCATCGTGCTTGGAATTCTCTGCTTTGACTTCCTCCATCAAATTTCTTCTAGCTTCATTTCCAAAGGAAGGGCTTTTTGGTTTTTTTCTGGGTTTTTTTTTTCTGCTTGCATTTATACTCCGTCTTTTTTGCTTTTTTACTTTTCATTTGTTTTTCATTTCTTTTAGTATGCCCTTCACATGCACAAAACCAAAAGGACTGAAATAGCAAACAACATGTCAGCAGCAGCCCCAACACATTGAACAGTTGGCACAACTTGGAAAATGAAGAGAAGGAGCATGCACATGAAGTGTGAACAGTTCTGTAGTTGTTCTGCTACTGAGAACTGTCTGACAAAAGATCCACAGCAGATGTACCAAAAGCGCATTTAAGTGCTTAAATTTTATTTAAAAATTCCATAAAAACTAAGGCCACTATAGCAATTAGAAAAAAAAAAAAAAGATGAAAGCTCAGGTCTTGCAGCATTCTTTGCCTTTAGAAAAAAATTGCTCATGATGGTGGATGGGCATAAAGAATGACTGAAGATAATAGGAAACTTTAGCTTACCATCAGAAAATCTCAGTCTAATGGTAAAAGGGGCCCACAAGTCATTTCATCCAATCTTCTATATAGTGTGTAAGTTTTCTACCAACTATATGTCCATCCCATGCTTAAAATATAACTCTGATGAAGTGTGCTCCCTTACCCCAGCAAAGCAGCTCATTTAATAAAACATATTTTAAATAAGTTTTTATTAAGCTATAACACACATACAGCATTTTTCACAAATCATAAGTATACAGTTTGATAGATGTTCAAAGTGTGACTTCCCCCTTGTAACTACCAAGAAATTGATCATAAATAACGTCCCTCCCAGGGACTCTCCCAGTCACTACATCCCTGGAAGTAACCACTATTCTGAATTCTGTCACCATCAATTAGTTTTGCCTGGATTTGAACTTTATATAGAAAGAAATAATACATTATGTATTCTTGTGTGCCTGGCTTCTTTTATTCTCATACACTCTTTTTTTTTTCTTTCTTTCTTTTTATTCTTATTTCAGCATATTGTGGAGGTACAAAAGTTTAGGTTACGTATATTGCCCTTGTCCCCCCCGCCCCGAGTCAAAGCTTCAAACGTGTCCATCCCCTAGACAGTGCACATTGCACTAATTATGCCTCATACACTCTTTGTGGGAGTAATATTGCTATAAACATTTTGGAAAACTACTTGATATTATCTACTAAAGATGAACATGAACTCCCCCTAAGACCCAGACATTGCATTCCTTCCTAGGCTTACACCAAACCCAAATATGTCTGCTAAAAGGCAAGTTCAAGAGTGTTTATAGTAGCACTATTCATAGTAGCCCTAAACTGAAAACATACAAACATCCATGAATAGTAAATATGTCCATTTATGTGCCATGAAAATATCGTATACCTTTGTGACATCTTGTTTGTTAGAATCTTTGAGTTACAAGTGTATCAGAGCATTATCCTGTATTAACAAATCTTACTAGAACACACAGGTCCATACATTGCTCAAGGGCAGGGATAGTATTTTATCCCAAACTTCTCCTCTTATCTCACTTAGCCCAGTAACTTCCCAAAATATTCTGAATATGCAAATCAAATGATACCCCAATGCTGTCAGCTAAATTGAAAGAGAGTTTAAAATGAATGTTTTAAATGCATGTGAAATTTAAAGCTTAGGTATTTTCTCATCCCTAGGCATCAGGATTCCAAAGAGTTCTTTCTATAATAGTAGGAGCATATTATCAATTTTTATGTAAATAAGAAACCCATTTTTTTTTCATGTAGGAAAATATGTATCTGCAATATATACCTTTCTCTAAGGTGCATATTCAATAAAATAGTATATCAATTATATTTTAACAACAGCAATTCTGAGGAATAGTTCAGAAGGTCTCCACCTTTGTTCTTGTGACACATGCTTTGGTAGAACTGTGTTATCCTAGACCTCGACCCTGCTCATGTTACGTTCTCAGCACCCTCATTTCTGGGAAAGTCCAGCCAACTCTACTTGTGTGGCATGGGAGAGACAAACATTCTTAGTAGAATGAGTTATGCAACAGAATGTATCAGTGATAACTGTGGTTTCAACTAAATTGAAGAGTAGCCAAAAATCAAACTGACCAAACTTCAGAACCATCTTGGCCTTATTTGAACTTATTTGATATGTCTGTGACTGTTTAACTTCCTGCCTTATAGAATGTAAATTAAAATGTTCTATGCTAAAATGAAGGTAAGACTCAGTAAAAAGAAAACGCTTTCCTAGAAAGAATTTTATGAGTTATTATCTATTGACAAGGAACATTCTTTCCTAATTAGATTTTGATGCAAATTTATCAGTTAAGGTCTGTGAGGTGCCTTAAGGTTTCTAGAGGAAAAATTTTGTATAAAATTGTATGTAATTATTGGGGCAGATATTCACAAAAATTATTGTCTAATTCACTAGAGCAACAGAGTATAAACACAAGATACATCTGGAAAAGAAGATAAAGAAGAAAACATGGGTGGTCAATTTCCCAACCTATACTCTCTCTAATAAATCAGAGGTTGCTTCCATATAAAAATAATATATCATTTCTCACATCTTGAAAGCTGCTAGAATCATTTCATGGAAAAGTGGCCTAATGCCTAAAACATCTCCACTCGGACCTGGAGCTTCCTGAAACTACTGATGAATGACACTTGTTTGCAAAGCAACATTTATTTGGTCCCTTGGATGATGTGGGCTACTTGTCGGCTTCATACCCACTGTTTGGCATAGCCTTCAGATGATCACAGTTCTCAATTGCTTTTCCAGAACATTCTTCCATTTCTCCCTGATTTGTTTCTTTTGAATCTGGCTTCTACTTTTATCCTTTGGATCTTTGGTTAAAATCCTTAGACAAATTCTCCTGGGAATGTGTTTTTTTTCTTTTCCCTCACTTAGATGTGCCTTGGAGGTCAATACAAATAAGAGACTTGGAACAAAAACAGAACAAATCATTTTATCTTTGAGTTGTGTAGCCACAAATGAAATCTCATTTGTGGTACATAATATGTGATATTTTATTTTACTTTGTCAAAAGATGTGACACTCAAAACATCTGCACATTTTAGCTTCATTTACTAGTGGTTGATGAGAGTGGAGTGTGGTGGGGAAGAAGGGGGTGAGAAAATTGACACTTTTGTTTCTCTACAAAAGTTATTGTTTTGAAAGTAGCAACTAAATTCAGAGTCCAAATAGGTAAATTTAGGGGGCCTTAAAAATAATCTGAGTTTTTAGCAAAAAGAGACATAACCAATAATCACCAATAAGAAATAACTCTCCTTGGATTTTCTTCCTTTGGATCAGACATATCCAGTCCCTCCTAGATATTTCACACTTTGTGAATTGCATGTGCAGTATTGGCAAAATGCTGATGTAATAACTGCTTCAGAGTTTTCTCTTGTGCCCATATGATGATAGAAAATACATATGATGTTATGCACCTGTATTGTTTGATCATTTTTTTTTCTGTATCCTTAGGGAGGAATCAAATGGCAGCATCGATCCGATTTGCATGCAGAAGCCATGGGAAAAGCAGTTCTTACTATGAGAATACATTGCATTTAGAAAGCTGCACATATAATCACAATGTTGAATTTCTGGAATGCTCACTGAGTATGTGTGTGTGTGTACATGTACACATGGAAGCCCCTATACACTTATATATGAATTAACTGGCCACATTAGACATCAATAACTGCTGGCTCTTTTATAAAGAGGATGCTATGCCATTTTGGACACACATGGAAAATGTTCTTAAATTGCTTTCTGTTTTTATCATTAAATGTGAGAATATACCTAAAAACCACAGCAAAAACTGTTCTTCATGTGTGGTCTGAAACATTTATCACTTTTGCCTTATAGAAGTAGGGAAATCTTATATTTAGCCTTTTGTGGTAGAAGGTAATGAATGACTCCAAGATCAGATAATTACTAGAAGGCTTATTCTGTTAATATACTAATAATCCTTCTATCTAAAGTTTGTATGCTTAGGAAATTTTAATTAGCAATTTGCTTTTTGTAGGTTTAAAAAAAGTAGATGGTCAGTTAACATATTATTCTATAATTCACCATTAATGAAAAAGTACTGGGAAGTTTCAAATGGAATTTGGTTTTTATTGATGAGAAAATAGGATCCTTCCTCTGGAAAAAAAAAGTTTTATTTCTTTTCTTTTCTTTTCTTTTCTCTTTTTTTTTTTTTTTTTTTTTAGACAGAGTCTCACTCTGTTGCCTGGGCTAGAGTGCCGTGGCGTCAGCCTAGCTCACAGCAACCTCAAACTCCTGGCCTCAAGCGATCCTCCTGCCTCAGTCTCCCGGGTAGCTGGGACTATAGGCATGCACCACCATGGCTGGCTAAAAAAGTTTTATTTCTTAAAAAAAGAACATGAAATGGAAAAATGGAGGAAACTTAAGAGATTATAATAGATATTTAGTGGATATTCCATTCACACAAACTGCTACACTGAGATTTAGTTTTATAAAAATTTTATGGCTACTCAGGATGGAATATTGGTCCCTCCTGACCTGGATCTCTCAGTAACTCTTCATCCTATGCTCAGCTCTCACTGACAAATGCCCAGGGTTCCCGTCGTACCAAACCCACGAATCTGCTATTCAACAAAGGAGGCTCCTCCTGTCCTTCAGTCTGAAGGGTCTAAGATTGTTTTAAGCTCTTCAATTGGAGCATCAACATTTTAAAGCTTTTAATCCACTATACTTTTTTCTTCCTTGCTAACATACTGTTACTGGATCACTTTTCCTAAAATAGACCATTCATCTACTTTGGAAATCACTGAGGCAAATGATTTCCTCTTTGATGATTTTCCCAAAGGTTGTATAAAACTCCTCAAGCTCATTCTGTACCTAGCACAGCTGCGGCTTGTGGTCTCGGGAAGCATCCAAAGCATGCAGCAACTCCAAAGCGTTGGATGTTGGTCAACTAACCGGTCTACTTGCTCCTTCTCCAGGCACCAGTCCCCACAAGCCGAGAGATTGTCTCCTGCTCAACATTTCCGTAAGGGACAGACTTCAGGTGTGCCCTGACAGGAGATAAAGATCTGTATGAAATGGTCTATTATGATTGATGGTAAAGTCCAAATTGAAAGACTGTACTTCGCAGGTTTTATGGACTTCATCAGCATTGACAAGACTGAAGAAAATATCCATCTGCTCTATGACACCAAGAGTCGCTTTGCTGTTCATTATATTATGCTTGAGGAGGCCGAATGCAAGTTGTGCAGAGTGAGAAAGATCTTTGTGGGCACAAGAGGAGTCCCTCATCTGATGATACAAGATGTATACTCCATCTGCTACCCTGATTCTCTCACCACGGTGAATGACGCCACCCAGGTAGCTTTAGACACTGGTAAGATTACCAGTTCCATCAAGTTCAATACTGAGAACCTGTGTATGGTGACCGGAGGTGCTGACCGGGGGAGAATTGTTGTGATCACCAACAGAGAGACATCTGGCTCTTTTGATGTGGTTGAGGTGAAAGGTGCCAATGGCAAAAGATTTGCTTCCTGGAGTTCCAACGTTCTTGCTATGGGAAAACACAACAAACCATGGGTTTCTCTTGACCGAGCGAAAAGTGTCCACCCTACCACTGCTGAAGACAGAGATAAGAGACCAGTAGCCAAACAGAGCAGTTGAGTAAAATGATATCTTGGTGACATGAGCATTCTCTTTGGCCAATCAAAGATTATATAGCATAGACAAACAAAAACTCCTCAAGAGATGCAATATGTAATCCATTGGGCATATTCAAATTGGACTTCTATGAATTTATGGAACCTTTTATGATACAAGTTTCCTCCACAGCACTTAAAATTCTCAAATTCTAAGGCTTTTCTTCATCTGATAACAGCCATTCTAACAGGTGTGAGATAATATCTCATTGTGATTTTAATTAGCATTTCTCTGATGATTAATAATGTTGAGCGTTTTCTCATGAATCTGTTGGCCATTTGTATGTCTTCTTTGGAGAAATGTCTATTCAGGTCCTTTCTCCATTTGTAAATCAGGTTACTTGTAGGAGTTCCTTATGTATTTTGGATATTAATCCCTTATCCCATGTATGGTTTGCAAATATTTTCTCCCATTCTGTATGCTGTCTCTGTACTCTATTGATTGTTTCACTTACTGTGCAGAAGTTTTGTAGTTTGATGTAACTCCATTTACCTATTTTCATTTGGGTTGCCTATGCTTTTGGGATCATATCCAAAAAATTTTTGCCCAGAATAATGTCATGGAGTTTTTATCCTATGTTTTCTTCTATTAGTTTTACAGTTTCAGGTCCTATGTTTAAGTCTTTAGTCCATTTGAGTTGATTTTTATATATGGTGTGAGTTAAAAGTTCAATTTCATTCTTGTGCATGTGGATCTTCAGTTTTCCCAATACCATTTATGGGAGAGACTGTCCTTTCCCCATTGTGCATACGTGGCACCTTTGTCAAAAATCAATTGTCCATGAATTCATGGAGAAAAGGGCAAGAATGGAAGTAGCAGGAACAGTTTAAAAGTCTTGGTGCAAAATGATGACAGGTTTGTGTATGCTCACGGAGGTGACACAGAAAAATGAAGAGACACGAACAGAGCTGATGGGTGTTGAGCTATATTTTGATGGGTGGTTAGATAAGACTTAAGCACTGGATTTGGGGCATGAAGAATAAAGGAAACAAGAGTTCCATCTATTATGGATGAGATGATTGTGAGATATTTTTATGAATCAATGTCGGATTCTGGAGTAAAGAATCCCAGACTTTCAGTGATTTCTCAAAATCACAGTTTATTTCTCACTCACTGATCAGTTAACCGTGGGTTTTCCTGGCCACTTACTCTCCTGGGAAGCTCTTCTTTTAGTGGTGTGGGGACTTGGGATCTTTTCCTCTTGTAGCTTTGCCTTTCTCTAAGTCCTTGGGTTTTGTTTTTGTTTCTGTTATCCATCCAGCCTGTCAGTGAGGAAAGAGAGCATGTGCAAGCAGGGGTGTTTGTGCAGGAGATTTTTATAGGCTGGCTTAGGCAGTGGCACACATGATGTCAGCCATACCACATTGACCAACCCCAATCCCATGGCCCAGTCTACTTGCAAGGGAGGCTGGGAAATGTAGTCTAGCTATGTGCCTGGGAGCAAAACAAAAGGGTATGGCATATTTTCTGGGGATGTCAGATGGTCTTCCAAATAATTTTGAAAAACATAAATAAATAAATAAAAGAAGAGGAAACAAATGTCTATTGAATTCTACTTCTAAGCATTTCAGGGGTTACAAAGATAAACACCCCTTCCTTACTACCCACAAAGGGCCGTGTGATTTAATTGTAAAAAGAAGATATGCATAGAAATTTGGAAAGCTGTAAAAGAAAACAATGGGAGATATCAAATAGAAGTAAAAAATTACCAAATAAATGATGTAGATGGATATTATTATATATTGACAGGAGGGAAATTCATCACAGACTAGAGTGAGTTAGGGAACTTTCCTAAATTAAGAAAAATTTTAGGTGGATCAGGAAGAATAAGTAAGAGATGTCCAGGAAGAAGAGATGAAAAAAAATTTGTTTTAGGCACAGGGAAATCTATCATTAAAAATGACTTTTTTGGGCCAGGCACGGTGGCTCACGCCTGTAATCCTAGCACTCTGAGAGGCCGAGGCAGGCGGATCGTTTGAGCTCAGGAGTTCGAGACCAGCCTGAGCAAGAGCGAGTCCCCGTCTCTACTAAAAAAAATAGAAAGAAATTAGCTGGACAACTCAAAATATATAGAAAAAATTAGCTGGGCATGGTGGTAATTATGTCTGTAGTCCCAGCTACTCGGGAGGCTGAGGCAGGAGGATTGCTCGAGCCCAGGAGTTCGAGGTTGCTGTGAGCTAGGCTGATGCCACAGCACTCTAGCCCAGGCAACAGAGTGAGACTCTGTCTCAAAAAAATAAAAAAATAAAAATGACTTTTTTTACTATTAAAAATAACTATACTTTGTCATAATTAGCACTCTTAGAAACAACAGCTTTAAATAAGTTGACTAATTATTTAGTAACCAGCTACTAAATAGCTATGTTCAAAACAATGTTTATGTGGCTTAATGTAGTTTTTCTCTTTCCAAACTGACTTATGCATATAAGCACAGCCTCAACCGCCAAACAAAAGGTGGCTCATTCATGCTTTGAATTCAAATCTCTGACTTACTTTTTTTGGCCTCAGTTCTCTGCTTTATACAACTGGAGGATTGAGATGTCAGGGTGGTTCAGAGGAACCAGGCAATAGTCTGTTGGCTAGAAGAGTTTCCCCGTGTTTTTATATACATAGATACGATTGCATGACGATCAGGAGAAAGGTTGAGCAACTAGCAACAGAACAGAGTCGAGGAGAAGAAGTGGGGGATGATTTGTCTTTTTCCAAACAGAAATAACATATTTCAACTCTCAGATCTAGCAATCAAGCTTAGAAGATGGAGCCAGGCCTGAAGTAAACCATCATGATTCACTTCTTGCAGACAGCCTTTAGCTATATGTGAAATGGTTGATGATGATGATAATCTTAATAATGGCAATAATATACACTTACTTAGTAGCTTTAATGCTACATTTTCAAAGGTGCTTTAAGCATTAATTAATTAACCCCTACAGCAACCCATAAGGTAGCTATTACCTTGTATTGTGCAAATAATTAACCATTGCCAACAAAGGTTAAATGGACAGCCTGAAGTTATTCAGTAAATCAAAGCCAGGGAAACAAAAGGACTGTTTGATTTCTAGCCACAAGTTTGTCTCATTGATGTCTAGACTACTGTCCTTTCCTTAGGAAAGGAAGCTAACAGTTGATAGAGCAGGAAATGGATTATAGGAAAAAGTCCAGAAATCTGGGGTCCAGGAATGTGTATAGGAGCTGGGTCAGAATTTCTCAGAGAGCCAGGAATCCAATATAGATATGTACTTGAAGCACTGATGCTACTAATCATTGCTGAGCTTGCCTTCCCGCCTGAGCTAGCTTCCTGCCCAGGCTCACCCCCCCCCGCCCCCGCCCCCGCCGACAGCATCTCACTGCAGAGACCTGGTGACATGCCTGCTTCTTTACCATAATGCAGGAGACCCACCAGGTAGCAATGGGATTATTTACGTCAATTCTACAACATCTAACAGTACCTGGCATATCATAGATATAATAAATAGATATGATACAATAAATATATTTTGGAAAACTAAATGTATATATAAAAATGTTTTTGTAAACTTAGCCTGAGGTATAAAAATAATCACTGTAAAGTGAAATAATTCCAGAAAGCAATGAAATTACTGACTAAATTGAAAGGAAAGGAACTTTCAGGTAGAAATCTTGAGGGCTTAATGTTGATGGTAAACACTGGGCTTGAAAGATGGGCCTGCGTTTGCTCTGACAGTGGTTCCTCTGTCTCATCTTCAGTTTACTCATGTATAAAATGTAAGTAACAATACCAGCATTGGAGAGTTTTTGCCAGGGCCAAATGAGATAGTACCTGCAGATCATCTATCACTAGACCACATTAAGTCCACAATACATATTTGTGTTCTTTCCTCCTTTTAAAAACAATAGTATCACTAAAGCTTCATAGCTATAAGCACTAAGAAGTAATCTTCTTGCCTCTATGTAGCAGAATCTATTTTCACATGGACAACTTTTTATCAGTAAGGTAGAAGGAGGGAAATGTTGAAATAGTTCACTCCCTGAAGCTATATGAGAAAGTAAAGACCACAGCACAACTAGAACTCTATTAAGCTACAGTCTTCGGAAACTCTAGATACATGAGAAAGTTGGAGGTTAGCTACTTTACCTGACATGCACAGTCCCAAATTAATTTAAAGACTTCATATATCTAATGTAGTTAGTGGACTATGAATATTGACTCAGTGAAATGCATGATTACGGACTCAATTTCACCCAATCCTGCACTGTCAATGTTTTAGGATTTGAAAATAATTTGGAAAGAAATTGGCTGGAGGAAGAGGATGAGCAAGGAGGAGGAAGAGAAAGAAAAGGGGCCAGGTCAGGTGCAGTGGGAGGTGTATGGGCAGGAGCTCAGGAGGGTGAGGGACCAAGAAGGTGAAAAGAAGAAGAGATAACATGAACCACACACACACACTCCACACTTTAATTATGTGTTTACTTTATAGATAACTGGGGTGAGGGTTAAGCCTACAGAAGGTGAGTAATTGATCCTAATTATGTCTTACATTAACCTGTTCCATATGAATAACTATGTAAAAGTTAATATTGCTGATTCCAACAATCTTGAAGATAAACCTGTTCACAATTGAAGACAGTGGATTTTTCCTGCAGCCTCTAGAAAATTCCACTTGTGATAATGGTTTTTACCTCTACTTTATGTGGACTAAGGGTTCATGAGAGGAAAAAGAAGGGTAAACAGTGAGGCATGGAGGGAGATGTTGAGAATCCTCCCTAGAAAGCTCAGTTTAGGAATCTAGAAGGCATATTATATGCTGCTTGCTAGTGCAAGCCCTGCAAAAACTAGGAAAGCAAAATATAATTGGAGTTATCCTTAGATTACTGCAAGGTAAATTAGTTATCTTTATTAGTTGTTGATTGACACTAAAACATATCTTTGGGTTTAACACAAATACAATGTGAGATCATTCTTAAAAGTTGAGCCAAGCACCATGTATTAGTATGTTTGGCTCTGTTAAACAGAAGCAATAAAAACTTAGTCTTAAGTATTAGACAGACACGATTTTATCATCTGTCATTGCCATTAAACACATCAGTGTGGAATTGAGGGACCGGAATGTTAAGACAGAGCAATTATGTTTTTGATACATCATCAATGTATCAAAAATTTGTTTTGCATTAACTGTTGATTTTTCTCACTTGAAGTGTTCATATCCCATTCGTAAGTCTGTTGGTCTGTCAGATAAAATATGAACTTTCCAATAGTTAAAGGATGTAGACATTTTTAGCCAGAAAACCAAGCAAATAGAGTCCTTTTCCTGAAGCCAAATTGTTCCACACACCCATGTCTTTCATTAGCTCTGTTGGTTAGCATGATTCCAATTCTGTTTTTAAAATTTAGAATTGTGACTTGAGACTTGCAACTATTCCCATTACACGTGTTCAGTGTTGGGGTGGATTTGAAGTTAGCATCAGTCAATTCAAATTGCCTACAGTGCTATTCTCATTTTTTCCCCCTCTCTTACCTTTGCAGTGATTATATATATCACTGAGGATCAGGAATAAGAATCACCCTTTACAAATATACTTTGGTCTCATAAAACAGATACAAAAATAGCTTAATTTAGAACTTTAAAAAACAGTGAGGTTTATTTCAGAAAATATACAAAATTTATATTTTTAAATAAATATAAAAGCAAGTGAATTTAAGAAAAATACAGAGGAAATAGGATGGGCTCAATAATTAAATCTTACACTTTCTTTTTTTATCACTGAAAGTATTTTTTTAAACAATAACCTACCTCATTCTTCTGTGATGTTTTTAATGCCTTTCCTATTCACCAGCATACACATCTGGATAGCAATTTTCATTCAGACACAGTGCAACAAATTGCAAATGATACAATCGTTCATGATTTAGAGTTATATTAAGATTACTAAAGCCATTCAACACTAACTAAAGTATCAACATATTTGAAAACAAGTTTGTTAAAAATGAAGACATCAACTTATCAGGACAATAAATTAAATAATAATGACAATAGATGGAATGGTGAGATAATTCCTTTTTTAAGAACTTTGCTTTAATTACTTTTAAGCAATGTTGCCATAAATGTCCTAAAGATTATTAATGGTCCTAAATGATTTCTGTGTCCATCAAGTCATTTGCAACTGTGACTATTTCCACAGCTGAGCTATTGCTCTGAGCACACCCTAAGCTGAGTGGCAGACATTATTTTCAAGTTGACAATGGCTGCGTTCCAATATTTTGTTGGTGATTTCGTCTTGCTGTTTCTGTTACATATGGTTTGCAGGTATCATTTATCAACTTGTTTAGAAAGCTAAATGTGTCAAGTATGTGGGCTACAGTGAGTATTAAAAACAATTTCTTCTCTGGCATTGGTGCAAAATGTTGTTCATTGTAATAGGTTGCCTAAGATAAAGTTGAACATTTTGTACAAACTGTTTAGGGTACTCTTGCATAAAAACAACAGGATGGGCTAAACAAATTCTCCAGCTTTCTTCTGGTTCTATGGGTTTTCAAAACAATGACTTCTCTTGGCATTTTTTTCCTTCCAATATGCAGATTTTGGTAGCATTTCTTTTCCTGAGTTATTTAATTGCTGATGATCTTTAAAATAGGCTAGGGGTGAGTCTGTTTTGAAATACTTTGAAATATTTAAAGTATTTAAACTTGCCCTAATTCTACTAAATGTACATATATGTATGGTTTGCATGTGAAATGTGTAAATCTGTTCAAGAAAAAAATGTCTTAGGTGGAAAACAGAGAATAGTAAGAAAGCTCTTCTAAAATCCTTGCTAAGCTTGATGCGCTGAATTCAATTAATTTTTGATGGGTCAATATAAGAAACTTAAGTTATGTAAATGATGAAATACAGGTTATATTTACCAAAGCAAGAATAATTAAATTAAATGTTTCAGCTTGGAAAAATATGTAAAGATAATAATTTCATTGATTTGAAAACTAACTTGATTATATCCCTCCTTTTGTGAGAAATTTATGGGCAGGTGGGAAAATGAACACACAGATCACAAAGTCATAGTGTGACTCAGAATTTCCTTGGGTCATGCCCTTAACTTTCAGAGCCTCTGTTACTTCTTATATGAAAGGTTTTCCTATCACTATACAGTCTCCAAATTCCCTTCCTACTTCAAATACTATAATTCTAAATGGACTATTGGGAAAATTAAAAAAAATTTATGTCCTACCAAGGGTTTTTTTTTTTTTTTTTTAATGACTGGCAGAATTAACTGAAACAGTTTTTCAAGGAAGAGGAACCAAAGTAATATCAATGATGAGACAAAGGTCAGCATGATGCTAACACAAAATGTTTAATTGCCGTAAAAATGCTTCTAGAGCCTATGTTGGGAACTTTCAATGTTTGTGATGATGCTCACTGTTTTCTGGCATTTCTTGAATAATCAATTTACACTAATTTTCCCCTTGCAAAATCAGGGCACTCAGGGGTGGCAAGGTGATACAGTCTCTCTTTTTCTCTTGCTAAAGTATTTTTGGAGGAAGCAACTGGAAAAGAGGGAAATAGGTTGTACCGCCCCTCTAGAAAGACTGTGATGCGTTGTCACTGGTTTGTTGGTCTAATCATCTCTGTCCTGAACCTACAGTTACTACTCAAGGGTTTATGAAAGGGGCCCCTTCAGTGATGTAGGGAGATGGTCACATTCCTTCCTCTCAAACCTCTTTCCCTGCTGGTTTCCCCAATCCTGGATATGATGAAGTCCTTTCAATTAACAAAATAGCTAGTTCTCAAAACCAGCACAATGTAGGGTGAACAGAGGTTGTATTTTTATATACTTTGATGGTTATCTGATTTTGTACAGGAAAAATGCCTTAGACATTTAGGCCTTCAAAAAGGGAAGATCCCAAGAGATGCATCCTAGCTTCCAGATGTGTCTGTCTATATCATCCTTTCTTTATTTACCCAAAGATCTTTGAAAGCTCCTAGGCTTGCATCCATACTCTTTCCCCCCAAGTTAGGAAATTCCTAAGGGCTCTTCTCTTCTTGTCCTTTTTTGAATTTTGCCAACTAACACAGCACTTTGGCCTTTGCTTAGATGTTAATGAAAGCAGTATTTGGCCTGGACACTGCTAATTCCTCATTGGCAGCAAGGGTGCTGGTGGGTTCTCTGATGCCAGTTCCATCTTATTATGGAGAGCTGTAGAAGATTGCCTCCTAGTTACCTTAGTTACCTAAGAAGCAGCATGCATATCTTGCCAAGGTGAGCATCACTTTATTTGCCTTGGTGGTAAGCATGTCAGGTTCATTCAAGGAAAGGATAGCTTAACATGATTTTGACCTTGTACCTTACAAAAGCAAAACCTTGATGCTATTGTGCTAATAAATATTTTCGTCCTCCTAGACCAGCGTTTCTCTACTTTGGCATTTTTGACATTTTGGGCCAGATAGTTCTTTGTTGTGAGGGGCTACCCTGTGTATTGTATGAAGTCTAGCAGCATCCCTGGCCCCCATAGCAGCTGCAAGTTGTGACAACCACAAATGTCTCCAAAGATTACCAAATGTCTCCTATGGGCAAAACTGCCCCATTTGAGAATCACTGTCCTAGACATATCATATATTACAATAACTTTTACAATAGCTATGATTGGCTTCCTGTTGTCATCCCAGGTAATCGGCATTAATCTGATTTTTTTTCTGTTTCCAAATTACTCCATACCCCAAAATGTGTGGGGCACTCTGTATATTAGCAAAGACATCACACTTACAGTTAAATACCAAGAACTGATACTGAATTGGTTCAGGAAAGACAACAGGAGTGCCCTGTTACCACAATCTTTTTTTTCCTAAAGAATTCCAAAACTTCAGTGTATCTCAGCTTGACAATACATTAACATTTTGTTGCTCAGCTGTAGGGCATTCTCTTTAACAGCCAGGGCTCCTCTATAGAATGGAATTGCTCACAGAAAAGACCAATAGGGCATCTGCAGCTTTCTCTGTTCTGCCTCAGCCTTGACCCAAATTCTCTGCCTCCATCAGGTTCATGGTATAGCAGTGAGAGGCCCAAGGAAACCTACTTCCTCTTAGTGATATAAAAATAGCTACTGAATTATTGAATTGTGTGTGTAGTTTAAGGAAAGTGTCCTATGAATGGATATATACATGTTATTTTACAAATACATGCAATAATTTATATATAAAAACTGGGGGGAAGACAAACTGGAATTTCCTTTGTCCTTCCTTCCCAATTCTGTATTCCTAATATTATTTTAATTGTTTAAATGTGATCTGCTTTCATCTTTTCCTGGAAAGGATGAATAAAAAATTTCAGCTTTCCAATCTTCCTTACACTATATGCCCACATAGTTAAATGCCCTCCAGGCATCTAATAGCAGAAAATATCCATTAAGTTTTGTTTATGACAATCAGGGTGAGGAAAATAACATTTTGGCTCTTCTGAGGAAGAAAAGGCGGCTGGAAAAATGCTAGCAAGTGTTTAAATAATTATAAGCACGCACATAAAATTAAACATTCTTAGAAATGCATTATGGTGCTTTATTTTTTTACTGGGTAGGGTAAATAAGAAACAGATTTTTTTTAATTTTTAATTTTTATTTTTTATTTTTACTGGGGACACATAAATCACAATGCAGTGAACCTCACCACATGAGTCGAGTTGGACAACTGCCACTAGTCAGCTCCGTAAAAGCACCAGCTCTGCTTTGAATTCCAAGAACAGCTCTTGGCCCGTGAGAACATCTGGGGCTCAAAGTTTTGGAAAGAATCAGTTCAGGTCCCTTTAGAAAGGCTCTCCCTATGATGGCAACAGAAGTGTGCACACACTTAAAAAGGATTTTGCAGTACCATGGGCCAGAGGCATTGGCTTAGAGCTCTCATACTGGAGAAGATTAATGTGAGCCTAAAACAAATCCCTAAGAGGCTTCATGAAATCATTCGGTGGGATTCAGGGGACCAGAATATGCTTTGTATCTCTTCTCTATTTTTTGTACGTTTTCTTAGGGGAAATGAGTGTCTCGTGGCTGATGGATCCTAGTGTCCTCCTAAAGTAGTGATGAAGGTAGGAGAACACTCTGGCAAAAGCAGGAGATTGAGGACACATTCAGAGGAGCCCAGGCAAAGCTGGTTCCATGTATAAAGTGCTGCCTGGCAAGTTCTGATGGTGATTTTTAAGGCACAGAATATAAGGTTAACAGGCGAATAGGCTTGTCTAACTAACAGTCATGTGGGGGAAAGTGATCTCACAAACACGGAATTGGTGGTTGTCTAATCTACCAGACAAGGGCTGCCTTCATTGCACCTTTGTTCATTTAGGGGGCTCTGACACATCAGCTGCCAATAATGGAATCACCCATTCCTTGGGATGGAGGGAGAAAAAAGAAAAGGTGGATGGGGAGAGGTGTAGGTGGATGGGGAGAGGTGTAGGTGGATGGAGAGAGGTGTGCACACATACACAGGCTCATGTATATTTATCTTCAGCAAGAAAATTTCCTTTCTGACTCATTCAGGATGCCTTAAGATGAAGAAAGATATTTTTCATTAAACATAATTACTTGAATGATTTTAATTACAAATCATTAAGAAGAGATAGCCTTGCATTTTCCTAGAAAATGGAGCACTTAAGAAATCATGTTGCTCCCTTCTGTGATCTTTTGGCTTTATAGATGCATGTTATGAGTGTAATTTGGATGACACTGTGGAGGCTCTGAGACATATAAAATTAAAATACACTGCCAACAAAATAAGATTTCTTTGGCTCACCCTCATCCTCTGTTTTGAGACCAAAACGCTCTGCCAATTGCCCCAAGCCTATGATTTCTGAAAGCCCCCATAGTAGAATCATAGGTGGCACAGGTCATTGACCTTTACCTCTAATGCAGACTCTACTACCTGCTAAGTTAAACCTGGGCTTTTTGCATCCAACATTGTCCACTATCTTTGGTGCCACTTGGCTTTGTGGTTCCAAAGCCATCACGTTTTTTTTTTTAACCTTATAAATTGAGTTTTTATTAAATCTGAAGTATTACAGATATAATGATGCTATACCACCTATTGTAGGTGTAAACATATAAGGGCTTTTACCCAAAAGAATATGGCATGCTTTTAATTTTGTTCTGGGTTATATTTATTATTTACCTATATTACTAACATGCTTTTTTTCACTGTTTTCTCATGCTGATAAAATCTGTATTTGGAGTAATTATTCACCTAAAAGATGCATTCCATCCTGACTTGGTCCACATACCAAAAATAAGTCTTTGTAATGAGTCAGTTAATAAAATATGTTACATTAATTAACTAATCAATTGTACTATAATCTTTGAATTGATCAAACCATGTTTAAATTTGAAATTCACTATAATATATTCATCAATGTGAATAAAGACAAAGGAAAATGGACACATAAAAGTTTACCAAAATAAGGGAAAGTAAATGCTCATCCTTATTTCTTTTTAAGTCAGTTATTTTTAAAGATATCATTTAAGCTGTGACTATAATGTGTCAAAACTCACTGTGTAGACATCATTTGGGTACAATGTTAAAATTCAGTTACATTTGTTTAAAATAACCAGTTGATTAGCTAGATTTTTAAATTTTTCAACCTCTTGGTTGTGAGTATGGTAATAGAATAATAGAGCAAATAATTTCTTTTTTATTATTTCAGAACAAAAACACAATACAAAAGATAGTTGGTTTTTTTGAAAAGATAAACAAAATAGACACAGCTTTAGCCAGACGAAGAAAAATAGAGAGAAAACCCAAATAAATGAAATTAGAGATGAAAAAGGAGACATTATAACTTATACCACAAAAATCAAAAGGTTCATTAGAGACTACTATGAGCAACTATGTGCCAATAAATTAGAAAACCTAGAAGAAATGCATAAATTCCTAGGCAACATGCATGGAACTGGAGAACATTACATTAAGTGAAGTAATCCAAGCACAGAAAGACAAATCTTGCATGTTCTCACTCATATTAAATATTAAAAACAATTGATCTCATAAGACTGAGAGTAGAATGATGGTTCCAGAGGCTGAGAAGGGTGGCAAGAAGGATTGGATAAAGTGGGGATGGTTAGTGGGTCCAAAAGTATAGATAGTTAGATAGAATGAACACTATTTGGTAGTACAATAAAGTGACTATAGTCAACAATGAGTTAGGGTATACTTTAAAATAACTAAAAGACTGGAATTGGAATACTCCTAACACAAAGAAATGTTACATGCCTTACGCAATGGATACCTCCATTACCCTGATTTTATTAATTCACATTGTATGTCTGTATCAAACATCACACGTACCCTGTAAATATGTACGGCTATTATGTACTCATAATAATTAAAAATAAAAAATCTTAAAAAGAAGAAAATGACAGACATTGTACTCATTTCTCATGGTGGATTCATTCTCCCTTTGAGGCACCTTTGAACAATCTTTTCTCTGCATAAGTCTTGCTCAGAGAACTCCTAGGTTCCTCATAAAAATAAACTTGTGGTAGCCTTCTTACCAGCCTTCCAGACAGATTAAGGTAACAGAGTGGGTTCAAGCCAAGACCTCAACTTCATATATATTAGTTTTAATTTCAGGATATTTTAATCCACTCTATTTGCAAAACAGAACTCAACAACAAAAAAATGACACTGTGATCTATATATGCAAAATCTGTATAACCTACAATAAGAGAGAAGAACAAGCCAAGATTAATAATCATCTAACATTCCAATTTTCTTTTTCTTTTTGTTTGTTTTAGGTCAGTCTTAATTAGGGTATATATTCTCGCTTAATGAATATTTACTGGAAATATAATGTTTTGTTTTCAGTAAAATAACAGACTCTTAATTGTTAGCTAGATAGGTCTGAAACGTCTGGCTAACTAAATACTTTTATCTGCATTTCTTTCTTTCAGATTGGCTTATTTGTGAGTCATCAAAGACCAAGTGGTCCCAAAAGTTCATTGGTATTGTGGAATATTATCATCATTGTATAGCTGGATATATAAATTTCAGGATCTATGACAAATGTTGGTCTATCTAGCATTCTACCATACAGGGCAGCAGTCTCCAATCTTTTTGGCATGAAGGATGGATTGGAAGGAAGACAATTTTTCCACTGGGAGTGGAGCAATAGTTTCAGGATGATTCAAGTGCATGACATTTATTGTGCACTTTATTTCTATTGTTATTACATTGCACTATATAATTAAATAATTATACAACTCACCAGAATGCAGAATCTAATGCCACCATGGATCTGACAGGAGGCAGTGGTGCGAGTGATGGGGAGCAGCCGTAAATACAGACGAAACTTTGCTCCCTCACCCGCCACTCATGTCCTGCTGTGCAGTCCAGTCCTGGTCCACAGCCTGGGGTTTGGGGACTGCAGATATAGACAACAACCACTTCTATTTATCTGTAGAGTACATAGATAAATTAAGTTTAAAATGAAGGCACTTCATCCTTTACTAACTTCTGATCCTTCAGTAACTTCTGATTAAGTAACTTCAGGTCTTTTAGTAATTTCTGAATCATCAATGAATAAGTCAGGTTTAGCTGACTTTTAGTGTATTTTATTGCATTCTGCTTCCTTAGAAATTGGCAATCCATATACATTGCACACAGTAATTGTGTGTTAAATGACCACCTATTAAATACGACAGAGACTTTTTCGTGGCCTCTTTACCCTATCTCAAATGTGCTGATGAACTGGGGTGTGGATATGTTACCCTCCTTCCTCATTAAGCCACATAGTGAATGACAAGATCTGTTCACTTGGCTTTTACTAGCTGCTTAGAAATCCATTTCTGACGTTTCAGTTGTCCATAACAGCAACCAGAAATTCCCAGCAAGTAGATAATAAAATTCTTGCCTGCCAAAATGATTATAATACAGTTTAAGATTGACTTGTTTGGAGTTGTCAATGACAACTCTGATTCTACTGATCTTTTTACTTCCTGGAAAGAACAATGGAAGCATGTGTATGCTCTTACCTCCCACTCACCTCCAACCCTCACAAAAAAAAATCAAAAGCCTTCCCAGTCTTGTGGAAACCTGAGAAGAAACAGCATTATGAGAGTCATCTTTTCTGTGCTCGTCACATTTGAGCCTACTTTGTAAGCCAAAACCTGAGAGTATTACTCATGTCCATAGTGCTATTCACAGGAAGCAGGGTGGGAGGCCCCAATCCCCACCTTGTGCTGATTTGTGTGGGCTCTGGATACACGGATGTGATTCTAAGTCAAAATGGTGATAAAATCCACTGGAATTGAATGTTTTTAAGGGGAAACAGCCAAAATAACATGGTGTCATTTAAAAGGAAACTAACATGAATAACAATAACTAGCATAAAGAATGGTGACAGGGAAATGTGTGAGCTACATGGTCGCCCCTGGCAAAAAACAAGTCACTGTCTTCGCTTCCTTGCCATCATTCACACCTGATGTCCTTGGAAATGTGGGTTTTGCCCCACCATGCTTGGTAATGCAGCTGTCTACAGGATTGTTCCGTAGAATCAGATCTAAGGGTTTGTCTGATCTAATTAAAATATAAGCCTTCCAAAGGCAGGGAACTTTTTTTTTTTTAATTCATTGATGTGTCTTCAGCCCTTATTAGAGTATCTGTCATAAAGTAGTGCTAACTAGATATTCATGAATGAATAAATAGATGATTGAATTCTGTGATATGTTTTATTTCTTTGGAGCATTTGGTGCCTTTGAAAATGATTTGAATTTGTTCCTTCAGCATTCATGTCACTTCTCTTTTCTGGTTTTCTTCCTACCTCGCTAACTGCAAGTATTTATTTGGACTTTTTTATTTCTTAGCTCTTCTTCTTCCCATCTCCTTACTATTTCTCCTATCTATTTACTCTTACTCTTCAAAAGCGTATTTATTTTCAAGTAATACCACAATAACAGTAGATTTCAGTCTGGACCTCTGTCACAGGAGCTTTGCTCTCAGTTTAAACTAGGATAAGCCATAAATCGGGCAGAGGAGTGGGAAGCACTTATTGGCTCAAAAACTGAAAACTGCAGAAGTAGAGTTAGTCCCAAGCACAGCTAGATTTAGAGGTCTTTGGA
This sequence comes from Varecia variegata, assembly GCA_028533085.1. NCBI lineage: Eukaryota > Metazoa > Chordata > Mammalia > Primates > Lemuridae > Varecia > Varecia variegata. Next base: position 11,403,377 of record CM052450.1, on the reverse strand, counting down.
GTTGGCTGGATCGTGAAACTGTGGTGGCCCCTGAATGAATATATGTATGTGAATATATATGTAATGAATCATATCCTCATTATTTCCAGTTTAACCAGAGAGAGAAGCTACTTCCCTGCTCTTTCTGACACATACAGCAGTCTGAAATGAGAATGCATTGATTGCTTTGTTGTACCCCACAGGCTCTGCCCAGGAACCCTGGGTGTGGAGTCACTTCGGATTGAAATACATGGGCTGAGAGTTGGGAGGAGTTACACCCTCAAAGCAAAATTCTGTAATGTTGGATTCTCTGCTACCATCTTAAAAGATGCATAAGTAGACTATGTAGTTCAGGCCACTCTAATGGTTAACTTTGTTGGGGGAGGATACTTGATAATTTCTGAAAAAGGATATGAGGGTATTCTGAGATCCTAGTAACATTATATTTCTTGATTTAGGTGCTGCTTCCAAGATGACAATGCTTCCAAACCATTCTTCTATATAGATTGTGTATACTTCAATAAAAAGTTACTTTAAAAAAAAAGAAAACATGTTAAAATGTTTTAGGAATTAAATATTCCTTCATACTTTATGGTTTCTTGTCTATGGGGATTTACCAGTTGGTGCAATATTTCTGACCTCTCTCTACCATTTCCTTACCCTGACTCTGCAAAGAAGAGTGACTTATCTGATGAGTGAGTTTAGAAGAGGGGGTATTAGACTGAAAGCTTTTTGAAGGTAGAAAGCATGTTTTATGTATGTAGATATTCTTCATAGCCATAGGATAGTGCTTTACTCAATAAATATTAAGAAATTTATGGCCGGGCGCGGTGGCTCATGCCTGTAATCCTAGCACTCTGGGAGGCCGAGGCAGGTGGATCGCTCAAGGTCAGGAGTTCGAGACCAGCCTGAGCAAGAGCAAGACACCATCTCTACTAAAAATAGAAAGAAATTATCTGGCCAACTAAAAATATAGAAAAAAAAATTAGCCGGGCATGGTGGCGCATGCTTGTAGTCCCAGCTACTCAGGAGGCTGAGGCAGGAGGATCGCTTGAGCCCAGGAGTTTGAGGTTGCTGTGAGCTAGGCTGACGCCACGGCACTCACTCTAGCCCTGGCAACAAAGCAAGACTCTGTCTCAAAAAAAAAAAAAATTTATGAGTGAATACATATCATCTATGAAAGCCAAAGGAAAGAAAATAAAGTCAAGGATAGCATAGTTGACCCCAAAGCCTCAGGACACGGGATTCCATCAACCAGGGGTCAGCTAACTATGGTCCATGGACCAAATACAGCCCAACACCTGTTTTTGTAAATAAAGTTTTATTGGAACACAGCCATGTTTGTTCATTTATATACTGTCTGTGGCTGATTTTGCTACAATGGCAGAGTTGGGTAGTTGTGACAGAGACCATATGACCTACACAGTCGAAAATATTTATTATCTCGTATTTTACAGTGAATGTTTGCTGACTCCTGCTGTTAACCATGAGCTTGCTGAACTACTTACCTATTGAGTGATTGTTAATTGATTCATTCACTAGATCTTTGTTGAGCATATACTGTGCTAAGTACTGAGGATTAGGGAATGAACAACAAAGGTGAGGTTTCCACCACTGTGAAGTTTCCAAACCAGTGGGTCACCCTGACTAGGGAAATATTTGAAAATGTTTAGTGCTCCACCTTTCCCTCAACCCCCATTCTTATAGCTTCAAAAATCATGGCTTTAAATAAATAATCCAACCCCCAAAATGAAGGTTTGATTTTTAATGTTATTGTGGGTTTTATAGTCAGAAAATGCTTTGTAAAAAAAAAAAAATCTGCAAATTCTTGGTCTGCACAACATCGTGGAAATTAAGCAGTTAATCATATTTTATTCCCTGGATTGTTAGTGGAGCAAGTTAGGCCTTAATCAAATTGCTTTTCAAATGTAACCCTTTTTAATGAAACATGGGGTTACAAAGTTCTCATTCTCCAAATCAAACCAAGCTGAAAAAAAGTTTTCGGGTCAGTTAACACATGCTTCCTATCCGCATCATGACATTCTGTGGGGGGTTGGGGGGAGGAGTTGTTCAAAGAAAGGGATAAGCCCTTATTACTGCTCAAATGTCCTAAAATTTGCAGTACAGCCAGCTGAGGGACAATTTGGATTTTGTACCTATGCCCCTGCTATAGGTGTAAAAGGAAAGAATTTTGGAAATACCTGTATTCAATCTCTCATTCTAGAAACATTAAATGAAACATGACTGTGTCAGGAAGGTTACTGCCGATTCCACTTTTCCTCCTTCATAGGCTTCCAGGGTTTTCCCACTGGCTCAGAGCACGTTGTGGACAAGCCAGGTTATAACGGAAGGTGCATGTCCCCAACACTGGCCCTCCACATTGTAACCTTTATTCAGAAGCTGCTTTTAAAACCCTTAGCAAGTGTTGCTGCTGCCACCATGACTGTTGGATCATCCTGGAAAAACCTGGACTCTGATTTACCAAGGCTCCATTCCCATAGATATATGGGAGCAGGGGGCAGGTCAAGCCGACAAGAGGAATCATTTCAAATGCAAAAGGGATGATTTCCTTTTCAGCAGAAAATACTAAAAGATTTCTTTCACTAACACTTGCACCTATGTATGCTACTTTCAAATGCAATTAGACTTAAATTTTACCCGCCTCTCAATCGTTTACTCAGAGATCCATTGTGATAAGTGAAGTCTGTCCAGACTGTGATGTTAGAAGAGCCCAGAGACATCACCCTAGTATCTAAAATATTCTTCTACTCTAATCGGAAATTTGCTAGAATATCTAAAAATGTACCATGAGGCCCGACAAGTAATTTTAGAGGCAATTGGAAATTCTTGTACATTGGTCAAAAGAGGGAATGGCTCTGCAAAGGTTCTTAGCCCATTCGACTTTTTAAATTAATGGGAGATGCCAGGTATGTATTATGTATATGTTACTAAATAAATATAGGTTGACACCACACAAACAAATCAGAACCTGTAGCATCCTGGCACCTAGGGGTTGCTTCACGGGAACTGGCAGCCCCAAGCCAGAGTTGCTTTCACTTTGAAGGTGATACTGCTCAGGGCTGAAGCCACCGCATAAACAAACTGACAGTTTGAAAAGATACACCCCAGTTTTAATTCCTTTTGGAGCTAAGCTTACATCATAATTTATCTTGTAACCAAATTACTTTTTTTTTTTAAAGAGGTTTGGGATTTTAACTATTAACGTTTCTCTGCACAACAGAGGCAGCCAAAACTGTACCAAGTTCTAGTACTTTCTTGCAGCAAAAAGAGTAAGAGTGATCACTCACCCCATCCAGGCAACAAAGACCAGGAAGGTTGAAGGGTTCCAGGAGGGACCACAACGGATAGTCCCCTGTCTTATTTTCTTTTCTGTCCAAAATAAATGCAGACACCACTCATCGCGGCTGACACATTTCTCAAAGGGGCCAGAATGGAACAAATATTTCATATACAGAATACTTCTCAGACTTTAAAGCACATCTGGACTGTCCGGGGAATCTTGTTTAATAAAGATTCTGATTTAGTAGATCAGGACAGGGTATGAAATTCTACATTTCTGACAAGTTCTTAGGCCACGCTGCTCGTCCTCAGACCATACTTTGAGATCTGAGCATCCAGAACACCAGCTTTGTGGTAGCTGCCTGGAGTACTAAGTTAAAAAGAAGATTCTCATGCTAAATCCTGGCTTTTGGGGGAAAGAGTGATGTCATTTATGATTACAAATTGCCTTGGTGACGGTGGTAGCTGCAATAATGCCACCCCTAGACAATCATGACAGAATCTCACCACCTGCTTTAGGGGATAATGAGCCCTGGAGTTTATAATATTCTCTTATTTCCAAGAGAACTTAGAATTCCTGTATACTGATGAGATAATAAGATGGTGTAATTAGGAAGAATCTTTTGCAGATGGAGGAAGTTCTAACAAAAGGGTTAAGTATGGTAGGTAAGGTCACATAGAAAATCAAGAATACACTTCAATTATTTTCCTGTCTCCTAAAATGGTTCTATGATTACATTAGCCTGCAACTCATTTTTTTGGTATCAAATATATGTGAATAAATATGAATTGCCCCATTCTTAAAACTCCTGTTTGAAAATCCATTTTTTTGCTTACAAAAGATAAATTAGGGGGGAATTATTGACATATAAAAGAAATTTTCATAGTAAATTCAGCAAATATATTTTAAAATAAAATTAGTTTTGTAAAACTGTCTACATATTTTTAATGGGGTATATTAAATTTATATGGCCATTTGGGTATGCCTGCAATAATAATGGTGCTGAAACCTAGTGGGGTATGTTATTGGAATCAAGAAAGTATTGGAATGGAAGTTAGGGGAACTGGATTTGAGTGACTCCACAGCAGTGATCTAGTTTCATGAACTTGGGCAAGATTCAGATGCTCCTCAACTTATGATGGGGTTGCATCATCATAAACCCACCATAAGTTGAATATATTGTCAGTCAAAATGCATTTAATATACCTAGTCTACTGAACATCATAGCTGAGCCAGCCTACCTTAAATGTGCTCGGAACACTCACATTAGCCCAGAGGTAAGCACAATCATCTAACACAAAGTCTATTGTATAATAAAGTGTTGAGCACTATACACAGATGGGTGTTTTGTAGACAGACACGATGGAACGCAATCATACAGGAATCTGAATGCACGAATAAAGCATAGAGGTTTAAGAAAGACTCAGTCCCCTGCCTCCAAGTTCATTCTCAATAAAGGTCCAACTTTTTTTGTCACTGGACCTGAAATTCTATCAAGTACAGATATATTTATCTTAAGCGTACTCTTTTTTTTTTCTTTTTTTGAGACAGAGTCTCATTCCGTTGCCCCGGCTAGAGTGAGTGCCGTGGCGTCAGCCTAGCTCACAGCAACCTCAAACTCCTGGGCTTGAGCGATCCTCCTGCCTCAGCCTCCCGAGTAGCTGGGACTACAGGCATGCACCACCATGCCCAGCTAATTTTTTCTATATATATTTTAGTTGGCCAGATAATTTCTTTCTATTTTTAGTAGAGACGGGGTCTCGGCTCTTGCTCAGGCTGGTCTCGAACTCCTGACCTTGAGCGATCCACCCGCCTCGGCCTCCCAGTTAAGCGTATTCTTTTAAAAGGTAAATATTACAATGAGACTTATATCTCATTTACTTAGTATGTGTTGTTATATTAATAACTGGATGTTCTCTTTGTACTGAGTACTGCAAGACTTATGATTAATTTAGGGAAAGGAGCTTAGAGGCCTACAGACGTAGGTTAGCAGAGCGACTGAATTTGAAGTGGTGCACAATCATGGCAGATCTCAGAAAGCAGTAGGCATGGTGGGTGCAGATGTCTTGAGCTAGGGAGGCCCTCCATTGTGAGGATGTGTGCATAAATCTGAAGTCAGAGCAGTGTTAAGTGTCAGAAGCAAGTGAGACAGATGTAGGTAAGATTCACAGGAATAGCAAGGGGTCAATGGGTTTAAATTCTATGTACGCTAGTATATCATGACGAACCAGGGCAACTTCAGAGTATGCAGGAACTATACCATTCTAGGAGTTTGGGCATTATAATATTAGAGATCAGGAAAAAGAGAATTGGAACCCAGGCAGAGAGTCTAGGCCATATGAATAAATTACAGAATCAAGAAGTCTTTTTATTTGAACCAATATCTTTCTTAGTTAATTTGCTTTAGCTTTTCTATCCTTCTTGGTTTTTGTTTGTTTATTTTGTTTTGTTTTGTTTTGTTTTGAGACAGAGTCTCACTCTGTTGCCCAGGCTAGAGTGCCATGGCATCAGCCTAACTACAGCAAACCTCGAACTCCTGGGCTCAAGCAATCCTCCTGCCTCAGCCTCCCGAGTAGCTGGGACTACAGGCATGCGCCACCATGCCCAGCTATTTTTTTCTATATATATTTTTAGTTGTCCAGCTAATTTCTTTCTATTTTTAGTAGAGACAGGGTCTCACTCTTGCTCAGGCTGATCTTGAACTCCAGAGCTCAAACAATCCACCTGCCTCAGCCTCCCAGAGTGCTAGGATGTATCCTTCTTGTTAAGACAGGAACTATGTCCCAAGAATAGCTAGCTTGGAGTCTACAGGTGGAATGAGTGAATATTAGGTAGAGAAAAGGGTTGTTGCATCCTCTTGATGTAGTTCTCCTTTTTCACTTCTGTTTGGTGACAAGCTGGCCCCTGAGTCCACGGGTGAGCTGCAATAACAGAATGGATGAGCACAATAATGCACTAAACAGACTCTCAAATCGATGGAAAGCACATCTCCTTTCACAAGCAATAGAAAATCCATCACCCCTTGGTAGAATAATTATTAGTTGTAGACATCTAGGACAGGGGATGGAAGGAACAAGAGGGATGTTGGTTCTGTTGACCCTGCGTGGGTACTTCTGCAGTCACACCACTCAGGTGGGCAGTGACTTGAGGCACATGTAAAATTACCTGCATGTGAATTGATATAGGTGCCAGGATGCTGTCCTAGGAGACTAAAACCAGAAAACATGGTACTGAAATATTTTATAGGATTAGGAATGTATCACACTTGAGCACCAGAAGAGAAAGGAATAAATTCTACTATGTTATTGGCTAGACTTGTAATCTATTGGTATGATAAAATGATAAAAATGTTAAGTGAATTTATTAATGATTGGATTAATACAATAAGGTTTGGGATTAGATAATGTTCATTTTTCAGCAAAGAGTTGCAGCTTCTCTACAGATGATCCATAGACTCACTAAAGCCTCGTTCAACAGTTATGGGGTGAGAATGGGCAGATGAGCTGAGGTACTAAAGAGAAAATGACACGTAAATGCTTACTTCTTGTCAATTTAAAATAATTAATCTCTACTTGAAAACAGTTTTAATTTCAAAAGATGTATTATCTAAAATGGATACATCCTTTTGATAGTACACACTGAAATGCTCTACAGAAGAAAAAACACACTTTGTTTGATTAGAGCAACATGTTGTATGTTTTTCATACATATAACATTTGCTTTTCTATATTATATGCAGAAGAAACCTGAGAAGAATAAATCCCTAGTGTATGTAATTCCCAAAATGGCAGCCTGTGAGAAGTAAGACAAAAGCAGTCACTTGGCATAGGCATGTAGAGAACTCCTTATACCCTCAAAGCATTAAAGAAGTGGTTTTGAATGTAAAGTGCATCCACACTGAAGCCCTCCAGAGATGTCTCGAGGCTGGAACCCAAAGCCTAAGCCAGCCCAGGTCTCTTCGTGTTGAACTTGATCATGGTTCCACTTCACTGAGTCACAAGGCAGTAAGCATAAAGTCACAAATTCTGACATATGTAGGTCAGTCCATTGTGGAAACATTTACATTTCTGGCAGTGATACTACCAATTGACAAAAGTGGGAGGAAATTGCTTCTTTCTTTCTGAGTTGTTCTTAGAGGAAAAAGAATCAGCATTGATTTGACCGTGTTTGAGCTTTCCTTAACAGCTTTGGTAAAGAGAATGACAATTCTGTTTTTCGACAGCCTCTACTACTGGCAAATATCAACGCCAATACGTTGAAGTATTCCCAAAGTTAATGAGTGTATATGAATTAGGTTATGGTTTTGAAACTGTCTCTTCCTTGTTATGCAAAACCCAAAAGAAAACAGTGTTTGAAACATTCCAACTGTTCTTTGACATTCTACATGATCTTGGGGAAATCACTGAACCTTTATAAATTCAAACCTTCCGTCCTAGAGAAATGATCCTTCAGCCCTCTCTTCATGTGTATCGTGGTGGTTTGCGGAAAGCCATCTCACTGGTTTTAGTTTTAAAATATGGTCCTAATGAGTGAAAGGCCACATATTTAAGCTCTGGGTGGGCTATTTAACTTTGTTCTGTTACATGACCACACATTTTATCTTAACTGGGAACTTGGATCAAATAAAATATCAATTTGGTTCAAGTTTATTTCAGAAAATATTCTTGATTCTCTAGTTTCATTCTGGTTCAGTGGTTTTCAAAAATATAGGTTTGGTTTCTGTTCAGAAGTTCTCACTGAGTTTTGAAACAAAACAAAACAGAAAGGTTGGTGTTAATTCTTTGTAAGTGATGTTCAGCTCGGCTCAAGCCTCTTTTAATCAAAAGTTCATTCCAACTTTATTTAAGTTTATAGTTGGAAATCGTTTAATTCCCAACTTCTAACTTTAAGTTAGATATCTCAAAAATAGATACTACTAGTCACAAAAGAAACAAAGTAGGGCAGAGTGGAAAGATTCAGTGCATCTCTATATGCTATAAAGATAAATTCTACTGGAAGTGGAAAATTACATTATGTTATACAAGCAGGATTCGTGAGGATTCAATCATAACAGCTGATGTGTGTTTGTTTGTTTGTTTTGTTTCCCACAATATCTTTAAACCTGCTTAGTGGGGATATTCCTTCCCTTCCCATAGGCTGAAAACTTGGACAGCCTCATGATTTCCTGGTCATTCTTAGAAAATAAGGAAAAGATAAAAACACAATCTCAATTCAGTAATTCATTGTGTCTAGTGACAATACCTTATAATAGTCAAAATTTCAGAAAGTCTTTAAATCTAAGCTTTCTGCACTCCCCCAGTAGGGCTTGCTGTAGGTGGGACCCATGGTATGGAACAGGTGTGCCCCTTCCTTTCCCTCCCTGTTCCTCCTGCTCCTCTTTGCCCCATCATCGGCCCCTCCAGCAGAGGCGTGGAGAAGGTGTGTGTGTGCATGGGCAGGAGACATCGCTCATGCTGGGGTCACGGGAGACAGCTGTGCACCCTCAGCACCTGGCAGATTTTTAAAATGACTTTTTCTCTCATGGAAACTTTTGTGAGTTTCAGAGATGAGGAACCTCCTCCTCTACTTTGGCGCATCTCTCCCAGTGTCTCATATGTAATATTAAGTTGGGAAAGAAGAAGAGGAAAATGAAGAAAATAAAGTGGAAGACAATGCAGGCCCTATTGCTAAAGTGTCTGCCATCTCCTGAAGGAATTGGCATTTAATGCAGGGAAAACCCTCATCACACTACAAGTAATATAGGAATAAACAGACATAACCAAATGCATCCATGCAGGTAGGAGTGGGGACGCTGAGTGTCGAAAGGGTCAAGGCTTTGGAGATAATAAGCCTTGAGCAGAATTTAGTTGATAGAGGAAGAGAGAGGGCATTGCAGGCAGTGAGAAAAGCATGTAAAATTAGAGGTGGAAAGAGATTTGACAGTTAAGGAGGGACATTTGAGTGACTTTCCCAATAGGTTAAACCAATCTCTAGCAGGAAATCAGAACCACTTGGGAGGTAAGAGGACATCATTCATTATGAATAATCAGAAAATTTTAAATTGATTCAAGAGAGAATTGGAAACCCTCTTGAGGATTTAAGAAAGAAAATTAGGTGATTAAAATATTGGGAAGGATGACCTTGAGAATGTGTGTAGGGGACCAAAGTAGAGGGTTTTGCCTATAAGATGCCTAAAGAACCAGGTCTGGTAAAAATAGGATAGTCTTGTGCAATTCAGATGGTCTCATATTTTCCAACTCAAAGAGATAAACAACATTTCCCTGTGTGTTTTTTAAAATCGTTTTAAATGTCTTCCCATTCTTTCATAACCCAGTGAAAAGAGCCTTTCCTGGTGATTGGGAAGAAAAGGGTCACATATGTAATCATGCTGCTATGTGGTCATGCCATTCTTTCAAATCATGCTTGTGAGGCATGTGAACAAAATGTGGCTTTATAGCATTTGAATAATATAATTTTTAAAGACGCAGTAAGAAGTGTTTATCAGTGCTCTATAGAAAGGAAGAGAGTTTTTCTCCTCACCTTGAACAATGGCATCTCCTCCCATCTGATGGAAGGGTGTTATGAGCAGAGCATCTGGATATTAGGGAAAGTGTTTGAAAGCCTCTGCTCCCAGATCGTGGTTTAGATTATTCCATCAGTCCTGTGAGAGATGATTTCCATTGTCCAAATGAACAAACTGGTGGCTCAGAAAGAATAAGTGATTTACCCACATCACACAAACACAAACTGGAAATGCTAGGACTCAAATCCAGATCATCTGACTCTTAAGTTTCAGGCTCTTTTTCTCCACACCAAACAATTGGCATGAACAGCTGTTCATGTGTTAGTCATTGATCTTATGCCGTCTGCTTCATTTTATGAAATCATTACCCCACGTCCTGGGAACAGTGTGTGACTACAGCATTAGCAGATTTGTTAATATAGACATGCCATGTTAAGTCACAAGGATGCTAACTCAATTACCCTTCCTTTGATTGATTTTTGGTAGGAATACAGAGGACTTTTAGTTGTGGTTAGCCATACGACATGTTGTAAACATCAACATGCACTGTATTAACTGTCTAAAAGGAGCTGCAGTGTTTTAAATGCTTGTTAAAGAATGAAAAATTTAAACCACATTCATAGTAATAATTTAATTCCAAGAGCCGGAGATTCCCAACAACCACTAAACAGCTCCTCCAGGACTTGGAAGATTACAGAAGAGATAGCTGGACAGGGAAACGTATAATAGGTAGAATATAAGAGGGGCTACTAAAACTTTCACTTACAGTCTTAGCAATTCAAAGTCAACCTAAATAAGACAGCATTCTATTAATGAGTGCTATTAAACTCATTTTCCCCTTCTAGGCATCAGAATCGTGATAAGAATGTTTAAGGAGAGCCCAACCAATACATAAAAAGCTATCTGAGCAATTTTTTACTTTGAGGCCTTATAAATATTATAAAGTCAGTTATTGACAATGAAGAACATATGCACTTTATAAGGCATACTTGCCTATAATTGTAGTGAGGTAAAAATTTCACTCATATTACTTTTAGATGTACAATGAAAATATAAGGATCCACAATCTAAGGCCTCTGTCCTTTTCAATATCTGAGAGAGAGGGACCACGAAGCTCCTCTGTACTCACCATCAAATTGGTAATAACTGATCAACACTTAAGTGCACATATAGCAATAACATTCGTCAGGTGTTGGGCAGATGGGAGGGGGGAGGAGGGGATGGGTATATACACATCTAATGGGTGCAATGTGCACCATCTGGGGGATGGACATGCCTGAAGCTCTGACTTGGGTAGGGCAAAGGCAATATATGTCACCTAAACATTGGTACCTCTGTAACATGCTGAAATAAAAAAAAATTTAAAAAAAAGAAAACAAACAAAAAAAGAAGTATGTGGTCCCAGCCATTTGCCTTAGCCATAGAACCCCCACCCACAGCAGCCTCTTCTTTACAACAAAATTGGATCCCTATCTCTCACCATATACAAAAATTAACCCAAAATAGATTAAAGGCTTAAATGTAAGACCTGAAACCATATCACTTCTGGAAGAAAATGTAGAAAAAACTCTTCTGGATATTGGCCTAGGGAAAGAATTTATGACTAAGAACCCAAAAGCAAATACAACAACAGCAAAAATAAATAAATGGGACTTAATTAAACTAAAAGGTTTCTACACAGTAAAGAAGATAATCAACAGAATAAATAGGAAACCTATAGAATGGGAAAAAATATTTGCACCTACACATCTGACAAAGGACTAATATCTGGAATCTACAAGGAACTCAAGCAAATCAGCAAGAAAAAAAATAACCCCAATAATAAGTGGGCAAAAGATATGAACAGATTTTTTTTCAAAAGAAAATATACAAATGGCTAGCAAACATATAAAATAATGCTCAACATCACTAATCATCAGGGAAATGCAAATTAAAACTACAGTGAGAAAACACCTTACCTGTCAGAATGGCCATTATTAAAAAGGCAAAAAACAATTGATGTTGGCACAGATGTGAAGAAAAGGGAATGCTTATAAACTGCTAGTGGGAATGTAAATTAGTACAATCTCTATCAAAAACAGTATGGATTTTCCTCAAAGAACTAAAAGCAGACCTTCCACTGGATCTAGCAATCCTACTACTCAGTGTCTACCCAAGGGAAGAGAAGTCATTTTCTCACAAAGTCACCTGCATCCAAATGTTTATCCCAGCACAATTCACAAATACAAAGATATATAGAATCAACCTAAGTGCTCACCAACTGATGATTGGATACCCACACACAGACACAGACACACACACACACACACATGCACACACACAATGGAGTTCTACTTAGCTACAAAAAGGAGTGAAATAATGTCTTTTGCAGCAACTTGGATTGAGATGGAGACCGTTATCCTAAGTGAAGTACCTCAGGAACTGAAAAATAAAAAACTTCATGTTCTCATTTATAAATGGTAGCTAAATGACAGGTATATGTGGGTCATACAAAGTGGAATCATGAACACCGGAAACTGAGAAGGGTGGAGGGTGGGAGGAGGTGAGGGCTCAAAATCGCCTATCGGATACAATGTACATTATTCAAACAACAGGTACACTAAAAGCTTTGATTTCAGCAAGATACAATTTATCCATGTATTAAAAACACTTGTGCTCCCTAAATCTATCAAAATTAAAAGAAAAAGACATTGTGCTTAGGTTTCATGTAGTGAAGAGACTTACACTCATTTTATGAAGCTCTAGAAGTCAGAATTAAGACCAATGAATGGAAACCATAGAGAATCTTTTTTTTTGGGGGGGGTGTATAAAATCATAAGAGACTTTTCAGGAACTAGAGCAGTCTGATGATAGAATGCTGACAGTCAAGTAGGGAAGTGAGCTCCATTGATTGTAAACAATTTTGGAAAATTACTACATTGAGTGGAGATTGATCTGGGTAACCACAAGTCTGTTCCAATTCTAAGACTGTGGGGGAAACGTCTGCACAGAAACCCAAACCATATCCCAGGCTACTCCAGCACACTTCTCTGACTGAACTCACCTGCCATGTGGCCGCATACAACTATTGCCATTAGCGTTTTCATTTTCCAATCCATGGTTTGAGGGGTCCCTGAAAATAGAGCCTGATTGTATTATTTTCCCACCTCTAGGTACTGATGATATTCTGATGCAGTGGTTCTTAAACTTTTTACAGATATTTTTGGCAATGTGATGAAAGCCATGGCCCTCTTCCTAAGAAAATTCACACTTAAACGTACAGGCATACCCCAGAGATATTGTGAGTTTGGTTCCAGATCATTCCAATAAATCAAATATCACCATAAAGCAAGTCACACGATATTTTGGTTTCCCAGTACATATACAAGTTATGGGCCGGGCGCGGTGGCTCATGCCTCTAATCCTAGCACTCTGGGAGGCCGAGGCCGGTGGATTGTTTGAGCTCAGGAGTTCGAGACCAGCCTGAGCAAGAGCGAGACCCCGTCTCTACTAAAAATAGAAAGAAATTATATGGACAGCTAAAAATATATATAGAAAAAATTAGCCGGGCATGGTGGTGCATGCCTGTAGTCCCAGCTACTTGGGAGCTGAGGCAGGAGGATTGATTGATCCCAGGAGTTTGAGGTTGCTGTGAGCTAGGTTGATGCCACGGCACTCTAGCCCAGGCAACAGAGTGAGACTCTATCTCAAAAAAAAAAAAAAAAAAAGTTATGATTACATGATTTTAAAATGTACATACTTTAATTAAAAAATACTTCACATTTCAAAATTGCTAGAAGAAAATAATTCAAATGTTCCTAGCCCAAGAAAAAGATAAATATTTAACATGATGGATATTCCAATTACTCTAATTTGATTATATTAATGTATCAAATTATCTCGTGTATCCTCAAAATGTGTACCTCTATTATGTATCCATTTTTAAAAAAGAAAAAAATATAGTTAAGCATGCAAAAAATGCTTTATTGCTAAAAATGCTGACTATCATCTGAGTCTTTAGCTAGTCATAATTTATTTGCTGGCAGAGGGTCTTGCCCCAGTGTTGATGGCTGTGTTGACTGATTAGGGTAGTGGTTGCTGAAGGTTGAGGTGGCTGTGGCGATTTCTTAAAATTAGACAGCCATGAAGTTTCCTGCATCTATTGAATTTTTCTTTCACAAAAGTCTTTTCTATAACATGTGATGCTCTTTGATAGCATATTACCCAGAGTAGAACTTCTTTCAAAATTGGAATCAATCCTCTCAAACCTTGCATCCACTTTTTCAACTAACTTTATGTACTGTTCTAAGTCTGTTGTTGTCATTTCCATAATGCTCATAGCATTTTCACCAGAAGTAGATTCCATTTTAAGAATCACTTTCTATGCTCATCCATAAGAAGCAACTGCTCACCCTTTCAAGTTTTATTATGAGACTGCAGCAATCCAGTCACATAATCAGGCTCCACTTCTAATTCTAGTTCTTTTGCTATTTCAACTACATCTGCAGTTACTTCCTCCACTGAAGCCTTGAACTCTTCGAAGTCATCCAAGAAGGTTGGAATCAACTGCTTCCAAACTCCTGTTAATGTTGATATTTTTTACTGCCTCCCATGAATCACAAATGACCTTAATGGCATCTAGAATGGTGAATCCTTTCCAGAAGGTTTTCAATTTACTTTGCCAAGATCCATCAAGGAATCACTACCTATAGTAGTTATAGGCTTATCAAATGTATTTCTTAAATAATAAGACTTGAAAGTCAAAATTACTCCTTGATCTATTGGAATTGCAGAATGAAAATTGTGTTAGCAAGCATGAAAACAACATTAATATCCTTGGACATCTTCATCAGAGCTCTTGGGTGGCCAGCTGCATTTGCCAGTGAGCAGCAAAATTTGAAAGAAATCCTTTTTTTCTGAGCAGTAGGCCTTAACAGTGGGCTTAAAATACTCAGTAAACCATGCTGTAAACAGATACACTGTCATCCAGGCTTTGTTGTTCCTTATTTAGAGCAAAGGAAAAGTAAATTTAGCATAATTCTTAGGGGCCCTAGGACTTTTGGGATGGTAAATGACCATTGGCTTCAACTTAAAGTCTCCAGCTGCATTGGCCCCTAATAAGAGAGTCAGTCAGCTTGTCCTTTGAAGCTTAAAAGCCAGGCATTGACTTTTCCTCTCTCGCTATAAAACTCCTAGTTATAGTCCTAGTTATAGTCCTAGCTTTAAAAGTTATAGTCCTAGTTATAGTCCTAGCTATAAAAGTCCTAGATGGCATCTTCTTCCAATAGAAGACTATTTTGTTGACATTGAAAATCTGTTTTTTAGTGTAGCCACCTTCATCAATGACCTTAGCTAGATCTAGCTAACTTACTACAGCTTTTACATCAGCACTTGCTGCTTCACCTTGCTCTTTTATGTTATGGACATGGCTTCTTTCTGTAATCCCCACCAACCAACCTCAGCTAGCTTCCAGCTTTTCTTCTGCAGTTTCCTCACCTCTCTCAGCCTTCACAGAAACGAAGAGTTAGGCTTTGGATTAAAGGAACATCATAGCTTGTTTGATCTTCTAAGCAGACCATTAAAACTTCCTTCATATCAGCGATTAGGCATTTTGCTTTCTTCTCATTATTTGTGTATTCACTAGAGTAGCACTTTCGATTGCCTTCAAGAACTTTTTCTTTACATTCACAACTTGGCTACCTGTTTGACACCAGAGGCCTAAGTTTCAACCTATCTAAGCTATTGACATACCTTCCCACTAAGCTTAATCATTTGTAGCTTTTGATTTAAAGTGAGATATGTATAAGTCTTCCTTTTACTGGAACAATTAGAGGTCATCGCAGAATTATTAATTGGCCTAATTTCAATATTGCTGTATCTCAGGTGATGGGGAGGCCTGAGGAGAGAGAGAGAGATGGGGGAACAGCTGGTCAGTGAAGCAATTGGGACATACACAACATTTATCAATTAAGTTTGTGTCGTATAGTGGGTGCAGTTCATGGTGGCCCAAAACAATTACAATAGTAACATCAAAGATCAGCGATCATTATAACAGATACAATTATAATAACAAAGTTTACAATATTGTAAGAATTACCAAAATGTGGCACAGAGACACAAGTGAGTACATGCTGTTGGAGAAATAGTGCTCCTAGACTAAATAAAAAAAAATTATTTTTTAAATTATGCACTGAAGCAGGGTTGACACAAACCTTCAATTTGTAAAAAAAAACAATATCTATGAAGCATAATAAGGTGAAGTGCAATAAATGAGGTAGGTCCGTATGCACAAAATTTTTCATAAAATTTCAAAATTCATCCACTGACTTCTTTCCAGGGGTTAATGCACCACTGTTCTAGAATCAGATGATTAAGGACTTTATTTGGAAATTGATTAGACAACATATCTACCCGATCTTCAGACTGTAAAGGAAATGGGGATCCCACCAAAATACTCAACATTGTCTACGATATAGACTCAACTATCCAGGGAAAATCAGGTTATAAGAGAACCACCGTTCCTAAAAGAAGAATAACCACTGGGGAATACTAAAATTCATTCCACCAGAGTTAACATTATTCTTATAAATTTAGCCTTTTTTAAAAAAACAGGTGAGCACATAAGTGGGAGTGATTGTGTCATCTATTTTGATTTATGGCTCCTAGAATTGATACTCCACATTTTTCTTTCCAGAACATTGATAACTAGCTGACTTCATAGAGAGGCCCAATCCTCTTAAACCAGATGGATTTTCATTGCCTTAGTGAACTTTTCCTCCTCAGCTTTGATGTCACACTTCCTATTGAGTCAGAATGCTAATGGTATACACAGGTATACGTACACACACATGAGGGGCTTATAGACAGCAGGCTTTAATGACCAGTGTGTGCCCGGATAATTTGGCCTCATGATTAAAATCAGACATTTAAAATTTATTTCCAACCTGAGGCCATGTGCTTGCCTTTCACCTCTCCTCATCAATGCAGAGCCACAGTTTGCAAAAGATCCTATTTCTTTGATTTTATTTTGTGGTTTCAAAGGTAGGAAAGAATTCCACCTAGTTTGAAATTACAGCTAACTGCAGGTAAAGAATGTTACTGTGTGTGCCTTGGTCCACTAGAGCCAAGGATAATATAAGGAACTAGCCCAAGACATTAAAATGTCTGCACCAATTGTGGTCATTTGTGTCTGGGTTCAAGACTCGTTAGTGAATGATCTTTGTTGATGGATCTTTGTGTGTGGGCTTGTGTCTCCAGTGAGGACCCTCAAGCTAGTGAATGGGCTGGCCCTGTCCGAGGGTTTGGGGCAGGCTGAATCTGAGATCAGGTTCTGAAACTGAGTTCCAGCCTTAATGGAGCAATTGCCTCCACTTACTGTCAGTTCATGCAACTCCAGAAAGGGGAAAGGCAAGTGGGCTAGACGGGAAGGGAATAGGAGTAAAACATTCTCCTGTGTCTGGGAATGCGTGAATCTCAAGATCCTGGTTCTGAGTTGCTGGTTCATAGAAGTTTATGGTTTATAAAAAGCAGGTGGTGACCCATTCATTGACCAGGAAATCAATTTAGTGAGTCACAACCATCCTTCATAAAAAAAAAATTTATCAAATTAAATAGAATAGAGAAAAGAACCAAAGTGCATCACAGGTAGTAGGAGTAGGAATGTTTTACAGAACATTTATTTCAATTATGTTTCTGTTTACAGTTGAATGTGTGCTTGATTGTAAGGTAAAATTTATTTTTGATTATGGGTTGATGGCGAAAAAGTTTGAAAGCCATTGTTTAGGTGCCCCTGAAGCTCAATGAAAAGAGCAATGTCTCTTTTTCTCCATATCTTATGGTCCTTGCTGGTGCAAACAGGAGAATAAAGTCACTCATTCTGCAGTTATGTTGGTTCTTTTCCAGGAAGCTACTCCTAAATTAATTAAGTTCCAATGAACATCTGTACCCCTTTTTCTCCTTCTTTCCCTGAGATTACTTCTGTTGATTAAAACCCAGTCTTCACACCAGGCCCCAGTCTGCCTGCTACATTTTTTTTCATCCCTCCCTCTTTCCTTCCCTTCCTTCTTCTCCACCTTCTTTCCTTGCTTCCTTTCTCTGTTGAAGGACTGGAATGAATATTTCAGAGTCAGGAAGGTTTAGTGGCCAAGGCAAACTGCGGTTGGAAGCTGAAATTGTAGCAAATAAGCAATTAAGGTGGATACAATGTCCCCAAACACCTTCCACAAATATTCCCATCCTGGGGCAGGCCCTCATCACCTCACACCTTGATTATTGCCACAGCTCCCAGCTTGCTCCCCGACTCCAGTCCTTCCTCACGCTGCTCCATCCTGCCCACATATGCCAAATTAATGCTTCCAATATATTGTTTTCATCATGCAATTTTTCCTGCTCACAATGACCTAAGGCTGCCATCCCTTACAGGTCAAATCTGAGCTCCACCACACGCCATTCTGGACACTCCCCAATCTTGCTGCCATCTATCTGGACACACTTATCTCAACTTGAAGCCAACTCATCCCTCCTCTTCCTCCCTATATGTTGCCCGATATTTTTCATTCATTCTTCATATTTCAACTTACACAGATTCCTCCTCAATTTGAACACATGTAAAGTTATCTTTATCATTTCTTTGAAATCGTTCCACATATTCCCATCATTGTTAATTTACTGTTACCTAACATTACCTAACATTCACTGAGCATTACCAAAAACTGTGATACTTGTGCATTATTTAATTTAATTTTCCAATATGCATTATTTTATGCCTTCTGTACAGATGATGAAATGAAGGAAAGACAAGAAGAGCCATCAAATCAGATAAGAGCTGTCTGTCTCTTTGGAGTTCTTAAGTATTTTCAAGGGTTACAGAGTTCTTCAAGATAAAAGCTATGGAACTTCTTTGCAGAAAAATGCATCTATCGCACACTAAATGTTTGCAGACAATTTCTGGGGGCATGGACCTATGAGGCTCATCTGTGGGTCTGTAGTGCCCATGAATCCATGTTAAGAATTCCTGTAACAAACATTATGTGATAAGACATTCAAATGAAAGACTTCTTCAGTGTCCTCCGAAATCAACTCCCATTAAACAAGCAAATTTATACAATATTACCCTAGACAGTGAAGAGTTGGTATAATGTGAATGGGAGATGTGTGTGTGTGTGTGTGTGTGTGTGTTCTGTGTGCATCTTATTGATAAACACATGCTAACCAGTCTTCTTGAGTTTCAGCTTTATCCCTGTTATTAAAATGTCAACTCTTATCAGGTGGATAGACTTATCGGGGGATTATTATTTCTCCCATTTCATCAATGAAGAAGCTAAAGTCAGAGAAGTTATTTGATCTACCTAAGGTTACATAGTTGATTCAGTTTTCTGTCCCTTCACCAAACCTCGTTAAAAATCAGTGTGCTCTATAGAGGGACCAGAACTACTAAAGGTAGATTATTGAACCGGGACTAAGTTGAAAGCAAAGAAATTGGAATTGAATGTTAAAAACCATTAACAATGAGCAGTAACAATGGTGCCTTAACAATAATTCCAGATGCCTGGCCTTCATACTTTTACCTGCAGGTGATGCCTGTCAATATCTGCAACCCATATGGGATAGCAAAAGTGCATTTTGAGAAGGTGTAACGGCTGTTATGATACCTATATGTGCTAAGTAAGTCCATAAATGTCAACGTGTCTCTCAATGTAACCTAGGCTTTCAGGTCAAAAATCACCTGGTTTATTCCACACTTGCATTCTGGTGTAATAAGTGTATTTAACCATCAGGGAAAAAAGTGAATATCAGCAGCAGTTTATTTATAGCACACTTCTGGACTTTCAAAGTCTCTCTGTTTCCAGAACCCCTTACATTTTCTGCCCCATGAATTCTTAATGAGTTCCAGTCGAAAGTGCCATAGTTCCATATTCAGGATACTAAAGGAGGGAGGGAGAGAGAAGAAACCTGAAAAATATGTTTCCCTCAATGACTAGAACTTCTAGCTGATATAATCTACCCTTTTTTCTTCCCTCTTGGCAAATGTTGGGAAATATGTTAGCAGCTGGACAGGCCTGCTATGTTTTTAAATCCTTTTAATCCTCTTTATAGTAACAGAAACATTTGAGGCTGATCTTTGAAGACTCTGTAGAGGGCAGAACACCTGCAGCTTGGTGCTTGGTTAACAAACACCCCGTGTGAACTTAATACAGCTGGGCAGGCACAAAACTGGCCCCAGAATCCTCCTGGAGTAACGAGGGTCTCTCTTCCCCTCTGACCTCGCTTTCCCCAGCTTAAACCTGCTCTGGTAAATGGTACCCTTGCCCTCTGACCCTCCCCAAATGGCTCAATGAATCATATAAGGGCTCATAAAAATGATTTGCTGGTATGTCAGGAAGTAGAAACAACTATGTTGATTCTAGATTTGGAATCACTCGACTCACTAACAAACCCTTCGTCCTTTTATTCAATTGCTAGAAAAGTCGATTATCCAGGATTAAAGACAATGTTAATGACAATCTCCCAACCAAACGGAAAAAATAATGGACATTATTCTCTTTTCTCTTTATTCTTTCCCTCAGCTAATGAGACAAAAATAACATTGTTCATAACCTCTCTGATATCAACTTAGATACATCAATGCTCATACATTTTTAGATGTTTATCTCACTTAGAGTAGGGATTGTATCTGTTCTCCACCATTTATATTGCTGCTTTCTTATATTATTTGTTCTACTAGTAATCTCTGAGTGGGTAAACCAATTTTTATTCCACTTCAACTCTACTTTGAAAAATTCCTATTTATTTAAAGCACACATTTACAAGTTGCTATTGGTTAACAAAAGGATTTACTATAATATTTTTAGATGGAAAACCACTTTATTCTGTTAAATATATTTGACAAAGAAATATGTGCAAAGTTTTTAGAAAAATATCCAGTGGATATGTGATAAACTTCTTAATTTAGGGTATTGTCAGGATATTTCACTCATTAGTTTAAAAATAAAAAAGACATGCATGTTACTGAGATCGATGGGGGAATCCAAGTATACACGGTGTCTCAGGTCACCTGGAAATAGAAAAAAAAGTATATTTGTCTTGGATTTTTCTCAGCCTAATTATGATGCTTGGTTGGCTACTAATCCAGTCAGGTCACTGGGGCCCAATCTAAAATGAAAAAAACTGAAATGACAGAGAAATAATTCCAAATATGGATTGTAAGGAAGCTCAATGAAATCCAAGAGAAAATGAAAAACCAACTCAAATAAACCAGAAAAACAGTTCAAGAAGTGAATGAAAAATTTACTAAGGAGATAGATAAATTAAAAGAAAACCAAGCAACTTACAAAGGAACACCCATCAGACTGGTAGCAGATTTCTCAAGAGAAAACTTAAAAGCCAGAAAGGAATGGGGTCCTATCTTTAGTCTCCTTAAACAGAATAACTGACAGCCAAGAATTTTGTATCCTGCTAAAATAAATTTGATAAATGAAGGAGAAATGATGTCTTTGCCAGACAAGTAAACACTAAGGGAATTTGTCACTACTAGACCTTCCTTACAGGAAATGCTCAAAAGTGCATTATACATGCAACAGCACGATAGATACCAATCAGTGTAAAATCACATGAAACTTATAGTTCAGAGCTCTTATAAAACAACAGCAAAAGAGGGAAAACAAAACAATAAGGTATCATTCAACATGTTGAGCTGAACAGTATCCCACATGTCAATACTAACACTCAACATGAATAGTCTGAATGCCTCACTTAAAAGATATAGATTGGCTGAATGAATGAAGAAATACAAGCCATGTATTTGCTGTCTCCAAGAAATACACCGAAATCACAAGGAATCACACGGACTAAAGGTAATGGGATGGAAAATAATATTCTACACAAATAAAAACTAAAAGTGAGCAAATGTAGTCATTCTTATATCTGGTAAAAATACGCATTAAATTAAAAATGGATACAGAGGATGCTCTCAATACAGAGCAAGTAAAAATAGAGAATTACAAATAGCTACAGAAATTCCTAACCTCTCATCCTGATAGACACCTGAAGTTTCTTTGCTACTTGACTTGAGGGACATTTCCCCTATCCAATGGTAAAAATAGGCAGGAATGATATATTCCAGAATGACTTCAGTGTGTAACAAATGCTAATAATAGTCAAAATGCCATTTAAAGCTATATTCATAGCAAAGGAAAAGAATACAGGAGCTGTAATACTAGGGGCATATATTATAATATTAAGAAATAAACAACAAAAGACACAATTTCCTTATTCACTTTTGTTCTATTCTCTATTAAGGAGGATAATCTTCAAATTAAGAAGACATCTATATGGGGTTAAAATAATGTGGATGAAAAAGGAACTTTCTCTACCAGATATTCTTCTGTCAATATAAAACTGACATCATAAACAGATCAATCAATAGAAGAAATATATTACAGTAAAAGGAAATAGATTACACTGGAAGCAATACATGTGTGCGTGCGTGTATGTGTGTGTGTGTGTGTGTATATATATATATATATAGAGAGAGAGAGAGAGAGGAACTGTCACACACAAATAGATTAAGTGGTGGATGTTGATTTTATATATTAATATAATTTATACACGCACACACATGCACACACACATGCACACACATGCACACACACACACACACACTGAAAGGCCAAGTAAGGGCATGTTATCTGGAAAAGCCCCATGGAGGCTACTCTGGCTTACCCCTGCAGGGGGCTCTGATAGTAGTAGCACTCACTCAGAATTATTAGACGTAAGTGAGCTGGAGTGTTTATACACCAGTTACCCAACAGCCACTGGTTAAGGACTGCCCCTAGGAAACCATTAATTCTCAGAAAGGCTTTGAAAGGCTCTCCTGGACCTTGGGCAACACGTCTCTAGCAACCTGAGGCAGACCTCCAGCAAAGAAATACTTGCTGGCTGAGATAGGGAAATCACACTTGTAGTCAGTGTGCAAGAAGATAAAAAATAGATTTGAGGGGATATGGATGGAGAACTGACAACTACTGCTACCTTCCTTCAAAGGACATTTTCATTCACGTGCACCTGAGCCCTTTTTTTTCAGTAGTCTCACCTGCCCACTGGAAGACTATTTAGACAGTAGACATCAAATCTGTGGGTGACTCAAAGGTGGGAGGAATAACTGAGTTAGATCAAGCCTGGAAAAAAGCTTGAATGATGGGCTCAAATTAACAATAAAATTTGAAAGAGATAAATATCCAGGCCTCCCACTTAGCCTCAGAAATCATCTGGATAGGTGTGACGTGAGAGAGAGCAATTTATAAAGACAAAGAACTTATAGTTGACCACAGTGCAATATGAGTCAAGTATGCCATAACTGGATAACACACTGGACCTCACACAGAGAGACAGTGGAAGAACTAAGGCTGCTTAACCCAGATAAGGAAAGAAATAGGAGAAAAAGAGTGTGGAAGGGGATTATATTTATTTCATGTCAATCTGGAGGAGAAAACTAAGAAAAAAGAGTAGAAGTCATAGGAAGACAAATTCTGGCTCAGGATAAAGAGCTTTCTAATCACTAGTGCTGGGATTTTCATCTAACCTGATATGTCTTATGGGGGTGTTTGAGCCCCCAGTACGTGGACTTGTCTGACCTGAGGCTGGATGAAATTCCTCAGAGATGCCATGGAGGGGATTTTTATTTGGAATAAGGCAGAGAGGGCGTTTGAACTGAGAACTCCACATCCATTTCCAACTAAATCACTCCATGATTCTGTGAATTTAGTTGGCAAACTTCAACAAAATGGCTAATATACAGGAAGCAACCGGAAGCAGAAAGAAAAACACCAAGGAGCCTGGATCGCCCATTAATGGATAGATAGGTCACCGAATTATTTAAATTGGCAATACTTATTGAGCATCATTCAAAATTCTGCTCAATTGTGAATGCTTGGAAGGTAATGGGAAAGATTTGCTAACCCTAGACATACCTTTGCTTATGTCCATGCAAAGAAAGCCAGGAGGGAAAAAGCCTTGGAAAACTGTCATATGTAGTAAAAGGGGAAACTTGGACAAGTAAGAGGAAAGGAAATACAATGATGGGAAAAGAGAGACATCATGCATCTACTCACCTTTGCTCACCCTTATTTCCTACTCACTGTTATTTTGGATGCATTTAATTTCTTCCCCTCTGGGTCCAATCAACGGCTGACCACATCTGTTCAATTGAAAGTATACGTCATCTTGGTTTTGGAATATAGGCAAATATGCACTTAGTTTTTCTCCAAGCCAGAAGGTTGCTCAATGTTTAAGCGTTCTGCCGGTGGAAAGCCAGGAAACAGAGAACAATGGTATCACGACAGGGAGCTGTGCAATAGGGAAGATTAGATTGTTGTCATTCTACATGCCTGGGGGCCATTTCTGTGACCTTCTCAAATGAGAGTCATCCCACCCATAAAGCAGAACCTTACACAAATTGTAGCCATATCTTTATGCTTTATCTACGAAACACCCTTCTTCTAAGATCTCAAAGAACTTTGCCTAATTAACAGATTAATCTTTATACATTACTTAAAGAGAGTGCAACAATTATTATCTCCATTTTACATATGAAGAAACCCAGACATTAACAAAGCATAAATGGAAGGATCTGGAGAGGAGAATGGAAGTCTTTTGGACCCAGTTCAAGAGCTATGTAATAACCACCCAGATTCTCCTGAACACAGTTTTTATTAGAACTAATCATCTCTAAACAAATGTTTTAGAACTAATCATCCCTAAACACTTTTATTAGAACTAATCATCTCTAAACAAATGTTACAGGCCTTGGGTAATAATTTATAGTCACCTGGAGAGATTTGGAACAGGCAATGCTTATTGAGCATCATTCAAATAATTACATTACAACCATTTGATTTGACAAGGAGACTTTTAAACTTTACTACAATGTAAGCCTCAAACACTCTGGACTCTTAAAAAAGAAAAAAAGGGCATGTAGAACCAGACTGATTATTCTCAACTTTGGGGCAAATTTCCTACTCTAGTTAGTTATGCATTTAGGTTCAGGGTATTTACAAACATCATTGTTTGAGGTGCTATGGCTGTTTCTATATTTAACCCCCCCGCCACGCACACACATAGAGGAATTAGTCATTGGAAGTAAAATATCAACTGACCATTTTGACTCTATTTTTTCCAAAAATAATCTGGGGTATTTTGAGCTTAAATATGTTATCATTATTAAGATATTAAGATGTAGCCTATATATTAAATAGTTCCTTCTTTCACTTCAGATCTAGTACCCAAATAGACAAGCAAACGATTTACATTGAGTGCATTTAGAACATTCTTGCAGTAGAAGAGTGGACATGTATTGTGAGAATGAGATCCAAGTTTGGGGCAAGTACACATGTCCAAAATTTGTTGCCTGGCTCTGTGGCTCTTGGTGAATGTGTGGCTCTGGGGACAAAGGAGACCAAATGACACGCTGATTAACTTTTTCAAGACAGGTGAGCAGAATAAAGATATAGTGGGCCAATAAATTTACTGTCTGCAAGGCTAAGAAAATCAAAACAGATTAATGTTTAAAAAACTTAAAAACTATTTTATTCAGTAAGGATGAACAAAAATGCTTGGGATCTAATGGTCATGTGTCCTTTTGCTCTACTCCATGTAGAAACAGACTGAGGAAAATCCCATATGAAAAAATGAAACTCAGAAATGACCTTTCTAGTTATAAACTGGAACAAAATCTGGAGCCAAACTATGAAAATAAAACAAAATCCACAATGAAAAACAATGGAGAATAGACAGTCCCAAGAGTTTACTGTTTGTCTCTCTAGAGGTGTTGGATTATAGAGGTCATTTGCACTTAATATGTTGGAAGCTCATGACTATAAAAAGGTCTCTGCTCTTTAATTTTTGTGAATAATATGTATGCAGAGAGAGTAAGGGATGTAAACTGAAGCAAAGAACTTCTGAATCCAAGACTGAGAAATTCTAGATACACAAAATTGGATTCTAAGAGGAGTAATTAATTCCCAACCAAAGTTCAGATGGAAAACATGTAAACATTTGTAGTCAGTAGCTAATTTGCAGAAATTTGCTGTGTGTTGACTATGCTTTGGATGCTGTGTGTAACTATAGTTCTTGAAACTTTAGAGCTAATTGGAAATCACCTGGAAAATTTGTCAAAAATTTAGATTCCCAAGCCTCATCCTTAGAAATCTTGATTAGTAGTTCTGGGGTAGGGCCAATATATCTGCATGTTAACCAAACACCCTAGGTTATGCAGACAATCTCTTTATCAAATTCTAAGAATCACTGGGTAAATTACAAACACAGTTTTTGAGGACTTTAGTAAGGGGATAGGCCTGCCTCTTGCTCTTCATATTGAACTCAAGTTTGGTTTCCTCATCTTTGAAGTAGATGACATAATGACTCCTAGAATTGTTAAGAAATCGTGTATGTAAGGACCAGATACATAGCAAGTGCTCAGAAAATGTTTATTCTCTTTCTCTCTTATTAGTTCTGTTGCTTTACTGAAAAGGAAATGAGGCAGCACATGCATTTCCCATCCATATGGTACTCCAGATATGTTTAGAGGAGCAAATTATTTATCTTAAAAATATAAGGATGCTTTTCATTTATTTCAATGAGATTGCATGTAAATAACATTTTAGATATTATTTCTACATTGTTATTCACGTATACTAATGAATAGTGATATATAAGTGATTCTTGCAACCTGAAAAATGTATCCTGCAACCTGCCTATATCCACCTAATTCTAGTAGCTTTTTAAAAAATTTTGTATAGATTCCTTATAATATACTAAGTATGTAATAATGTAGTGATTTTGTAAAGACAGTTTTATTTCTTCCATTCCAATTTCTGTGCCTCTTTTCTTGCCTTACTCTACTGGTTAAAATCCCCAGTATCATTTTGAATAGAAATAGTGAAAGTGAACATCTTTTCCTTGCTTACTATTTCAGGGGAAAGTATTCAATGTATCTTCATTTATCATTATGTTAGCTGCAGATTTTTTATAGATGCTTTTTCTTAAATTGAAGATATTTCTCCTCATTATTAGTTTTCTTGGACTTTTAGCAAGAGTGTGTATTCTATTTTGGCAAATCCTTCTCTATATTTATTGAAAAATTATGTTACATTTCTCCTTTGTTCCATATGGTAAATTACATTTGAATGTTGAAACAACCTCAGATTCCCAGGATAAGCCACATTTAGTCATAGTATATCATTTTTAATATATTACTGAATTTGATTTACTAATATTTGGCTAATTTGCATCTATGTTCATAAGGAATGTTATTCTCTAATACTCTTTTCTTTAATTTCTTTGGTAGGTTCTAGAGCCAGAGTTATGCTGGTCTTATAAATTAATTGAAAAATATTGCCTTACCTTCCATATTTTTAAACAGTTTGGGTAAGGTGGTACACTTTGCTCTTTAAATTTTTGATGCACGTCACCAGCGAAACCATGGGCCTGGAATTTTCTTATTTGGAAGTTTTCTTGATTATAAATTTACAAATTTTACAAATTATGATATATTTGATAGATTTGAGGCTATTCAACTTTTTGCTATCATTTTTAATCAGGTTTGGTGCATTGTGTTTTTCAAGAAATTCATCTAATTTATGAAGCTTATTAGGTTATTGGCATAAAATTATTCATAATACAGTCTTATACTTTTAACATCTTTAAGATCTGTAGTGATATTGACTTTTTCATGCTTGATATTGGTAATTTATATCCTCTCTTTTTCTTGATAGGTATTCCTAGGGATTTGATAATTTCATTCCTCTTTGAAAGAATCAATTTTAGCTTTTTTGGTTTTCTCTGTTGCCTTTTTGTGCCCTATTTCATTGATAATTTAATATTTTGCTTTATTATTTCTGTCCTACTTTGGGTATAATTTGTTCTTTTTTTCTAGATTTTTCTAGTTTCTTGAACTAGAAAATTAGGTGATTGGTATTAAGTCTTTCTTTTCTTTGTAATATAATTATTTTTGCTATAAATTTCTTCTCAGGCACTTCTCTGGTTGTGTACCACCAAAATTTATGTGTTGCATTTTCATTATTATTCAGTTTGATTTTTTTCTGATTCTACTTGTGACATCCTTAACTTATGCTATTTAGAAATGTGCTTTTGAGTTTCTAAATATCTGGGTGATTTTTAAATAGTTCAATATTTATTTATAATTTAATTCCATCATGGTCAGAAAATAACCCCAATAAGATTTTAATGATATTTCAATGATACATTTTGGTGAATGTACCATATGCACTTGCAAAGGGTGTGTATTTTTTTTTAGATGTATAACTATATACATAATAGTTATATATTTATGGGGTACATGTGATATTTTGATATAAGCATGCAATGTGCAATGATCAAATCAGAGTAACTGGAATATCCAGCACCTCAAATATCTATTATTTCTTTGTGTTAAGAACATTCCATATCTACTCCTCTAGTTATTTTGAAATATGCAATAAAGTTTTGTTAACTATAGTTGCCCTATGGTGCTACCAAACACTACATCTTATTCCTCCTATCTAACTGAATTTTTTTACCCATTAAACAAGGATATGTATTTTGTACTTGTTGGGTGTAATATCCTATAAATGTTTACTAATTTAAATTAATTGAAAGTATTCAGATTTTTAAAAAGTATTTGAGTAAATTGATATTTTTTTAATTTAAATTTTGATGGAATTCAGTGGTACATATGGACCTGGATTTATCTTGGTAGAAATTTCTTGTTCTTATTATAAATGTAATTTATTTAATAGGTTCATGTCTATTTAAATATTTAAATCTATTAATAGTTTTTCTATCAATTATTTGAGAGACAGATGTTAAGATTTTCAACCATGATTGTGAATTTGTTTATTTCTTCTTTTCATTCTGTCATTTTTGCTTCATGTATTTTTGTACCTCTGTTATTATGGACACACACATTTAGAATTGTTATAGTACTCATAATGAATGACTAAACTTTTTATTATCTGAAATGTTCTCTTTTATTTCTGCTTATATTTTTTGCCCTGAAATATAAGCATGTCTGGTTCCTGTTAACAAGGAATGAGCACAGCAAGCACCCAAATTTTGGCTTCTAAATATTAGTGGAAAAGCTTCTAAAAATAATAAGAAAAGTAGAATACAAATTAACTAGCATAATTTGCCTGATTTTTATATAAAAATATTAATAATCAATGACAAGATATAATCGAACATAATTCTCCCATTTACAATAATAGCACAAAACATAAAATACTTAGGAATAAATATTATAAGAAATGTTAAAAACTTACAGTAAGAACTTTAAACCACAGGAAAGGCACAGAAATAAACTTGACTTCTTGGAAAATCATACCAGGGTCTTGAATAGGAAGATTTAACTTCAAAAAGATGCAATTCTCAGAGCCAGGTGTAGTGGCTCATGCCTATAATCCCAGTGACTGGGGAGGCTGAGGCTGGAGGATTGCTTAAGGCCAGGAGTTCAAGGCCAGCTTGAGCAATACAGCAAGATCCTGTATCTAAAAAAAAAATAAGAAAAATTAGCCAGACATGGTGGCAGAAGTCTCAAGAAGACACTTGCTCCCAGGAGTTTGAGGCTGAAAAAAAGGAAGCAATTCTCTTTAATTTTTTTTTTTGTTACATAACTTCAGTTAAAATACTAATCTTGTTTGCAGTGAGATATTTCTAAAATCAATAAAGAGAAAATAATCAAAGAAAGAGTCAAAGTCAAGAATAGAATTCTTGTGGATTTTTCCCAAAGAATAGTATGAATCAGTGTCTACACTAATATCACAGTCACCCTCTGCACCTCACCATAGAGCAATAGTATGGTCTCTACTTTGTAAACATCAGAACAGGACTCTCAGCAAAAAAAAATTTACTTTAAAAGGAGTTGGGAAAAAGAAGAGGAAATGATATATGTTCTTGTATTGATTTGATATTTGTCTGTGAACCACTGGTAATATGTTTTAAAGTGGATATAAAAGTAAATTTAATTAAATTAACATAGCTGTATGAGTGAGCCAGAAACTGAAGGCAAGGGGAATCAGATACATTAACTTAATCTGATTGATTACACGTTGCTGACAGCAGGCAGTTTGAGCATTGGATATCTGTATGTGGCACTTTGAAACACCAAAGGGAGCACAGTAATGGCCCTAGGACTCTATGTTGGAAGTAGACGTTTCCAAATGAGCCAGAAAAGGAAATGGGAGGTTATCCAAGGTACACATATTCTTCTGTGACCTGAGACCAGCCATTTCTCATATTTTACCTGTCTCCTCTACCAGCATCTTTTCATTTTCCTACCATCCTTTTTTTCTACAAGGGCTGGGTGTGAGGGATCAAAAAAACAGAAATTTGCAGTGAGAGAATAATCCAGTACTATTATTAACACTTCAATTCACTTTAACAGTAAAGAATATACCGCACTGTTCTTAGGTAATTGACCCAATTTATTTAAGGCCAGAACAGCTAAAAAATTTGTTGGAAGTTATTTATTATTTGGAAAACACTTTTTCTGAATCAAAAATATAATTTCCCTTTGCACACTTTTTTTTTTGGTTTAGACACATAATAATCTTCCTCAAAAAGTGAGACTCTGAAGATTTATTTAAGCAGAAAACTCTGGAGAGTTTCAGTACATTAGAACTGATTCTGCACAAATGACTCCACTTGTATCCAACGTTGGCTTTATTTGCTAACAGTGAGCCAAGGATACCAAAGAGCAGTCCATGATTCGTCCTCTCCACGTTTTGTTCGTCTCTGGTGAAGGGATTCTGGATTATTATTCAGCACCGGGCAGGATGCCAGAGTTCAGGGGTTGCCAGGAAGGATGGGAACCCTCCTTAGATCAGGGGCTCCCAGTAACGAACAAATGAAAACAAAGGAAGATGAGAAAAGGGTGGAGGCTGGCTGTGGGTTGCTGACTTTCTGAGTTTCTATTTTAGAGCACTTGCACGGAATCATTAGGGCGGATGCCATTTCCACACTCTTATGAAGGTCACCAGAAATGGGAACTGGCATCTGGTTTGCTTTCTGTCTAAGTCAGTCATACACTGAGGCTTAATCAGAAAAAGTAATTTAGCCTTTATTGTGAAAACATCATCTGAAGGTGTAGCCTGACGCTGGACTTTGCCAGCAAACACAGAAAAATGAGCATAATAAAACCTTACACAGTTCAAGACCATTCAGGGCTCCAGTGGAGAAAATATTTATCAGATTGGAGCTGTTGCTACAGAAGGTGGACTCTCTTCTCTCTTGCCTTACTGAAACTACACTCTTTATTCTCATTGTTTGTTTTCTTCTTTGACATTTTCTCTATATCTCTGCTGTTTTCAGACCCTGGGCACATGTATCCTCCAAAGGCCGTCATTTATTTTTCTTTCTCTGCCATCCCTTCCCTAGAGATCACACTGAAACTCAGCCCCCACTTCTCCATAAACAGTTCCCCCATCCACATTCTGACCCTGACCTCTCTTCTGAGCTCTGGACTCATATTTCCAATTATCCAATATTTTAACTTATATACTCCGTCTATCTCGATGAACCTTGTTCGAAACACCTTAGATGAAACATTCAGGTAATGTTTCTTTAATAAAAAACATGAGTATGTTGCCACAGATGTCTCATATTGGCTTTTACAATCATAACCCAAGTGTCTGCCACCTGCATGCCTCCAAATATTCAGACATCTGGAATTCTTTAATGATTAAAGGCAAAAAAGGCTGAAAACTACATCTCACATAATGTCCCACTTGATATCTCCAAGGATTTTTGAAGGAGAGGTAGCAGGTGGGATGGAATGGGAGGTTATATTTCCACTAGTCACCTTGCCTAGTCGTCTTGTGCTCCAATTTCCTGCTTTGGTTAAGTTCTGAGTCTTAGGGGCGGCTTTCTTCTTTATGTTGGCTACGCAGATGCCAGAGACTTCCAGATTCGATCTCTTCCTTGAGCTCTGGAATAAATTTCCTAAATGCCTTTTCAACACTCAACTTGGATATCCAATAAGCATCTCACACTTAAAGTACACAAAATTGGACTCTCCCCCCCTACCCCACACCTGTTTCTGAAATTTTCCCCATCTCAGAAACTGGCACTACCATTCTTCTTATTCCTTGGGCTAAAAATCCAGGAGTCACCTTTCATTTTTCTCTTTCTCATACACCCTACAACCTGTCTGCTCTATTTTCAAAATATATACTGAATCCAACCATTTTTCACCCTCTCTGATACTATCATAATCTCTCACCTGAGCAACAGCAATAGCCTCTTATTTTCTGTTGTTATATCATTTCCACGTTTGCCACCCTACATTCTAATCTCTTCACAAAAATCACCATGATCCTCCAAGACATAAGGTGAATCATGTGACTCTCCAATTCTAAACTGTCCTGTGGCACCTCCTTAGATCAAAATCAAAACACTTTGGTGTGCAGAGTCCGCCATGACCTTGCCTTCACCTACCTGCCTGTCTTCGTCTCCTGCCATGTTCTCTGTTGCCTCAAGCTCCAGTCACCATGACTTTCTTACCCATCCTTTAACACAACAAGCCCTTTCCATCTTAGGACATCTCTACTTGATGTTAGTTTACATGGAATGCTTTTCATCAGTTTTTTGTGGTCTATAAATTAGTTTATAATTTGCAACATAATAATATTAATTTTAATCCATACTATGGGAGTTGGTAGCAATTGAATTGTTCTAAACTAGAATATACATTTGTCACACATGTTCTACTTTCTTGGCCCTTAAGTTTTTTCTTTATAGCATTATTATAACTCTAAATTATATAATCTCTTTATTTATTTATGTTTTCATGACCTATCCCCTCCTTTTCCCCTCCACTCTGTAGAATACAAGCTTCATGAGGGTAGCATCCCTAGTGCCTGGCATAAAGCAGGCACTCAATATATGTTTGTAGCTTAAATAAACATATGGGATTTGTCATTTAACTGTTTGGAATTTCACTTTTTCATTTGTAAAATACAAAGAATAACAAAATGGGGTGAGTATACCTTTCAACAGTTACCGTTCTCTTTTCTATTTGTCTGTAGAGCAATTCAGCTGCCTTTTCACCTGGCCCATCTTGGCTACACGCTGGGGGAACATTGCCATTCATATCAAGTATCCTACCAGTGTGCCACAATTAACCAAGGACAGCTTTCTATTTTAAAGAAATTTTGATACTTTTTTTTTAAAAAAGCTTAGATGTCTATGTATTATATTTATATATGTATATATTTATGTGAAATTATCTATCCATGTATGTGTTCATATATGCATGTATTTATATAGTCTATGTGATATTCTATATGGATATATTCATGTACTCTTCCTGAATACACTGATTATTTGTCCTTGCACAACTAAAGTTAAATAGATATTGTTCCTTTGTATATAA
Source organism: Varecia variegata (assembly GCA_028533085.1). Classification (NCBI taxonomy): domain Eukaryota; kingdom Metazoa; phylum Chordata; class Mammalia; order Primates; family Lemuridae; genus Varecia; species Varecia variegata. Next base: position 11,370,194 of record CM052450.1, on the reverse strand, counting down.
TTTATGACAAAATTTTTCCAGTATGATTAGTAGTGGCAATAACAGTATTCATTGTTGTGTTTTGCTTTGCATTATAAATAATGGCAGGTGTGGGCTTATACAGTGCTTGTTGCTTTGTGTGATGCCTGAGACCGATAACAAGAATATTGAGCTTCCTGATTTAGCATCAGCAAATCTGTTAGTGCCTCTTTAGCATAAAATGCTGCTTTTATTCTGCCTCCAGACTTCCTCATCTTATTTAATTTTCCAGAAGAAATGTCAAGGTATAGCCTGGAGAAAGCTGAGTAGGTGCAACAGAACTTGACTATGTGTCTCTGGTTGGAGGACGTGGTATTTCCAGTACCACCTTGGTGCCCAATCCCCACAGCTCAGACCTTGTAACCTAACAGCCATGGTCTGGGGCCCTGTTGACCATGCCTGGCATCACTTAGCTGGCTGGAGCAGAGAGGATATAGAAGCTTGGGGTTTCTCTAGGTCCCATAAACTTATATCACTACTCGCTTCTCTTTCATCTCTGGCTTGGGCTTTCAAGGCTGATTCTACCGTGGTAGACTGGGTACCAGAAAAGAAAGGATAATGCTCATTAAGAAGAGCAGAGCCATCAGAAAAGAAGGGCTTGTTCAAGGAGAATCTTTAGAAATAACTTATAATTCAGGCTGAAACAGTACTATCAAGATGGCAGCATTGGTGTGTCTACAATTAGATTGCTTAAGGCCATATCCAAATAAAAGGTATCTTGTATTATTTTGGCATATTTTCTATAAATCTCTGAGTGTCTGCCATATCCAAGTACTCCATCTGAGGTGCTCTTTACACATAGGTCACCACAAGAATGCACTATAGGTTCACAGATGATTGATCATAAAACAAGATCAAGCATAAAGGTTGGCCAGTAGCCTATTAGATGGAATGACATGAGGGTTTGGGGAACTCATTCATTTTCTCCTGGATTAATAGTGGCTGAACTCATCAGACCTCCTGGGAGTATGAACTCATATAGTACATCTTGGGAGTATGAATATATGAAGAGAGAGTTAAGTTTGGAAGCAAAATTCAAATGATTAAATCACAAAAATGATATATTTTTTAAATTTGAGAGTTCCTGTTGATCATTGAGGTTACTATCAATTCAGATTCCCTGCTGTGTCCTGTTTTCTGGGAGGACTGGCCATTTTGCTTTCTTTCCAAATGACCTTATAATGAACTCCCATTCACTAGGGTAAGCAGAGGGCATTGCTCTTCTTTGAACCTTAAATTAGACCATAAATAATAATCTACTTAATGACTAATACACAGGGTCTTTACTTCTTGCTCCTTAACTTCCAGAGTCCTGGACTACCCAGGGGCACTGAATAGTCAAGATCCCTCACATTTCCAAGTATGTAAGGATTGTGACCTCCCATGCTTAACTAGGACCACATTACCACAAGCACATCCTAGGGCAGGCATACTGGAATAACAAAAAAAGAACACCTACCACATACATTAAAGAAGGGCTGGATTATTCTGGTCTATGGCAGTTTGAAATTTATAGATCATGCTGGCAGGCTGGATACTCGGGCAGGGTTTCTGTTGCAGTTAAGAGGAGAATTTCTTCTTCAGGAAACATCAGTCTTTGCTCTTAAAGTCTACAGCCGATTAGATGAGGCCCACCCAGATTATGGCTGGTAATCTGCTTCACTCAAAGTCTACTGATTTAAATGCTAATCACATCTAGAAAATACCTTCACGTCTAGACATCTAACAACATCTAGACTGGTATTTGATGAAGCAACTGGGCACCATACCCTATACAAGTGACACTTATAAAGTTAACCATTACATACATTATTTTTTACTTAGACTGACCTTATCTTTTTACTCTTTATGGGGAAGAGAGAGAGAGAGAGAGAACAATTGCTAAGTAAAATAATATGCAAAATAAAATTGTGGAAGCAGTTTGCATAAAATACACAGTTAAAAGTCTTTGGCCTGTTTGTTTGTTTGTTTGTTTTGGTATACAGATAGTGCTCCTAATAAGTGTGTTTGACTCAGGAAAGCAGGAACTTTACTTTCTGTGTCACCTGTCACTTGATGTGAATGACAATTATACCTATCCAGGGCTGCCACGTATGGTTGTATTAACTGTGTACTGCACCAAAATATCCGGCTGAGGAGACACGTGGGGGCTGCCATCCCACCCACACTCCGCTCCCCAAGTCATGTGTTCCAGGTGTGGAGCTGTGCCCCTCCTGAGGCAAGGGCACTTTTCTGTCTTCTTCAAGCAAGGGTGTCAAGAGTTGGCCAAGCCACGCTTGTGCCTGTGGGGCTGTGGCCACCCAGAAGAAGTACCTTATTCAAATTTGCACAAAGATATCTCAGAGGCTGTTTGTGGCCACATACATCTCTGTATTTTAAATACATTCTTTAAGACACACATCCCAGCAATTCAAAGTCTTTCCTCCCTCTAATTGAAAGATGAAAACAGAGATTATTGTAGGTTAAATGCATAATTAGCTTTCCATTCTGCCAGTTGCCAGAACCACCTCCTTTTCCTCCTGCTGATACAGGCCCTATGGCCCTCTCAGAAATGTTTCCTCCCTAGTTTATCTTCCTCTCAAAGCAGTGTCAAGTCTAAAGACTGTGTCCCTTTTATGCCCCACTCTGCTGACAGGTAATAAAAATGACTCCTCTCCTGTCCTCCCCTTCCCTTCCTTCCTTTCACTTCCCCTGAATCGTATCACAATTTCTCCTCTACTGGTTACCCTTTCCTAGCCAAAAAAAAAAAAAAACCCTGCTAATTTTCTGCCTTTAGCTTTCAAAGAATACTTTGGTAGCTTATCCTAAACCACTTTTTTTTGCATATTCATCAACTATAGAGCATCTATACTTTTTTATCTTACTTCTCCATCTCTGTATTCATGTCTTTATTTTTTTCGATCTAGACCAAGTCTGGTTAACTGCCCTTGGAAGTCTCCTGATAATTAATTTTGTTTGCCCCAAAAGGGAGGTCTCCACCTTAAAGGTATCTATGGAATGCTCCCCTCTACCTCCTGGAGGTGGGTACTACGCTTCTTGAAACTCCAGGTTAATCATTTTATCAAATAGGAGGGAACATTCCCGTTCTTTGAGTAGATCACTTCCTTTCACTGGGCAGTGTTTTCTTCCTTGCAATTAATGTTTCAGGAAATCATTTCTCAATGACTATGGTTGCTTATTTTTCCTATGAGCAAGTTGTATATCCTGTGATAAATTGCAAAATTAGGAATTAGAGAGTTACTTTCATCAAAATAACAATGGTCACAACCTTCAGTTTCAGACAGAGTTATTGATCACAAAAGTCATCTGAGAAGTTGTGGAGATGCACCCTGACTCTACATTGGAAGAATTGCTATCAACTGCTCATCCACATACCGTAACAGTGCTGGTGATGGCAATAGCAACAGTTTAATAGCTGTACAGAGATGCCTATACTTATATATTTATATCAACCCCCCCACTCCAAACTGGATGGTAAAGTGGGCAAGAGAGCATTTGTTGAGACCGAGATGAAAGTAAATATCTGGTAATGGATGCCACAGAGGAAAGAACAAGGAGCTTCCTGTCTCAGCATATCTCATCTGGTTGTGAGATCACTTCGTTATTTTGCATATGCTTAATGCCTCTAAAAAGTTTTTGTGTTATTTTCCGATTATTAACATAGTACCATCTTCAAATCCTCAAGCTTTGTGGATATTCACTCATTACTCAACACCAACATTGGGAATAGTTAAAAGAAACCTCATTTTGCAGCTGAGAAAACAGAGGCTGAAATAAATGAAAGAACTTGCTCAAAGTTACCCAGATAGTGAAGAGACTGAGCTATTTTGCAAACCCAGGTGTGTCTGATTCCAAAGTCCAACCTCGTAAATGCTAGGCTGCAGAGCTCAACGCTCACACTACAATATGCCACCATGCATGGAGTTCTTGATAGACAGTGCTGAAAGCTCTGGACCTGAAGTCATGGTTCTAAGCCTGGCCTCTGTCACTGGCCAGCTGTGGCTGGTCACCTATCTTCCTCATATGTTAAATGGATTTTAATAATATTGGCTTTACCTTTCTTATCAGAAATCAAATTCTCGCAAAGCTGCAAGGTACTGTTTGAATACTTGGCATTACGTGACTTTGCGAAACGTCCTTAAGTCACTTTTTAATGCAAATGATCTGTGTCTGAAAATGGATAGAAGCTCCTCAAGAGTGGATATTGGCCCTGTCATTTCTTGGGGTAGCTTGCTCTCAGAATTCAGCTTGTGCCTAATATAAAAGACCCTCCTGAACTTACTTGGCTCAATCATGTTTTACATGTATTTTATCTGATTAGTGCATGTTCCTGTCCTTTAGAGAGAGAAGGTGGTGGAGTATTACAAAGAGTTCATGACTCCTGGGTGTTGCTCACAGGAATTCTGGGATGTGAAGTGAGGTGTGTACATGTTGCAGGGAGCATGGATTGAAGGAGGTGGGAAGGTCACAGATGTTACTCTGGCTTGTGTCTTTTAAAATAAATATATTACCATTTTTCCATTTATTTCCATTTTTTCCATCCATCTCTTTCTATTAGTCACTTTACCAGTCCAATGTTCCTGAGATATGTAATCATCATCCCAGGAGAGAGACCACCCTCTTTTCTGATTTATTTATCTATTCCATGTCTTATACATTCTACATTGGCAATCATCTGTCTCTGTGACTTGCTCATAGTGATTAGTTCAATAAACATCTGTAGAATGAATTCATTTCTTGGATAATATTAACATTTTTCTGGTCTTCTTTCTGGTTTCACACCAGTTGGAAACTAAGGAAAATACTACCTTTTTAAAAATATCTGGGAGTAATAAATATCTCCAATGTCCTGATATGCCTCTCTCTCTATATATATATAGATCTCAAATAAAGCACAGAATATATTTTCTTTTGCTATGAGTACTACCCTTGGGTTGTATATTAGTTTCCTAGGGCTCCCATAACAAATGACCACAAACTTGGTGGCTTAAAACAACAGAAATTTATTCTCTCACAGTTCTGGAGGAGCAGAGCCAGGCTCTCTCTGAAGGCTCTAAGGGAGAATTCGTGACTTTCTCTTAACCTCCAGTGTTACCAACAATCTTTGGCCTTCTGTGGCTTGCTGCCGCGTAACTCCAACCTCCGCCTCCATCATTAAAAGATGATTTCCTTGTGTCTTCTTCTTGTCTTTCCTCTGTGTGTGTCTGTCTCTGCATCTTTTCTCCTCTTCTTCTAAGGACATCAGTCACATTGGATTAAGGGCCCACCCTACTCTAGTATAACCTCATCTTAAATTGCATCTTCAACACTTCTATTCCCAAGTAAGTTCACGTTCTAAAGTTTGGAAAGGGCATGAATTTTGGAGCAACACCATTCAACCCAGTAAAAGTTCCAAATGAGGCAGAAGACAGAAATCAATACCTAAAATTTCTTTGTTGCTTTGGCAGTAGATTTGTAAATAACTAAGCTTACTCTGCCAAGGTAGAAATGGCTTTGAGAGTAGGTTCAAGTGGAATGAATCTGGTTATTAGTGCTGACCTCTCTGGCCACACAAGAGAACGCCATCTTTACACATTATTTCTACCTAAGACTACTTCAGTCAGGAACACAGTGTTGATATATAATACTTGGGCTCTATAGCAATGAGTTTTATAATTATAGTCACAATGCCCTATGCTCAATTCCAGAATCTATAAAGAACTGAAAATTGAATTTTTTTGTCTGTTTGGCACCAGTTTTCACTTAGTGTCTGACCTGAACTTAGGCCTCTTTAAAATATAAATGTTTATATGTTTCACTGCAGAAATACTATGTTTGAGTGAGGGGCATCATTTGGACCCCACTAGGAATTTTGTGTTATATACTATTAATATATATGTTTCCTATTTTTGAAATTCTGAAAGGAAAAAAATCTTAAATTTGAACTCCCAAATATATCTGGCTCTAAGTACTTTGGATAAGTAAATACAGGCCTATTCTTTCAATTAGGGTTACTTAAATCAAACAGAGAAGCTGCTACCACTAGCTTTGAGTTCTTCTGCTCCAGTGGTTCTTAGATATTCCTGAACATTGCAATCACCTACGAAGCTTTGAAAAATCCTAATACCTAGGCTTTACTGCAAACTAGTTTACTCAGAATCACTGGGGGGGTGGGATCTAGGTATCATTGACTCCCCAGCCAATTCCAGTGTCTACCTGAGTTTGAGGAAGACTGCTCTGGTCCTGACCCAATCGCTCTCAGATTCTTTTCTAGTGGAGTCAATCAAAAGCCCACTCCAGCCACCTCTCATTGCCCAATACTGACAGCAACTCACCTACCACACGGAGCATGAACAGACGTAAATTACAACTGGCATTGGTAAAAACAAAAAGAGCCCACATGTTATGGGTTGAATTTTCTCCCCTGTAAAGATATGTTGAAGTCCTAACCCCCAGAACCTCAGAATGTGACCTGAATAGAAACAACGTCATTGCAGATATAATGATTGTAGTGAAGATGAGGTCATACTAGTGCAGGGTAGGCCCTTAATCCAGTATGACTAGTGTCCTTATTAAAAGAGGAGAAGAGAGACATACAGTGAAGAGAGTGTCATGTGAAGCCACAGAGACAATAGGGAGAATATGGCCATGGGACAATAGAGGATGACATTGGAATGATGTGGTTACAAGCCAAAGGACACAAACAACAGCAGATAGGAAGAGACAAGGAAGCATTCTCCTCTACAGGGTTCAGAGGGAGGATGTTCCTGCCGACACCTTGATTCTGGACTTCTTGTCCCCAGAACTGTGAGGTTAGATTTCTATTGTTTTAAGCCACCCAGTTTGTGTACTTCATTATGGCAGCTCTAGGACACACCACGTGTATAGGAATAAACCCCAGCATAGTGTTAAGAATGTCCCCAAACATTGCAACTAGAGATGACTTGAAGGGGGCAGATGGCTCACTCACCACGGGAAAGGGAAATAGCAGTAGCTTGCATTTATTGAGAACTTACTATAGTCCAGACACACTTTACCTCCACTTTAATCCCAAACAACTCATTGAGGCAAGTGCTATTTTTATCCTCATTTTAGAAAAGAGGAACCTGAGGCTCCCATAGATCAAGTAACTTGCCCAGTGTTGCTCTAGTAATGGGAAGATGACCCAGGATTTGGATCCAGTTGTACCCAACCCTAAAGCCCCTGCTGTCAATGTCAGCTTGAGGGAAAAGCTCTTGGGGAGCCCAGGGATCTCACCAAGGTGACTTTCTTTAAGATTCAGAGGCCCAGCTCAGCTGGCTGTGCTGCAAGAGTGGGAGTCATGGCTCTGATGTGACAAGCACAGGGGTTTGGCATCCAGCTCTCTCAGCTGCCAAGAAGAATTAAACAAAGTCAACGAAAGCAAAGGCAAGGCAATAACAGAAATGCCAACAGCAGCAGCAGCAGGAGGGAGGGCCCAATTACTACTGGTTGAAGTGTGAGGAAAATTAAAGTTGGTTATGGTTCAAGGTTATGTTGAAATTCCAAAGGCAGTGGTCTTGCATAACCATGAAACATGGAAATTAAAGCATTACTGATGTTCGCACTGTTTATTTCAGGACTTCGCTCTGTCTCATTTTGTCTCAACAAGTCTCAGTTCGGTCTTGCGCTAACCAACAGAGAGAGAGGAAAAAGATGGAGATCACTGTGCATGTGTGTGTGTGTGTGTGTGTGTGTGTGTGTGTATACATCAGAAATGTAAATAAACTAGAAATAGGGAAAACTACAGAAAGTGCTGTGTAATCTGCTTTGTTTTCTTCTGGCTGTGCCCATTCGTATTAAGTGAAATGAAACAAATTGTGACTGTAATTAGGCCTCCACAACTCCGAAATATTTTTCAGGCAAAAGCTTCCTGAACTCCCCTACCAAAGCATTGATATCTTCTGAGTCCCTGGCAATAACAATCACTAGATTTAATGAGTATTTCCTATGTCCCAGACACAGTCACAGTTAATTCCCATAATAGCCTGAGAAAATAAGTATGACTATCGCCATTTTGGAGAGGAAGAAACTGAGCTCACAAAAATGGAATAACTGGCCCCAGCTAGCACACTAAGAGGAAAGAACAGGATTTGAACCCAGGGCTGTCTGTCTGATGTGAAAACCAGAGCTCCAAGTCCCCATGTTACTTGTCCCCACTATATCTTCCCCACCCTGACGGATGTCCATCCTGCACCACCTACTGCCTTCCCTCCTTTAGCGCTTATTGCCATTCTGTAGGTGCCTTCTATATGTTGAGGACTAACTGCATAGCTTTGTTTTTCTCAGATTAAACATTTTTAAGTAATCAGATTGCAAGAGGGAACCCCGACTCATCCACATGTTGGATTACAATTTCTTCTTCAGTGTGGTTGTACTTGAAGCAAATAGTGGTTTTTCCACAAAGCTTTTTTAGAGCAAAGTGATTACACAAACTCAACTAAGCCTCCTGTTCAATTTTCATAACAGTACTCATTTGCTAACTACGGATCTACCAATAGTTTAAACACAAACATTTTTATACCTGTATAAAAAAATTTGATTTCATTCAATTCTCCTAAATAAAAGAACAGGAGGGGGGAAAAAATCTTGTTTCTTGCTCTTCCTTCCCTTCTCCATTATAGAACACAAGAGCAGATTCTCAGGAATGTTGCAAATGCACAGCAGATTTTTTTATGTCTCATTTTTTCAGGGTATAAATATAAGACCAGAAGATCAAATTTAGCAAAACTGTCCTTAAGTGATATGATTATTTTTTTAAAAGATAAAGAATTTTCTAGAGACTTACAAAATGAACAAAGTAGGAAGGGTAATTGGAAAACTCTATATACAAATTTCAGAGTTCAGTCCAAATAAAAATTTTTTTGTGGAAAACTTTGTCTCACTGATTATGATACTTCCTGATCAGTTGAAAAAGATAATAATAGAAGAGAGTTCTGTGCCAGAGAGAGGGATAAATGTTCCCTAAGTCCTGTCACATAGTCCTCACTCCTAGAAATAGGAAAAACTGTATTTTCCAACCCCTTGAAGGTAAGTGAAGCCGTAGGATGAGTTCTGGCCAATAAATTGCGAACGGAAGTGATGAAAGTCACTTCCGGATGAGGCTACTAGAAGGAAATTCAGTCTATTTTCCTACCTCAGTGATCAAGGAGGTCTCGTATTGAGATGGTAGAGACAAAAGTAGGGTGCATTGCTGAGTCACGGAAAAGATCATCCTACATACAGAGTCACCTAAACCTACAGCAGATTTCCTGAGTTAAAAATCTAATGCAACAAGAAAGACATTTGATCCTGCTGTTTTCTCTGTGAAAAGCGTTTTAATAATAAACTCAGGTTCTTTAACGTACAGAAAAGTCTTGAAATTAAAGTATTCCTGACGTTCACGTTGTGCTCAGGACTTCATTCTCTGGCTCACTTTGTCTCAACAGGTTGTGATCCAGTCACGTGCTAACAGCCATATTTAAACAGGAACTTTTGTTAATTTTTCTCTGATTTTGACCTTTTTTATACTTCATTGATTTTTTATTCATATTTACTATTTTTTTCTTTCTACGTAGTTTGGATTTTCATTGTTATTTTCTTTCCAGCTTCCTAAGTTGGAAAAGCTCTTAAACACTTGGATCATTAATTTTAGCCACTTTTTTTTAAATTTCAGAGTATTATGGGGGTACAAATATTTTGGCTACATATAATGTCTTTGCCTTGCCCAAGCCAGAGCTACAAGCATGACCATCCCCCATACAGTGCGCTCTGCACCCATTAGTTGTGGGTTTACCCACCCCCACCACCCCCCTCCCACCGGACCAGCACTCGATGAATATTTCTTCTTCTATTCTATCACCTACTCTGTGTCCTTTTTGTTTCCCAACTTCTCCGTCTGATCATCCTTCCTGCTCCCCATGGCTCCCTACTGCAATGGCCCAGGTTATTATAGATTCTTTGCTAGTGAAGGAGAATAGAAGGGAAAAGAAGCCTATTCTACCCTCGGGGTGTGGCATCAGTGAGAAGAAATGCTCACACTGTGTAGATTAATTATTCTATGAGCATTATGCAAGAGCGTCTGCACCCTTCTCATATTTTCATCCGGTATGTGTTCAAACCTGATGGAAGAAAGACGGAAGAAAACCCCCAAAACATTGTGACACGTATACAAAAGGCAGATATCGCAATAGGTACTGTGGATCAACGGTGAATGAAAACTCAGCCTCGGGGAAGTCAGGCATCTGTAATTTCTACATAATGTGAAATATATCAAAGCAGCATGATTTACAACATAATCAAGTACCAAGAAAGGAACACTAACCTGCTGCTTTCAGGAAAGTTTGTAACACAAAGATGTGGCATTTGAACTGAATCACACCTTGTAGCCCTTAGCATCAGCAGTTCATTCTGCCTGTAGCATCCTTTGACCAATTCTTTCTTTTGCAGGACTGACATCTCTTCTTCAGGTATTAGCTCGAGTGTTACCCAGTTAGAGGAATCTTCAGAATCATCCCTTCTGTGATGGTAAACGCTACTATTTCCTGTCACAGCTCCCTCTTCTTTCCTTTGTAGAGAGAATAGCCTTTTTAAAAAACTATTGTATGTATTTTGTGTATTCACTCATTTGTTGTCTGTTTTTCCAACTGGAATGCAAGCTCCATGCGGGCAGGAACCTGAGTCTTATTCACAGCTGCTTTCCTGGTGCCTAGCCTCATGTCTACCACGGAGTGGGTGCTGAATAAATATGTATCGATTACATGAATTGCAGTATAGTTACTTGCTTATACGTCTACCACCTCCATTAGATGGTGAGCTTCTCAAGAAAAGAATCTGTTTTATTCATTTAGTTTCTTTTTGAGTATGGAATTTCCTCCTGCTCTCTAATAAATAGTAGGTGCTCAATCAGATCTTTTTTCATAAATAAATATACAAATTGTTAATCACTCTTCCTTTATCCACTACTTTTATTAGAAGGAAGGTAAAGACATTCTAGACTAGAATTTTTTTAACTTATCAAAAGGTTTAAAGAAAAAAATAAGCTGTGCTATTCCAAGTTGAGCAAAAATAATGCTGCAACTTTTCAGGAAAGAAACAAAACCTTTGATTGTCCCCAGTCTAGATTGACTGGGGATAAAAAGGTGACAAGAAGAAATATTCAAGAAAGTAAGCATTAAACAGAACCCTATTGAAAATGTTGTGATTTTCATCCTTGGACATATCTAGAGAGGTCAGCAGTCTATATAAGGTGACCAGAGATGGCATTTCTTCCCTGACAATGGTTGGTACGCTCATTTTGCCTCAAATGTGGCAAATTTCTTCTTTGACGTCTAAATTTTAGCATGACCTCATGAGGCCTTTCTAGTGACAAGTCTGTCAGCATGAAGATGAGTTGGAGCCAGTAGAAGTATAAACTTTTAAGATTAAGCACTGTCTGGCTACAAAAAAAAAAAAAAAAAACACACAAAAAGTATACTTGATCATATTGAAACTCCTTTTAGTACTAGTTTTAAAGTCTAGTACCATTGCTTCCATGGTTACAGAAGCTACCATCTAGGTCAACTCTATGATAATTAAACACTTGGCTAGAGCTTGTGCTGTTAATCAATTCAAACTGAAGAAATATTGAGTACCTACTATGTGCACAGCCACAACCAATCAGATACCACTGGCCCCTCACTGTTTGCATTGAAGACCCTGACATTGAAGCAAGCAATTTCAATGCCATGTTGTGAGGGTATACATTAATCTAGGGTATACATGTGGTGCCAAAATAGATCTTAGAAGGGGCATCTCATCCAGACATGATTAGGAAGAACTTTCTACAGCTGCATATCAAATGCTATAAAACAATTCTAATCCTGGTTTATTTTTCCCAGAAGAATCTATATCTTCAGAATAGCTTTTCTTTAAGCATTGCCATCACACTCTTACTTATTTTTTGTTTGTTTGTTTAGAATACTCATTCCTTATTGCATCAATCTATCCTGTGTCTAAACTATATTGGCACTCACATAACAAAGCCATCTCTGGACTCCAGGTTATGAGAGTTCCCTACTGCTAAAAATATACCTGTCGAGACTAGTTTTGTCCTTCAGTAACTAAACTTTAGTGTATGAGAACCAAGATGATTGACCTACTGTATATCTCCAGTGTAATTATTATAACAAGTATCTGGTGCATCACAATTTTTGAATTGGCAAATTCTAAATTTATGAAATGAATTAAATTTGACATAGAGAAACAACTAGTGTTCATAATGCAAACTTTGTAAAGCATAGGTAAGCACATAAGAAAACAGAGGTCACATCTAGTTGACATCAAGTTCTAAAGTGGCAATCTAGAGAAAATATTTGCCATTGTAGGAAAAAATACTGGCTACCCAATTTACATGTTCCACTAGTATTGAACACTCACTCCACCATGGTTCATCAGTGCAATTATAGTAATTTATTGCATGTATAGGCTTAGATGTCTTTCCTCACTACTGGACTGAGAGCTCTTTAAGAGTTAGGATAAAGTCTTTCTGTCCTAACACCTAACATAGTAACAGAATTGTGGTACATAACTCAGATTTAATCGATGTTATCATATATTAATAATTGGTTGGTTCAACAATTAATTAAAACTGCTGAACATTATGCAAATGTGAATAGCCACAGGAAGACAGCTATCTTTGTTTTGTTCACCATTTGTATCCAGAGCACCTAAAATAATAAGCTTTTATTGAATGAACCAATATGGTCATTCATGTCTACATTAGCATAGACACGATCTCTACAGAAAAAAATCTATTAACAGAGTGAGACCATCTTGTAGCTATCTTAAGGATGCTTAGGGCTATAAGCAGCACTCAGCGATACCACTTAATTTAGGTGCTCATGTCTTGGTTAAAGAAGAATGGAAGCTTCCTTTATCCAGATATTTCCTTTGCTTGTCCACTCTGTGGGGGAAAAGTGATCTTCAGTAACAAGCAGTGGAAAGTGTATCTTGTGTGAGCAGAAGACTAAGAAATAAAGTTTTTTAGGCTCCAGCTCAGTTTTGCTTATTTATTCCAACCATAGTGTACTTATTTATGATGGAATTTTATTTGCACGTCAAGATCGATCCTGCCAGGAATAGAGAGCTATGTGAGAAAGAAAAATAAAAATCCCAACCAGCACAATATTGGCAAAAAAACACATTTTCACAGGTTAGCAATAAAGCAAAACATTTTTCATTCTTGTCTCAAATTTTTGGCAGAGCCAAAATTTTCTCCAGTAAAAGGGAATAGCAAAGAGGACAATGGCCATATGAGAGTGGAGTAATCATAAACATTGGCAAAGAATGAATATTGCTAGATGCTGTTCGGAGGTCTCATTTTCAAAGAAGTCTTTCACCAGCTTTCTTTGTTTCCTTGCTTTCTATATCGGCTTCTTTCTTTCTTTTTTATGGAAAGACATATTTTCCTATCCACCAAGATTTATGGTTTTCTGCCAACTACTTCACTGGAACAAGTTTTCCCTTTAATTTAACAATGCATATATTAGAACGTAACGTACTCATAAAAACTGATTCTCAGATAGTTCCTATAAAATAGACTCAAAATGAATAGAAATATACTATATGCAATTTGGAACCAAGTAGCTCCCATTTATTTATTAGCAAGTATACTGGTGGTACAGCTGTTTCACCAGAATGTCAAATTCAATGAATTAAACATCTCCAGGTTCTGACAACCACATAATCTAAGGGTTTTTGAGAAAAATAAAACTGTCACTGATTTTTCTGGCTCATTGGATCTTCTGTATGGCTTTACCCATTAGGAAGGGCTCTAAGAAGTATTCATCTCTATTTTCCCATCATTGCCAGGCCCATGGACTTTGTGGCATTTGCCATAGCACACTAAAAAAAAATGAAGGCTTAAAAGGAGATTTAAAAAGAGTGAAAAATTCTTAATCATGCTTTCATAACTTTTGGTGAACAGTTGGTTTAAATTTCCAAATAACCACTTTCAAAAGGATAGTATCAAAACACATGCAAAAAATAAAAGTCTAAATAATGCACAATAAATTATTTCACTGCTAAGGTATTAGATTTCAAAGAGAGAAGAGAGTACACATAAGGATATTAGAGTGGACTATATTGGATCTTTGGGAATTGCTGTCAGATATTGATGAAAACAGAGAGACTGTAAGAGATCAGATAAAAGAGAGAAATGATTACATTTGGAAGAACAATGTGAAATACGTGGCCAACAGAGATTTCAAATGTAAGCTAATAGCAATCCATGAAAGAACAAAGTTGGAGCAAGTCCCACATCTTTAACCGCATTTACAATCATTCAGCATCTGTAAAAATTTTTTACGTAGCATTTTCCCTCATTTCAAAATTTGCAAAATACATATTTAATAGGTTTAGCATGTCAGGCAGTAATTTTGTCCACAGGCAGCGTAAAGGATTTGTGCTTTTCAAAAATGAGTTGGGTTTTGATGATGCTACCCTTCCAGTCGGCCCCAGCCAGCTGCAATCACGGCTGATTCATAACCCAGAGATGCTGTAAACAATGGTGTTCTGTACATTTCGGTCTCCACACTGGCGAGAAAACACATCATCTCATGCATTCATCTTCTTTCTCTCGAGTAGCACACTCCCTCAATCTGGAACAGAGAGAGTCCATTTCCAAATTATTTTCTGTCCTCCTTACCTTACCAAACGGTCACCAAAGAGAATGTGATGTGAGATTTTCCCAAAACATCTTTTCCTGTCAGATAGGAACATTTTAAACACTATGTTCTAAATGATCAAAGATTAGTCAAACTGAAACAAAATTTGAGAACAAAAAATTGAATAGTCAGCTGGGACAGAAATGGAGAAGTTGAGCTAAGTCAGCCAGGTTTCCACTGTCAAGGTTGTCGAGGACACCTAGTACTGAAAGTCCCCTTTGTGATCTCAGTTTATGAAGATAACCTGGAGTGGCCACAGCATGAGCAGCAGTCTGGTTCATTTCAATCATATGGATGTTACTTCACCACGTGATGCAAGCTTTTCAAATTGCCCCAGTCGCATTCTGTCCTTCATTCCTATCTGTAGCTATCTGTGTGCTTGCCTAGGGGGGCAATTAAAAAATTAAAAGAAAAAAAAAAGATAGTAGATGTCAAAGGCATGCTAAAGGGGTATCCTGGATCAATTAATTAATACTGTAGATCCTATCCCTTTTGTATCTTAGTATCTATTACGACAGAGACTAGCTTCGGGTTGGAACATGAGTGCCTCAATTAGTAGCTGACTGTTTTTGGATGGGAAACCTTTCCTAGCTTTGTGGGCAACAGCAATTTAAAAAGAAATTTGCAGGTGACAGCTCTCAGAGCTGCCCAAATTCCACTATCATTCATGAGCTCTCAAGTGATTTGATATCAAAACTTTATTTGGTATTGTATAAACAGATGTTCAGAAAGGTTTTCTACTCAGCTCATTCATCTGACATTTGAAACAGCTCCGTATTTACTTCTTATCTGTGTGATTCTGTATTCCAGAGGTTTATAACAGAGCACCGTGCCTTGCAGTTGAATTACAAAAAGAATTAAGCATATATGGCACAATGCAGAGAGTTTCCTTAATGGAGATAGTTTGGAAAGGGATTTATTTTCTTACTTTGCTTTCTCAGATACAAAGTCTTCCTAATCTCCCTCGGAGTAGAAAACAAATCTAACAGTAGTCCTGCATTATTAGAGAATTCACATCTGTTGGTACTTTTCAGCCATATCCCTGGGACAGATTTTTGAATTTGTTTCAATCTTGATTACAGTCTACACAATGAACAAAACATATTTCTACACAATGGCAAATGCTAACTAAAAATAATATTGTTTTAGTTTGGGGAAAAAAACAATTTTTCAAGTAAAGTTATCCACTTGGTATTGTGAAAGGAAAAAAATAGGACTAGAGAGAATTAGTTTCTTCTTCATAACAAGTTACCTTTTCATCGGAGATGATTTAGGTAGCATGATGACAAAGACATGAGCGAGATAACCTTTTAGTTAAAATGTCTTGCAATTCTATAATGGTTTGATGTCACGGCTTGTTGTGTATTTTTCTTCCTCATGTCTCTCATCACATTTTAGTTTCTAAAGAATATAACAATCCAGTAGTTAGATGAAAGTGCTCTGGGATTAGACAGCCTTGGTTTGAGTCTTCAAGTGATCCCTTGGTAACTCGTGTGACCTGAGCAAGTCCTGAGCCTCAGTTTATTTATCTATACAATTGTGACAATACTTCTCCCATCATAAGATTGTTGTAAAATTGATAATGTGCTTAAAGTGCTTCACTCACTACCAATGATATGGTAATTGCACTATATTTAATATTACTTTGGCAATGTCTTTATAGTAAGAGAGTGATTTCCTGCTGCTTTTAGTAATCTAAAAAAGTCTATAAAGTCTTGAAAAATGTGGAAACCCCTTTTTTCTCTCCCCAGGACAAGACCCTCAGTCTTCCAGCACACGCATGATCTCTTCTTATTCCCAATGTTATCACTATTTTTCTCAAATAAGTCCAGCCTTCTCTTATGCCTCTGTGATCTGAGCTCTCTGTATCCTAATGGGTAGAAAAATCTTCTTCCAATGTTTTATTTTATTTTTACTCTCCCCTAATGACCACTCCTCAAATCAAGTTTGTTATCATGAAACTATTATTGTTATAAATCAGATTTAAAAGAAAAACAATGTTGGTAGATTTCTTTTCACTAAATATATTACCAACAATGTAAAACATAAGTCTAACCAAACACGTGTCTTCATTCTGTGGTAAATTCCTATAGGTTGACTTGCAAATTTGATTTCACATCACTGACTCCTTTATGAAAAAGAAAAAAGTAAGAACAGTTTCCCTGATGATTACTTTTGAAGAACCTCATGTGGTGGACATGTGATCAGCTGCAAGAGATTTTTTAAGAGGGTGTTTCTAGTTCATTTCTTATGATTAAATTGGTTTTATTCACTTCAAAGATGAAAATATTCAGCTTTCAAAAGCCCATAGGTATCAGTTATCTATATCTATATCTATATATATAAATATGTATATATAGTCACCCCAAAACTTAGTGACTTAAAGAAATGACCATTTTATTTGCTTATTATTCTGTGGGTTATTTATTTGGACTGGGCTCAGCTAGGAAGTTCTTCTGCTTAAGTCACTATCTAGGGTAGCAGTCCCCAACCTTTTTGGCACCAGGGACTGTTTTCTTGGAAGAAAATTTTTCCACAGATCAAGGAGGGTGGGGATAGTTTAGGGATGATTCAAGTGCATTACATTTATTGTGTACTTTATTTCTATTATTATTATTACATTATAATATATAATGAAATAATTATACAACTCACCATAGGTTGGAGACCCCTGATCTAGGGTCACTAATGAAGCTGCGGTTATCCAGTGGTTAAAGTGGGGCTTTATGGGATAAGTTGGCCTCAACAACATCTCTACAGCTTGGTGGTCACTGTCAGCTGGGACACATGTTTCCAGCAGGACAGTCTGGACAGACAACCAGGTTCCAAGAGTGCAAGAACAGAAGCTGCAAGGCCTCTTGAGACTTAGGGTCACGCACCATCCCTTCTGCTGCATTCATTCTGTTGGCCAGTGAAAGTCACATGGCTAAGCCCAGAGTCATGCATACACAGAGAGAAATTATAGCAGCCATGTTGCAAATAATCTACCATACCACATACAACCTTTATAAAAATAAGTCATGTTTAATTTCTACTCATCATCCTGACTCCTTTAAGTGACTGTTTAAAAAACTATATACTCCATGCCAGGTGCTAGAGATACAAAATGTAATAGATATAGCTTTTGCTCTAAGGAATTTCTTCTCTGATGGAGAAGATAAAAAATTAATAGACTTCCTGGATGGTTAGTGGCTCAACGACCATATGATGTGGTTAGTTGTGTTCATCTAACTGCTGAACCTGATCAGGCATTCCAGAAATACCATTTTTCACAAAGTAGACTGAGAAGGAAAGTTTATATGTGTTGTTTATAAACCCAACCTTATTACAACAAAATAATAGAATTGAGCAAGTCAACAAACATTTCTTACTGAGACTGAGTCAGTGACATCGTCATCATGACAGAACAGTTTTTAGGTTTACTTTTGAGGCAGATTAGGGTAGTAGTTAAGAGCTTGACTATGGAAAAAAAAAAAACAGCAAAATGTCTCAGTATCCTCACTGTAAACTAGAGGCTATATCACTGTAGTCTAACTCATACAACTATATTATAGAATAGAGAAAAAGGCAAAGTGTGTGAAAATCTTCATCTTCACATATGTCAGTATTATTTTATAACTAATGAAGAAAAGAGACCCTTTTCCAGAAATACTTGAGTGAAGATTCAGAGTTTAAACTCATTCAAGTGTCCAGAGTTTCTCTCCTTTACCCTCTGCTATCCAAGAATCTTGGAAAACCAAACAAAAATTAATAGAAAAAGTTGTAGATGTAGTATACTGATTTAAGTTAAAAATAAACTTTATTTTCCCAAAACTTGTTTTACTGGACACACATGAAAAAAAAAAGTGTGTATGTGTGTGTGTGTGTGTATGTGTGTATTTACTCCTGTTAGTAGCAAATGACTCTTGATTTTCTTTCTAATAGTAACTGTTTTCTTGTACTATATATTTTTTAAACCCTTACTCCTAAAGGGGTATTTAGCATGGAATAAAGGATACCCACTCAACATACGGCATGGTTATCCTAGGGTAAAACTGTCAATCCAGGGACAGGCACCAAAATTCATGATGTCAGAATAAAGGTTGTATTTCAGTATTTTCAGCAGTGACATTCCAAGAACCTTGTATTTAGGCCATATTTCCAATTCGAGAAGTTAAGTTTCATCTATTCAAAAGTTGTGATGCAGCACCAGTTAAACAGTCAAACACATCTCTTCACTTATGGACACTACCAACCAAGGCCAGAAAATTCGTGTAGTTGACAACGCCTGACTCCAGGGTGGGATTTCTGGAGTTTGGTTGGTTATGTCATCATTTGAGCACTATTTAAATATATTTTTCTTTTTAATTCAATTTCCTGTTTTGTTTTCTCAAAATCATAAATTGTCTCTTAAGAAATTTTATAAAATGCCTATTCCTTTCCTGAGAGACCTGTGTTGCTCCTCAGCTGGGCACCGCCTGCCAAAGGACTTTTTTTTTTAAAGTTTTCCTTTTATTGGTTTTGCATAATGGTTGCAACAATTCCCAAGTAATGAAAAAAGGATGAAGAATGAATGTCCTTTCCAGCACTTAGCCACAATGTTAATGTTAAAACAAAGCAAAACAAAACAAAAACCCACCCTAAAAGTGGTCTTGGACACCCAGTCCTCCTCTTAGCTCCCTTATTTAGATTCAAGATGTTTCCTATCTTTTCTCCTCTTGTTCAAAATAAACTATTTATGCTCAAAGAAACTCTGTCGTGTAAGACATCTGTGATAATGTTCTTGTGGTCTGGGTTGGACCCTAGCTCCACTACCAACTAGTGTAAATTTAACAGGGGATGTGACTTAACCTTTCTGAGTCTATTTTGCCTCATTTGTAAACTAGGAATAATGAGCTTACTTCACTGGATTGCTTTGAAAGTTAAATAAGATAAAGCATGTGAGAGTGCCTCATACAATGTGAGTTAAAGCTAAATATGTATCTGTTATCCATTCCCAAGTTAAAAACCTCCATTTTCACATAGCTGATAGACAATGTATATAAATAAAACTGGGTCTTAACTTATTTCTGTATCTACAGCAGTACATGAGACACTAAGTATTGTCTGTTGAATTTTTTTATTTCCTACACCTGTAATATTGTGCATAGTAGCCTATTGTAGGAGTCAGAAAACCATAGCCTTTGGGCCAAATCTGACCTATTTTTTAAATAAAGTTTTATTGTGACAGAGCCACGCTCATGTATTTAAGTATTGTTCATGCTGCTTTTGTGCTACAATGAAGAGTTAAGTATTCTCAACAGAGACTCCTTATCACCCAGGAAGCCAAAAATAGTTCCTATGTGGCCCTGGCCCTTCACAGAAAAATCTGCCAAGCGTTGGCCTATAGAATTCAGTTACCTATTCACTCCTGCCTCACTAGAGGGTTCCCTGATGAACTCCCTAATTCAGATGCCAAATACTTCTTTGAAGATTATGTTTTAATGTAATTGCTTTATTTCTACACAGAAGTTATCGGCTTATAGCTTTGTTTTTTAAAGGGGAAACCGATATTATTAAAATTTTTTAAGAATGCAATGAGTGCTTACCATGTGCAGAGAACACATTCCTAGCCACAGTGGCAGCTTGAAAAGACAAATAAAGGATACTGCAATGGAGAGGATGAATGAGGGACGCTGGCATCAGCCCCTCCATGCTGACGTTCAGTGTGATGGCAGCACTGGGGTCACCACATGGTGATAACTGAATCCCACCGACTTTGTTTTCAGTCCCAACCTTTGCCCAGGTCTGTGTGTCTACTTAAGACTCATGAATAACGTCACCACATAGAGATACTGAACACAAAGGGGCAAAAGAGACAGGTTCATAGAAAAATGGATTGGACCTATAGATTAGAGCCAGAATATTGTGCACATGTGCCCCTAATTCTCCACGGTCACATTCTGGGTGCTGAATTCCATTATGCAGCTGTGGTTTGCTGAACCTAAGGGGGAGCCACAGTGATCAATAATTGACCTGGGGCTTTCTGTTCCCTATCTGGCAGCTCCTCATGCTGTAGTTACTGCACAAAGGAGGCCAAGTTGGCACGGCTTTTCGACTATCTCTGCAAAATCCATTTGGATCCAGTTCTATGACTGTGATCTCCTATCAACCTGGGGGGGCAAAGGAGAAATCAGCCCCAGGAGCATGGAAACCACTGTACTTAACACTGTATCCTTTGCTTGTTTATTTCAAGTAAAAGGCCACACAGACACAGAAAATTAGCAGGCTCGTGAAATGAGGTTTAAGTTCCATTTCTGGTTAAGGGTCCTCCCTGATGTTCGATCCTAGAGGCTGTACCGCCCAGTCTTGAAGAATTTCCAAACCTTCCATGCCCAGGAGAGTTTTCCATGTTGAAAGACTGCAGGATGGGACCCCATAACAATCCCCCAAAAGTTCAGGCTGAAATTACATTCAGGCCAAGCCTGTATGGTGCACTCCTCTGTAATTGTTGGGCCTCTTCCAGAAGGCTCTCAACACATGGGACTCCGATGAAGTTCAGCATGTGGAAAGGGCTGAAGCCTGAAGCCTGTGTATTTGTAATGGAAACACAGCAGTGACCCCATGATCCAGGTCTGTATCTGTGCTGCCATAAAATGTGTTTCTCCAAACAGAGCAGCAGGAGTGCCAGTGATAGGAGGGGGCCGGGAGCTCTGCAAAAGCCTTTCTCAGGTAGCAGGCAGCAGGGCTTCCTCATAAAAAAAAAAAAAACATGCATTTAGGGAGCGCTATGTAGTTTGCAAAAGTCCTTTCACGTTTAAGATTCTCAGGACAAGCCTCTGAAGTAAGGCAAACATTCTTTTACTTCTTTAACATGTGAAGCAATTGAAACAGAGAAGCCAAATGACTTTCTCAAGGCTCCTTAGAGACTCAGCCAGAATCAGAGCTACTGTCCTTTGACACCTAGTTCAATAGTCTTTCTAATGAATTATTACATGCTCTAAGTTTCTATGTGAGTGTCCAAGCTGGGACAGATATGCAAAGACAATACCTGTCCAGAAACGAATCTGGTGCAAATCCTCCCAAGGAATCGACCAACCTTAGAATGAGGGTGAGAGAAGCACAGATAATACTTGGCAATCTCAAGGATTATATTAATAAACACCTTGAGAACATAAAATTCATTCCAGAAAATATAATGTCGTATAACTGAAAGTTTTACATTGTCCCTTGAATGGGGATGACTTCATCGTTACTGATGAGTAGGAAGCAAAGCTAATCAGGCCCTGCTCAGCAGAAGCTCTGCCATAGCTATCAGCCAGCCATGAGATGACCCACAGCCAGCCACGAAGGCATCAGTGAGTGGCATCAGGTTAAGACTACAAGTGAAGCCCAGGAGAAAGGCTGTTTGGTTAGAGGCACAGATGTGGTTCTCCTCCTGGCACACACACACACACACACATACACACACCCACACACCCCTCCACCATTCAAGAAAGAAAGTCCTTTAGCCTGTTCCTTGTGACTGAGATCACCAAACATGCAGCACATTCCCCTGCCAGCTCCTCCCACTGGTCCCAGGCAGGCTCTACCCCACAGTTCTCCCTTGTTCCAGGCCCAGCTGTCTTCATGGTCTCTCTGCCCCATCAACCAACTCATCCAAAGTATTGAAAGAGAAACTGTAGTGATACAGAATATCGTGTTTCCATAAACAACTTATCAAGTGTTTTTGGACTATATGGTCCTAGAAAACAAAGTCTATCCAAATCTCAAGTAAAAGGGATGTGGGAGGAGTCTGGCATCAAGGAAACTCATCCTAGCCAGACCCTGGCACCAGCTTAGGTAGATGTTCTCTACCAGCCTTAGGAGTAGCCCCTCTACAGAGACTCGTGTCATTTACAGTGCTCCGTGCATCTCCATTAGAGAAGAAGAATATGAACATTTTTAATTGCCTTTCTCTTTATACTTTTTAATATGAATAGATCTCCAATTCATATAACACTCTTTTAAAAAATAAATATCTACTCAATCTCCCAATATAAAAGAATATCACAGGCAAATGAAAGAAAAATTGTACTATATTAACCAGAAACTTCTGTTTTGTTTTGTTTTGTTTTTGTAAATGTGTTGGGGGAAGAAGGACCCAAATGGCATAGCTAGTTTTTTAATGATCATCTATTTCCTTCAATGTGTCAGCCTTCTCTGTAGGAGTGCCCAAAACTGTTTATCAGAGCTCAAAACTGGTTCATCTAGCTCAAGATATTGGCATGGAAACTTCATAGAAGTCTTCTCTATGTTGCCACTTTTCAACTTTATGTTATATTCATAAATGGGAGGCATCAAAGGCCCTGTCACTCTGTACGATTATGTAGGTTGTGCCCTGCATGAGAGGCTCTGGCTGAGGGCCACCTGGAGGCTGACATCTGGCCTACAGTTGAGGAATTCAGGTGGCACCCACTTGGGAGAAGAGCGCTTTTTTATTGTTGTTGTTAGACCAAAGGTGCTATGTGAGCTGGAGGGGCTTGGCCCACCTTTCAGTAAACTCACCTTTAAGCACAATGATATCAGGGAAGCTTATGCTTTACCATTTTTCATCATAGGTGGCATTAAATTGCCATCACTTGCTATGTAAAAACAGTGGCTTTTACTTCATGCTAGCACTGAAAATTATTACTGGATCAATATCTGCAGATGCCCTCCTCCTCAATTTCTCCAAAGGGAAGGATTCTGGATTGCAGTGGCCTCATTTATGCTCTTTGTCACGCTGAGTTCTGCATAACAGAAAGATGTTGCAAGTAGTCAGCGAGAGGCAGAGTGGAGGAGCAGAAATAGGGCAAATATAGGGAACTATTTAAATAAAAATGACTGTGTTGGATATTTTTAGCTGCCATTATGAGTGTGGAATTTGAGGGAAAAAGAAAACTATCTGAAGATTACTTTTAGGAAGGTTTCCCCAAATTGCTTTGAGTAAGACCTCTGACTCACACCTTTCACATGATCAAAAAAAAAAAACAGAAGCAACATTATTTTTTAAGGCTTTTTTGAAATGACTCCATACAAAGAGGAAGTCATGAGAGGTCCTCGTAATAATTAGTAGAGTTATTCCTCTTTAGAATTTGGAACCAATAATAAGACATTCCAGTACTGAAAGCTCATCATGATGATGTTTGCAGCTTAGCAAGCCTGGAAATACAAAAATTCAACTACACAAATTAAAGTATTTA